>CM069405.1:38482047-39082047 GCA_035609135.1 Eleutherodactylus coqui | reverse complement strand
TTTCCAATCTTTCCTCTGGGCGATAAAAAAAGTTCTTTAAGTCTTTATTTATCATTTTTTTGCTTAAGACCTTCCACCATTTTTGTAGCCCAGCTTTGGACATATTATATTTGATCAATGTCTTCTTGTAGGTGAGGTCTCCAGAACTAAACACAGTATTCCAGATGTGGTCTCACTAGGGCTCTATACAGCGGGATAACAATCTCTCTCGCTTTCTACTGAGGAAAGAATACTGGGTTCAGTCCTCTATATGTCTTTCTCCATACACAGGATTACACAATAGTGAAGAAAACATCGGGTGATGGTACGACTCCCAACAGCCATCTCCATGAGTCAGGAGGATGGAGCCAGAGCCCCATCACAGAGGCTCCTCCTCACTTACCGATACATGAGCAGAAGATCCTAGAACTCACCAACAAGATCACTGAGCTGCTGACTGGAGAGGTGACACTGCTGGGAATGCTGGGAAATTATACAGTAACAGCACTAGAGGATTCTGGGTAATGACTGTATCATTGTGTTGTCAGGTTCCTATAAGGTGTCAGGATGTCGCTGTCTATTTCTCCATGGAGGAGTGGGAGTATTTAGAAGGACACAAGGATCTGTACAAGGATGTCAAGATGGAAAACCACCAGCCTCGCAAGTCACAGGGTAAGAAGATTTATATATACTGCACATATTGTGTATATATTTGTGTGTGTATATATATATATATATATGTATATATTTGTGTATATATATATACTAGCGTACCCGTCGCGCGTTGCTGCGAAGACTCTCCAAATCTAGCCCACACACTTGCAGCGATTGTCCTTGTGCTCTGTTGATGGTCATTGCAAAAGCGAGTCGCACCGGAAACGGTAAACGTTTGAATTCAAATGGCATATCTGTTGGGATAATTGGAATCCGTGGCAACAGGACATCTTCCCCTTGAATTTCCCATTCAAAATTGTAGCTACGATGACATTGTTCATCATCTTTTTCACTGAAAGTCTTGTACCGTTGCAAAGTCGTGGTGGATGGATGTTTCGGAGAAGAATGATAGGCACGCCTATTTTCAATGTTAAAATATGCGGTGGCATACCTGGAAAATCGAGTGAATTCAAGAATTCCATTGGGTAATTGACAGCTTCATCTTGATTCATCACAGTATCGATGGACTTATACGTTGTCGCTTCGCCTGGTATTCCGTTTTGAATGCTGAAATTGATGGCATTGACATCGTTGTTGGTAGCTGCTAATATAGCTCGTGCGCTGAGCCACTGATGATTTTGGTAATTCCGCGCAATATTTGGGAACACCTTTTGGATCAATTCGTCTTTGGTTGATGTCATCTTTCCAAAGTTTGTTGGCAATGTGATACATTGTGTAGATCTGTCGATAGGCATTTTCCCATTTCCAATACCCAGCAATTGTTTTGCGAAGCGTTCGGCGGATGCATCATTTTGTAGTTGAACACGCATATTGGTTTTCAAAGTCAATTTCTTTACATGTCGCCATAGAACTGACAGCCTTAATGACATCACAATGCAGCTTTATAGAACATGTTGGGGCATGTTCAAGGGCGTCCGATACGTATAATTTGGACGCGAAGACAGACAGACATACATTCGTTTTTATATATCTAGATAACAACCAATCACAGCGCAGCTTTCATGTTACCTCAGTAGTATAATATATAACAACCAATCACAGCGCAGCTTTCATGTTACCTTAGCAGTAAGAGAAATAACAACCAATCACAGCGCAACTTTTATTCTGCCTCAGCAATATAAAAAATAGCAACCAATCACAGCGCAGCTTTCATGTTACCTCTGCGGTATTATATATAGCAACCAATCACAGCGCAGCTTTCATGTTACCTCAGTGGTATAATATATAACAACGAATCGCAGCACAGCTTTTCCTATTTATGACATAATCAATGCTCGTGCCAAATTTCAAGTTTCTATTACATCGGGAAGCGAGAAAATTCGATTCCGTACGTAAAATTTGGACACCAATTGTTTTGCGCTTAAAATTGAATAATCGAGTTGGGACCCATTAACGTTTCCTATGTATGACATAATCAATGCTTGTGTCAAATTTCGAGTTTCTATTACATTGGGAAGCGAGAGAATTCGATTCCGTACGTAAAATTTGGACGCTAATTCTTTTGCGCATAGAATTGAAGAATCGAGTTGGGACCGATTAGCTTTTCCTATTTGTGACATATTCAATGCCCGTGCCAAATTTCAATTTTCTATGTGAGAAAATTACATTCCGTACGCAAAATTTGGACGCTAACTGTTTTGCGCATAGAATTGAATAATCGAGTTGGGACCCATTAGCTTTTCCTATTTATGACATAATCAATGCTCGTGCCAAATTTCACGTTTCTATGACACCGGAAAGTGAGAAAATTCGATTCCGTACGTAAAATTTGGACGCTAATTCTTTTGCGCATAGAATTAAATAATCGAGTTGGGACCTATTAACTTTTCCTATTTATGACATAATCAATGCTCGGGCCAAATTTCAAGTTTCTATGACATTGGGAAGCGAGAAAATTAGATTCCGTACGTAAAATTTGGATGCTAATTCTTTTGCGCATAGAATTGAATAATTGAGTTGGGACCCATTAACTTTTCCTATCCATGACATAATCAATGCTCGTGCCAAATTTCACGTTTGTATGACACCGGAAAGTGAGAAAATTACATTCCGTACGTAAAATTTGGACGCTTATTCTTTTGCGCATAGAATTAAATAATGGAGTTGGGACCCATTAGCTTTTCCTATTTATGACATAATCAATGCTCGTGCCAAATTTTAAGTTTCTATGACATTGGGAAGCGAGAAAATTAGATTCCGTACGTAAAATTTGGACGCTAATTCTTTGGCGCATAGAATTGAATAATCGAGTTGGGACCCATTAGCTTTTCCTATTTATGACATAATCAATGCTCCTGCCAAATTTCACGTTTCTATTACATTGGGAAGCGAGAGAATTCGATTCCGTACGTAAAATTTGGACGCTAATTCTTTGGCGCATAGAATTGAATAATCGAGTTGGGACCGATTAGCTTTTCCTATTTATGACATAATCAATGCTCGTGCCAAATTTCAAGTTTCTATGATATTGGGAAGCGAGAAAATTAGTTTCCGTACGTAAAATTTGGACGCTAATTCTTTGGCGCTTAGAATTGAATAATCGAGTTGGGACCCATTAGCTTTTCGTATTTATGACATAATCAATACTCGTGCCAAATTTCATGTTTCTACGACATTGGGAAGTGAGAGAATTAGTGGCAGTGATGGAAATCGAACGATCTACGTGGGGGGGGGGGCGTAACTTTCGACGACGCTCGCACGCGCGCCATTTATCGTAGGATATTTGTACTATGCCTATAATCTTCCCAGGAGTGTACTCAACAACTTCCCAAAGTTTCATGCCGATCGGATGAATGGTGTAGTAGCGCATAAAGGACAAACAGACACGCAGACACGCAGACAGACATACATTCAATTTTATATATATAGAAGATATATATATATATATATATACACACACACATACATAAATACATATGTATAGTGTTTGTTACATGCTTACATGTCATGTAACCAGCTGTGCCCAGAAGTGAGCAGAGGTCAGAGAGACTCAAGCATTGGGGGTGGGGGTGGGGGGGGGGGATGTAAGAGGTTTGTATGGGCTTGTTTACTACTTTGTCAGCAGTCACTAAGTTTAGGGCTCCCTTACGTGAGCTTATGCGCATTTATACGTGCCTCAGCACGGTTTTTTTTTTAACACTGCTTTTTGAGCATGTATTGGAGCGTTTTGCTGTACTCACTACCCGAGTAGGAGATGTTTGTTTGCGCCCGACAAACAAGACGCACCACTAGAAATGGCTAATTAGTTCCTGATGTTTTCTTTATCTAGTGGAGTTATGCAGCGGATCATGCATTACCTTGAGTGTTGTATGCGCATTTGTGCACCTCCATTGACTTCTATGGAAAATAGAGCATGCTACATTTATTTTTGCGTGCTGCAATTGCTCATGTAAAATACGCGCTTGCGAGCAACACCATTAAAATCAGCGGGTCCTTTTTTATTGGGCATGCAAATAGACCCGTATGAGGGAGCACTTATAAAAGAAAACATTTAGTCACTGAAGAACACTTTTTAGCACCGTTTTGTGCCATGCATACACACATGTGAAATGACTCACAATATAGGAGCGCCCAAATTTAAGGCTTTTTCAAAACAGTGAAGCTGAATTGTCCGCATGACGAACTTTACTTCTTTACTTTATTCATAAATTCACCCACGGAAGGAAAATTTAGGGTGTCAAAAAATTAAAGAAACTCCATAAAAACATTTTTTAAGCATATGTGGACTTTTATTCAGACACAGTAAATAATGATAAAGATGGCGGAACTGAATGCAAAAAATAAATACATTACATTTGATAATTTGTGAAGCATAAAAATTCACAGATATGACACTTTCTTCTTTGAAACAAATACCTGGTAGGGTTGTTGTGTAGAAAAAAAGGTGGAGTCCCCCCGAAAGAGGTTTCTTAGGTGTTAGTAAGAGTTAAATGGTGATTTCATGGGACATGGGGGATTTACATTAAAAAATGCACACTTTATGCTGCAGGTATTGTGCCCAGTGTTAACGTACATAGTGGACCTATATGGTTTATGTGTCGGTTTTTGAGTCAAAGACAGAAGTGGATTCAAAAGAAATTGGAAATATAAAGGAAGGACGTCTACTTCTCCTTCGTGCTAGATCCAATTCTGGCTTTGACTCCAAAAACTGCATTCAAAACCAGAAGTCTCTTTTACTGTCAAATTGTAATTTTCCAAATGTGTCTATTTGTAAAGTTTGAAAAGAAAAAATCCTGAAATCCATTTTTAATCCTAACAGAAAATTCCTGTAAGAATAAGAAGAATTTTATGTCCTTGCCAAAGTGTGAATTAGACAATATTATGTGCCACTATTCAGAAGAAAATTTCCTTACCCCTACACAACGAAGTACTAACAGAAGGAAGAAGCCATACCCCTGTGCGGTATGCGGGAAATGTTTTATGTCAAAGTCGCATTTTCTTACTCACCAAAGAATTCACACAGGAGAGAAGCCGTTTTCATGTTCTGAATGTGGGAAATGTTTTACAGATAAGTCAAATCTTGTTTCACATCAAAAAATTCACACAGGAAAGAAGCGGTATTCATGTTCTGAATGTGGGAAATGTTTTACAGATAAGACACATCTTCTTACACATCAAAGAATTCACACAGGAGAGAAACCGTATTCATGTTCTGAATGTGGGAAATGTTTTGCAGATAAATCAGCTCTCCTTAAACATGAGAAAATTCACACAGGGGAGAAGCCATATTCCTGTTCAGGATGTGGGAAAGGTTTTATATATAAATCAAGTCTCGTTACTCATGAGAAAATTCACACAGGAGAAAAGCCATTTTCATGTTCAGAATGTGGGAAATGTTTTATGCTGAAATCAGGCCTTGATAAACATCAGAGAAATCACACAGGAGATAAGCCGTATTCATGTTCAGAATGTGGGAAATGTTTTACGAGTAAATCACTTCTCCTTAGACATCATAGAACTCACACAGGAGAAAAGCCGTATTCATGTTTAGAATGTGGCAAATGTTTTACAGATAAAGCAGGTCTCATTAGACATGAGATAATTCATACAGGAGAAAAGCCATTTTCATGTTCTGAATGTGGGAAATGTTTTATGCTGAACACACATCTTGTTAAACATAAGAAAATTCACACAGGAGAGAAACCATTTTCATGTTCAGAATGTGGGAAATGCTTTATTGATAAATACAAACTCAAGGATCATCATAAGAAAGTTCACACAGCAGAGAAGCCATAATCATGTTCAGAATGTGGGAAATTTTTTAGGCGGAAATCAGATCTTCTGATACATAAGAGAAACCATTTTCTTGTTCAGCATGTGGAAAATGTTTTAGGCAAAAGTCAGATCTTGTTACACATGAGAGAATTCATACAGGAGAAAAACAATATTCATGTTCAGCATGTGAAATATTTTAGAAATAAATCGCAACTTGTTACACACCAGAAAACTCACACAGAGAAGATGCTGTTTTGATGTTTTATATGTAAAAAATCAAACTTTGAAAATTATCAGAGAATTCAAAGAGAGAAGAAACCATTCCTGTTTGTAATGTGCAAAAGGCTGTAAGATCAAAAAAGATATTTAATTCATCAGGTTATTCACAGACATTAAACAGCCAGTAAACATTTTATTGTGTGGAATTAGCCTGGATCGGTCAAACACCCAAATGGTTGGTCAATTGTGAGCGGGATTCATATGAAAACGTATTGAGGATATAAGGAAGAAAAGAGGCGCCTTTACTTTCAAAGCAGTGAAGCTGAATTGCCACCATGATGAACTTTCTTTCTTGTTACTGTCTTTATAAATTCACCTGCTGACAGGGAATTCAGAGTAATGTAGTAAAAAACTAAATAAAATCCATAGAAACTTTTAAACCTATGTGGACCTTCTTTCTGACAACTTTGTATATACCCCGTTACCCTGAAAATAAAACCTACCCTGAAAATAAGCCCTATACTGATTTTTGGGGGATTTTGAAATAAAAGCCTAGCTACGAAAATAAGCCCTAGCTGCATTACATTTAAAAAAGGAAATACATTACGTAGCAGGCTCGGTCCAGTTCCCTCCCGCTGCTCTCCGGAGCTTTGACGTGCTTCTTGCAGTCATCGGCCATCCACAAAAGATCACTTACTGATTACAGGATTCATAAATTTCACTTCCAGGAAGCGATGTCTCTGATTGGCTGAGCAACGGTCGAGAACCAATCAATGCAGCACTCGATGAACCAATGCGATGGCTGTGATTGGTTCATCGAGTGCTGCTTAGCCAATCAGAGCCAACACTTCCTGGAGGTGGAATTTATGAATCTCATAACCAGAAAATGATCTTCTGTGGCCGGCCGAGGACTGCAATAAGTGCGTCGGGGCTCCAGAGAGCAGCAGAAGGGGCTTGGACCAGTTCTGTCAGGTAACTTTAATAAGACATTCCCTGAAAATAAGGCCTACCGCCTCTTTTGGGGCAAAAATGAATATAAAACAGGGTCCTATTTTTACGGAAACACGGTAATGATAAAAATGATGGAACTGAATGCAAAAAATAAATACATCACATTTAAAACAATTTGTAAAGCATAAGAATTCACAGATATGCCAGTTCCTACCGTGACACGAATACCTGGGAGTGTTGTCGTGAAGGAAAAACTGGTGGATCCCCCTCTCCTTCAGGAAAAGGTTTCCTAGGTGTGAGCAATAGGTAAATGGTGGTTTCATGAAGGATTTTTGAAGCGGATGTGAGAAGTGCTGCCTTTCCAGAGAAACTAACTATAAAAAGTAGTACTGGTGGTAGAGTGCAAAAAAAATGCTGATCTACGACACAACCATCTACTCATAATTGTGAAGAGAAGCACAGAGACGGAAGTATAAACTTGACTTCTCTTCTTATTGATAAACCAGCAAAAATACAATTTTCAAGACCTTTTATCAGACCATAAAAAGGCATGAGAAAAACTAAGTATACCCTCTTTGAATTATATGGTTTTGTGTATCATAACATAATAAAAAAATCTGGTGCTTAGAAGATGACACCATGTTATTATTTATTTAATACAAATTAGGGGGTAAAAGCAGAAGCAATGTGTGAAAAATTAAGAAGACCTCAGTGGCTTGCAAAACTACCTTCAGCAGCAATAGTGCACCGCCAAATAGCAAAATTTAATTTTTTTTTCCATTTTGTTCCACTTTCACAATTTTCGAAAGCTTTCAGTACACTTTATAGGTATATTCCATGTTACCATTGGAAAATACACAGAAATCTGCCCTTCAGATGGCTACGTTGACTGAAATTAAAGAAGCTATTTTTTTTCCAAGGCGGGAAGGAAAAAATGTAACCCCGATTGAAGGGGTTGAACAATTTTCCTCCCTCAACAGACTTTGGCGCTAACCTGTATGGGATAAGGAAACCTAGAACCTTCACTGAAGAATGGGCATTAGTCTTATCAGAGCTTCCACCCAGGATAGAGCCTTAGTTCTGAGAAAGGATCTCTTCCTGAGAACACCAGTAACCATACTGAGATACCAATTAAGGTTTTATCACGTTAACTTTATAGGGCTATATATGTTAATAGCAGTACATAGACATATTACTTTTAATAAAAGAATAATGAATGCTCTAATAAGAAATCCCAATATACTGCACTTATTAAGGTGACCAGAATTTTCTAGGGTCAAATGGGTGTGGTCAAGGGGCAGGGCTTATCACAGTATATGATTTTACCTCCGTCGTTATAAACAGTACAGATCCTTTTCAAAAAGGGCAGGGACCAAATTTTGGGGTCCAAGCTTTGCGGGAATCTCACATTTGGTATCAGAGGGGTTAGGAGAAAGATTATATTTAAAGCGAATGTTCCTCCAAATACGCAGTGAATAGTAGTTAAGCGGACTAGTGTTACACAGTTGGCGACAATAGAACCATTTGACCACATCAAGTCTGGAAATGTGTGCGGAGCTATTCTTGATGCCTCTAGATCCACCCACAGTGACACTCCATCTCGCCCCAGAGTCTTAATCCATTGGGCAGTTCTAGCAGCTGTGTAATGCTTCATTAAATTAGGGACAGAAAGACCCTCTTGTCTTTTATGGTAGTACATTGTGCTATTTTTAATTCTAGGAGGTTAATTGGCTCAAATAAATGTAAAAATAAGTCTCTGAAAATTAGTTCATACACCCCTGGCAACTGGAATAGGCAAGGTTCAAAAGAGATACAATATTCGCAGAAGTAGATTTCTTTTGACAGCACGAATCCTTCCTACCCAAGACAATAAACAGGTCCTCCCACTTAAGTAACTCTGAAGAGAGCTTCCATATCAAGGGGGGATAATTCCACTTATATAGAGTGGACAGGGAAGTGGTCAAGTTAGCGCCCAAGTAAAGGGATATGATGGGCCCAATGTTGAAATCCCTAACTTTATTAAGGAGGGTGGTGTATTAACATAGGCAATATCGCTTTTGTTGGAGTTTACTTTTAATCCCATGAGAGCTGCCCACTTATCCAGCAGACCCATCAGATTTGGCAAATATGTTAATGGCTGGCCAATAGAGATGAGCGAACGTACTCGTCCGAGCTTGATGCTCGGGCGAATATTAGCGTGTTCGGGATGCTCGTTACTCGTAACGAGTACCACGCGATGTTCCGGTTACTTTCAGTTTCCTCTCTGAGACGTTAGCGCGCTTTTCTGGCCAATTGAAAGACAGGGAAGGCATTACAACTTCCCCCTGTGACGTTCAAGCCCTATACCACCCCCCCTGCTGTGAGTGGCTGGGGCGATCAGATGTCACCCGAGTATAAAAGTCGGCCCCTCCCGCGGCTCGCCTCAGATGCCTTGTGACTCAGTTAGCTGAGGGAAAGTGCTGATGCCGGAGCTGCTGTAGGGAGAGCGTTAGGAGTTAGTGTAGGCTTCAAGAACCCCAACGGTCCTTCTCAGGGCCACATCTAATAGTGTGCAGTACTGTGTTAGCACTGTATTTTTTTTTTTTTTTCAAAATTGGATCTGCAGAGCATTGCGCCCTGCAATAGGGACAGAAGTGGTGGTTAGGCAGGGAGAGTGTTAGCAGTGAGTGTAGGCTTCAAGAACCCCAACGGTCCTTTCTAGGGCCACATCTATCCGTGTGCAGTACTGTCCAGGCTGCTGTTAGCAGTGTTGCATTTTTTTTTCTTTTTTCTCAAAACCGACTGTGCAGACCATTGCACCCGGCATTAATACTACAGGGATAGAATTGTGTAGGCAGGGCCAGAAGACATACATTATTCATTGAATAGACGCAGTGTGGCTTTTCCTTTGAAAAACAAGGGAAAAAATTCTATTTCGCCTGCCTCTGACAGTCCTCAGGGCTCTGGGTACGTGTGTGCTGCGTGCAGAACGTTAAAAAAAATCAGACGCAGCAAGCTACGTTTTACTGCAGGCTTGCGCCAATTTTTTTCCTGCATGGGAAATCCCTGATCTGCTGGAGCGAATAACTTTGCATCACTGCAGTTCTCTGACACATTTGCAGGGCCACAACACAGTTATTAAACTTAGTAGTATTCATTGAATACACGCAGTGTGGCTTGTCCTTTGAAAAACAAGGGAAAAAATTCTATTTTGGCTGCAGGCTTGCGCCAATTTTTTTCCTGCATGGGAAATCCCTGATCTGCTGTAGCGAATAACTTTGCATCACTGCAGTTCTCTGACACATTTGCAGGGCCACAACACAGTTATTACACTTAGTAGTATTCATTGAATACACGCAGTGTGGCTTGTCCTTTGAAAAACAAGGGAAAAAATTCTATTTTGGCTGCAGGCTTGCGCCAATTTTTTTCCTGCATGGGAAATCCCTGATCTACTGCAGCGAATAACTTTGCATCACTGCAGTTCTCTGACACATTTGCAGGGCCACAACACAGTTATTAAACTTAGTAGTATTCATTGAATACACGCAGTGTGGCTTGTCCTTTGAAAAACAAGGGAAAAAATTCTATTTTGGCTGCAGGCTTGCGCCAATTTTTTTCCTGGCTTGGAAATTACTGGTAATACAGCATGCTGAGAGGTAGGGGTAGGCCTAGAGGACGTGGACGCGGCCGAGGACGCGTAGGCCCAAGTGAGGGTGTGGGCACAGGCCGAGCTCCTGATCCAGGTGTGTCGCAGCCGACTGCTGCGCGATTAGGAGAGAGGCACGTTTCTGGCGTCCCCACATTCATCGCCCAATTAATGGGTCCACGCGGGAGACCTTTATTAGAAAATGAGCAGTGTGAGCAGGTCCTGTCGTGGATGGCAGAAAGTGCTTTGAGCAAGCTATCATCCACCCAGAGTTCTGCGCCGTCCAGTGCTGCAAATCCGAATCCTCTGTCTGCTGCTCCTCCTTCCTCCCAGCCTCCTCACTCCACTACAATGACACATGCTCAGGAGCGGGAAGACTCCCAGGAACTGTTCTTGGGCCCCTGCTCAGATTGGGCAGCAGTGGTTCCTCTCCCACCAGAGGAGTTTATCGTCACTGATGCCCAACCATTGGAAAGTTCCCGGGGTCCGGGGGATGAGGCTGGGGACTTCCGGCAACTGTCTCAAGACCTTTCAGTGGGTGAGAAGGACGATGACGATGAGACACAGTTGTCTTGCAGTGAGGTAGTAGTAAGGGCAGTAAGTCTGTGGGAGGAGCGCACAGAGGATTCGGAGGAAGAGCAGCAGGACGATGAGGTGACTGACCCCACCTGGTGTGCAACGCCTACTCAGGACAGGTCTTCAGAGGGGCAGGCAAGGGCAGCAGCAGGGCAGGTTGCAAGAGGCAGTGCGGTGGCCATGGGTGGAGGCAGGGCCAGACCGAATAATCTACCAACTGTTTTCCAAAGCGTACCCTCGCGCCATGCCACCCTGCAGAGGCCGAGGTGCTCTAAGGTCTGGCAGTTTTTCACAGAGACGCCTGACGACCGACGAACAGTGGTGTGCAACCTTTGTCGCGCCAAGATCAGCCGGGGAGCCACCACCAACAGCCTCACCACCACCAGCATGCGCAGACATATGATGGCCAAGCACCCCACAAGGTGAGACGAAGGCCGTTCACCGCCTCCGGTTTGCACCGCTGCCTCTCCCCCTGTGCCCCAACCTGCCACTGAGATCCAACCCCCCTCTCAGGACACAGGCACTACCGTCTCCTGGCCTGCACCCACACCCTCACCTCCGCTGTCCTCGGCCCCATCCACCAATGTCTCGCACCGCACAGTCCAGCCGTCGCTAGCGCAAGTGTTGGAGCGCAAGCGAAAGTACGCCGCCACGCACCCGCACGCTTAATCGTTAACCGTCCACATAGCCAAATTTATCAGCCTTGAGATGCTGCCGTATAGGGTTGTGGAAACGGAGGCTTTCAAAGCTATGATGGCGGCGGCGGCCCCGCGCTACTCAGTTCCCAGTCGCCACTACTTTTCCCGATGTGCCGTCCCAGCCCTGCACGACCACGTCTCCCGCAACATTGTACGCCCCCTCACCAATGCGGTTAGTGGCAAGGTCCACTTAACTACGGACACGTGGACAAGCACAGGCGGGCAGGGCCACTACATCTCCCTGACGGCACATTGGGTGAATTTAGTGGAGGCTGGGACAGAGTCAGAGCCTGGGACCGCTCACGTCCTACCCACCCCCAGAATTGCGGGCCCCAGCTCGGTGGTGGTATGTTCGGCGGTGTATGCTTCCTCCACTAAAGCACCCTCCTCCTCCTCCTCAACCTCTGTCTCGCAATCAAGATGTGTCAGCAGCAGCACGTCACCAGCAGTCGGTGTCACGCGGCGTGGCAGCACAGCGGTGGGCAAGCGTCAGCAGGCCGTGCTGAAACTACTCAGCTTAGGAGATAGGAGGCACACGGCCCACGAACTGCTGCAGGGTCTGACAGAGCAGACCGACTGTTGGCTTGCGCCGCTGAGCCTCCAACCGGGCATGGTCGTGTGTGACAACGGCCGTAACCTGGTGGCGGCTCTGCAGCTCAGCAGCCTCACGCACGTGCCGTGCCTGGCCCACGTCTTTAATTTGGTGGTTCAGCGCTTTCTGAAAAGCTACCCACGCTTGTCAGACCTGCTCGTAAAGGTGCGCCGGCTCTGCGCACATTTCCGCAAGTCCCACACGGACGCTGCCACCCTGCGCACCCTGCAACATCGGTTTAATCTGCCAGTGCACCGACTGCTGTGCGACGTGCCCACACGGTGGAACTCTACGCTCCACATGTTGGCCAGGCTCTATGAGCAGCGTAGAGCTATAGTGGAATACCAACTCCAACATGGGCGGCGCAGTGGGAGTCAGCCTCCTCAATTCTTTTCAGAAGAGTGGGCCTGGTTGGCAGACATCTGCCAGGTCCTTCGAAACTTTGAGCAGTCTACCCAGGTGGTGAGCGGCGATGCTGCAATCATTAGCGTCACCATTCCTCTGCTATGCATCTTGAGAAGTTCCCTGCAAACCATAAAGGCAGCCGCTTTGCGCTCGGAAACAGAGCCGGGGGAAGACAGTATGTCGCTGGATAGTCAGAGCACCCTCCTGTCTATATCTCAGCGCGTTCAGGAGGAGGAGGAGGAGCATGAGGAGGATGAGGAGGAGGGGGAAGAGACAGCTTGGCCCACTGCTGACGGTACCCATGCTGCTTGCCTGTCATCATTTCAGCGTGTATGGCCTGAGGAGGAGGAGGAGGAGGAGGAGGATCCTGAAAGTGATCTTCCTAGTGCGGACAGCCATGTGTTGCGTACAGGTACCCTGGCACACATGGCTGACTTCATGTTAGGATGCCTTTCTCGTGACCCTCGCGTTACACGCATTCTGGCCACTACGGATTACTGGGTGTACACACTGCTCGACCCACGCTATAAGGAAAACCTTCCCACTCTCATTCCCGAAGAGGAAAGGGGTTCGAGAGTGTTGCTATACCACAGGACCCTGGCGGACAAGCTGATGGTAAAATTCCCATCCGACAGCGCTAGTGGCAGAAGGTGCAGTTCCGAGCGCCAGGTAGCAGGGGAGGTGCGGAGATCGAGCAGCATGTACAGCCCAGGCAGTGCAACAGTCTTTAAGGGCCTGGACAGCTTTTAAGGCCTCGCACGTTGAAGGAGGTGCATCGTGTGGCATCTCCGGGCAAGATGAGTAGAAAGAGTCGCTGTGGTCGGTGGGTCGGCTGGCGAGTCCTTCAAGAAGCTCTCGGGGAGTTGTCTGTGGGGACAAAAATAGGGTAAGCTTAATGAGTCCTGTATATGACCGGGACCGTACGTTTCTTCTCTAGAAGAAAGGTGTCCGTCTCAGGTGGCCCTAACTGTTTGTTCTCTATTGTTACTGGTAAGGGGATGTTATCCTTTGAATTCTATGCGACAGGTGGCGAGGTGAACGGGCATTAAGTGCCCCGACTGTTGGGCGGGCGTGGGAGGTTGGAGGAGGAGGGGCAGACAGAGAGGGGTGGGCAGAAGGGGAAAGGGAAAAACAATAATAACAGTTTCCTCTCGCAGACGGAGAGTTATACGAGCACAGGTATGTGCCCGTATCGGTGAGGCTAGAATTAAATTGCAGCTAGATCAATATAGTATAAAACTTTTTTCTTCTGTCCTGATCGGATAGAGACACACACAGACACCCCTTATTGTATGGGGGGGGGGGGGGGGGGTCTATTAAACCTTATAACGTTGAAAAACCATACAACCGTATAATCAACTACTGCAGTATCAGCCTCCGCGTCAACTCTAAGGCATGCCGGGGGGGAGGGAGGGACTTTCTCCGGTTCAGTCGTCCCTCCGAGCTTGCTTCTCACTGAAAAGGAAGAAATTATTGCAAACAAAAATTATTGCAGGAGAGCTTTTGTATGTTAGATTGTCCGTCCCCCTTCTGGCTTAGCCTCAAAGTTCACTCTGCTGTCGCTATGAGTGCCGGCAGTAAGGTATTAAAATTAGCCTCATGTGTCGGCTGTTTCATCTTCTTCTCTGGGTTTTTTCTTCTGTTTGTTTTTGGGAGATTTTGTCTGATGGGCTTCCTTCCATTTTTCCGGATTCGGCAGTGGTGGGAGATTAGGCGGCTCTGGGAGGGGTAGCCAGTTGGGGAGTTCAATGGGGTCTATTCCCAGGTGTTGCCAGCTGTTATTCAGGTCCTCAGGAGTGCGTATATTAAATCTTTTACCCCCATGGGTCACCCCTAACCCAAAGGGGAACAGCCAGGCATACCTGATGTTTCTTGACCTCAGTGCGTCCAGTAGGGGCTTTAGAAGCCTACGTTTAGCAAGTGTGGTTGGAGCTAAGTCCTGGAATATTTGTATTGGAGCTCCACCATACTGTAGGTCACGATGCTCTCTGGCTGCCTCCAAGATGGCCGCCACATTGTTGAAAGCCAGTATCTTGCACACAATGTCTCTTGGCGGGTCTGTCGCTGATGATCGTGCCCGCAGTGCCCTATGGACCCTCTCAATCGATATTTTTGCTGCTCTTTCTGCACCCACCAGGGAACCGAAAATCTCCTTTGTAATTTTCATTAGCCCCCCATTCGCCCACGACTCCGGTACGCCCTTAATGCGAAAGTTATTGCGGCGGCTGCGATTCTCTAGATCTTCTTGTTGGAGTAATGTTTTATTCAGCTGCATATGCTGTATTTTTAGGGAATGTGCTAGTTCTTGTGCATGTAAGGTGATGGCTACTGAGGTGTCTTCTAAATCCTCCACCCTTCTCCCGATGTGTCTCACCTCTTCTTTTATCTCTGCCAGTTCTGCCATTACCGGGCTCATCGTTTTGGTGAGGAGGTTTCTCATAAAGCTTCTGGACGGCCTCTCCTCTTCTTCCTCATCCGAGGAGGATTCATCTTCCCGCCCGGACCGCGGAGCTGCAGCTGCGGCGGCAGTCGCCGGCGCCATCTTGCCTGGAGCGCGGGATGAACGAGCGGTTCTCTCTTTGAGGTATTTCTGGAGATCCGCTTGTCCCTTCACCGGTCGAGGGGTCCCCAGGTGGTCTCCGGACTTTTCTTTGGTGAAGTTCCCCATTTAAGAGCTGTTTAGCTGTAGCTGGGCGTCTGTGTCGGTGTCTCTGTGATGGAGCTGATTCAACAAGCAGCCATCACTCTCAGCGGTCAGGCTCCGCCCCGCAAATAGTGAACATTTGAGAAAATTGTAGTACGAGAAAATTTCTTTTGCAAAATGTTACGACATATGGCTAATAAATGGCTTCAAAATGATTCAAAATGCATTAGAGAGGATAGAGCGGCTAATGAGAATTACAAAAAGTCTAAAATCACTAATGCTGAACATCAAAAGGCTTATCAAAAGCGTCTCAAACTTAGGCATTTTTCACATGAGCGCATATCGGCAGGCCTTTTTTAAAACAAGCCAATCAGCGCTGTTATCTGATACATTGGATTCCAATGCATCAGATCACATGAGCGTATTACTAAGATGTAAAAGCGCCCAGCAAGACCAATATAGCGCCAGGCATTTTTACGTCTGTCCCAAAAGATAGTCCTGGAACTATCTTTTGGGCTGAAATATGTCGGCCACTGCATGCGCTCCTATGGGAGCCCATAGCAGCGGCCGTAGGTGGGATGGAGTTTGGCAGCGTGGCGGCTAAACTGCTTCCTTCTGCTCTCCTCCCCCTATGCAGGCTCACCTCTCATCTCCTCCCCGCTCGTTCTGTACAATGGAAGGAGGCGGAGCTAATAACTGATCCTTCCCGCCCCACCCATTGATGGCTATGAACAAGGGGTAGGGCGTAGGTGGAGCTAATCTGTGGCCCTCTTCCCGCCCCTTGTCAATAGCCATCAATGGGAGGAGGTGGGGCAGGTCGCTGCTTAGCTTCACCCCCGCCCCCTTCCATTGCAAAGAACGAGCTTGGAGGAGACGAGAGGAGACCCTGCGATGTGGAGGCAGGGGAAATGGGCGGTGGCGTGGCGAGCTCGGTGAATATGAACGGGCGCACAAACTTTAGATTTGTGCGCCCGTTCACGAACGTCTATGCCCCAGATGGAAGCATATGTTGGCCAACCGTGAAAACGCCGGCCAATATGCGCTCGTGTGAAAGAAGCCTTAAGGTGGCTGTTACTCTGAGATTAAAGAAGATCAGTGAAAACATGATAGTCGATGCACAACTGCCCATTATACCAGCTGGTGATTTCAATGACAATGCAAACTGAATTTACCCACTTTAAACTTAAACCCCGACACGGCCCGGTAGTTTTTTAACTTGTACATTATGAGAATTACAAGATTGGAGGATGATTTTGTAAGGGTCAATCCAGATGCCGCAGTGGGATACATAGAAGAGATATGGCCCCAGAGCAAAAAAGAAAATGGGTCACTTATTAAAGTGCTGGATTTTGGCATCCGGGACAGAAGAGTCTGATGTTTATTTTCCTCTCCATTCCCTTTCCATGACCCCATAGTCATTTCCCAACAACTAGTTTTTGGGCAGTTCTGTTCCTCTGGAGGGGCAAGTCCCGCACTGGTTCCAGTCACCCAATAGAAAAGGAAGAAAAACTGAATATTACTGGGCCCCTCTCTCCATGGGCCCCATAGCATCAACATAGTCAGCCTTTATGGCATGAATGCCCTTGTGCAGTGGATCATTTACACAGAGAATTAGCAGTGAATCTCCATGGTGAAACCTACATGTGTTAATGGGGCTTAGTATCAGATTTGAAGTGCATTTTACCCTATGCTATGCAAAAAGTGAAATTTGAGGTAAAAATCCTTAACGATCAAGTAATTTCACAGGCAAGCAGAAGTTTTAACCACAAAACTGTGTGGGTATTAACAACTAATTTGAAAACTATTGTAAAGGGCATTTCAGTGTGATAGTGTATTAATATGCATCACAGTCAGGGCTTTTTCACACTTTCGTAGGCGTTTTTATGTTCACTCGCCAAATCTAATGTTGTGCACCCATTCAGACGGCATGGGCACCGACGCATGTACGCGAAGACCGCAATTCCGTTGCCGCTACTTCTCTCCCCCTCGCCTGCTCACCTCCTCTCTCCTACCCTCCGGCTATTTGCAAAGGGAGTAGGCTGAATGGGGGTGGAGCTAAGCACCCCTCGCTGCTTGTCCGTAGCCAGTAATGGGAGGAGACAGAGTGGGACGGAGCTTAGCTCTCATTGAAACAGTTAGAGGGGAGGAGAGAAGAGGAGAGAAGAGGGAGGGAGTTTAGCAGTCACGTTGCTTAACTCCCTCCCCGCTCCCTTCTCCGGCCGCTGTCATTGGCTCCCATAGGAGCTCATGCAGTGGCCGCCGTATTCCGGGTGGAAAGATAGTTCCAGGACTATCTTTTCGGCCCAGTGTGAAAGTGCCCGGCGCTATATTGGCTCGGCCAGGCGCTTTTATGCCACAGGAATATGGCCATGTAATCTGATGCATTGGAATAGAATGCATCAGATCACAGCATATATCAGCCGACCGTGAAAATGGCAGGCCGATATACGCCCATGGGAAATAAGTGCACTGTGTAGTCATGTCTGGGTCCCCTATATTTTAGGAAAAGTACTAAGGGTGCACTGTATAGCCATGTCTGGGTCTACTATATATTAGGTAAGGTAACCAGACATCCTAACTTAGTCGGGACAGTCCCGCTTTGGGACCCTGTGTTCCGCATCCCACCGGGACCCCAGTGGGAAACCCATTTGTCTCACTCACTATTGCTACTGGGGCCTCTGTGGGGGACACTATTACTACTACAGCCACTGTGGAGGTCACAATTACAACTGAGGCCCCTGTGGGGGTCACAATTATAACTATGGTTTTTGCGGAGGTTCACTATTACTACTTGGGTCACTGTGGGGAGGGGGGGGGGGCGCTACTGAGAATCATAGACTGATAGAGTTGGAAGGGACATCCAGGGTCATCTGGTCCAACCCCCTGCTTAGTGCAGGATTCACTAAATCATCCCAGACAGATATTTATCCAGCCTCTGTTTGAAGACTTCCATTGAAGGAGAACTCACCACCTCCCAGGGCAACCTGTTCTACTCATTTATCACCCTCACTGTCAGAAAGTTTTTTCTAATATCTAATCTGTGTCTCCTCCCTTTCAGTTTCATCCCATTGCCTCTAGTTCCCTGTGTAAATGAGAATAGGTCTGATCCCTCTGCACTGTGACAGCCCTTCAGATATTTGTAGACAGCTATTAATTCTCCTTGTTTGTAAGCTAAACATTCCCAGATCCTTTAACCATTTCTCATAGGACATGATTTGCAGACCACTCACCATCTTCGTAACACTTCTCTGAACTTGCTCCAGTTTGTCGATGTCTTTTTTAAAGTGGGGTGCCCAGAACTGGACGCAATCACTGGTGTACATATAGGGGTCACGATTACAACCTGGTGCCTAAGCCAGGGGCAGCAGCCAGGCAGCCTCCTTTCCACATGCTCACTGACCGCAGAGTTAATTTCAGTTAGGTCTCTGCGCAGGCTGGCAGCTTCTCCTACACACCAGCGCTTCCTCCTGGACCTCCGCTCAGACTCCTGGTGTTCAGGAGAAGCTGCCAGCCCGTGCAGAGACCTTAGTGAAAGTTACTCTGCAATTAGTGAGCAGAATGTCCTTTGTGATGGTGGCAGAACGAGGAGTGTTTGGTATGATGGGGAGTCTGAAGAGGAGGACGAGGGGTGTCCTGTGTGATGGGGTGTGTGTGTGTGTGTGTGTGGGGGGGCGGGAATCAGGGGTGTTCTGTGTGATGGGGAGTGGTGGGGGGAAACGAGGGGTGTTCTGTATTATGGGTAGTTGGGGGAGGAGAATGAGGGGCATCGTGTGTGATGGGGAGTAAGGGGAGGAGAGCGAGGGGCATCCTATGTGATAGGGAGTGGGGGGATGAGAACGAGGGGTGTTCTGTGTGATGGGGAGTGGGGGGAGGAGAATGAGAGGCGGCCTGTGTGATGATGAGTGGGGGGGAAGAGAACGAGGGGTGATCTTTGTGATGGGGAGTGGGGGGAGGAGAATGAGGGGCAATCTGTGTGATCAGTTTGCCACGCCGAAAACAAGCCCTCATACCGCCATGTTGATGGAAAAATAAAAGTTATGGCTTTTGAAAAGTGAAGATGAGAAACCCCAAAAAAATCACTGGATCCTTATAGCCAAAATAGGCCATGTCTTTAATGGATTAAAGAGCAGAAGGAGGGAATTGTTATCAGTGTGCGGCTGTGTTGGGAAACCATGTAGCCAAACATGTCTGTTCCAAATTCAGCAGAGACGAATGGTGGCTGGAAAAAGCCCTAATGGTGGTCTGGGCCAGCTAGAGATAAAGGCTGAAAGTCACCATCATCAGCGATCACTGTAGGTAATTGCACGGTAATCACTATCAGAGAGCCGGCATCTGACTTCACTATTAGAGGTATACTAGAACTGAGCCGCTGTATTGGTGACTAAGGCCTCAATGCCACAGCTGTAAGCCTACAACGCTGTGGGAGACCACCAGCATCTCACGCATTTTCCAGCCATGCGCACTTCCGGCAGGGACTGCATGACACTGCACATGCCTGCCTGGCTTCGCTTGGCACAGCACATGCCTGCGTATGCACAGTGGAATTTTTTTTTAAATTCCCCCGCTCTGTTCAGAGTGACAATGCGTATGGAAACAATTAGAGATGAGCGAGCGTACTCGGAAAAGCACTACTCGCTCGAGTAATTTGCTTTACCCGAGTATCGCTGTGCTCGTCCCTGAAGATTCGGGTGCTGGCACGGAGCGGGGAGCTGCAGGGGAGAGCGGGGAGGAACAGAGGGGAGATCTTTCTCTCCCTCTCTCCCACCCGCTCTCCCCTGCTCCCCGCTGCGACTCACCTGTCAGCCGCAGCGGCACCCGAATCTTCAGGGATGAGCATCAGGGATGTTTTTGAGGCACTACGTGTCCTCTCCACGTGTCCGTGGTTATATGCACCTTAACAGTAACCGCGTTAGTGGGAAATGGCCTCGCTGCCATCATGTCTTTGTGAAGCCTCTGTTTCCACACCCCAGAGACATACCATTAGCAGCGGTATAGGCAGAGCCCATAATTCGTAACATTTCAGCCGTAGCATTAGGACAGGCCCCACTAACATATCACTAGCAGCATTATAGGGGGAGCACAGTATTAGTTCCATTTCAGTAATAGTAGCACTCAAGACAGGCCCCAGTAACAATTCCGAAGCAGCAGTATAGTGGGAGCTCAGTCTTCGTTCCATTTCAGTAATAGTAGCACTCAAGACAGGCCCCAGTAATAATTCCGAAGCAGCAGTATAGGAGGAGCATAGTCTAAGTTACATTTAGGTAATAGTAGCAGCCTACACAGGCCCCAGGAACAATTCCGAAGCAGCAGTATAGTGGGAGCGCAGTCTTAGTTCCATTTCAGTAGCTGCAGTATAGCCAAGGCCCAAGTTACATTTATGTAGCTAAAGTATAGGCCAACCCCACACACCTTTCTGTACCATGAGTGCAGGCGAAGAACATAGAAATTACTATGATTACACTGTAGGTGAGGGCCCAAAAAAATTGGTGTACCAACAGTACTAATGTACCTCAGAAAAAATTGGCCATGCCCAACCAAGATGGCAGGTGAAACCCATTAATCGCTTTGGTTAATGTGGCTTAAGTGGTAACTAGGCCTGGAGGCAGCCCAGTTGAACGAAAAATTGGTTCAAGTTAAAGTTTCAACGCTTGTAAGAGCATTGAAACGTATAAAAATTGTTTACAAAAATTATATGAGTGAGCCTTGTGCCCCTAAGAAAAATTGCCCGTTCGGCGTGATTACGTGAGGTTTCAGGAGGAGTAGCAGGAGGAGGAGGAGGAGGAATATTATACACAGATTGATGAAGCAGAAATGTCCCCGTTTTGGATGGTGAGAGAGAACGATGCTTCCATCCGCGGGTGCAGCCTACGTATTGCTTAGGTATCGCTGCTGTCCGCTGGTGGAGAAGAGAAGTCTGGGGAAATCCAGGCTTTGTTCATCTTGATGAGTGTAAGCCTGTCGGCACTGTCGGTTGACAGGTGGGTACGCTTATCCGTGATGATTCCCCCAGCCGCACTAAACACCCTCTCTGACAAGACGCTAGCCGCAGGACAAGCAAGCACCTCCAGGGCATACAGCGCGAGTTCAGGCCACGTGTCCAGCTTCAACACCCAGTAGTTGTAGGGGGCAGAGGCATCACCGAGGACGGTGCTGCAATCGGCTACGTACTCCCCCACCATCCTTTTACAGTGCTCCCGCCAACTCAGCCTTGACTGGGGAGCGGTGACACAGTCTTGCTGGGGAGCCATAAAGCTGGCAAAGGCCTTGGAGAATGTTCCCCTGCCTGCGCTGTACATGCTGCCTGATCTCTGCGCCTCTCCTGCTACCTGGCCCTCGGAACTGCGCCTTCTGCCACTAGCGCTGTCGGATGGGAAGTTTACCATCAGTTTGTCCACCAGCGCCCTGTGGTATAGCATCATTCTCGAACCCCTTTCCTCTTCGGGAATGAGAGTGCAAAGGCTCTCCTTATACCGTGGATCGAGCAGTGTGTACACCCAGTAATCCGTAGTGGCCAGAATGCGTGTAACGCGAGGGTCACGAGAAAGGCATCCTAACATGAAGTCAGCCATGTGTGCCAGGGTACCTGTACGCAACACATGGCTGTCCTCACTCGGAAGATCACTTTCAGGATCCTCCTCCTCCTCCTCCTCTGGCCATACACGCTGAAAGGATGACAGGCAAGCAGCATCTGTCCCCTCAGCAGTGGGCCAAGCTGTCTCTTCCCCCTCCTCCTCATCCTCCTCCCCCTCCTCCTCAACGCGCTGAGATATAGACATGAGGTTGCTCTGACTATCCAGCGACATACTGTCTTCCCCCTCCTCCGTTTCTGATTCCAAAGCGTCTGCCTTTATGCTTTGCAGGGAACTTCTCAAGAGGCATAGCAGAGGAATGGTGACGCTAATGATTGCAGCATCCCCGCTCACCATCTGGGTAGACTCCTCAAATTTTCCAAGGACCTGGCAGATGGCTGCCAACCAGGCCCACTCTTCTGTAAATAATTGAGGAGGCTGACTCCCACTGCGCCGCGCAAGTTGGAGTTGGTATTCCACTATAGCTCTACGCTGCTCATAGAGTCTGGCCAACATGTGGAGCGTAGAGTTCCACTGTGTGGGCACGTCGCACAGCAGTCGGTGCACTGGCAGATTAAACCGATGTTGCAGGGTCCGCAGGGTGGCAGCGTGCGTGTGGGATTTGCGGAAATGTGCGCAGAGCTGGCGCACCTTTCCGAGCAGGTATGACAAGTGGGGGTAGCTTTTCAGAAAGCGCTGAACCACCAAATTAAAGACATGGGCCAGGCATGGCACGTGCGTGAGGCTGCCGAGCTGCAGAGCCGCCACCAGGTTACGGCCGTTGTCACACACGACCATGCCCAGTTGGAGGCTCAGAGGCGAAAGCCAGCGGTCTGTCTGCTCTGTCAGACCCTGCAGCAGTTCGTGGGCCGTGTGCCTCTTATCTCCTAAGCTGAGTAGTTTCAGCACGGCCTGCTGACGCTTGCCCACCGCTGTGCTGCCACGCCGCGTGACACCGACTGCTGGCGACGTGCTGCTGATGCTGACACATCTTGATTGCGAGACAGAGGTTGCGTAGGAGGAGGAGGAGGGTGGTTTAGTGGAGGAAGCATACACCCCCGCAGATACCACCACCGAGCTGGGGCACGCAATTCGGGGGGTGGGTAGGACGTGAGCGGTCCCAGGCTCTGACTCTGTCCCAGCCTCCACTAAATTCACCCAATGTGCCGTCAGGGAGATATAGTGGCCCTGCCCACCTGTGCTTGTCCACGTGTCTGTTGTTAAGTGGACCTTGGCAGTAACCGCGTTGGTGAGGGCGCGTACAATGTTGCGGGAGACGTGGTCGTGCAGGCCTGGGACGGCACATCGGGAAAAGTAGTGGCGACTGGGAACCGAGTAGTGCGGGGCCGCCGCCGCCATCATGCTTTTGAAAGCCTCCGTTTCCACAAGCCTATATGGCAGCATCTCTAGGCTGATCAATTTTGCAATGTGCACGTTTAACGCTTGAGCGTGCGGGTGCGTGGCGTCGTACTTGCGCTTGCGCTCAAACTGTGGCGCTAGCGACTTCTGGACGCTACGCTGAGAGACATTGCTGGATGGGGCCGAGGACAGCGGAGGTGAAGGTGTGGGTGCAGGCCAGGAGACGGTACTGCCTGTGTCCTCAGAGGGGGGTTGGATCTCAGTGGCAGGTTGGGGCACAGGGGGAGAGGCAGTGGTGCAAACCGGAGGCGGTGAACGGGCATCGTCCCACCTTGTGGGGTGCTTGGCCATCAAATGCCTGCGCATGCTGGTGGTGGTGCCTCCCCAGCTGATCTTGGCGCGACAAAGGTTGCACACCACTGTTCGTCGGTCGTCAGGCGTCTCTGTGAAAAACTGCCACACCGTAGAGCACCTTGACCTCTGCAGGGTGGCATGGCGCGAGGGGGCGCTTTGGGAACCAGTTGGTGGATTATTCGGTCTGGCCCTGCCTCTACCCCTGGCCACCGCACTGGCTCGGCCTGTGCCCACACCCTGACTTGGGCCTCCGCGTCCTCGCCCGCGTCCACGTCCTATAGGCCTACCCCTACCCCTCAGCATGGTGTATCACCAGTGATTTGATTTCCCAGCCAGGAAATAAATTGGCGCAAGCCTGCTGTTAAACTTAGCTGGCTGCGTATGATTTTTTTTACGTTCTCCACCCAGCACACATGTACCCAGAACGCTGAGGACTGTCAGAGGCAGGCCAAATAGAATTTTTTCCCTTTTTTTTTTAAAGAAAGGCCCACTGCGTATATTCAATCAATAATAAATGTGTTGTGGCCCTGCAATGTGTCACAGAACTGCAGTGTTGCAGTGTTATTAACTACAGCAGAGCGGTGATTTCCCAGGCAGGAAATAAATTGCCGCAAGCCTGCAGGCCAAATAGAATTTTTTCCCTTTTTTTTAAAGGAAAGGCCCACTGCGTATATTCAATCAATAATAAATGTGTTGTGGCCCTGCAATGTGTCACAGAACTGCAGTGTTGCAGAGTTATTAACTACAGCAGAGCGGTGATTTCCCAGGCAGGAAATAAATTGCCGCAAGCCTGCAGGCCAAATAGAATTTTTTCCCTTTTTTTTAAAGGAAAGGCCCACTGCGTATATTCAATCAATAATAAATGTGTTGTGGCCCTGCAATGTGTCACAGAACTGCAGTGTTGCAGAGTTATTAACTACAGCAGAGCGGTGATTTCCCAGGCAGGAAATAAATTGACGCAAGCCTGCAGGCCAAATAGAATTTTTTCCCTTTTTTTTAAAGGAAAGGCCCACTGCGTATATTCAATCAATAATAAATGTCTTCTGGCCCTGCCTACACAATTCTGTCCCTGTAGTATTACTGCAGGGCGCAATGCTCTGCACGGCCGATTTGGAAAAAAAAAAATGTGCAACACTGCTAACTGCAGCCTCCACACTACTGCACACTGTTAGATGTGGCCCTAAGAAGGACCGTTGGGGTTCTTGAAGCCTACACTAACTCCTAACACTCTCCCTGCCTAACCACCACTTCTGTCCCTGTAGTATTACTGCAGGGCGCAATGCTCTGCCCGGCCGATTTGGAAAAAAAAAAAAAAAGTGCAACACTGCTAACAGCAGCCTCCACACTATTAGATGTGGCCCTAAGAAGGACCGTTGGGGTTCTTAAAGCCTACACTAACTCCTAACACTCTCCCTACAGCAGCTCCGGCACCAGCAGCACTGTTCCTCAGCTATCTCACAAGGCATCTGAGGCGAGCCGCGGGAGGGGCCGACTTTTATACTCGGGTGACATCTGATCTCCCCAGCCACTCACAGCAGGGGGGTGGTATAGGGCTGGAACATCACAGGGGGAAGTTGTAATGCCTTCCCTGTCTTTCAATTGGCCAGAAAAGCGCGCTAACGTCTCAGAGAGGAAACTGAAAGTAACCCGAACATCACGTGGTACTCGTTACGAGTAACGAGCATCCCGAACACGCTAATATTCGCCCGAGCATCAAGCTCGGACGAGTACGTTCGCTCATCTCTAGTGCTGATGTGATTAGTGCTTTGTGATTAGCATGTCACCTGCTCTGGTAACAGTCGGAAGAGTGTCACATAAGCGCCGGATTGTGCCATTTGTGGAGAGGCGTGGCACATGCCACATGGTGTGCTGTGAGCTCCTACTAGGAGGGAGTGCTGAGGAGACCCTGCTGCCACAACTGCAGAAGGGATGGCCCATATGAGAACTAGAGATACTGAAGAGTGTCCCAGGATGTGTGCAGGGGCAGAGGATGTCTACCACCTGAGCTGTGGCTTGTCAACGGTGGAATCCGCTTATATGCTCCCCCCACCCCACCCCCTCCCATTGCAAACAGCCAGAGGTGAGGAGAGCCGCAGAGAGCTGGCAAGGGGGAGGGAAGAGGAAGACGGCTCATATGGTAGCGTATATCGTCCGGCCGTGAAAACGTTGTCCGATATACGCTCATGGGAATAAGCCCTTAAGTTGTTAAATGCCTTAAAGGGATTTTCCCACAACTTCAGACCAGCATCACATGAGCTTATGCATATTTGAATGCATGGCGTTTTTGAGGGTTGAACTATGCTTTTTTGTGCGTGCATCGGTGTACTTTTTGCACCCACAAAGCATGTTCATTTCTCTTAAGTCGCCCTGATTTATACGGCTTTTCAGTCTGCTGAGTATCAAATGTGTTTTTTTTTCAGTGGAATTACAGTGTTTTACACATCTCCTCATCTTGCTCATGCATTTGCACACTCCCCATTGACTTCTATGGAGGTTTTTAGTGTGCAAATGTGTAGGAAAAAAGAGCATGGTGAGGTTTTTTTTTTTTGTGCAACCGAAATGTGTAGAAAAAATACAGGCATGTGAACGAATCCAGTGAAATTAATTGGCTCTATTCTCTATGTATTGTACACATATATTTTGTGTGTGCCTAAGCCTGTGTGGCGCAGGCCTTAAATTGCTTTACAACCACTTAGTTCTTCCTGGTTGTTGACTAGGACATGTGATCCTTAGGGCTCATGTCCACGGGGAAAAGAAGAATTAAAATCCGCAGCGGATTTTAACTCTTCTCCCGCGCGCGGATCCGCACCCCATAGGGATGCATTGACCACCCGCGGGTAGATAAATACCCGCGGATCGTCAATAAAAGTGAATTAAAAAAAAATGGAGCATGAAAAAATCTGGACCATGCTCCATTTTCATGCGGGTCTCCCGCGGGGACGGCTCCCGCGGGCTTCTATTGAAGCCTATGGAAGCCGTCCGGATCCGCGGGACACAAAAATCACATTTTACTTACCCGCTCCGGTTCTTCTCTTCGGCGCAGCGTCATCCTCTCTCAGCCGCGGCCGGATCATTTTGCTTCGGCCCGGCGCATGCGCGGGGCACGTCACCGACGTCATCGTGCACATCCGCCGAGCCGAAGAATGAAGATCCGGCCGCGACGAGAGAAGATGACGCCGCCGCGAAGAGAAGAAACGGAGCGGATGGGAGGTGAGTTTATTGTCATTTATTCTTATTTTCAGCGCTCATGTCCGCGGGGCAGGAGGGACCCGCTGCAGATTCTACATGTAGAATCCGTAGCGGGCCCGATTTTCCCCGTGGACATGAGGCCTTAAGGTCCCCATACACAGTGGACTACAGTTATTATCTAAACCTGCCAATTTTGGTGGGATGACCCGTATATGGGGCCCTTTGATCTTCTCCCAACAGATGATGTTGAGGAATCAAGGATCAGGTATGTTGAATGTTAAAGCCTGATCCTTTTGTCCCCCCTGGAGATAAGTTGCCACCAGAATTGTCTGCTGTGGCCAAACCGAGCACTCATGTGTAAGAAGAGCAGAATGGCAAAAGAGGAAGAGCTAAGCAAACTCTATAGCCCACTATATGGTAAGCCAGGGCCCGCCACTAAATCCAGCAACCACCAATGGCTATTATGTGATACACGAAGCGTTTTACACATATCGCCATGAGAACGAGCCCTTACAGGTGTATTCCAGGATTGAAAGTTATCCTCTGTTCACATGACGCCTGGAGACCAGAATGCCCCTCTTCTTGTACCCTTCCCAATAATCACAAACACCTTTTTCTTTTGGATAATTTATTGGCCACAGCAGCCTTTTCTATAACAAAAAACACAACATTATGAATTAACGAGGGGGGAGTCCTTGGAGTGACACAATCTGGTGCTACCACAATCAAACCAAATACACGCTGCCCCACAGCCGTAGACAGGCTCAGGGACAACGCAAGCCGCCCTTAGGTGGCTACCACACTTGGGGCTTACAGCCGGCGGAGGGTCTACTGCCCCCCACTACCAGCCAAGTCCCTGCACCAGATACTACACCGATTACAGAGGAGGGAGTCTTAACAGGTAGGACCATGCCCACCCGACTCCCCCCCTACACAATTTCCACCGCCTCCAAGGACCCCCCCACCCGCCACAGCAAGCACGGCTTAAACCTTAGCCTGCGCCGCCCCCAACAACACCAGCGCCCTTTCAATTCCTTCTTGCACCCCCACAGCCCAAATGTCAACACCTACATCATTCAGGTGTATACCATCATCCGCCCAATACTCTCCAACCCCCTTCTCTAACTCCGTGTGCCGCACGCAGACCCCCCCGTTCCGTGCTACAAATGCCGAAATGTGCCTATTGATTTTTACTCTAGCCCTGTTAAGGGCTATCAATGACCTGGCAAATCGCCACTGCTTCCGTGGGATGATCTCAGACCAAACGATGATCATGTTTGGGTAAAGTTTTCTCAGTCTTAGGAAATCATATTGGATATCCCGCCTCAATTCCCGAGCAGGGCGACTTCCCAGGTCATTGCCCCCCACATGTAACATCAGTATGTCCGGGCACCTGTCTACGCGCCCAAACCTCTCAACCTCCTTTAAAACTTGGCACCATTTCATGCCCCTAATCCCCAACCACCGGAGCACCGCTACCTCCCTCCTAAATCCCAACTGCCTGCCATTTGGTTGGACCTTGGCACGCTCCGCTGCCCAGTACACATACGAGTGTCCAAGGATCCAAACCAGCGCCGGTACCTCCTGACCTGTAAAAGGATAGAAATAACGTATCATTTCCCATAGTAATCCCCCACCCCCACTTCAGTTATTTAACATTCTACGGAATATATAAAAAATTTTTTTTTTTTTTTTATCCTAAATCACTCAACTAACTCTGGTCGCACATAAGTCTGGAACCTTCTTGAATTCCATCTACCAATCTTTTTCACTATGTCAGACCCCAATCCTCTACTTGCCGCCTCCATTGCAGCTCCAATCCTAAAGGAATGGGAAGAATACCTGCCTTCCAATCCCAACTTCAACATGACTTTTTTTAAAACGGCGTTGAACTGAAATTTAGACAGAAAGGACCCATCTGCATGAATAAACAGCGGGCCCGGCTTATCCGTCCTCACCTTTCTATACGACTCAAAACATTGTACGGGACATAACTTTGCCCCCGGAACCTGCCCCAAAAGGATCCTTTTTCCCCTCCCAAACTGATCCGTCTTCGACTTCCTGAGCACAATTTCTAAAGAGCCCTCAGCCAAAGACACATCCGCAAAATGCAATCCTCCTCCTACCGCCTTGTTGGGTGACACCATTTCCCCCAACCTAAAAGCCCCATAAAAGGCTATTGAAAATGCGCTGCGAAACAACACCTCTTCGAAGCCATCTCTACAAATGTCCCTCAAAACTGCCCCCATACTCTCCAAAATTGCAAATGTGACTGGACGCCTCCCATCTTTTCCCGCCTGTCCTTTTCGAAAACCCCGCAGGGCTTGCCTCACCAAAAAACTTTTGGTAATGTCTTTTAACCCCCGCAGCTTCAAACCAAAAACTAAACCCGCGATAAAACGGTTCACCTGTGACCAACCCATTTCCCTTGCATTCCCCAAAAAGGTCAACAAAACTTCCACATTACCACTCTCAGACTCCATTCCTCCCTGCCCGATTACCCACTGCCGCCATTGTCCCCAGGCCACCTCATAAGCCTTCCACGTACCCTGTGCCAACGAACTCTCTATCAGACGTTGCGCAGCACGTCTGGCACGCTCCATAATTCCGGGGGACAAATCCGGCCCTCTGCGTCCGCCTCTGGTGCCAACGCCCGAAACCGCTCCCACTGGAAACGAGAAAGCGCATCAGCTAATCCGTTATCTGTCCCCGGGACATGCACAGCCACAATCCACGCGTTCAGCGACAAGCAAGACAACACCAGATACCGCAGCAAATTCACCACCGGTGGTGATCGAGCTGTTACCCCATTAATTGCTTGTACGACTCCCATGTTGTCGCAATGGAAGCGCACCTTTCTATTCCTGAACCTTTCTCCCCATACGGAGATTGCAACCACTATCGGGAACAACTCTAACAAAACTAAATTTTTTACTGCTCCGCACTGTCGCCATTCCTCGGGCCAAGGAGCAGCGCACCATTGTCCCTTAAAATAGGCTCCAAAACCTGTGGTCCCTGCTGCGTCTGTAAACAGTTCCCAATCAAAATTATCAACTTCCTGCTCTATAAACAAAGACCGACCGTTGTACTGGTCCAAAAAGGAAACCCAAACTGCTAAATCTGCCCGGATCTCAGCGGTTACACGTATGAAGTGATGACCCGCTTTAACCCCTGCAGTGGCACCCGCCATTTTTCGACAAAAAATCCGCCCCATAGGCATAATTCTGCAGGCAAAATTCAACTTTCCCAATAGCGACTGTAAGTCACGCAGGGTAATCTTTTTTGCCTGACTCGCCTTCCCCAAATCATAACGCAACCCACGCAGCTTGTCCTCAGGCAAGCGACATTCCATTCTGACCGTATCTATAACAATCCCTAAGAAACTTAAACAGGTCACCGGACCTTCCGTTTTTTCCGATGCCAATGGCACACCAAACTTATTTGCTACCCATTGCACCGTGGACAATAGCAACATGCAAACTGTAGACCCCGCCGGACCCACGCACAAAAAATCGTCCAAATACTGCAAAATCGATTGCACTCCGGACACGTCCTTAATCACCCATTCCAAAAAAGAACTAAACGCTTCAAAATAAGCGCATGAAATTGAACAGCCCATAGGCAAACATTGGTCAACGAAATATTCCCCTTCCCAAATGCATCCCAACAAGTGAATGCTCTCCGGATGAACTGGCAGCAATCGGAACGCCGATTCCACATCCGTCTTGGCTAACAATGCCCCCTGTCCACATCTCTGAACCCACCTAACAGCCGCGTCAAATGACGTGTAAACCACTGAACACAACTCTGGCGCAATTCCATCATTCACCGATTCCCCTTTCGGATACGAAAGATGGTGAATCAACCGATATTTGCCCTGTTCCTTTTTCGGGACCACTCCCAACGGGGAAACGATTAAATCAGGAACAGGCGGGGTGGCAAAAGGCCCTGCCATGCGCCCCAGAGCCACCTCTTTAAACTTCTCCCTTACAACTGCTGGGAATTCCCTTGCTGAACGTAAATTTTTAACCGTAGGGGGAACCCGATGTTCTGGCTCCGGTATCCGAAAGCCTTCCGAAAACCCCTGCAACAACAAATGCCCCTTTTCTGTGTCAGGATATCTACTTAGAAAGGGGGCCATCTCGCGAACTCTCACCGGCGTCCTCCCTTTTTCCTTCAGTACCCCCAATCTTTCCCTTTCCTCGGCGAAAACACTTGGATGCCCCATGTGAAGACCCGCTGCAAATGGAGCAATTGTGTTTGAAGCGACAACTTGCCCCAAACTTGCACTGGCCCTCATTATATTGCCAGCAAAACCCTGCTTTCCTCTGCCCCTGCGCCCCTGTGCTTCCTGCCGAACTCCCTCCGGTAGCTGAGCCGGATGATCCGGCGGCCCCGGGAAAGGACTGCCCGAAACGCGTAGCCGGCATAACTTTTAACCATAACCCAATATCTTTATGATCCCAACGGATACTGGGACGCACTGCTTTCCGCTGGCGAAACTGCTCGTCATACCTCAGCCATGCCTGACCGCCATAAGTCCTGTACGCCTCCCCGATGGAGTCCAAATAACAAAAAAGCGCAGAACAATTCTCCGGCGCCTTCTCCCCAATCACCCCTGCTAATATTGCAAATGCCTGTAGCCAATTTGCGAGTGTCTGCGGAATAAGCCGCCAACGCTTCTTCTCCTCTTCATCCTTCTTTGTCTCTGTCCGCTTCCCCTTCTCCAAATTAAACTTCTCAAGAGGCAACAAGGAAAAAATCTCCACATACTCGTCCTTCCAGATTTTTTCCCTTACCTCTTTCTTGAGATGCGCCCCCAACGGACCTTCAAAACAAACATACACCTCGCCCCTGGCCTTATCGTCGAGCCGAATAGCCTTGCCATCCTTTTCCGTCTAAACTGAAACAGTAACGCCAGTACTCCGCACACTACCTGGAACCTCCACAACTCCAGAGCTACCCCCGACCGCTACCTCATTTCTAGCGACTTGCGGTATCCATGACGCAACCGGGGACGGGGCCCCCACCCCCGCCCCCAAGCCCCCTTCACACCGCTGTAACAATTGCCGAACATTTCCCATAAGCTCCCTTAACTCACCCCCAAATACCCCCCTTAAAAGACTATCCTCCCCCATATTAACACCTGCTCCCCTTAACTGACCCACAAATGCATCATGAGACAAACAAGTCAATGAGCCTTGCTCACCTGGCTGCATGGAGGCTGTGTCCCCACCAGCCGGCCCTGCGAGGTCCTGGACATCCGCGTCGCTGCTGGTCCCATCCGAACCGTCCTGCTCCTGGCGACTTTCCTCCCGCTGTGGAACGATCACCACCGACCGAAGCCTGCCCGCGCTCGTCCCTGCGGGTTCCTGATTGATCTGTCGACGACTTTTGGTGGACCCGGTCCGCCCCCTGGCCGGCACTTCACCAACAGGGGCCACCGTGCTGCTTCTCCTCCTGTCTCTGCCGCTGCCTCCGGCTCTCACAGCCGTCCCTGCCGTCTGCGATCTGCTGCTGGATGCTCCCCCGGCCGGTACATCACCGGGGGAGACATCCGTCCTGGAATTCTCCACCATGCTGCCCGACGCCGCAGGCCCCGCCCCCCGGCGGGGACGAGTGTTCCTGCTCGCTGTGCTCACCGGTGGCTGTATAGGACTCCTCCGCAGCCGCGCCTCCCGTCCCCTGAGGGACTCCTGAGCCACCGGCGAGCCCTGGGAGCGCTGTCCTCCGCAACAAGTCTCTGGGGCGGTCGTGCCCGACGTGCTCTCCGCTCAGGCTCACGTGGTCCCGATGTCTCCGCTGCTTCTGCTGCCGCTCCGCTCCCCAGCGCTCCTGCCACTTGAGCCTGCAGCCAGTCAGGACCGTACCGGCTTGCCGCTGCCCTGAGCTCCTCCAGCATCTTCTCCACGTTTTCCATCTCCAAGGTTAGTTTTTTCCTGCTCTCACGCTCTGTACTCTGTACACTGCACTCTCTGCTATCTCCTCTCAAGGTGACCACCCACGAAGCACCCCCTCTTTATATAACCCCCCTCCCACTAAACTTTCCACCTATCCTGACCCTCACCTCTACCTTCTAGCACTTTCTATCTCCACCTATTCCCAACATTAACCCCTTCCTGACTACCGGCTATCTGGCCCCACTCGTCATGCCGGGCTTCCTCTTAAAGGGGCCACGACCCCTCCCGCTCCAGCCCGTGACTAGATAGGGGATACATTTCAAATCACTAGGAATCTGAGTACTGGAACACCCCCAATTCTGAGAACAGGGTCCACTGCATCCAGGAATGAACAGAATGGCAGTTGGTAATGCACCCTGTTGCTTCATTAATTTCAATGGAACCGCTGGAGACAGCAGAGTTCAAGCGCTCAGCTATTCCTCTGTCAGTCATATTAAAATTAATGAAGTTGTAATGTTCATGCTCAACCATCGCTTCATTCATTTGGAGACCTTTGGGACCTGCGTTCTCAGAATTGATGGTACAGATCCAACTACTTAGACACCCAATCAGAAAGTCATTCTCAGTCCTGTCAATAGGGATAACGCTCAAACTTGGCAAACCTCTTTAAAATGGTCATACACATGGAGATGAACTGCCACCCGAGATGCCTGACACCGCAGCTACTCCCTCTACCTATTGATGACACATAAACACTTAGCCAAGCCGAGCATACATATGTATGCAAATTTGGGAGTAATAGCTGTTGGCCAAATAAATATTTGGTTGACCAGTAGTATTGAGTGAAGTTTTGAGAAGTTCGATTGGGCCGGTTTGCAAAGTTCCAGCAAAAAGTTAATTTCAGTCCAAATTAGTTTGAACCAAACCAGAACTTCAGCAGTAATCTGTCAATTAGTCTGACCTTTAGTTTTTAGTAGAGATGAGCGAACGTACTCGTCCAAGCTTGATACTCATTCGAGTATTAGCGTGTTCGAGATGCTCGTTATTCGAAACGAGCACCACGCGATGTTCGAGTTACTTTCACTTTCATCTCTGAGACGTTAGCGCGCTTTTCTGGCCAATAGAAAGACAGGGAAGGCATTACAACTCCCCCCTGCGACGTTCAAGCCCTATACCACCCCCCTGCAGTGAGTGGCTGGCGAGATCAGGAGTCACCCGAGTATAAAAATCGGCCCCTCCCGCGGCTCGCCACAGATGTGTTCTGACAGAGATCAGGGAGAGTGCTGTCTTGCTGGAGTTGCTATAGGGAGAGTGTTAGGAGTATTTTAGGCTTCAAGAACCCCAACGGTCCTTCTTAGGGCCACATCTAACCGTGTGCAGTAGTGTGGAGGCTGCTTTTTGCAGTGTTGCACTTTTTTTTTTTTTCGTATATCGGCCGTGCAGAGCATTGCGCCCTGCAGTAATTATACATAGTCCAGGGCCAGTAGTGGTGGTAAGGCAGGGACAGAAGACATATTTATTGAATATAGGCAGTGGGCCTTTCCAAAAACATTTGGGAAAAAAAATCTATTTGGGCTGCCTGTGACTGTCCTCAGTGTACTGGGTCTGTGCTGGGGGTAGTTGTCCTAATTCATACGCAGCCAGCTAAGTGTTACAGCAGGCTTGCGCAAAATTATTTCCTGGCTCTGTGTTAGCTGTTACATCATCGCTGTATTCCAGTCCACAGTGCAACAGTTTGCAGTTATTTTACATACTCCAGGGCCAGTAGTAGTGACGCAGAGAGAGAAGACATATACAGTGTATATAGGCAGTGGGCCTTTCCAAAAACATTTGGGAAAAAAAATCTATTTGGGCTGCCTGTGACCGTCCTCAGTGTACTGGGTCTGTGCTGGGGGTAGTTGTCCTAATTCATACGCAGCCAGCTAAGTGTTACAGCAGGCTTGCGCAAAATTATTTCCTGGCTCTGCTGTGCGTTCCGTAAGCAAAGTCAGCCTCCAACCACAGGCCAATAAGTGGCACATTTAATTACAGTGTTCTGTTTCTGCACTACTGGTAATACAGCATGCTGAGGGGTAGGGGTAGGCCTAGAGGACGTGGATGCGGGCGAGGACGCGGAGGCCCAAGTCAGGGTGTGGGCACAGGCCGAGCCAGTGTGGTGGCCAGGGGTAAAGGCAGGGCCAGACCGAATAATCCACCAACTGTTTCCCAAAGCGCCCCCTCGCGCCATGCCACCCTGCAGAGGTCAAGGTGCTCTATGGTGTGGCAGTTTTTCACAGAGACGCCTGACGACCGACGGACAGTGGTGTGCAACCTTTGTTGCGCCAAGATCAGCTGGGGAGCCACCACCACCAGCATGCGCAGGCATATGATGGCCAAGCACCCCACAAGGTGGGACGAAGGCCGTTCACCGCCTCCGGTTTGCACCACTGCCTCTCCCCCTGTGCCCCAACCTGCCACTGAGATCCAACCCCCCTCTGAGGACACAGGCACTACCGTCTCCTGGCCTGCACCCACACCCTCACCTCCACTGTCCTCGGCCCCATCCACCAATGTCTCTCAGCGCAGCGTCCAGACGTCGCTAGCGCCACTGTTTGAGCGCAAGCGCAAGTACGACGCCACGCACCCGCACCCGCACGCTCAAGCGTTAAACGTGCACATTGCCAAATTGATCAGCCTGCAGATGCTGCCGTATAGGCTTGTGGAAACGGAGGCTTTCAAAAGCATGATGGCGGCGGCGGCGGCCCCGCGCTACTCGGTTCCCAGTTGCAACTACTTTTCCTGATGTGCCGTCCCAGCCCTGCACGACCACGTCTCCCGCAACATTGTACGCGCCCTCACCAACGCGGTTACTGCCAAGGTCCACTTAACAACAGACACGTGGACAAGCACAGGCGGGCAGGGCCACTATATCTCCCTGACGGCACATTGGGGGAATTTAGTGGAGGCTGGGACCGAGTCAGAGCCTGGGACCACTCACGTCCTACCCACCCCCAGAATTGCGGGCCCCAGCTCGGTGCTGGTCTCTGCGGCGGTGTATGCTTCCTCCACTAAACCACCCTCCTCCTCCTCCAACGCAACCTCTGTCTCGCAATCAAGATGTGTCAGCAGCAGCAGCGCATCGCCAGCAGTCGGTGTCACGCGGCACGGCAGCACAGCGGTGGGCAAGCGTCAGCAGGCCGTGCTGAAACTACTCAGCTTAGGAGAGAAGAGGCACACGGCCCACGAACTGCTGCAGGGTCTGACAGAGCAGACCGACCGCTGGCTTTCGCCGCTGAGCCTCCAACCGGGCATGGTCGTGTGTGACAACGGCCGTAACCTGGTGGCGGCTCTGCAGCCTCACACACGTGCCATGCCTGGCCCATGTCTTTAATTTAGTGGTTCAGCGCTTTCTGAAAAGCTACCCACACTTGTCAACCTGCTCGGAAAGGTGCGCCAGGTCAGCGCACATTTCCGCAACTCCAAGACGGACGCTGCCACCCTGCGGACCCTGCAACATCGGTTTAATCTGCCAGTGCACCGACTGCTGTGCGACGTGCCCACACAGTGGAACTCTACGCTCCACATGTTGGCCAGGCTCTATGGCCAGGCTCAATGATGCTATACCACAGGGCCCTGGTGGACAAACTGATGGTAAACTTCCCATCCGACAGCGCTAGTGGCGGAAGGCGCAGTTCCAAGGGCCAGGTAGCAGGAGAGGCGCAGAGATCAGGCAGCATGTACAGTGCAGGCAGGGGAACATTCTCCAAGGCCTTTGCCAGCTTTATGGCTCCCCAGCAAGACTGTGTCACCGCTCCCCAGTCAAGGCTGAGTTGGCGGGAGCACTGTAAAAGGATGGTGAGGGAGTACGTAGCCGATCGCACGACCGTCCTCGGTGACGCCTCTGCCCCCTACAACTACTGGGTGTCGAAGCTGGACATGTGGCCTGAACTCGCGCTGTATGCCCTGGAGGTGTTTGCTTGTCCTACGGCTATCGTCTTGTCAGAGAGGGTGTTTAGTGCGGCTGGGGGAATCATCACGGATAAGCGTACCCACCTGTCAACCGACAGTGCCGACAGGCTTACACTCATCAAGATGAACAAAGCCTGGATTTCCCCAGACTTCTCTTCTCCACCAGCGGACAGCAGCGATACCTAAACAATACGTAGGCTGCACCCGCGGCTGGAAGCATCGTTCTCTCTCACCATCCAAAACGGGGACATTTTTGCTTCATCAATCTGTGTATAATATTCATCCTCCTCCTCCTGCTCCTCCTCCTGAAACCTGACGTAATCACGCCGAACGGGCAATTTTTCTTAGGCCCACAAGGCTCAGTCATATAATTTTTGTAAACAATTTTTATACATTTCAATGCTCATTAAAGCGTTGAAACTTGCACCTCAACCAATTTTTATTTTAACTGGGCTGCCTCCAGGCCTAGTTACCAATTAAGCCACATTAACCAAAGCGATTAATGGGTTTCACCTGCCCTCTTGGTTGGGCATGGGCAATTTTTCTGAGGTACATTAGTACTGTTGGTACACCAATTTTTTGGGGCCCTCGCCTACAGTGTAATCCAATTAATTTTTTGCCCACCTGCATTACAGCTGACGTTACATCAGCTGTGCTGGGCACTGCAATGGGATATATTTATGTACCGCCGGTGGGTTCCAGGGAGCCACCCATGCTGTCGGTCCACACGGAGTTGTAACTACATGTGTCCACTTCTAAAGAACCCCAGTCTGACTGGGGCATGCAGTGTGGGCCGAAGCCCACCTGCATTAAACATGACATTACCTCAGCTGTGATGGGCAATGCAATGGGATATATTTATGTACCGCCGGTGGCTTCCTGGCACCCACCCATGCTGTCGGTCCACACGGAGTTGTAACTACATGTGTCCACTTCTAAAGAACCCCAGTCTGACTGGGGCATGCAGTGTGGGCCGAAGCCCACCTGCATTAAACATGACATTCCCTCAGCTGTGATAGGCAATGCTATGGGATATATTAATGTGCCGCCGGTGGCTTCCTGGCACCCACCCATGCTGTCGGTCCACAGGGACTTCACAATAGGGAGTTGTACCTGCCTGTGTCTATGAATTAAAAAGCCCGGTCAGGTTGGGGCATGCAGTGTGGGCCGAAGCCCACCTGCATTTAATCTGACGTTAGCTCTGCTGTCCAGGGCACTGCAATGGGATACATTTATGTACAGCCGGTGGGTTCCAGGGAGCCACCCATGCTGTGGGTGCACACGGAATTCCCATTGCGAAGTTGGGGATTCCCAGTTGTACCTGCCTGTGACTATTTATAAAAAACCGCGGTCTGACTGTGGCATGCAGACACCTTCACAGAATGAATAGTGTGTGGCACATAGGTTCCCCATTGCTATGCCCACGTGTGCAGCTCCTGATGGCGGTGGCACAGGATTATATTTCTCATTGCTTCTGTACAGCATTGTGGGCAATCGCCCCACCCCTTTTAAAGAGGGTCGCTGCCCAGCCGTGCCAACCCTCTGCAGTGTGTGCCTGCGGTTCCTCCTCATGGCAGACGCACTTATAAATAGACATGAGTGTGGTGTGGCATGAGGGCAGCTGAAGGCTGCGCAGGGACACTTTGGTGTGCGCTGTGGACACTGGGTCGTGCAGGGGGGGGGGGGGGGGTTGGGCAGCATGTAACCCCAGGAGAAGTGGCAGCGGAGTGTCATGCAGGCAGTGATTGTGCTTTGTTGGAGGTAGTGTGGTGCTTAGCTAAGGTATGCATTGCTAATGAGGGCTTTTCAGAATTAAAAATTGTTGGGAGGGGGGGGCCCACTCTTGCCGCTATTGTGGCTTAATAGTGGGACCTGGGAACTTGAGATGCAGCCCAACATGTAGCCCCTCGCCTGCCCTATCCGTTGCTATGTCGTTCCCATCACTTTCTTGAATTGCCCAGATTTTCACAAATGGAAACCTTAGCGAGCATCGGCGATATACAAAAATGCTCGGGTCGCCCATTGACTTCAATGGGGTTCGTTATTCGAAACGAACCCTCAAGCATCGCGAAATTTGCGTCCCGAGTAACGAGCACCGGAGCATTTTGGTGCTCGCTCATCTCTAGTTTTCAGCCCTTATTTTTCTTCTTCTTCTGCTTTATGACCAGCCCCCCATACCATTTTCCTTGCCACCCGGCTAGACCATCATGATGATTTCTTGCAATCATAACTTGTCTCTACAGAATTTGACACTCAGACAACTTTGACTTCTCTATTTCCCAACCACCTGGCTTTATTTTTCAAACTTGCACGTAATGTCCTCATCCATGCCCCAGTTAGTAGTAATGCCATCCATACTTAGAAGCCTGAGAGCATGTATGGTAACGTTGTTTGTGTTTGTCCCCCCTTCACATTTTATCCAAGATTTGGCTTCTATGATCAGCACAACACATCAGAGAGTCAGTACAGCTTGAAGAGAAGAAGAGAACACCAGCTCCAGCTGCAGTACAGAGAGTGAACCTGATATGACAAAGCAAGAACGGCTCACCTCTGTCGCCAGTCTCTCCTCTACAACCTCTATAACCTAATAAGTCTGGAGGTTATGGACATCACAGAGTGACTTCCTCGGGGACATCCTCTATGAGTATAAGAGTTTTTTAAGGGGCTTTACGAGTAATAAGGCATGGTGGCATTGGGGGTTGGGGGTGGAGTCATGTGGTTGATTGGAAGGCTCCAACAGGAACGCCATCAGTGGTGTTCTGTAAACCTAGCAGGGCTTCTAAATTACAAGCCCATGTGACACATTTACGGGAGACCACCAGACCAGAAGATCTGGTAACGTCACCTGTCAGATGCTGTTCCCACACGGAATCCAACCCTGCCCGCGACCGGTAAACCCTGCATACCTGTATTCTCCCATCTGCGGCGTCTCCACTTCTGGGTTTGCTGTACTGTGCATAGTCCTCACTGCTCGCTGTTGGACATGTGCAGTACAGTTTGTTTTTTTTATATCCCCTGCTTTCTCATGGGATCTGCGGCATCATCGTAGTATCAGCTGCGGGTGTGCCGTGGATCAGACAGCTTCCATTGACTGCAATGGAAGCCGTCTGTGGGGGAACTTCAACAATATGGAGCACACTGCGATTTGTTTTCCAAACGAAAAGGTCTGCAGAACAAATCCGTATGCTTTAATTAATTTGCTTACTCCCATGTTTCCTTAAGGGCGGCTTGATTTGCTGATCTCTTGTTCAGGTGCCGCACGCGTATTCCGCAAATGAAACCCGCCCGCAGACATTGGGCCTTAGGCCTCTTTCCCACGGCGTATATCGGCCTGCCATTTTCACGGTCAGCTGATATATGCTGTGATCTGATGCATTCTATTTCAATGCATCAGATCACATGGCCATATTCCCGTGACATAAAAGAGCCGGCCAGCCAATATAGCGCCGGGCATTTTCATGTTAGGCCCAAAAGATAGTCCTGGAACTATCTTTTGGGCCCGAATACATCGGCCACTGCATTAGCTCCTATAGGAGCCAATGACAGCAGCTGGAGAAGAGAGTTGGGAGGGAGTTTAGCAGCGTGACTGCTAAACTCTCTCCTTCTCTCTCCTCCGCTCCGGCTGATTGTAATGTGAGGGGGCAGGATGGGGGCAGAACTAAGCTACCGCACCCTCCCCATCCCTTGTTCACAGCCAGCAATCGGAGGAGGCGGGATGGGGTAGCACTTAGCTCTGCCCCCTCACCGCCCTCTTCCATTGCAATCAGACGGTGGGGAGGAGAGATTTAGCTGAGCTGGAAAGGGGAAGGGAAGAGTGACGGCATGGCAGCCACGGTGTATATGCGCCGGGGCCCATGCCGTCTGAACGGGCACACAAACATTAGATTTGTGCGCCTGTTCACGAGCTTTTACGCCCCAGACGGTAGTGTATATCGTCCGGCCATGAAAACGGCGGCCGATATATATGCTCATGCGAATGAAGCCTCAGTTTCAGAAAAACCCTTTAAATTGCTGCTGCCAAAGGTTTAGTGAACAAGGCTTAATAAGGTTAATGATCATAATGAGCAATGTGGCTTTACGCCAGATAAATCGGTTGGCAATAATCTGCAGTATCACTAGTTTCTCTGAAATAAGGGTGACCGCTAAATTCCTTGACTTGATGCATCAAAAGCGTTTAATTGCATAGAGTGGATGTATTTGTAGTTTGTAGGAAACATCACTTCTGCTATCTTTATCATAATTAGTAATTTTTTTGGTCTATTAGTTCATTGGCCGAAATCTGTCTTGTCTTATCCCGACTCCAATACACCCCCAGGATGCTCCCCCCAACGTATACCACCAAATGTATTTTTCCGTTATTGAAGGGTAATAATTCTCTGAAGGGTTTAGGACTATTCAGCGCTGAAAAATCGCTCTTGTGAAAATGGCGCAGTTGTTGAAGGTGATCTTTATCATTGTAAAAAGTGCTATCTGGACCCTACTGAAATATTTTAAAACCTTTGTCCATTAACCGTTTAATACTGGAGAAGATTATGGCCTCAATTACAGCCCATATATACATACAGAGGTCAGTTAGATTCTTCTTGGTAAATACGCATAGAGGTAAGGTAGATTCTCTTTCGTATATACACACAGAGGTCAGTTAGATTCCCCTCAGTATATACACATAGAGGTGAGGTAGATTCTCTTTCGTTTATACACACACAGATCCCTTAGATTCTCTTCAGTATATATACATACAGGTGAGGTAGATTCTCTTTCGTTTATACACACACAGATCCCTTAGATTCTCTTCAGTATATATACATACAGGTGAGGTAGATTCTCTTTCGTATATACACACAGAGGTCAGTTAGATTCCCCTCAGTATATACACATAGAGGTGAGGTAGATTCTCTTTCGTATATACACACAGAGGTCAGTTAGATTCCCCTCAGTAAATACACATAGAGGTGAGGTAGATTCTCTTTCGTTTATACACACACAGATCCCTTAGATTCTCTTCAGTATATACACATACAGGTAAGGAAGATTCTCCTCAGTATATGTACACAAAGATCAGGTAGATTCTCTTCAGTATATATACATACAAGTGAGGTAGATTCTCCTCAGTATACAAATTATTTCCCTAGGCTTAATGGTTTCTGAGAAAGGAACTATCTTATGTATTGCGAATTTTTGCACAGTTTTTCACATTTAGAATTGAAAAACGATCCAGCAACTGCGTCGACGCACGTTATCACACCTTGGCAACATTAACAGAAAAGAATCTACCAGCTTGTCGTGTCATATGCGTGAGAAACACCCTGATCACCCTGAAGCAGTTATATTCAGGGGCATTGAAATTATCCGCGATAATGGTCGCAAAGGGGATTTGAATCAAAAATTATTGCAAAAAGAAGCTTTTTGGATTGATCAACTGGATTGTCTAACACCTAAAGGCCTTAATGATAATATTTCATTAGTTTCGTTCATCTGAACGTAAATAATTCATTTGTCAGTGATTTGTTCCAAACATGTTGCAATATGGTTTGAACTAGCGGTTATTGATGCACGGTTAAGTAATCTTAGAATCAAGTATATAATGGATCCACTATTATCATATGTGGAACGTAAATCACTTACCTTGATGGGTTATTACCTATTAATATCCAAGTAATTTAGTCCCTTTTGTTGTTCCAGACGATAGATGATGCTTAAGCGTACCGCATCTTTCTTCATCACCAGTGTTAAGGCATTAACCACGATACTCCTAGTTTATCTATTGAATATTTATCTACAACGGTCTAACAGTAGTTTGTATATAGCCTACTGTAATCGGGTTCTTCATCCTTGGTATTATTAGATAAAGTATGCTGTGCATAATACGGGTCATTTTATCCTAGCCCTTATCAACAAACATTATTATGCCCTTTTGTTTGTAATAGATTTATTTCTTCAAGAACCTTATGTAGTTACCGATTCAGTGTGGTGGTGTTGCTGCCGCCTAATTACAGAATGACACCGTCTATTTCCTTCTATAATGCACATCGGGCATTGATCCCGTAGTCTAACACTGGCAAGGCTGCGCTATAGCGCTGGAGGTCACGTGGGGCTCCCACTCATGTGACTGAATGTCATCATGGCCACACCTACTCCATGGTCAGCTGGGCCATCGGGTGCTCCTCACATCATCCCGTGGGAGCTCCTTCACGTCATCTTCTGGCGTCGGCGGTCACGTGGTGTGCCGCTCGTTCTGATCGGACGGCACACCACGTAATACATCATGTGACCTGCGCTACGTCTCGTCATAATCCGGGACTCCCAGTATATTGATCTCATTGGTTGGGTACTCTTTTGCCCCTCCCCAAGAGGTGGTGTTCATCCTATATAAACGGCACTTCTACAGACAGTTACCAGGTCTGTCTGAGTGAGGTGCTGCCCGTTTGGGCTCTGCTGTCTTTAATAGTGGTTAGCTAGTGATGTATCCAGTATCAGCATAACCACCAAATTAGTTTTACACTTTACAGTTATCAGCCCTCCTGGCACCTCACCGCGTCAGGGGTTATTTAGGCAAAAAGCAGTGCTATCCTTAATACTACAATCATCTAGGCTCTGCTGCCCCCTGTTGCAGGCTGTATGACATTACAGTTAGAATTGGACAGTAACATTGGAACAACTTACAATTTACTGGTCCTAATGTGGTGTCATTGACAACCGTTGTCAACAATCATCTGACAACTGCTAACAACACTTACCATATTCGTCCTGATGAAGCAGTGCCCCGCGGCGTGGGACACTGTGGAAACGCGTCGACGATCAGGCGTTTAGTCCTATGAATTATATGGATGATCAGACGCTTAGTTCTAATCAACAATAGCTTGCAGCCCTGATTGAAATCCATTCAGTTCTGCATCAATAGCAGGTTTTTTGTCCTGCAACCACGGCTCTAGATTTCCTGCGAGCAGTGGCTTATGGAATGTCACATAACACAACTCAGTACTGCCATGTACAGACCCAAATGGTAAATTAATAAGGGTTCAAATCATTGGTGAAAGTATTAAGCACAATTTGTAATCGTATCCTACCACAGACTTTATGACCGTGGTCATTTTCTTATCACTGGATACGTATTATCAGTATAGTGTCCACACGATATAATTCTTATGCCCCTGTTGGCATAGAAAGTTGGTGTTACCAAGTGGACACTATCTATGGTTTTCTTCCTTTTTCTATTTTTCTTATATAGAAAAAGTTGGTGCTTTACATATTATTATATCTTTCTCCAATAATATTCTACCCCCAGTCCCATTTCGTCTTTTTGATGATTGATACTTGTTGTCCTTGTCTGTGATTGTATGTCTGTTTAGTTCAACCACCTCCCTCAAGGTTTGTGGTTTTTAATAAATTAGTATATCAATAAAATTTGTTTTAACTCTAAGGCCTTCCAGTGATAAGGTCATATTTGCTCAAGAGCCTTATTGCCACAGTGAATTGTTTTGATACCAATGGCAAGCTTTCTTTCAGGTGGTGTCGACATGACACCCTGGCTATTAGAGGCCAATATGGTCTTTTCAAATGAGAATTTATCCAATTCTGATCAAATATCCATAAACCATGCATTTAAAAACCTAACAGCAACGTACAAGGAATTCATCCGGTCGTGGTGGGAGATTCAGGGGCTCACAAAATATCTGGACAATAAAATTATTCCTAGAGGATTAAGAATTAATACCCTACCACCGTTTAAAATGCGAACTCCCGCTTTTATGAGAACCTGGGAACAGGAGGCTTCCGAGAGTTCTTTCAAATTTATGAGGTTGCTACTACAAGAAGAGAAAAAGATTCATGAAAATAACACCAAAATTCTTGATGAAGCCATTATTCAAATAAAAAAATTCTCTGATGATGAAGAATTTGAGAAAAAAGAAAAAATTCTGAAATCTACTGTAGAAGAATACACTTCCTATCTTAAAGAAAGAAAACATTATCAGTTTAAACGCGATATGAAGGATTTTTCCGACAATAAAGCTTATGACGCGGCAGTAATCGCGACATCAGAATTAAGTTCCTCAGAAAGTGAACTCTCTGGAAGTGATGCCTCTAGTAGATCTTATCAATTCCCTAAACAGAAAGGGAGAGGTCAGAATCGTGGTAGAGGCAAAAGTCGTGGTAGAAACTATCAAGATCCTTCGGACCGTTTTTTAGGTCCCCCTATCTACCGCTACCTAATGCGAGAACGCAGGAAACCCCCTCACCAACAATAACTCAGCGAACTGCTGTCATGAAGCATGTACCGAGCCACTGTCCTCCCACCCCTGACCGAATGAATTGCCCCACGGTGTCTAGACAAGACGATTTCCAAATCCTTAACTTGTCTTCTAGACCCCTTTCCTCGGATGAAACATCAGTTCTAAGTAAAGGCCTGTCATTTGTCCCAACGTGTCGTTACGATCCGTTTATCTGGAAAAAAGATATTGCTCTTTTTTTAAGGAAATTAAAATGGAAAAAATTTTATGCAATTCAGAACCGTAAGAAAAGTACCGAATTGGGAATAGACGTTAATGATATACAAGCCCTCAATGATCTTGAAGAACTCGAGCGTGAAGCGAGCAAACCACCGGGAAATGGTCCTTTTACTTCTCTCAAGGCGAAAAATACAAGCATGCCACCCATCAATGATTCCCCCTTTATTGATATCTTTGAAAGATTGGTAACTGATGAATTAAAAACTCTATCTGATGGTAGAAGACGTTTTCATCACCAAAATCTTAGTTGCTCTGAGAAAAAATCTTTACTTCAAATCGAAAACGATAGAAGTATCGTGATAAAACAATCGGATAAGGGGGGAAATCTTGTTGTGATGGATGATTCCGCTTATAGAGAAATGTGCATGTCCTTGTTGAATGACAATACCACCTATGGTCGCCTAGACTCCGATCCTACCTTCTCCTTTCAAGGCGAGCTTCTTACAATATTGTCACGAGTTCTCGATCAGAACCTTATCAGCCCTAATGAATTTAATTTCTTGTATCCTAAAAACCCGCAGATACCGACCTTTTACGGCATCCCAAAGATTCACAAGGGGGTGTCCCCGCTCAAAGGACGCCCCATTGTATCGGGTATCAACAGCGTCACGCAGGCATCTAGCCAATACATTGAGGTTATCTTGAAACCATTTGTGGAATCCTTGCCATCTTTTGTGCAGGATACGACCGATGTGTTAAGACGCCTACAAGATCTGCACGTCTCTGACACTACATTTTTAGCAAGTCTTGATGTCGAGGCGCTCTATACGTCTATCCCCCATACCGGTGGTTTGAGGGCCGCCAAATTTTATTTACAACAGAGAGGCATGCATTATTCCAAGCATAATGATATGGTTCTTGAATTGCTACAGTTTATCTTGGAACACAATTACTTTGTGTTTGACCGAAAGTACTTCCACCAGTCCAGGGGGACCACGATGGGGAGCCCCTGTGCTCCCCATTATGCGTGTCTGTACCTGGGCTGGTGGGAGGAAAAGTACGTCTTCAACGACACGAATATCATGTGGACAAAATATATCGACATGTGGATGCGATATATTGATGATATTTTCATCCTATGGACAGGGACAGATATCCAATTTTCTAACTTTGTGAAAGAGTTGAATGCAAACCCACTCGGCCTTTTCTTAACGTCTGATATCCAAAGTCAATCTCTGACATTTTTGGATCTCTCAATATCAAAAACGGACTCGGGACTATTAACAACTACCCTATATAGGAAACCCACTTCTACAAATAACTTTCTACACTATCAGAGCTATCACCCGAGACCCTTAAAAAATGGTATCCCCAAGGGTCAATATATAGGCATGAGGCGTAATTGCTCTAGTAAGGAGGAATTTAGTTCACAATCTGATGACTTAACTCGCAGATTTTGCAATAGAGGGTACCCGATAGACGTTTTGAATAAGGCACGTGAGGCAGCGACCAATTTAACACGGACCGAATTGCTGAGAGAGAAAACAGGACACGAAGGAGACAACGTCATAAGACTAATTGGTACTTTTGATGATGAGGCCCCGAACGTCAGAAAGATCATCTCGAAATATTGGGATATTTTACGCGACGATCCCGATTTGGCGGATCATTTACAACCATATCCGTCAATCACTTATAGGAGGGGAAGGAGTTTAAAGGATCGTCTCATGCGGAGCCACTATATTAAACCTACTCCATCTACGTGGCTTACGACCAATAGTCCTGTTGGTTTTTACCGTTGCCATGGTTGTAAGGCCTGTCCTGTGATGAGAACAACAAAATATTTTCAAAGTGCGTCGACGGGAAAAACCTATAATATTCGTGATTTTATTAATTGCAGATCGACACATGTAGTTTATTTGGCGACATGTCCATGCCCGAAAGACTACGTGGGCAAAACGATCCAGCAACTGCGTCGACGCACGTTATCACACCTTGGCAACATTAACAGAAAAGAATCTACCAGCTTGTCGTGTCATATGTGTGAGAAACACCCTGATCACCCTGAAGCAGTTATATTCAGGGGCATTGAAATTATCTGCGATAATGGTCGCAAAGGGGATTTGAATCAAAAATTATTGCAAAAAGAAGCTTTTTGGATTGATCAACTGGATTGTCCAACACCTAAAGGCCTCAATGATAATATTTCATTTGTTTCGTTCATCTGAACGTAAATAATTCATTTGTCAGTGATTTGTTCCAAACATGTTGCAATATGGTTTGAACTAGCGGTTATTGATGCACGGTTAAGTAATCTTAGAATCAAGTATATAATGGATCCACTATTATCATATGTGGAACGTAAATCACTTACCTTGATGGGTTATTACCTATTAATATCCAAGTAATTTAGTCCCTTTTGTTGTTCCAGACGATAGATGATGCTTAAGCGTACCGCATCTTTCTTCATCACCAGTGTTAAGGCATTAACCACGATACTCATAGTTTATCTATTGAATATTTATCTACAACGGTCTAACAGTAGTTTGTATATAGCCTACTGTAATCGGGTTCTTCCTCCTTGGTATTATTAGATAAAGTATGCTGTGCATAATACGGGTCATTTTATCATAGCCCTTATCAACAAACATTATTATGCCCTTTTGTCTGTAATAGATTTATTTCTTCAAGAACCTTATGTAGTTACCGATTCAGTGTGGTGGTGTTGCTGCCGCCTAATTACAGAATGACACCGTCTATTTCCTACTATAATGCACATCGGGCATTGATCCCGTAGTCTAACACTGGCAAGGCTGCGCTATAGCGCTGGAGGTCACGTGGGGCTCCCGCTCATGTGACTGAATGTCATCATGGCCACACCTACTCCATGGTCAGCTGGGCCATCGGGAGCTCCTCACATCATCCCGTGGGAGCTCCTTCACGTCATCTTCTGGCGTCGGCGGTCACGTGGTGTGCCGCTCGTTCTGATCGGACGGCACACCACGTAATACATCATGTGACCTGTGCTACGTCTCGTCATAATCCGGGACTCCCAGTATATTGATTTCATTGGTTGGGTACTTTTTTGCCCCTCCCCCAGAGGTGGTGTTCATCCTATATAAACGGCACTTTTACAGACAGTTACCAGGTCTGTCTGAGTGAGGTGCTGCCCGTTTGGGCTCTGCTGTCTTTAATAGTGGTTAGCTAGTGATGTATCCAGTATCAGCATAACCACCAAATTAGTTTTACACTTTACAGTTATCAGCCCTCCTGGCACCTCACCGCGTCAGGGGTTATTTAGGCAAAAAGCAGTGCTATCCTTAATACTACAATCATCTAGGCTCTGCTGCCCCCTGGTGCAGGCTGTATGACATTACAGTTAGAATTGGACAGTAACATTGGAACAACTTACAATTTACTGGTCCTAATGTGGTGTCATTGACAACCGTTGTCAACAATCATCTGACAACTGCTAACAACACTTACCATATTCGTCCTGATGAAGCAGTGCCCCGCGGCGTGGGACACTGTGGAAACGCGTCGACGATCAGGCGTTTAGTCCTATGAATTATATGGATGATCAGACGCTTAGTTCTAATCAACAATAGCTTGCAGCCCTGATTGAAATCCATTCAGTTCTGCATCAATAGCAGGTTTTTTGTCCTGCAACCACGGCTCTAGATTTCCTGCGAGCAGTGGCTTATGGAATGTCACATAACACAACTCAGTACTGCCATGTACAGACCCAAATGGTAAAGTAATAAGGGTTCAAATCATTGGTGAAAGTATTAAGCACAATTTGTAATCGTATCCTACCACAGACTTTATGACCGTGGTCATTTTCTTATCACTGGATACGTATTATCAGTATAGTGTCCACACGATATAATTCTTATGCCCCTGTTGGCATAGAAAGTTGGTGTTACCAAGTGGACACTATCTATGGTTTTCTTCTCTTTTTTCTATTTTTCTTATATAGAAAAAGTTGGTGCTTTACATATTATTATATCTTTCTCCAATAATATTCTACCCCCAGTCCCATTTCGTCTTTTTGACGATTGATACTTGTTGTCCTTGTCTGTGATTGTATGTCTGTTTAGTTCAACCACCTGCCTCAAGGTTTGTGGTTTTTAATAAATTAGTATATCAATAAAATTTGTTTTAACTCTAAGGCCTTCCAGTGATAAGTTTTTCACATTTAGAATTGAATATTAAAGTTGCGACCCCTTTACTTTTCCAATTTAGGATGTAAAGAATGGTCGTGCCAAATTTCACGTTTGTGTGGTACAGATGTGTGTTATTAGTTACATTACATACAGTAGGGGGTCACTTACTTTTACACTTAGAATTGAACAATCAAGTTGTGACCCCCTTACTTTTCCTATTTAGGACCTAAACAAAGGTCTTGCCAAATTTCAAGTTTGTGCAGCACAGATTTGTGTTATTAGTTACATTACATAGGGGGGTCACTTACTTTTGAGTTTAGAATTGAATTATCAAGTTGCGACCCCCATAGTTTCCTATTTAGGACCTAAGGAAGAGTGGTGCCAAATTTCAAGTTTGTACAACATCGGGAAGTTAGAGAGTTTAGATTAGGTATATAGCATAGTGGGGTCACTTACTTTTGCACTTAGCATTGAATAATCAAGTTGCAATCCCTTTACTTTTCCTATTTAGGACCTTAAGAATGCACGTGCCAAATTTCATGTTTGTGCAATACAGATGTGTGTTATTAGTTACATTACACAGGGGGTCACTTACTTTTACACTAAGAAATGAATAATCAAGCTGCGACCCCTTTACTTTTCTATTAAAGGGGTTGTCCCGCGCCGAAACGTTTTTGTTTTTTTTTCAATCCCCCCCCCTCCCCCCCCCGTTCGGCGCGAGACAAACCCGATGCATGTGTTGAAAAAAAAAAACGGATAGTACTTACCCGAATCCCCGCGCTCCGGTGACTTCTTACTTACCTTGCGAAGATGGCCGCCGGGATCTTCACCCTCGGTGGACCGCAGGTCTTCTGTGCGGTCCATTGCCGATTCCAGCCTCCTGATTGGCTGGAATCGGCACACGTGACGGGGCGGAGCTACGAGGAGCAGCTCTCCAGCACGATCAGCCCCATTCAACATGGAGAAGACCGGACTGCGCAAGCGCGTCTAATCGGGCGACTAGACGCTGAAAATTAGACGGCACCATGGAGACGGGGACGCCAGCAACGGAACAGGTAAGTGAATAACTTCTGTATGGCTCATAATTAATGCACGATGTACATTACAAAGTGCATTAATATGGCCATACAGAAGTGTATACCCCAACTTTGTTTCGCGGGACAACCCCTTTAATGACATATGGAATGGAGACACTAAATTTCACGTTTGTACAACATCAGGAAGTTACATATCATAAGGGGTCACTTACTTTTGCACTTAGAATTGAATAATAATCAAGTTGAGACCCTTTCACTTTTCCTGTTTGGTACCTAAATAATATTTGTGCCAAATTTCAAGTTTTTGCCCAACCCTGGGAAGTTACATAACATAGGGGGTCATTTACTTTAGCACTCAGCATTGAATAATCAAGTTGTTTGTGTGCAGGCGACCTTAGTCAGTGAGTGAGTCAGTCTGTGAGTGAGTTAGTCTGTGAGTGAATCAGTCTGTGAGGGCTTTCACCTTTATATATATAGATTCTGTATTATTAGTATATATGAGTGATTGTCATGGATCTATCAGTGTTATAATCACTAGACATGACCACACAATTACAGTCTATTGAAATAATGATGTTGTTGCCCCTTTTACAAGGGGTCTGGCAGGGAAATTAGAGGCCATTTTAGCTATACAGAATATGATTGGTTGCTCAGACTCTTCTGGTTCCTAACAGCTGCAGCTTGTGATGTCACGGAATGTTGTGGCTGTCAGCCCCTCCCCCTTTCATTATGCACATTATTACATCACAGACATTATGATATCACAGAGGTTATATGAGGAGCTGCAGCGCCAACATTCTGTAGAGAGTTGCAGTTGGCGTTAGAGGTAAGTCCGCCATATGTGGAGCTCCTGTATTGTACTTCATTATCTCCTATCTTGGGTCCTCTTCTTCAGCTGTGATCACTACTTTCCTTTCCCTCCTTTTCCAGTAAATCCATCTGTGTTGTAAATGTACAATGTGACATTATGAGGTGCGGGTACAAGTTGTTATATGGATGTAGCGAGTGTTAGCATGTCATCCAGCCCGCCAGAATGCTTGTAGGGAATGTGTTATCCATTATAAGCATCACCTAAGTCCTGGTGCTTCTAGTTTAGGTGACGTGGAGTCCTGGGAGCCTCTTTTACTTTTCACCCGCTTCCATGTTCCTGCGCTGTCCCCGTCACAGTCAGCACACAGCAAGTTTAGCTCTTTATAGAAAGCTGTGAGCGCACTCGCACAAAGATTAATGGGTTAATATTTATACCTATTATTAGTATTGATATCTGTCAGATATTAGACATGGAGTTTACAGTTTTTTACTATGTTGCTGGTGGTACAGCGGTCGGTGGGCTGTCCACCATACTTGGGGTCTGGTCGATGGGCTGTACACCATACTTGGGGTCCGGTCGGTGGGCTGTACACCATACTTGGGGTCTGGTTGGTGGGCTGTCCACCATACTTGGGGTCTGGTCGGTGGGCTGTCCACCATACTTGGGGTCTGGTCGGTGGGCTGTCCACCATACTTGGGGTCTGGTCGGTGGGCTGTACACCATACTTGGGGTCTGGTTGGTGGGCTGTACACCATACTTGGGGTCCGGTCGGTGGGCTGTACACCATACTTGGGGTCTGGTTGGTGGGCTGTCCACCATACTTGGGGTCTGGTCGGTGGGCTGTCCACCATACTTGGGGTCTGGTCGGTGGGCTCTCCACCATACTTGGGGTCTGGGTTCGGTTCAGTGGAGGGTTTTATCTTTCTTCTGACCAACATCCAGTAATTACATGAGATAAGTACGGCGTGTGATACTCATTTACCAGCTGCAGACAGTGGAGCCTATGATGCCTGCTGTCAGGGTTCAGTTCCAGGTGCAGATTATAATTGTATCTATTTCAGGTTATTATTTGTTACTTTGTTGCATATACAGTATTTACTAATACAACATGTCTAGAATGCAGGATTGTACCAGATTGCTTATTTTTCTAGACCCTATTGCCTGATTATAACATCCCTCACTGTATCACTGTGCTAATGTGGATTCAGATTCTATTAGGTTGCATTCACACTTGGTAGATTTAATCTAGTTCTGCATGGGCAATCATGTTTTTGCCGTGAGAAAATCGTGGCAAAATCCCTAACAGCTGCAGCTTGTGATGTCACGGAACGTTGTGGCTATTGGCCCCTCTATCTTTCATTATGCACATTATGACATCATAGACATTTTGACATCACAGAGGTTATATAAGGAGCTGCAGCGCCAACATTCTGTAGAGAGTTGCAGTTGGCGTTAGAGGTAAGTCCACTATATGTGGAGCTCCTGTATGGCACTTCATTATCTCCTATCTTAGGTCCTCTTCTTCAGCTGTGATCACTACTTTCCTTTTCCTCCTTTTCCAGTAAATCCATCTGTGTTGTAAATGTACAATGTGACATTATGTGGGGCGGGTACAAGTTGTTATATGGATGTAGCAAGTGTTAGCATGTCATCCACCGCCAGAATGCTTGTAGGGAATGTCTTATCCACTATAAGCATTAGCTAAGTTCTGGTGCTTCTAGTTTAGGTGACATGAAGTCTGGGGAGCCTCTTTTGTTTTCTCACCCACTTCCACGTTCCTACGATGTCCCCGTCACAGTCAGTGCACAGCAAGTTTACCTCTTTACAGAACGCTGTGTGTGCGCTCCCACAGAGGTGAATGGATTGATATACCTATTTTTAGCATTGCTATCAGTCACATATTAGACATGGGTTCTACAGTTTTTCACTATGTTGCTGGTGGTACACCGGTCAGTGGGCTGTCCATCATACATAGGGGCTGGTCGGTGGGCTGTCCACCATACTTGGGGTCTGGTCGGTGGGCTGTCCACCATACTTGGGGTCTGGTCGGTGGGCTGTCCACCATACTTGGGGTCTGGTCGGTGGGCTGTCCACCATACTTGGGGGCTGGGTTCGGTTCAGTGGAGGGTTTTGTCTTTCTGCTGACAAACATGCAGTAACTACATGAGATAGGTACGGAGTGTGATACTCATTTACCAGCTGCAATGTTTTCACTCATGCGATGTTGCAAAAGAAAAAAAAAATCGCAGCACGTCCTGTCTATCTGCGTTTTGCAGGTTTTTTCATCTCCCATGTTTCCGCATGGAGCCTCCTTTTTTTCATATTGCAAAGATTGAAAGTGTGATTTTCATGGCTATAAAGGTCCTCAATGTCTGGGAGGGGCATACACTGAAATGATAAGAGCCTGTAATTAATTATTATATAATAGTAATATTTATAATGTATAGTCCTATAAACCTGATATGTATCTATTATCTCGCTATCCATCATCCAACCATCCAACATCTCCACATCCATCCTCCACAATTACATTCTATAGAGATGACAATGTTGCCCCATTTACAAGGTTTTGGAGGCTGGGGAAAGAATTTAGAGACTATTTTATGTATATGAAATTTGATTTCATCTTGTCCCTAATTTTTGCTTGTGATGTCACCAAATGTTGTTGGCTCAACCCCCACATAGTGTGACAGCATGTATATGGTATAAGGAGCTGCAGAGCCAACATTGCATTGAGGGTTGTAGTTGGTGGCAGGTATGTCCACTACATCTGGAGCGCATTTGTGTCCTTCTTTATTTTCTAGCATGTCCGTAGCTTTCCTTGAGGTGGTGGTAGTGGTTGGGGATGCTTTTGTTATAGAATAATGGCTGACCCTCATACCTAGATTTTAACTGATTTTAATTGATCTTATTTATTCTTTAACAGTATTGAGAGAGAGAGAGATAGAGAGAGAACGAGCTTATTACAGAGATAGAGTTAAAGAAAGTATATCCAGTTATGATGTAAGTATCTTGTTATATGACCCTTGGGTGATATTTAGATAAATAGATGGACACCATGAAAACAAGTGTAACAAGGTGCAACCAACCTATGTCATAAACCAGCATAATGCCAACAAATACAGAGTCCATATGGAAGAACCTGTTGTGCCCTCAAATATCACAAACATATAACCATTTTATTATAGTCATACTGAATTTCCCTTAAAAAACAAGTATGTGTGAGCGTGATCTGCGAGGATGGATTCAGAACCAAATTGGTTCAGAGTGCTTCCACATGGATGAGCGGCCCAGAGAATGCCACAGAAAAATTCCCCAGACTGTAACTCTGCTTCCACCGGCTTGTGTTCTTCCAGCAGTGGTTGCAGGGTGTTTGTTCTCTGATGTTTCTTATCTGACACGCCAACGTCCATCTATTCATCTATCATTATCAGAAGTCCTGCCTGTATCTGGAAAATGATGGCAGGCGCTGATGTTCCTGAATTTTACACCCTGTAGTAGGGAGACAATGTCCTAGATTATCACCATCTTCTTTTTCTTTCTAATAGGACCCACGAGGAAGAAGCGTTACCATTCTACGCATTACCGGCTTTTTATAACAACTGTGCCGAGGAGTTACCACAAAAAAATCTAAGAATCTTCTTGCAAAAACAGTAAGTATTTCACTGTAGTACCCCCATGATAGTGACTGTTACCACAATACCAGGTGTTATTCTTCACAGACATAACCCCACACTCATCAGATAATCACACATCAGGGACAAGGGGTGATAGATAACACAATGATAAAAGTGGGAATGTAGAAGCAAATACAACACAAATATCAGCTATCACCCAGGAGCCACTATTATCATGTTACTCTTCTTCATTGCTCTCTTGTGAGGGAAGAGAAGCCGATATCACCGACTGGCTATGGCAAGTCAATCATATAAAGTAGACCTTCATACAATCACCGGAAAATGTCAGCTGCACTCTGATTGGTTGTTATTGAAAATTGCTTGTTTATAATTCTTTCCTTTTCTTCTCCCACAGGTGGCGGGAGACCACCAATAACAACAGTGTGGTTTATTACCAGTAAGTATCTCCTAGCATGACGACCCTATTGTTCTAGTGTTATTGGAATTGCTGTTTTTTCTTTCTAAAGGCCCATTTAGACGCAACGATTTCGCTCAAAAGACATCTTTTGAGTGATAATCATTGTGTGCATTTACATGGCAAGATGATCGCTCAAAATTCGCTTAAACGGCAGTTTGAGTGACAGTTTTGAGTGTTCACTTTGCATAAGTGTGTAAATGAAGCTCACGCTGTATGCATCTTTTGCATATATCTGTTGTCTTCTCGCAGTGCTCAGCTGGAATATAGGTGTATGCTCCAAGTGAACTATACAGAAGACAGCTGGAGTGCTGTCTTCTGCATAATTCTGCTGTATTTACGTAGCGCTCCACTAGTAGTATATAGCTGAGCACTCCGAGCGGGATATGCAGAACATAGCAGGACCGCTGTCTTCAGCATACTCCTGCTGTGTTCTCCGAGCAGGACAGCAGCTGAAACAGTAGTATCAGTGGGATCCCGCTAAGAACTCAAGGCACGGCGCTGATAAGGCTCATCGTTCTCTTTCAGCTTGTTGTTAATGAAAAATGTACAAATTCCGTTCAGTTTGACCCAATGATTCTTGCTCAAAAGACGGCTTTGATTGATTTTTGATCAGGAACTCTTGGGTTTAAATGGGCCTTAATTCTGGACTTAATAAAAGGACAGCAAGGAGTGACAGTTCATTAGTAACCCCCATCTCCCCCAAAATGGGGGACTTAACTTATTTAAATGATCTCACTATAATAAACCCCATATGGGACCTCTGATGGCAAAATTACAAAGTTATGGCTATCAGAACATGAACATGCAAAAATATCAAAAGTCACTGCTTCCTTAAAGCCAAAAATACACCAGTCCTGAAAGGGTTATCCCTACCGCCTGTAGATTTTCTTTTTCTAGGTACGGTTATATTATCCTCTGGCCCCATTAGCCACCAGAACTAAATGTATATATATGTCATGTCTTGTTCAACAGAGAAGAAGATGATGAAGACGAGGCTGATGAGACACCTTCCAGCCTCGAGGATTCCATCATTATGGACAAATCCGACAGCATCACTGTGTAAGTACTGAATCATCTCCAATGGGCCTATTGTATAAATATATCATGTATCAAGCACCACTATATACATAATATTTATGTCTTGTTTTAATAGCGAAGAGGACAAGGCAGAACAAGCCACCATCACTGCCTGTCCTAGTGCCCCCCTCCTGGACGAATCTACCAACATCGTTCTGTAAGTACCGCATCCTCTACAATGGGCTTATTGTACACACCGTATATGACACAACATTACACATAGTTCATTGATAATGACTTGTACCATCCAGACTGACAGTCATATACAACATGGCGGTACACACTGGATATCACATAGGAATTATTCACAGGATGACTGGATAGGACTTATGTTAGTATACGGATTATTATTGTGGTTGGGTTGCACTCTTCTGCTGCACATTACAATACATGGAGCCATTAGTTTAGTCATGGACATCCACACATTATAAGGCGGAGAATTTATTTAGAGTCTTTGGCCAGTTTTCTGCTAGGAAAAAAAAATGGTTAATTTTACAGCACACTGAATTTGACAGCTGACAGCTGGCATAGAGTCCACATTCTGGCGCACAGATTGGCCAGAGATATGCCAAACTTAGTAAGAAATGATCGCCTCTTAATAGATTTAGCGCACTTTGGATTTAGACTGCCATATACAGCGACGTACATTTCCCCAAATGTGTGTGGAACTAGTTCCATGTAGAACTATGTATCACAGACAAGATGGGTTGGGATGATTCTGATGGAGTGTTGTCCGTCTTCTGGTGATGGTGCGGGGTGCGAACAGCTCTGATAGACATCTACCCATCCATCAATTACCAAAGTGTTGCTTATATCTGAAAAATGATGGCGGGCACTGATGTTCCTGAATTCTACACCCTGTAGTAGGGAGACGATGTCCTAGATTATCACTATCTTCTTTACTCTCCAATAGGACCCAGGAGGAAGATGCGTTAACATTCTACGCATTACCGGCTTATTATAACAACTGTGCCGAGGAGTTGCCACAAAAAAATCTAAGAATCTTCTTGCAAAAGCAGTAAGTATTTCACTGTAGGACTCCCATGATAGTGACTGTTACCACAATACCTGGTGCTATTCTTCACAGACATAACTCCACACTCATCAGATAATCACACATCAGGGACAAGGGGCCATAGATAACACAATGATAAAACGAGAATGTAGAAGGAAATATAACACAAATATCAGCTATCACCCAGGAGCCCCTATTATCATGTTAATTTTCTTCATTGCTCACTTGCAAGGGGAGAGAAGCTGCTATCACCAACTAGCCATAGCAAGCCAATCATATAAAGTAGACCTTCATACAGTCACCAGAAAATGTGAGCTACAATCTGATTGGTTGTTACAGAAAGTTCCTTGTTTATAATTCTTTCCTTTTCTTCTCCCACAGGTGGCGGGAGACCACCACCAACAACAGCGTGGTTCATTACCAGTAAGTATCTCCTAGCATGACGACCCTATTGTTCTAGTGTTTTTGGAAATGGTGTTTTTCTTTGTAAAGGCCCTTTTAGATGCATTGATTCTCGCTCAAAAGACATCTTTTGAGCGATAATTATTGTGTGCATTTACATGGCAAGATGATTGCTCAAAATTCGCTCAAACGGCAGTTTTGAGCATTCACTTTGCATAAGTGTGTAAATGAAGGCTCACACTCTATGCAGAAGACAAGTGGGGCCACTATCTTTTGCATACACCTCTTGTCTTCTCGGAGTGCTCAGCTGGTATACAGCTGTGCGCCCTGAGCAGAGTATACTGAAGATAGCTGGAGTGCTGTTTTCTGCATAATCCTGCTGTGTTCTCGGAGCGCTCAGCTAGTACATAGCTGAGCGCTCTGAGCGGGGTATGCAGAACATAGATGGACCGCTGTCTTCTGCATACTCCTGCTGTGTTCTTCAAGCGGGACATTAGCTAAAACAATAGTATCAGTGGTATACCACTGAGAATTCAGCATGCGGCACTGATAGGGCACATCGTTCTCTTTCAGCTTGCTGAAAGAGATCGAAGAACAACTTGTTAATGAAAATCGCACAAAGTCTATTCAGTTAGACCCAACAATTCTTGCTCAAAAGATGGCTTTGAGCGATTTTTGGTCGAGAATCATTGGGTTTAAATGGAACTTAAGTCTTCTCCTAATAAAAGGACAGTTGAGAGTGACAGTTCATTAGTAACCCCCATCTACCCCAAAATGGGGCACTTAACTTATTTAAATTATCACACTATAATAAACCCCATATGGGACCTCTGATGGCAAAACTACAAAGTTATGGCTATCAGAACATGAACATGCAAAAATATCAAAAGTCACTGCTTCCTTAAAGCCTAAAATACACCAGTCCTGATTTTCTTTTTCTATGTACGGTTATATTATCCTCTGGCCCCATTAGCCACCAGAACCCAATGTATATATATGTCATGTCTTGTTCAACAGAGAAGAAGATGATGAAGACGAGGCTGATGAGACACCTTCCAGCCTCGAGGATCCAAGCATTATGGACACAACCGACAGCATCACCGTGTAAGTACTGAATCATCTCCAATGGGCTTATTGTATAAATATATCATATATCACACAACACTATATATATAATATTTATGTATTGTTTTAATAGTGAAGAGGACAAGGCAGAACAGGAGTCCATCACTGCCTGTCCTAGTGACCCCCTCCTGGACGAATCTACCAACATCGTTCTGTAAGTACCACATCCTCTACAATAAGCTTATTGTACACACCGTATATGACACAACATTAGATATAGTTCAATAATAATGACTTGTACTATCCAGACTGACAGTAATATACAACATGGCGGTACACACTGGATATCACATAGATGATGTGTTGGGTCGGTACACCGGACACATTCACAGGATGGCTGGATAGGACTTATGTTAGTATACGGATTAGTATTTTGGTTGGGTTGCGCTCTTGTGCTTCACATTACAAGGCATGGCGCCATTAGTTCAGTCATAAACGTTTATCCTAACACTACAAGGGCAAAAATTTACTTAGAGTCTTTGGCCAGTTTTACTATGATTTATGCTAATATCTGGCATAAGTTATGGAACAAATCTGCAGCAGCTGACAGCTGGCTTACACTCCACATTCTGCGCTGATAGACATCTACCCATCCATCATTTACCAAAGTGCTGCTGGTATCTGGAAAATGATGGCGGGCACTGATGTTCCTGAATTCTACACCTTGTAGTAAGGAGACGATGTCCTAGATTATCACTATCTTCTTTACTATCCAATAGGACCCAGGAGGAGAAAGCAGCGGCATACTCAGTTTTTCCAACGTATTATAACAACCGTGCGAATGAGTTGCCGCAAAAAAATCTAAGAATCTTCTTGCAAAAACAGTAAGTATTTCTCTGTAGGACCCCCATGATAGTCACTGTTGCCACAATTCCTGGTGCTATTCTTCACAGACATAACTCCACACTCATCAGATATTCACACATCAGGGACAAGGGGCGATAGATAACACAATGATAAAACGAGAATGTAGAAGAAAATACAACACAAATATCAGCTATCACCCAGGAGCCCCTATTATCATGTTACTCTTCTTCATTGCTCTCTTGCGAGGGAAGAGAAGCCGATATCACCGACTGGCTATGGCAAGCCAATCATACAAAGTAAACCTTCATACAGTCACTAGAAAATGTCAGCTACAATCTGATTGGTTGTTAATGAAAATTCCTTGTTCATAATTCTTTCTTTTTCTTCTCCCATAGGTGGCGGGAGACCACCAACAACAATAATGTGGTTTACTACCAGTAAGTATCTCCTAGCATGATGACCAAATTGTTCTACTGTTATAATAATTGCTCTTTTTTTCTTTGTGAAGGCCCATTCAGACACAACGATTCTCAGTCAAACAACATCTTTTGAGCAATAATCGTTGTGTGCATTTACACGGCAAGATGATCCTTCAAAATTTGCTTAAATGGCAGTTTGGTTGAGAATTTTGAGCGCTCACTTTACATAAGTGTATAAATAAATGTATGCAGAATACAAGCGAGGCTGCTATCTTCTGCATATAGCTGTTGTCTTCTTGGAGCACTGAGCTTGAATACAGCTGTGCGCTCCAAGAGGAGCATAGAGTAGACAGATGGAGCGCTATCTTCTTCATACTCCAGCTGTTTTCATAGAGCGCTCAGCTAGTATACCAGCTGAGAGCTCCGAGACGGGGATGCAGAACATAACTGGGCCGCTGTCTTCTGCATACTACTGCTGTGTTCTCCAAGTGGGACACCAGCTGAAACAATAGTATCAGCGGTATGCTGAAGGATATCGTTGAACAACTCATTAATGAAAAATGCACAAAGTCTGTGCAGTTAGACCGAATGATTCTTGCTCAAAAGACGGCTTTGAGCAATTTTTGATCGGGAATCTTTAGCTTTAAATGGGCCTTAATTCTTCTTCTGATAAAAAGAGAGCAAGGAGTGACAGTTCATTAGTAACCCCCATCTACCCTAAAATGGGACACTTAACTTATTTAAACTATCCCACTATAATAAACCCCATATGGGACCTCTGATGGCAAAATTACAAAGTTATGGCTATCAGAACATGGAGATGCAAAAATATCAAAAGTCACTGCTTACTTAAAGCCTAAAATACACCAGTCCTGAAAGGGTTATCCCTACCGCCTGTAGATTTTCTTTTTCTAGGTACGGTTATATTATCCTCTGGCCCCATTAGCCACCAGAACTAAATGTATATATATGTCATGTCTTGTTCAACAGAGAAAAAGATGATGAAGACGAGGCTGATGAGACACCTTCCAGCCTCGAGGATCCAAGCATTATGGACACAACCGACAGCATCACCGTGTAAGTACTGAATCATCTCCAATGGGCTTATTGTATAAATATATCATATATTACACAACACTATATATATATATTATATTTATGTATTGTTTAATAGCGAAGAGGACAAGGCAGAACAGGAGTCCATCACTGCCTGTCCTAGTGACCACCTCCTGGACGAATCTACCAACATCGTTCTGTAAGTACCACATCCTCTACAATGGGCTTATTGTACACACCGTATATGACACAACATTAGATATAGCTCATTGATAATGACTTGTACTATCCAGACTGACAGTCATATACAACATGGCGGTACACACTGGATATCACATAGATGCTGAGTCGGGTCTGTACACCGGACACATTCACAGGATGGCTGGATAGGACTTATGTTAGTATATGGATTAGTATTTTGTTTGGGTTGCGCTCTTGTGCTGCACATTACGAGGCATGGCGCCATTAGTTCAGTCATAAACGTTTATCCACACACTACAAGGGCAAGAATTTACTTAGAGTATTTGGTCAGTTTTCTGCTGAAAAAAAAGCTAATTTTACAGAACACTAAATTTGGGCACAAAAATTGTGATTGTTATTCATTTTTTCACCTCAATCACCACTTTTGGAGAAAAAAATGAGACAAGCAAAAGGGATGTTTTGAGAGATTTACTATGATTTATGCTAATATCTGGCATAAGTTATGGAACAAATCTGCAGCAGCTGACAGCTGGCTTACACTCCACATTCTGCGCTGATAGACATCTACCCATCCATCATTTACCAAAGTGCTGCTGGTATCTGGAAAATGATGGCGGGCACTGATGTTCCTGAATTCTACACCTTGTAGTGGGGAGACGATGTCCTAGATTATCACTAATTTCTTTACTATCCAATAGGACCCAGGAGGAGAAAGCAGCGGCATACTCTGTCTTCCCAACATATTATAACAACCGTGCAAATGAGTTGCCGCAAAAAAATCTAAAAATCTTCTTGCAAAAACAGTAAGTATTTCTCTGTAGGACCCCCATGATAGTCACTGTTACCACAATTCCTGGTGCTATTCTTCACAGACATAACTCCACACTCATCAGATAATCACACATCAGGGACAAGGGGCCATAGATAACACAATGATAAAAGCGGGACTGTAGAAGGAAATACAACACAAATATCAGCTATCACCCAGGAGCCCCTATTATCATGTTACTCTTCTTCATTGCTCTCTTGCAAGGCGAGAGAAGCCCTATATCACTGACTGGCCATGGCAAGCCAATCATACAAAGTAGACCTTCATACAGTCACCAGAAAAGGTCAGCTACAATCTGATTGGTTGTTAATGAAAATTCCTTGTTTATAATTCTTTCCTTTTCTTCTCCCACAGGTGGCTGGAGACCACCAACAACAACGGTGTGGTTTATTACCAGTAAGTATCTCCTAGCATGATGACCCTATTGTTCCAGTGTTATTGGAATTGCTCTTTTTTCTTTCTAAAAGTCCCTTTTAGACGCATTGATTCTCGCTCAAAAGACATTTTTGAGTGATAATCATTGTGTGCATTTACATGGCAAGATGATCACTCAAAATTCGCTCACACGGTAGTTTAGGTGACGGTTTTGAACGTTCACTTTGCATGAGTGTCTAAATGAAGGCTCACACTGTGTGCAGAATACAAGAGGGACAGCTATCTTTTGCATACTCCTGCTGCTTTCATGGAGCGCTCAGCGAGTATATAGCTGAGCGCTCTGAGCAGGGTATGCAGAACATAGCTGGACTGCTCTCTTCTTCATACTCCTGCTGTGTTTTCGCAGAGCTCAGCTGCTATACAGCAGAGCACTCTGAGTGGGGTATGCAAAACACAGCTGTAATGCTGTCTTCAGCATACTCCTGCTGTGTTCTCTGAGCGGCACACCAGCTGAAACAATAGTATCAGCGGTATCCCACTGAGCACTCAGCGCGCAGCACTGATAAGGCTCATTGCTCTCTTTCAGCTTCATGAAAGAGGTCAATGAACAACTTGCTAATGAAAATTGTACGAAGTCTGTTCAGTTAGATCCAATGATTCTTGCTCCAAAGGCGGCTTTGAGCGATTTTTGATCAAGAATCGTTGGGCTTAAATGGGCCTTAATTCTCCTCCTAATAAAAGGACAGAAATGAGTGACAGTTCATTAGTAACCCCCATCTACCCTAAAATGGGACACTTAACTTATTTAAATTATCCCACTATAATAAACCCCATATGGGACCTCTGATGGCAAAATTACAAAGTTATGGCTATCAGAACATGAACATGCAAAAATATCAAAAGTCACTGCTTCCTTAAAGCCTAAAATACACCAGTCCTGAAAGGGTTAACCCTACCACCTGGAGATTTTCTTTTTCTAAGTATAGTTATATTATCCTCTGGCCCCATTAGCCACCAGAACTAAATGTATATATATGTCATGTCTTGTTCAACAGAGAAGAAGATGATGAAGAGGAGGAAGATAAGACGCCTTCCGTCCTCAAGGATTCCAACATAATGGTCATAACCGACAGCATCACTGTGTAAGTACTGAATCATCTCCAATGGGCTTATTGTATTAATATAGTATATATCACACAACACTATATATATAATATTTATGTATTGTTTAATAGCGAAGAGGACAAGGCAGAAAAAGATAACACCACGGCCTGTCCTAGTGACCACCTCCTGGACGAATCTACCAACATCATTCAGTAAGTACTGCTTCCTCTACGATGGGTTTATTGTACACACCGTATATGACACATTACACATAGTTCATTGATAATGACTTGTATTAATCAGACTGACAGTAATATAGAACATGGCGGTACACACTGGATATCACATAGATGATGAGTCGGGTCGGTACACAGGACTCATTCACAGGATGGCTGGATAGAGCTTATGTTAGTATACGGATTAGTATTGCGGTTGGTTTGTGCTGCACAGTACAAGGCATGGAGCCATTAGTTCAGTCATGGATATCCACACATTACAAGGGTGAGAATTTACTTGGTGACTTTGGCCAGTTTTTTGTTGGAAAAAAATGGCTAATTTTACAGCACACTAAATATATATATATATATATTATCTGTTATCTAATAGGGAAGAAGACAAGAAGGAAAAGTCCAACTATCAAAGTCCAACTAATGATATTGAAGATGGCAACCTTATCAGCGAATGCCCAATAATTGATAAGGTAGAGCGCATCAAGAGGTAAGTACAGAATTATCTCCCATGGGCATATTGAAGCATTCCATCATAGGTTCATGGTATTTCATGGACGGACACAGAATATAATGTTTTAGTTTTTGTTTTGTGACATTTAGTTTCTCATCTTGTCCATTTTTTTTCCAGCAGCAGAAAGAAGACCGGAAGATGGGCCAGATTCACCAGGTGAATACAGTATTTTTTCTGTGAGGTTCATGTAGGCAGGGAAATAAAACTTAGGTTATTACATTTACATCGGGGATTTTGTTTTCTTGCTCTATTATGAGAGCAGGAAAACAGAATCCTCGGCCAAACGGTTCCCTTTTATAATAGAACCTTATGGCATTGAGCTGATGCCATTGACTATAATGGGGTCTGTTCAGTTGCTGTCATCTCGCAGTATTTTACCGGACATGTAACATTTTTTGTCCAGCGTTTCATGTGTGATTTGTGCCAGCGACTCCGAACAGAAACTGGCACAGATGTGAACAAAGCTTTATAGCTTTATTTTCTCCCTACATTTGTCTGTGTATAGATTAGAGGTAATGGTGATTCTATGGTTACTGGATACCTGAATTGTACACAGTGTATACTACTATATACAGGAGTTACATGTTGTATGGGTATATGAACATATATTGACCAAAAGTGAACTTTTAAAAATTCGGTTTGGCTGGTTCACTGAATTTCAGCATAAAGTTTTGTTCATTCCAGATTAGTTTAAACTGAACAGGAACTTCACCAATACCCCTAAAACTAGTGTATAACAGTAGTGGTGGTTCAGCTGAGACAAACCACCCGAGATTCGGGTTCACGCTGAACTGAACTTTTAGTGACATTTAACCCAAAACAGGGTTGGACTGTTTCAGTTTGCTCATCACTAATGCGCAGATTTATGTTCAGTAGCTAAAACCACAACTTGCTGAAACAAAAATAGGTACATCTAGTCCGTGTAGGAAATGATAATCAAGCACCACCTGAACCCCCAAGTCTCACACTTGTTTTCTTCTTTATTTAGAGCTTTCCGAGGACTTTTCTCCTGCTGCCGCCCAAATAAATGCCGTGACAACGGCTAGAAGCTTTCACCTCCCCAATCCCCCTTCCCTTCCCCCATAACCCTCTACTCCCTCCACTCCCATAACCCTCTCCCCAAACCCCTTCCCCACTCCATAACTCTTTCCTCTCCCCACACCCATCAGATAATCACTTTTGAGAGACCATGACCACATGTAACGGAGTCATCTCCACTGCTGTCAACCCCTTCAAACCCCATCTTACCTAATTAACCACAGACTCCTTTTTCTTTGGATTAATTTGGCCACAGCAGTCATGTTAATTAACAAAGATAACATTAAACATATGAAACATTTTACCCAATGGGAAACCTAGGGAGAGATCCTTGGAGCCATAAAAAATCTGTCGCCTCACCAACATGGGAAATAGTTGTAACTTCAACCAGTCGCATACTAACCAACTCGGTTGACACTATTTCTCAAACCACGCCTCCCGCCACAAGCCAACTGATCCACCACTCATCAACTAGCCTCTAGTTGCTGACCTCCTGACACCGAGGCCAGTTAGCCATACCCTGGCTAGCCACTTCCACCATCTTTGCAGGGCACTGCCTGTCAAAGCCAAGAGGCGACAGACCCACTTACTAATCAATCACGAGGGGGAAGGTAGCTATCCAGCCCCTGCCTTCCCCCCACCATACTTTTATGCTGACTCCAAGGACCCTCCCCCTCATTGCTGCTATGACAAGGTCTCTCAAAAAATCCCCCCAACCCTTTCCCTTACCACTTGCCAGGTTAACTATTCCCTTCCTGTTAACCCTGTCATGTGTGCCTTCCACTTATCACCCTGCGAACTTCAGTTCCAGCATTCCTTATACTTGAATAAACTTTCATTCATTCAACACTTGGAATCATTAGTTTCTGTTTCCTCCTTATTTAGATACTTTAGAAAAGTAATTTCCACCTGCATCTACAGGATGCCGGATGAACATGGGTGAAAACTTTTCCCTCCCCAAACTTTCTCCTCCTCCCTCCCCCCACCCACATAACTCTCTCCACTCCACAATCCCCCTCCTATCCTCAATAAAAAAAATGGATGGACTTGTACAGGACTCTCCACTGGATTGGCGACATTAGTGCCCAAGGAAGGAGTCAACCAGACCCTTGGCCATGACCAGCTTCAGATGTACTTGGGCCCTTGGGCAACGGAGTCAAAGTGCACCTTGCAGCATCCCTTAAGGTGATCCCGGACACATGGCATACGCTGAGGATCTGGGAAGGCAAAATGCTAGCTTGTCATAGTGGCACTTACCCCACTCACACCTGGAGAAATGCACACAGCCAGGGCCTCTTTTAGACACCCTTAGGATAGGGATGCCCAATAGATGGTGGAACACGAAAAGAGTTTGTCACGAGTGGTGCCACCATTCTGGTACACACTGGAATGAACTCCGGTGCAGAATAAAATGAGCCACAGACAGATATGAAGTACCTCAGGTCACTGGGAATGGTGAGGGCCTCAAATAAACTTTATGTGGCAAACTTGGAGAAATGACAGTGCAGGAAATTAGTAGACTTGAACAGTAGTACCTCCACATGGCGATCCAGACTTCAGAACACCCGTGTGTGACAGACAAAATGGGTGTACCTCTACGCGGTGATCCACTAGGCTGCATAGGAAGGGATAACAGGGCCGCATAGGAAGGGATAACATAGACAGTACTTCTGCATTGGGCCTTGCCAAGCACTCAATCATGGGTGCTCTCGCTCTGCTTAGGTGGGGCTCATTCCTTCCTCCTCACATGCACATCCAAGTTGGGGGAAACCTCTACTGCTCCTCCATGCTTTACTAAATGTGGGCTAAAGGTACCACCATGTAGCTGTATGCCCTGATTACCACTACAGAAAACATGGACTTGTTTTCCTGCTCTCAAACACTCACTTATATAACCTCTCTCATATCACGTTAAAGGACATAAAGACCATGCCCTGGCCAGGCATAAAGTATGGGGGAAGACCTATATCAAATAGACTCAAAGCAATCCCCAAGGGGAGGAGTTACCTGCTGCTGCAGACTCATTTTATTCTCGCTGGAGTTCATTCTGGTGTGTACCGGAATGGTGGTGTCACCCGTGACAAACTCCACACTCGTTCTACCATTGGTTTGTCATCCCCATCCTAGGGGTGAAGAGGCCAAGCAACGCCCTGGTCTTGGCTGCAAGCATCCCTTCAGGAGCATGGTAAAGGCCACCGTGACAAGCCAGCATCTTGCCCTCCCAGCTCCTCAGCGTATGCCATGTGTTCGCAGTCACCCTAGGGATGCTGCATGCAGAGTGTGTATTAGAATGTGTGCAGAGTGTATAAAGAAGTGTACAGAGTGTGTATATAGGTGTGCAGAGTGTGTAGCATGTGTATTAGAATGTGTGCAGAGTGTATATACAGGTGTGCAGAGTGTGTATACAGGTGTGCAGAGTGTGTAGCATGTGTATTAGAATGTGTGCAGAGTGTATATACAGGTGTGCAGAGTGTGTATACAGGTGTGCAGAGTGTGTAGCATGTGTATTAGAATGTGTGCAGAGTGTATATACAGGTGTGCAGAGTGTGTATACAGGTGTGCAGAGTGTGTTTGCAGAGTGTATGTACAAAGTGCAGGTAGTCCGTGCCAGTGTTGCAGGTTGCATTATAGCATGGCGATAACAGACAGAGACGGAGACAGCAATTTTGTTTTTAATAGAAGATAGCTTTACTGAACACCAACTGCTTAAATATGGGATTACAGAACATACAGGCATAAGCAAACATCGGCTCTTCTAGAAATAAAGACACAATGGCTGGAGGATAATAAGACTTTATTAAGCTTTAAGCAAACATTTGAATATAAACTATTTCATGACCTTAAAACTTGTTAGCCATATTAAAGAGTCCAACCATATGGCCCTTTTACATGGGACAACTTGTCGGGCCCAGATACAAGACAGGTCGCCCCAGCGCATCTTTCCTGTGCTTTTATACAGGAATGAGCACTGCTAGTGAATGGAGCTAAAGCGGTCTGGTGATTACTTCGGCTCGCCCGTTCCAGTTACAGCAAACAGGCAGTTGTTTATAAGTGAACGACTACCTGTTTAGATGGGCCAAATCTGCACAATAATCGTACAGATTCCCACTGAGGACGAGCATGCAGAATGTACCAAGATGACGACCATCTACTTACACGTTCAATTATAGACTCTCTCAAACTTGCTCTCACAGCCACAGTAACTTCCCCGATGCAAAAGGAAAGACTAGAAAAAGAAAAACTGGAAATGAGTACTACGTTCAGCAAGAACAGGACTTCTTCAGACACTCGTGATTTTGTCCCGTTTTGTGGCCGTGAAAATCACGTCCGCAAAACAGGCTGATTTGAAACCATTCAATGGTTTCGTTTTGAGTAGCGGTATTCTCGGTTGTTAATAATATGCATGAGAAAATTCAGGCTTTTTTTTCGAAGTAGCGCAGAGTTTGAATAGTCAAAAAAAAAACTGAAAAAAAAAACACTGATTAATGCGCTAATATGCTCCATAGCGGGAAGCGTATTAGCGCATGCGCCCGTCTCTTTGGCTATGAAACTGAAATTGAGTTAGTGGAGAATCGTCCAAATACAATAGAAAAAGCTTCCTACTAGAAATGAGCGAGTATACTCGCTAAGGCACATTACTCGAGCGAGTAGTGCCTTAGCCGAGTATCTCCCCGCTCGTCTCTAAAGATTCGGGGGCCGGCGTGGGTGACAGGTGAGTTGCGGCGGGGAGCGGGGGAAGCGAGGGGGGGGGAGAGGGGGGAGAGGGAGAGAGAGATATCCCCTCCGTTCCTCCCGGCTCTCCCCCGCCGCCGGACCCCGAATCTTTAGAGACGAGCGGGGAGATACTCGGCTAAGGCACTACTCGCTCGAGTAATGTGCCTTAGCAAGCATACTCGCTCATCTCTACTTCCTACCTAAATTAGGTAGGAACAGCACCAATATTCAACTAACAGCCTTTGCCTTGTGCATCCATTTTAGGACTTAAGGCCACAGGCGGGTCGAATTCCATGTACAGGAGGCCGCAGCGGAATCCAACCCTGCCCGCGGCTGAGGACTCTGCATACCTGTGCAGGCAGGAGGCGGCATCCGCGCGGACCTCTCTTCTGCCGGGACATCGGTACTGCGGATGGTCCGCACTGCTCACCGTCGGACATGGGCAATACAGGTTTTGTTTTTTAAATCTTTTGATTTTCAGCTGAATCCGTGGCCCGTCCGCAGTGTCAGCTGCAGGTGGGCTGCAGATAGGACTGCTTCTATTGACTTCAATGGAAGCTGATCGTGCAGAAACCGCACTGAAATGAAGCGTGCTGCGATTTGTATTCCGGACCAAAAGGTCAGCAAAACAAATCTGCATGCTTTAATTACAGTGCAGAAGCCCATTTTTCTCTATTGGCAGCTTGAATTGCGGATCTTGCACAATTTAAATCCACCTGTGGACATTGGGCCTTAAGGCCTCGTTCACAAGGGCTACAAAGTCGCATGATTTTGTTGCGTTGCTACAATGCTACAAATCGCATCTATGAGAAGCCCATGCTTTTCTATGGCTTACTTCACACATACAATAATTTGTAGCATGCAACAACTCGACACATAAACCTCGCAGGTCCGGCGATATGCACGTGACTCGTGAGGTTTTGTAGCCCATGTTTCCCTATGGAGCCTTCCTCTCTGTTGCAGCGCATCACACAAAAGAACACAGTTTTCGTGCTGTGCGATACAACTAAATACAACGAAATCCTCCTACAATGTCTAAACTAAGCCCTAGCTGCAGGGAAAAAATGAAAAAACATATATACATCACCTCAGACGTGCTGTCAGCCCAGCCGCAGCTTCTCCCCGGGTCCCCGGTACTATCTTCTTCTTCTCTTCTAGCCAGGGATTGAAAAATCGATGAATGGCTTTGATTGGTTAAACGAGCGCTAACTGTGATTGGCTAAGCGTCAGCGAATCAAAGCCAGCGCTTCCAAGAGGTGGGGATTTTTCAATCCCCGGCCAGAAGAGAAGAAGATCAGTGCCAGGGACCAGGGGAGAAGCTGCAGCTGGGCAAGCAGCGCCGCTGAGGTGATGTATGTGGTTTTTTTTTTTCTTCTTCAGCTACGGCTTATTTTCGGGGAAGGGCTTATATTTCAGGCATCCCCCAAAATTCCTTGCATGTGATGCTACAAAGTCCCGCTGCACCAAACTGCAGCGATGTCGCACAGACCAGCAATGTGATATTACTGCGATTTTCTCGTGTCACCCGTGTGAACAAGGCCTTAAACCTAATTAAAACACACGCACAATTATTAAAAACAGTGACATGCACGAATTGTAAACCTGACGAATGACTCAGGGAATGAGGCAGAAGTATGGAAAGCCCCCCAAAACATCAAACAAAAAGCTGATGAAAAAAACAAGCTTCGAAAGCAGAGTCACAATCTGACACACATATCCATACTAATATTACAAATGTGAAAGTAACTCTGTCTGTATGTCTGTTTGTTACCTTTTCATGGCTAAACTGCTGAAGTGCTTGTGATGAGATTTGGCAGGGGGTTAGCTTGCATCTTGAGGAAGGACACAGGCTACATGTTATCCCCCAAATTTATAGAGTTCTCTAGGGACGAGATAGATTTACTTTCATGATGCGCTGGTGCACCTCTGCTTTGCCATTGGCGTGCGCTGTGTGGCACACTGGAAGGGCACAGAGTGCACATCATAAGTTATGCCTACACAAATGGGCAGATACGTGAGGAAAGATGTCGTTGCCGCACGTATGCAATTATTAAGCTAGTCACGCGTCACGCGTTTCTCAGAGCTAGAGATAAATTGGAGCAATGCTCAAGGGCAAACATTTAAGGTAGCAGGTGTACATTTAGAAAAAACATGTTATTCTCATGAGCAACTGTATGTGGCGGCTCATGTGTATACAGCCCACAAAACCTTTATTTCCTAGCAAAAAAAAGACAAGACCAAAAACTAACAGAACTGTGCTGACAGCAGACCGCAGTTACATTCCTTTCACTATTTCAACTTTTAATGTTTCAATATACAGCAAAACTCAGATTGGATAAAAAAATACAGATTCCACGCGGACGAAGTCGCAGGTAACAAGCTAGTATCACAAAAATGCAAGAACAAGCCAGTCAAAAAAGGACACCTACCATTCGGAACATGCCCAGTTCTCCTATGCCCCTTTTAAATCTGCTTCACAATAAAATATTAAGTAACTGGAGGACAAACCTGGCTTTCCTGAAACAAAAATAAGCAAAAGGAAAGGGCTATAAGGTCCTGATAATTAAAAGGAAGAAAAACATATCTATAAGAAAATGTAACACAGCAAAACGAGGCTGAGATGTAATGCCTCCATGTAAAAACCGATAACGAGCAAAATCAATTGCCACAAGTGCTCCGGCCATGCTGCCCCCTCCTCGGAGGTCCAGGGTACCAAACTGCTCCAGCTGAAAACATGATAGAGAATCGGTAATTACATTATATATACCTGTAATGTGTCCCACTTTGATCCAAAATATTTGAAGGTAAACATAGAATAACAAGGTGACACAAAAGCTTAACCACCATCGTAAATTTTGAAGATAAACAGTTAATAGCATACATAACCCCTTTGTTATCCATATGAAACAAAACCCACTTATTGGCAAAATAATGGTCACATAAAACCAAAAAAACAACAATAGGGAATAATTCCAAGAGGACCAGATTAGAAGCCACACCATCCAACACCCATGAACTATGCCACTGATCAGCACACTAATGACCATCCCAAAATGCATCGAAGCCAGTACTACCCGCTGCATGAAAAGCTGTAGATCAACTGACGAGACAACATGAGGATACATTCTAAGCGAAGCCAAATATTCAAGACCTTGTCACCCAATACCCTGAACCACATTCAAAAGAAAACCCATAGTTATCCTATCAGTTAACAACTTCTCTATCGGTTTGTTTGGGAACCTGCGTAACCAAGGAAGCATGTTCTCCAACTTTAGCGGTGTCAATGCTTTTTGTCACAAATTATTTTGCAGAAGACTGACGGATGAGCTTGCTTTTTTAAAACATCAGGCCATAGGGTGACCACCTCTGCAAAAGAAACACTCATGTTTCTATTTGTAACTAACGGGCCACTTGAATTGTGTTAAGAGATGAGCGAGCACACTCGTCCGAGCTTGATGCTCGTTCGAGCATTAGGGTACTCGAGATGCTCGTTACTCGAGACAAGCACCACGCGGTACTCGAGTCAATTCCATTTCCTTCCCCGCATGTTTAGCGCCATTTTCTAGCCAATAGACATGCAGGGAAGGCATTACTACTTCGTCCTGTGACGTGTCAGCCCTATCCCACCCCCCAGCAGTTAATGGCTGGCGAGATCAAGTGACCACGAAGTACTTAAAGCGGTCCCACCCGCGGCTCGCCTCAGACACACACTGGGAGAGATTAGAGAAAGTGCTGCTGCTGATATAAGGAAAGTGTTAGCGTACGATCCTCTCTTCAAGTACCCCAACGGTCCTTCTTAGGGCTACATCTGACCGTGTGCATAACTGTTGTGGCTGGCTGGGAACAGTAGTGCACAATTTTTTTTTTTCATCTCGGGCTGTGCAGGCCATTTCAGCTATAGCGTTCTCAGTCTGCAGTGTATAATACAGAGTATAGGGAAAGTGCTGCCTCTGATATAGGGAAAGTATTAGCAGAGGTCCTGTCTTCAAGAACCCCAATGGTCCTTCTTAGGGCTACATCTGACCGTGTGCATCTTACTTGGGGCCTGCTGGGAGTAGTAGTACTAGTAGTGCTTCTATTTTTGTATAACGCAGCTAGGCCTGTTTGCAGCCTTTCAATAATACTTGTTTCTGGCTGCAGTGCCGTACAATACGGCTCTCACCATGAAAGTGCCCTCCAAATATTCCTAGCCTGCTGCGAACTACCTCATTTATACAGTGTCTGTCTGCAGTGAATTAGACGCAGAGTGTTGGGGCAACAGACACTTCGATAGGGAAAGTAATATACCCTATACAGTCCGTATCCTCAGTGCAAAAACCCCAACGCTCCTCCTTAGGGCTACATCTGACCGTGTGCATCTTACTTGGGGCCTGCTGGGAGTTGAAGTACTAGTAGTGCATCCATTTTAGTATAACGCAGCTAGGCCTGTTTGCAGCCTTTCAGTAATACTTTTTTCTGGCTGCAGTGCCGTACAATACCGCTCTCACCGTGAAAGTGCACTCCAATAATTCCTAGCCTGCTGCAAACTACCTCATTTATACCATTCTCTGTCTGCAGTGAATTAGACGCAGAGTGTTGGGGCAACAGCCACTTCTACAGGGAAAGTAATATACACTATACAGTCCATATCCTCCGTGCAGAAACCCCAAAGCCCCTTCTTAGGGCTACATCTGACCGTGTGCATTTTATTTGGGGCTTGCTGGGAGTAGTAGTAGTGCTTCCATTTTTGTATAATGCAGCTAGGCCTGTTTGCAGCCTTTCAGTTATACTTTTTCTGGCTGCAGTGCTGTACAATACCGCTTTCACCAGGAAAGTGCACTCAAACAATTCCTAGCCTGCTGCAAACTACCTCATTTATACCGTTCTCTGTCTGCAGTGATTTAGACAGTGTTCTCACCTCTAAACAGTACTGTAATATTACCGGGGCCACTGCAATGTATTTCAGCTCAGCCGCTGTGCAGCGCGTCTCACAATACCATTTCCGTTGGTGGGGTTGAGATAGCTGCAGTTACCAGCACTATCCACTGGCTTTAGAGTCTTCTCCCACTCCACACAGCCTCTATTATCTACAAGTCTCTGCGAGCAGTAAATTACCCCTAGGTATCAGCGCAAGACAGCGGGTTACTTTTTTCAAGTCACAGCATAGAGCCTCCGCTATCTACAAGTGTGCGGTGAATTAAGGCCCAGTTGTCAATTATTTATTTGAGCCCGGCTCTATTCTTAATCCGCCACGATGAGGAGAAGGGGTAAGGGTCGAGTACGTGGACGCGGACACAGATGTCCAAGTGTGCGTGTGGGCACAGGCCGAGTTCCTGGTCCAGGTGAATCACAGCCGGCTGCTGCGGGATTAGGAGAGAGGCAAGTTTCTGGGGTCCCCAGCTTCATATCACAATTTATGGGTCCACATGGTAGACCTTTATTACAAACAGAGCAGTGTGAGCAGGTCCTGTCGTGGATGGCAGAAAATGCATCCAGCAGGCAGACTCCCAGGAACTGTTTTCGAGTCCCTGCCATGAGTGGGAAAAACTGGTTCCTCTCTCACCTGAGGAGTTTGTCGTGACCAATGCCCAACATTTGGAAAGATCCCGGAGTCTGGGTGATGAGGCTGGGGACTTCCAGCAACTGTCTCAAGAGCTTTCAGTGGGTGAGGAGGATGATGATAATGAGACACAGTTGTCTGTCAGTGAGGTAGTAGTAAGGACAGTAAGTCAGAGGGAGAAGCGCACAGAGGATTCGGAGGAAGAGCAGCTGGACGATGAGGTGACGGACCCCACCTGATTTTCTAAGCCTACTGAGGACAGGACTTCAGAGGGGGAGGCAATTGCAGCTGCAGGACAGGTTGGAAGAGGCAGTGAAGTGGGCAGGGGTAGAGGCAGGGCCAGAGCAAAGAATCCCCCAACTGTTTCCCAAAGCACCCCCTCACGGCAAGCCTCTGTTAAAAGGTGTGGATGTTTTTCAGTGAGAGCACGGACGACCAACGAACAGTGGTGTGCAACCTGTGTCGCACCAAGATCAGCTGGGGAGCCACCAGTACCAGCCTCACTACCACCACCACCATGCGCAGGCATTTGATGGCCAAGCACCCCACAAGCTGGGACGAAGGCCGTTCATCGCCTCTGGGTCACACCATTGCCTCTTCCCCTGTGCCCCAACCTGCCACACAGATCCAATACCCCTCTCAGGACACAGGCACGAGCGCCTCCCAGCCTGCACCCACACCCTCAGCTCCACTGTCCTCAACCCCATCCAGCAATGTCTCTCAGCGCAGCGTTCAGCTGTCGCTAACACAAGCGTTGGAGCGAACGCGCAAATATGCCGCTATGCACCTGCACGCACAAGCTTTAAATGTGCACATTGACAAATTAATCAGCCTGGAGATTCTGCCATACAGTCTTGTGGAAAAGGAGGCTTCCAAAAAACATGATGGCAGCGGCAGTCCCGCGCTACTCGGTTCCCATTTGCCACTATTTTTCCCGGTGTGCCATCCCAGCCCTCCACCAGCACATCTCCCACAACATTATACGTGCCCTCACCAACGCGGTTACTTGGAAAGTCCACTTAACCACGGACGCGTGGACAAGTACTGGCGGGCAGGGCCACTATATCTCCCTGACGGCACATTGGGTGAATTTGGTGGAGTCTGGGACCGAGTCGGAGCCTGGGACCGCTCACATCCTACCCACACCCAGAATAGCGGGTCCTACCTCGGTGCTGGTATCTGCGGCGGTTTATGCCACCTCCTCTAAACCCTCCCCCTCCTCCTCCTCCTACGCAACCTCTACCTCTCAATTAAGAAGTGTGACCAGCATGTCGCCAGCAGTCGGTATCGCGTGGCGCGGCAGCACAGCGGTGGGCAAGCGTCAGGATGTCGTGCTGAAACTACTCAGCTTAGGTCACAAGAGGCACACAGCCCCCGAACTGTTGCAGGGTCTAACAGAGCAGACCGACCTCTGGCTTTCGCCGCTGAGCCTCCAACCGAGCATGGTCATGTGTGACAACGGCCGTAACCTGATGGCGGCTCTGCAGCTCGGTAGCCTCACACACCTGCCATGCCTGGCCCACGTCTTCAATCTGGTGGTTCAGCGGTTTCTGAAAAACTACCCCCTCTTGTCTGACCTGCTCAGCAAGGTGCGCCGCGTCTGCGCACATTTCCGCAAGTCCACCATGGACGCTGCCACCCTGAGGACCCTGCAACATCGGTTTAATCTGCCAAAGCACTGACTGCTGTGCGACGTGCCCACTCGCTGGAATTCTACGCTGCACATGTTTGCCAGGCTGTATGAGCAGCATAGAGCAATAGTGGAATACCAGCTCCAACATGGGCGGCGTTGTGGTAGTCAGCCTCCCCAATTCTTTACCAAGGAGTGAGCCTGAATGGCAGATATCTGCCAGGTCCTTGGAAACTTTGAGGAGCCTACCCAGATCGTGAGCGGCGATGCTGCAATCATTAGCGTTACCATCCCGCTGCTATGTCTGCTGAGAAGTTCGCTGCAAAGCATAAAGGCCGACGCTTTGCGGTTGGAACAGGAGACTGGGGATGAGAGTATGTCGCTTGATAGCAAGAGCACCCTCATGTCTATATCTCAGCGCAATTTGGAGGGGGTGGAGCGAAGTAGGAGGGGGAAGAGACAGCTGAGCCCACTGCAGAGGGTACCCATGCTGTTTGCCTCTCATCTGTTCAGCATGTATGGGCTGTGGAGGAGGAGGAGGATCCTGAAAGTCATCTTCCTAGTGAGGACAGCCATGTCTTGCATACTGGTACCCTGGCACACATGGCTGACTTCATGTTAGGCTGCCTTTCTCGTGACCCTCGCATTAGATGCATTCTGGCCAACACGGATTACTGGGTGTACGCCCTTCTCGACCCACGGTATAAGGAGAACCTTTCCACTCTTATTATCAAAGAGGAAAGGGGTACGAGAGTGATGCAATACCACAGGGCCCTGGTGGAAATAGTGATGCTAAACTTCCCATCTGACAGCGCTAGTGGCAGAAGGCGCAGTTCCGAGGGCCAAGTAGCAGGGGAGGCACGGAGATCAGGCAGCATGTCCAGCGCAGGCAGGGCAACACTCTCCAAAGCCTTTACCAGCTTTATGGCTCCCCGGCAAGACTGTGTCACCACTCCCCAGTCAAGGCTAAGTCGGAGGGAGCACTGTAAAAAAAAAGTGAGGGAGTACGTAGCCGATCATACCACCGCCCTCCGTGATGCCTCTGCTCCGTACAACTATTAGGTGTCAAAGCTGGACACGTGGCACAAACTTGCGCTGTACGCCCTGGAGGTGCTGGCTTGTCCTGCCGCTAGCGTTTTTTCAGAGAGGGTGTTTAGTGCAGCTGGGGGAATCATCCGAAAGTTTGACTCGAGCAATGAGCACCCAAGCATTTTGGTGCTCGCTCATCTCTACACAAAGCACATGACAATGCAGCCTGTAGTCAGGCAGGACTAGATCGGGAAAAAGCAAAACAGGTGAGTATTCTGTTTTCTTTTTAGCCTCACCCGGCACTTTGTAAGCTGGAGTCTGAAGGGAATGCCTGTAGCAGCCGCAGTTGTGAGTCGCCCCAGGGTATGAACGGCCCACAAGGATTTTTCCCAGTGGACTGAGTGGCCAATCTGCCTATGGTGTCACGGCACCATTGGCAGGTTCTTACAGCACACCAGGTTAGGAATCACTACTCTAATTTATAGATACCACTTTTGTTTTCTCAGTAGTGAAGCCTGTTGGCCCCTGTGAGAAGAGCTCCTGATATTGTGCCCTCATGACTGCTCTTTATGCCTTGGGTTCCGGCAGTATGAACCACACAAGTGGTTGATGTGCACAACAAGGGCTCTTTTTCCATGGGTTTTGATACTAGGCTCCAACAAGCCTTTGACAGTGCTGAACTGGCAACAAGAAGTGTTGTCATCTTCACTTACAAAATACAAGGGCCTATGTCTGGATCTTGTAGGGTTTTCCCCATATTGTCCGCCAGATAGTTGATGACAGTGGGCTGTATCTGTAGTAAATAAATATGGCCTCTCAGTATCTCTGAATCCCTACTCTCCATCTTTTCCCTCAGGTTCCAGCTCTGGCTTCATGTCTATGCGAGGAGGTAACTGCAGGAAGATGGGCCCTCAAGGATCCTCCAGTGAAGGGCCCCACTCATTCTTCTAATACCTTTGTCCATTGGAATGACTTGATCTAGAACCATCACTAATATCAATGGAATGCTGAAAAATTATATTCCAAACTGTACAGAGCAAATGACTGGAGCAGAGGGCATTTTGGCCGGTATATAGGAAGATTCTTATCTAACTCTCCTCCAGAAGAAGACATCGTCTGGAGGTTCTTTAGATTGGCTGGTTGGAAGGGGTCTTGTTCTACATAGTCCCAAGAAAAACTGTCTTCACACCACTCTATTGTATTGCTGGTTTCTAGTCAAAGAATCCTCTTGGCCAGATCAAATCTGTCAGAGACAAACTGATGTGACCTCGGCTCCACCAATCCATGGACATAGTCTGGAGACCATTGACCAACCCATCCGTCAGCATAAACTGTTTATGATGTCCTAATAATTAATGACTATTCCTTTTATTTTTATTTTATTAAAACAGATCTGCATTATATCCCCATTATTGAGACTTTGCCCATTTATTGAGACTCCTCCCCTTATTGTGGCTCACCCCCCTCAGTTTATATTGAGTAGTCACCAGACTATCCACTTCTTCTCTTTGGTAATTTAGTTATTTGCAGTTTATAATCATGTTATAATCTCTTGTTGTATTGACTCCCTGCTGTTCTTTATGGCTGTAGACAGCAGTCAATCTAAACAAGCAGAGCTGCAGCGTAAAGCATGGAGGAGAAACAAAGCATTAGCCTGGACCTCTGGTAAGACAGAAATTAAGTGTTCTCATTACCTCAAACTCAACTATAAAATGTGCATAAGCTGAAGCCATTGGTGTGCCTTAAAGGGGTTGTCTCGCGGCAGCAAGTGGGGTTATACACTTCTGTATGGCCATATTAATGCACTTTGTAATATACATCGTGCATTAATTATGAGCCATACAGAAGTTATTCACTTACCTGCTCCGTTGCTGGCGTCCCCGTCGCCATGGTTCTGTCTAACTTCGGTGTCTTCTTGCTTTTTTAGACGCGCTTGCGCAGATGGATCTTCTCCCTTCGGCTGGTCTTGGAAGCATCAGCGTTTTGGCTCCGCACCCTTGTACGCATCATCGCGTAGCTCCGCCCCATGACGTGTGCGGTTCCAGCACATCTCATCTGCAAACTTTAACCCTTAGGCTGCCTGTCCACAGGCACTATTGCATTGTGTTATCTGTGCAAATAATCCAGCCGTGTATAACGCAGTGTGCGCCGTGTATAACGCAGTGCGCTTTCCATAGAGAAGGCGCAACCTCCTGTCCACGAGTGGAGAATCACAGCGATTCACCGCTCGCGGGATTCAAATCGCCACATGACGCGATTTGCCGGGACTCCTTGTGGCGAGCCTGTCAGATACGCTCACTGCGGACAACTGACAGTTCTCTCCCCTGCTCCCTGGTGGCAGAATATCACTAGCGATATTCCGCAACCCCCGTGGACATGCGGCCTAAGGCAAAGTACAACGAATATACATTATTATGCATGTGGGAAATATACTTTATACAACGACGTGACAACTTTGCACTGGGGTGTAAAAAAACTTTGGTTCTGGAATACTACAATAGGGAACCAGACATGACTGCACAGAGCACCCTTAGTACTTGTCCTGATATATAGGGGACCAGACATGACTGCACAGAGCACCCTTAGTACTTGTCCTGATATATAGGGGACCAGACATGACTGCGCAGAGCACCCTTAGTACTTGTCCTAATATATAGGGGACCAGACATGACTGCACAGTGCACCCTTAGTACTTGTCCTAATATATAGGGGACCAGACATGACTGCACAGAGCACCCTTAGTACTTGTCCTGATATATAGGGGACCAGACATGACTGCACAGAGCACCCTTAGTACTTGTCCTGATATATAGGGGACCAGACATGACTGCACAGTGCATCCTTAGTACTTGTCCTAATATAAAGGGGACCCAGACATGACTGCACAGAGCACCCTTAGTACTTGTCCTAATATATGGGGGACCAGACATGACTGCACAGTGCATCCTTAGTACTTGTCCTAATATATAGGGGACCAGACATGACTGCACAGTGCATCCTTAGTACTTGTCCTAATATAAAGGGGACCCAGACATGACTGCACAGAGCACCCTTAGTACTTGTCCTAATATATAGGGGACCAGACATGACTGCACAGTGCATCCTTAGTACTTGTCCTAATATAGAGGGGATCAGACATGACTGCACAGTGCACCCTTAGTACTTGTCCTAATATATGGGGGACCAGACATGACTGCACAGAGCACCCTTAGTACTTGTCCTAATATATAGGGGACCAGACATGACTGCACAGTGCACCCTTAGTACTTGTCCTAATATAGAGGGGACCCAGACATGACTGCACAGAGCACCCTTAGTACTTGTCCTAATTATAGAGGGGACCCAGACATGACTGCGCAGAGCACCCTTAGTACTTGTCCTAATATAGAGGGGACCCAGACATGACTGCACAGAGCACCCTTAGTACTTGTCCTAATATAGAGGGGACCCAGACATGACAGCACAGAGCACCCTTAGTACTTGTCCTAATTATAGAGGGGACCCAGACATGACTGCGCAGAGCACCCTTAGTACTTGTCCTAATATAGAGGGGACCCAGACATGACTGCACAGAGCACCCTTAGTACTTGTCCTAATATATAGGGAACCAGACATGACTGCACAGAGCACCCTTACTACCTGTCCTAATATATAGGGGACCAGACATGACTGCACAGAGCACCCTTAGTACTTGTCCTAATATATAGGGGACCAGACATGACTACACAGTGCACCCTTAGTACTTGTTCTAATATATGGGGACCCAGACATGACTGCACAGAGCACCCTTAGTACTTGTCCTAATATATAGGGAACCAGACATGACTGCACAGAGCACCCTTACTACCTGTCCTAATATATAGGGGACCAGACATGACTGCACAGAGCACCCTTAGTACTTGTCCTAATATATAGGGGACCAGACATGACTGCACAGTGCAGCCTTACTACCTGTCCTAATACATAGGGAACCAGACATGACTGCACAGAGCACCCTTAGTACTTGTCCTAATATAGAGGGGACCCAGACATGACTGCACAGAGCACCCTTAGTACTTGTCCCAATATAGAGGGGACCCAGACATGACTGCACAGTGCACCCTTAGTACTTGTCCTAATATAGAGCGGACCAGACATGACTGCACAGAGCACCCTTAGTACTTGTCCTAATATATAGGGGACCCAGACATGACTGCACAGAGCACCCTTAGTACTTGTCCTAATATATAGGGGACCCAGACATGACTGCACAGAGCACCCTTAGTACTTGTCCTAATATATAGGGTCCCCAGACATAGCTGCACAGTCAATCCTTAGTACTTGTTCTAATATATAGGGGAACCAGGCATGGCTACACAGTGCACCCACGGTGATTGTCATAAAACATAGGGGACGCAGACAGGGCTTCACACTGCACCGTTTTACTTGTTCTAATATATAGGAGGCCAAGACATGGTTACACAGTGCACCGTTAGCACTTCTTCTAATATATAGTGACCAGACATGACTACAATATGCACCCTGAGTATTTGTGTTACTATATAGAGGACCCAGACATGACGACACAGTGCACCCTCAGTACTTTTCCTAATATATTGGGACACGGCTACACAGTATATCCTTTATACTTGTTCTAATGTATAAGGAACCCAAAAAAGGCTAAACAGTGCACTCTTAGAACATGTCCTAAAATATAGGGAACCCACACATGGCTATACAGTGCAACCTTAATACTTGTCCTAATATATAGAGGGCCTAGACAAGGCTACAGTGGACCCATAGTACTTATCCTAATATAAAGGGGACAGAAGCATGACTACACAGTGTACCCTAAGTATTTGTCCTAATAGATAGGGGACCCGGACATGGCCATTCATGGTTATGCAAAGTTTGCTGAGGTGCTCCTTGATACCCAAAATCACATCTCATCTGTCAACTTTAACCCTTATATCTCTGTATCGGCCGAGTTTATCCAGAGTTGTGCAGTTCTAAAACAGTGCAATGCAAAGTACAACGAATATACATTATTATGCATGTGGGAAATATACTTTATACAACCACGTGACAACTTTGCACTGAGGTGCTAAAAAAACTTTGGTTCTGGAATACTAGAATAGGGAACCAGACATGACTACACAGTGCACCCTTAGTACTTGTCCTAATATATAGGGGACCAGGCATGACTGCACAGAGCACCCTTAGTACTTGTCCTAATATATAGGGGACCAGACATGACTGCACAGAGCACCCTTAGTACTTGTCCTAATATAGAGGGGACCCAGACATGACTGCACAGAGCACCCTTAGTACTTGTCCTAATATATAGGGGACCAGACATGACTCCACAGTGCACTCTTAGTACTTGTCCTAATATAGAGGGGACCCAGACATGACTACACAGTGCATCCTTAGTACTTGTCCTAATATATAGGGGACCAGAAATGACTGGACAGTGCACCCTTACTACCTGTCCTAATATATAGGGGACCAGACAGGACTGCACACTGCACCCTTACTACTTGTCCTAATATAAAGGGGACCAGACATGACTGCACACTGCACCCTTACTACTTGTCCTAGTATATAGGGTCCCCAGGCATAGCCACACAGTGCACCCTTAGAACTTGTCCTAATACCTAGGGGACCAGACATGACTGCACAGTGCACCCTTACAATTTGTCCTAATATATAGAGGATCCAGACATGGCTACACAGTTTAACCTTAGTACTTGTCCTCATACATAGGGGGCGCAGACATGACTACAAAGTGCACCCTGAGTACTTGTCCTAATATATAGGGGACCAGACATGACTGCACAGTGCACCCTTACTACCTGTCCTAATATATAGGGGACCTGAGCTGGAATATGGTTTTCTCCAGCAGGTTTCGGGGTATTTTGTAGCTTCTAAATTGTATAGTGTGCACACATCATCGACCAGATCAGACACAAGTTATTAGTCTCATATCCAAAATGGCTCTGTGGGCAGGAACGTCCAAAAAGCCTCTTTTATTACAAGACATAACACCTGCCCTTTAATGGGCGTGCAACAGATTACATCAGTAACATATAGGATTCTCATTTGTCGGATCATATAGAATCCCCCGCCTCCCCCTCTCCCCACCTCTCTCAAGTAGGAGCCTTTGTCTTAACATGTGGCCAAACCTGAAACTGAAAGTAAGTATCTCTTTGTTGAAGAAGATTCTCTGTGGGGGGATGGGGAAGGACTGGGAAAACACTCAAGATGAACACAAGCAATAACATATAACACTGTGATTTAACTCTTTCCTTATGCAGCAGAGTTCCACATTAGGCTAAAATCACAAAACACACATCTTTTCACCATGCCATTGTCCAGCAATTACTATAATGAAATTATGCAGTCATTAGCCTCTAAGAGTTAAAGTCACTACAGCTGCGTAATACATCTAGTTTAGTACAAATCAATAGACATTTTACACTGACTAATCATCATGTCTATCACAGACCCAGACATGACTACACAGTGCATCCTTAGTACTTGTCCTAATATATATGGGGGACCAGACATGACTGCACAGTGCACCCTTAGTACTTGTCCTAATATATAGAGACCCAGACATGACTGCACATGCACCCTTAGTACTTGTCCTAATGCATAGGGGACCATACATGATTGTACAGTGCACCCTTACTACGTGTTCCAATATATAGGGGACCAGACTTGACTGCACAGTGCACCCTTACTACCTGTCCTAATATATAGGGTCCCCAGGCATGGCTATGCAGCGCACCCTTAGTACTTGTCCTTATATATAGGGGAGGGGACCAGATATGACTACGCAGTGCACCCTTAGTACTTGTCCTAGTATATAGGGGACCCAGACATGGCTACACAGTGTACCCTTAGTACCTGTTCTAATATATAGGGTCCCCAGACATAGCTGCACAGTCAGTCCTTAGTACTTCTTTTAGTATATAGGGGAACCAGACATGGCTACGCAGTGTACCCATGGTGATTGTCATAAAACATAGGGGACGCAGACAGGGCTTCACACTGCACCGTTTTACTTGTTCTAATATATAGGAGGCCAAGACATGGTTACACAGTGCACCGTTAGCACTATTTCCAATATATAGTGACCAGACATGACTACAATATGCACCCTGAGTACTTGTGTTACTATATAGAGGAATATGTAGAGCTTATCCAGAGTTCTGCAGTTCTAAAACTGTGCAATGCAAAGTACAACGAATATACATTATTATGCATGTGGGAAATATACTTTATACAACCACACGACAACTTTGCACTGGGGTGTAAAAAAACTTTAGTTCTGGCATACTACAATAGGGAACCAGAAATGACTACACAGTGCAGCCTTAGTACTTGTCCTAATATATAGAGCCCCAGACATGGGTACATAGTCACTCTTAGTACTTGTCCTAATATATAGGGGACCAGACATGGCTACACAGTGCGCCCTTAGTACTTGTCCTAATATATAGGGGTCCCTGACACAACTACATAGAGAACCCTTAGTACTTGTCCCAATATAAGGTGACTGGATTTTCCCAGGATGAAAGCGGCACAAAGCGATGTCGTTAGAGGATGGGGCTTATCACAACATATGATTTTACCTCCAGCATTATAAAATGTACAGGGCCATTTAAAAAAAGAGAGGGAGCAAATTCTGTGGCATTTTTGCATCCAAAAGACAGTCAGAGTCTGTAGCATTGGTGCGGAGTTTGACAGGAAATCAGGCGCGTATCCACATTTTATTTGAAACTATGCGGTGCTTCTCCTTGAACTGGATACTATTTTCTCCAGCAGGTTTCGGGGTATTCTGTAGCTTCCTAATTGTGTAGTATGGCATGCGCACGCCTTATGACAACCAGTCAGACACAAGATGTAAGTCTCAGGTCTAAACTGGATCTGCGCGGTACATTGCTCAGACCCTCATTTTATTGAAACACATAATACCTGCCCTTTATGGGCGTATAACACATTACATCAGTAACCTATGTAGGTTTTAATTCGTTGGGCCATATAAAATCCCCCGCCCCTCCTCACACCCCTCTCAAGTCCAGTGTATGAGCTAGTCTTTGTCTCCTCAAGAAGTGGTCCGGCAAAAGTAGCTTCTTTGTCTCAGAAGTTGAGGGTGGGGGAGGGCTGGGAAAACGCCCAACGTGGGTACAGTTCTTCAGTCTTGCAGTATAGCAATGTGACTTTAACCCTTAAAGGGGTTGTCCCGCGATAGCAAGTGGGGTTATACGCTTCTGTATGGCCATATTAATGCACTTTGTAATATACATCGTGCATTAAATATGAGGCATACAGAAGTTATTCACTTACCTCCTCCGGTGCTGGCGTCCCCGTCGCCATGGTGCCGTCTAATTTCAGCGTCTAATCGCTCGATTAGACTCGCTTGCGCAGAAAGGTCTTCTCCCTTCGGGTCGGTCCGGCACGAGCGGCATTCTGGCTCCGCCCCTTCTATGTGTCATCGCGTAGCTCCGCCCCGTCACGTGTGCCGGTTCCAGTACTCCCCCTCACCTCCTTCCGCTGGAGGAGGTCAGGGGGAGCACTGCATAGTATGAAATCAGCTGCAGGTATGCTGCTGATTTCCAGTCAAAATCCACATAAATGGTACAGATTTTGACAGTTTTTTTGGATGCAGAAATGTAACAGAATTTGCTGTTGAAAATTCTGCAGCATTTCCGCCACATGTATGCATACCGTAAGTCAGCTAGAGGTATGCTGCCATGTGCAAAGTGGCCCCGGTAGTAAGTGTCCTCCACAGTGGCCTCAGTAGTAATAGTGACCCTCACAGTGACCTCAAAGCTCTGTCCTAGGCCCAGTGTTGAACATTTTTATAAATGATCTGGAGGAGGGAATTGATGGGAAACTGATCAAATTTGCCGACAACACACAGCTACGCAGCTATGCATATGTAGCCATGTGCAGAGCCAAGCGAAACCAGGCAGGCATGTGCAGTGTCATGCGGTCCCTGCCGGAAGTGCGCATGGCTGGAAAATGTGTGAGATGCTGGTTGTCTCCCACAGCGTTATAGGCTTACAGCTGTGGCATTGAGCCCTTAGTCACCAATACAGCGGCTCAGTTCTAGTATACCTCTAAGGCCTTAGTCACACGGGCGTTTTTTCGCGTGATTTGCGCATCGCATGACGGATGCGCATCTGCTAATTGCGTGACCGGGGCCAAAAAAATCGCCCGAAAAATCTGCTCCTAGCCGCGTTTCATTAGAAACGGGCTGGAACTGTCCAGCGCATTGAATTCAATGGAGCCGGCAATACAGCTGAGCCAATCAGGGACAAGTCTGACTCACACCCCCTTCACACCCACTGCAGGCCGGCCGCTCTGAACTCCGTCTGCCGGGACAAGGTGAGTATATATATATTTTTAATTTTTACACATTTCTGGATGAATTGCAGGGAAGGGCTTATATATTTAAGCCCTTCCCGACAATTCATCCTGCGCTCGCCGGCAGCGCATTGCTTTCAGTGGAACCTGCTGTATTGCTGGCTCCATTGAATTCAATGGGCAAACATCGTTCTTCTCTGCCACAGCTGTTACAGCTGTGGCAGAGAAGAATGATTTGTCTTCTATATGTTCTCAATGGGGTCGGCGCTGCTGCCGCCGGCCCCATTGAGCGCATATAGAGAAGAGAACAGGAATCGCAGACCGCAGATAGGTGCGATCTGCGATTTCTGTTCTACAATTTATCGGACGAGCGCATAAAAAGCGCTCATGTGTCCGATACCATTGCAAAGGTCTGACTAAGGCCTAATAGTGAAGTCAGATGGTCAAATGCCGGCTCGCTGATAGTGATTACCGTTCAATTACCTACAGTGATCGCTGGTGACGATCACTTTCAGTTTTCATCTCTAGCTGGCCCAGACCACAATTAGGGCTTTTTACAGCCACCATTCGTCTCTGCTGAATTCGGAACAGACATGTTTGGCTACATGGTTTCCCAACACAGCCGCACACTGATAACAATTCCCTCCTTCTGCTCTTTAAACCATTAAGGACATGGCCTATTTTGGCTATAAGGATGCAATGATTTTTTGGGGGGTTTCTCATCTCCACTTTTCAAAAGCCATAACTTTTATTTTTCCATCAACATGGTGGTATGAGGGCTTATTTTCTGCGTGGCAAACTGATCACACAGATCGCTCCTCGTTCTTTTTTCCCCCACTCCCCATCACACAGGATGCCTCTCGTTCTCCTCCCCCACTCCCCATCACACAGAACACCCCTCGCTCTCCTCCCCCCACTCCCCATCACACGGTGCCCCTCATTCTCCTCCCCCAACTACTCATCATACAGAATACCCCTCATTTCCCCCCTCCGCAGACCCCATCACACAGGACACCCCTCGTCCTCCTCTTCAGACTCCCCATCATACCAAACACTCCTTGTTCTGCTCCCCCATCACACAGGACATTCTGCTCACTGACCGCAGAGTTACTTTCAGTAAGGTCTCTGCATGGGCTGGCAGCTTCTCCTGCACACCAGCGCTTCCTCCCTCCGCTCAGTCTCCTCCCCTGTCTTGTTCTCCTGTACTGAGATAATCAGAGAGGAGGAGTCTGAGCAGAGGTCCAGGAGGAAGCGCTGGTGTGCAGGAGAAGCTGCCAGCCTGCGCAGAGACCTAATTGAAATTAACTCTGCGGTCAGTGAACATGTGGAAAGGAGGCCATCTGGCCACCCCTGGCTTAGGCACCAGATTGTAATCGCGACTCCTATATGTACACAAGTGGTTGCGTCCAGTTCTTGGCAGCCGACTTTAAAAAAGACATCGACAAACTGGAGCAAGTACAGAGAAGTGTTACCAAGATGGTGAGCGGTCTGCAAATCATTTTCTGTGAGGAACAGTTAAAGGATCTGAGAATGTTTAGCTTGCAAAAAAGGCTGAGAGGAGATTTAATAGCTGCCTACAAATATCTGAAGGGCTGTCACAGTGCAGAGGGATCAGCCCTATTCTCATTTACACAGGGAAGGACTAGAAGCAATGGGATGAAACTGAAAAGGAGGAGACACAGATTAGATATTAGGAAAAACTTCAAGACAGTGAGGGTGCTAAATGAGTGGAACAGGTTACCATGGGAGGTGGTGAGTTCTCCTTCAATGGAAGTCTTCAAACAGAGGCTGGACAAATATCTGTCTGGGATGATTTAGGGAATCCTGCACTGAGCAGGGGGTTGGACCAGATGACCAGATGACTCTACCATTCTATGATTCTCAGTAGTGACCGCCCCCCCCCCGCCCCCACAGTGGCCCAAGTAGTAATAGTGACCCCACAGTGGCCCCAGTAGTAATAGTGAACCTCCACAAAAACCATAGTTGTAATTGTGGCCCCACTGTGGCCTCACTTGTAATTGTGACCTCCACAGTGGCCGTAGTAGTAATAGTGTCCCCCACAGAGGCCCCAGTAGCAATAGTGACGCCTACAGTGGCCTCAGTGCTAATACTATTACTACTAGGGTTGATATAGGGAACTCTATAGTGTCCCCTAGATCAACCCCAGTAGTAACAGTGACCCGCACAGTAGCCCCAGTAGTAATAGAACCTCCCCTTGAAACCGATATACTTACCCTACTCCTGGTCTTCAAAGCGCCACTGCTCCTCTTCTCATCACTGCTGTAGGCAGGAGTGTGCGCACCTTCCTCCCTGCTAAAAGTGATTAGCACCCTGACTGCTAATCACTTTAATGGTGACCTGACGTCCCAAGAGTGAGACAAATGGGTTTCCCGTTGGGGTCCCGGTGGAATGTGGAACACATGGTCCCAAAGCGGGACTGTCCCGACTAAGTTGGGATGTCTGGTCACCTTACCTAATATATAGTGGACACAAACATAGCTATACAGTGCACCCTTAGTACTTGTCCTTAAAAATAGGGGACCCAGACATGACTACACAGTACACCCTTAGTGCATCCCTGGTTTAGGGTAACACCTCACAGAGCAACCTCTGGGTGAGGGCTCTTTCCCACGAGCATATATCATCCCACTGTTTTCGCGGCCTGCCGATATACATTGGATTCCAATGCATCAGATTACATGGCCATATTCCCGTGGCATAAAAGCGCCCAGCCGGGCCAATATAGCACCGGGCACTGTCACACTGGGACGAAAATATAGTCCTGGAACTATCTTTCCACCCGGAATACGGCGGCCACTGCATGGGCTCCTATGGGAGCCAATGACAGCAGCCGGAGAAAGGAGCGGGGAGGGAGTTAAGCAGCGTGACTGCTAAACTCCCTCCCTCTTCTCTCCTCTTCTCTCCTCCCCACCAACTGTTTGCAATGGGGGGTGGGACAGGGCGTAGCTAAGCTCCGTCTCCTCCCATTACTGGCTGCGGGCAAGGGTTGGGGGGTGCTTAGCTCCGCCCCCATCCAGCCTACTCCCTTTGCAAACAGCCGGAGGGAAGGAGAGAAGAGGTGAGCAGGCGGGGGAAGAGAAGTAGAGGCAACGGCATTGCGGCCTCGGTGTACATGCGTTGGGGCCCATGCCGTCTGAACGGGTACACAACAACATTAGATTTGGCAGGTGCACGTAAAAACGCCTACGAAAGTGTGAAAAAGCCTTAACAGTGATGCATATTAATACACTATCACACTGAAATGCCCTTTACAAATTTTTCAAATTAGTTGTTAATACCCACACAGTTTTGTGGTTAAAACTTCTGCTTGCCTGTGAAATTACTTGATCGTTAAGGATTTTTACCTCAAATTTCACTTTTTGCATAGCATAGGGTAAAATGAACTTCAAATCTGATACTAAGTCCCATTAACACATGTAGGTTTTACCATGGAGATTCACTGCTAATTCTCTGTGTAAATGATCCACCGCACAAGGGCATTCATGCCATAAAGGCTGACTATGTTGATGCTATAGGGCCCATGGTGAGAGGGGCCCAGTGAAGTTCAGTTTTCCCTCCTTTTTTATTGGGTTACTGGAACCAGTGCGGGACTTGCCCCTCCAGAGGAACGCAACTGCCCAAAAACGAGTTGTTGGGAAATGACTATGGGGTCATAGAAAGGAAATGGAGAAGAAAACAAACATCAGACTCTTCTGTCCCAGATGCCAAAATCCAGCACTTAAATAAGTGACCCATTTTTATTTTTTGCTCTGGGGCCATATCTCTTCCATGTATCCCACTGCGACATCTGGATTGACCCTTACAAAATCATCCTCCAATCTTGTAATTCTCATAATGTACAAGTTAAAAAACTACCGGGCCGTGTCAGGGTTTAAGTTTAAAGTGGGTAAATTCAGTTTGCATCGTCATTGAAATCACCAGCTGGTATAATGGGCAGTTGTGCATCGACTATCATGTTTTCACTGATCCTCTTTAATCTCAGAGTAACAGCCACCTTAAGGCTTCATTCACACAAGCGCATATTGGCCGGCGTTTTCACGGCTCTCCAATATATACTTCCATCTGGGGCGTAGAAACTCGTGAATGGGCGCACAAATCTAAAGTTTGTGCACCCGTTCACATGGCATGGGATCCGGTGCATATGCACCGAGCTCACCATGCCACCGCCCATTTCCCCTGCCTCCGCATCGCAGGGTCACCTCTCGTCTGTTCTACGCTCGTTCTTTGCAATGGAAGGGGGCGGGGCGGGGGTGAGCAGCGACCTCCCCCGCCTCCTCCCATTGATGGCTATGGACAAGGGGCGGGAAGGGGGCCATAGCTTAGCTCCACCTACGCCCTGCCCCTCGTCCATAGCCATCAATGGAGGGGCGGGAAGGATCAGTGATTAGCCCCGCCTCCTTCCATTGTACAGAATGAGCGGGGAGACCATGCTGCCAAACTCCATCCCACAAACAGCCGCTGCTATGGGCTCCCATAGAGCGCATGCAGTGGCCGACGTATTTCGGCCCAAAAGTTCCAGGAATATCTTTTGGGCCAGATGTAAAACCGCCCGGCGCTATATTGGTCTTGCTGGGCGCTTTTAGATCTCAGTAATACGCTCATGTGATCTGATGCATTGGAATCCAATATATCAGATAACAGCGCATATTGGCTATCCTCTCTAATGCATTTTCAATCATTTTGAAGCCATTTATTAGCCATATGTCGTGACGTTTTGCAAAATAAATTTTTCGTACTATAATTTTCTCAAATGTTCACTATTTGCTGTATACCTGTAGAACTGACTGAGACAAATCATATGATACCTCACAAGGTTTGGCAGCATGCCGGAGTCTAGAACTACACTAACTTTAGGTGTGCGGCACAGCAATTTTAGTCCCTTAAGGAGGCGGTGTTATTGCATCACCAGAACTCGTCATACCGCGGTCCGACTCTTGTTACTGGGTACCTTGGCCGTTCCTCTTCACAATGAGATATTTAACACTATCGTCATACATCTAGAAATTAGTTTACTTTTAAAACTGTCATGTTTCTGTATCGCTCACCGGCCCGAGTATGGCTCCTGAACTATACACACATTCTACGTCAAGTCTGCTCTCTGCTGTTATACTAGAGGCAGCTTAGCAGAGTTGTAGTGTTCAGCTGGTTGAAGACCTGCCCAGTTCAGGTGATACTATGGATACTTTTTAAGAATTAGGTTGCCTTCAGTGCACTTTCAGCACATGTGGATATGCAATAAAAAAGAGCTACAGTATGCAGATGTTCTCTAAACCTTATTACACAGTTTTAAGCTAAAACTTGTAGTTACATGGGAGTGGAGGAGCTCACGTTGCTATTGTATTGCTGCTCTTCTTCAGAAGGAATGAGCGTCGCTGCTGCTCCAGGAAAAGCCCCGACTCCTTGATGATGTGGGTGCTTATGTGATTAGTGCTTTGTGATTAGCATGTCACCTGCTCTGGTAACAGTCGGAAGAGTGTCACATAAGCGCCGGATAGTGCCATTTGTGGAGAGGCGTGGCACATGCCACGTGGTGTGCTGTGAGCCCCTACGAGGAGGGAGTGCTGAGGAGGCCCTGCTGCCACAACTGCAGAAGGGATGGCCCATATGAGAACTAGAGATACTGAAGAGTGTCCCAGAATGTGTGCAGGGGCAGAGGATGTCTACCACCTGAGCTGTGGCTTGTCAATGGGGGAATCTGCTTATATGCTCCCCCCACCCCACCCCCTCCCATTGCAAACAGCCAGAGGGGAGGAGAGCCGCAGAGAGCTGGCAAGGGGGAGGGAAGAGGAAGACGGCTCATATGGTAGCGTATATCATCCGGCCGTGAAAACGTTGTCCGATATAAGCTCATGGGAATAAGCCCTTATGTTGTTAAATGCCTTAAAGGGGTTTTCCCACAACTTCAGACCAGCATCACATGAGCTTATGCATATTTGAATGCATGGCTTTTTTGAGGGTTGAACTATCCTTTTTTGTGCGCGCATCGGTGTACTTTTTGCACCCACAAAGCATGTTCATTTCTGTTAAGTCGCCCTGATTTATACGGCTTTTCAGTCTACTGAGTACCAAATGTGTTCTTTTTTCAGTGGAATTACACAGTGTTTTACACATCTCCTCATCTTGCTCATGCATTTGCACACTCCCCATTGACTTCTATGGAGGTCTTTAGTGTACAAATGTGTAGGAAAAAAGAGCATGGTGAGGTTTTTTTTTCTGCAACCGAAATGTGTAGAAAAAAACCAGGCATGTGAACGAATCCAATGAAATGAATTGGCTCTATTCTCTATGTATTGTACACATATATTTTGTGTGTGCCTAAGCCTGTGTGGCGCAGGCCTTAAATTGCTTTACAACCACTTAGTTCTTCCTGGTTGTTGACTAGGACATGTGATCCTTAAGGTCCCCATACACAGTGGACTACAGTTATTACCTAAACCTGCCAATTTTGGCGGGATGACCCGTATATGGGGCCCTTTGATCTTCTCCCAACAGATGATGTTGGGGAATCAAGGATCAGGTATGTTGAATGTTAAAGCCTGATCCTTTTGTCCCCCTGGAGATAAGTTGCTACCAGAAATGTCTGCTATGGCCAAACCGAGCACTCATGTGTAAGAAGAGCAGAATGGCAAAAGAGGAAGAGCTAAGCCAACTCTATAGCCCACTATATGGTAAGCCAGGGCCCGCCACTGAATCCAGCAACCACCAATGGCTATTATGTGATACACGAAGCGTTTTACACATATGGCCATGGGAATGAGCCCTTACAGATGTTATTCCAGGATTGAAAGTTATCCTCTGTTTACAAGATAGGGGATGCATTTCAAATCACTAGGAATCTGAGTAGTGGAACGCCCCTAATTCTGAGAACAGGGTCCACTGCATCCAGGAATGAACAGAATGGCAGTTGTTAATGTACCCTGTTGCTTCATTAATTTCGATGAAACCGCTGGAGACAGCAGAGTTCAAGCGCTCAGCTATTCCTCTGTCAGTCATATTGAAATTACTGAAGTTGTAATGTTCATGCTCAACCATCGCTTAATTCATTTGGAGACCTTTGGGACCTGCGTTGGACCCCCAATCAGAAAGTCATTCTCAGTCCTGTGAATAGGGATAACACTCAAACTTGGCAAACCTCTTTAAAATGGTCATACACATGGAGATGAACTGCCACCAGAGATGCCTGACACAGCAGCTACTCCCTCTACCTATTGATGACACATAAACACTTAGCCAAGCCGAGCATACATATGTATGCAAAGCTGGGAGTAACAGCTGTTGGCCAAATAAATATTTGGTTGACCAGTAGTATTGAGTGAACTTTTGAGAAGTTCGATTGGGCCGGTTTGCCAAATTCCGGCAAAAAGTTAATTTCAGTCCACATTAGTTTGAACCAAGCCAGAAATTCAGCAGTAATCTGTCAATTAGTCTGACCTTTAGTTTTCAGCCCTTATTTTTCTTCTTCTGCTAATTTATGACCAGCCCCCCATACCATTTTCCTTGCCACCCGGCTAGACCATCATGATGATTCCTTGCAATCATAACTTGTCTCTACAGAATTTGACACTCAGACAACTTTGACTTCTCAATTTCCCAACCACCTGGCTTTATTTTTCAAACTTGCACGCAATGTCCCCATCCATGCCCCAGTTAGTAGTAATGCCACCCATACTTAGAAGCCTGAGAGCATGTATGGTAACGTTGTTTGTGTTTGTCTCCCCTTCAGATTTTATCCAAGATTTGGCTCCTATGATCAGCACGACACATCAGAGAGTCAGTACAGCTTGAAGAGAAGAAGAGAACACCAGCTCCAGCTGCAGTACAGAGAGTGAACCTGATATGACAAAGCAAGAACGGCTCACCTCTGTCGCCAGTCTCTCCTCTACAACCTCTATAACCTAATAAGTCTGGAGGTTATGGACATCACAGAGTGACTTCCTCGGGGATATCCTCTATGGGTATAAGAATTTTTTAAGGGGCTTTACGAGTAATAAGGCATGGTGGCAGTGGGGGTTGGGGGTGGAGTCATGTGGTTGATTGGAAGGCTCCAACAGGAACGCCATCAGTCGTGTTCTGTAAACCTAGCAGGGCTTCTAAATTACAAGCCCATGTGACACATTTACGGGAGACCACCAGACCAGAAGATCTGGTAACATCACCTGTCAGATGCTGTTCACGCACGGAATCCAACCCTGCCTGCGGCCGGTGAACCCGGCAAACCTGTATTCTCCCATCTGTGACGTCTCCACTTCTGGGTTTGCTGTACTGTGCATAGTCCTCATGGCTCGCTGTTGGACATGTGCAGTACAGTTTTTTTTTTATATCCCCTGCTTTCTCATGGGATCTGCGGCATCATCATAGTATCAGCTGCGGGTGTGCCGTGGATCAGACAGCTTCCATTGACTGCAATGGAAGCCGTCTGTGGGGGAACTTCAACAATATGGAGCACACTGCAATTTGTTTTACAAACCAAAAGGTCTGCAAAAGAAATCCGCATGCTTTAATTAATTTGCGTACTCCCATGTTTCCTTAAGGGCGGCTTGATTTGCTGATCTCTTGTTCAGGTGCCGCACGCGTATTCCGCAAATCAAACCCACCCGCGGACATTAGGCCTTAGGCCTCTTTCCCATGGGCGTATATCGGCCTGCTATTTTCACAGTTGGCTGATATATGCTGTGATCTGATGGATTCTATTCCAATGCATCAGATCACATGGCCATATTCCCGTGACATAAAAGAGCCGGCCGGCCAATATAGCGCCGGGCATTGTTAGGCCCAAAAGATAGTCCTGGAACTATCTTTTGGGCCCGAATACGTCAGCCACTGCATTAGCTCCTATGGGAGCCCATGACAGCAGCTGGAGAAGAGAGTTGGGAGGGAGTTTAGCAGCGTGACTGCTAAACTCTCTCCTTTTCTCTCCTCCGCTCCGGCTGATTGCAATGTGACGGGGCAGGATGGGGGCAGAACTAAGCTACCGCACCCTCCTCATCCCTTGTTCACAGCCAGCAATTGGAGGAGGCGGGATGGGGTAGCACTTAGCTCTGCCCCTTCACCGCCCTCTTCCATTGCAATCAGACGGTGGGGAGGAGAGATTTAGCTGAGCTGGAAAGGAGAAGGGAAGAGCTACGGCATGGCAGCCACGGTGTATATGCGCCGGGGCCCATGCCGTCTCAACAGGCACACAAACATTAGATTTGTGTGCCTGTTCACCACCTTTTACGCCCCAGACGGTAGTGTATATCGTCCAGCCATGAAAACGGCGGCCGATATATATGCTCATGCGAATAAAGCCTCAGTTTCAGAAAAGCCCTTTAAATTGCTGCCAAAGGTTTAGTGAACAAGGCTTAATAAGGTTAATGATCATAATGAGCAATGTGGCTTTACGCCAGATAAATCGGTTGGCAATAATCTGCAGTATCACTAGTTTCTCTGAAATAAGGGTGACCGCTAAATTCCTTCACTTGATGCATCAAAAGCGTTTAATTGCATAGAGTGGATGTATTTGTAGTTTGTAGGAAACATCACTTCTGCTATATTTATCATAATTAGTAGAGATGAGCGAACGTACTCGTCCGAGCTTGATATTCGTGCGAATATTAGGGTGTTCGGGATGCTCGTTACTCGTAACGAGTACCACGCGGTGTTCCGGTTACTTTCAGTTTCCTCTCTGAGACGTTAGCGCGCTTTTCTGGCCAATTGAAAGACAGGGAAGGCATTACAACTTCCCCCTGTGACGTTCAAGCCCTATACCACCCCCCTGCTGTGAGTGGCTGGAAAGATCAGATGTCACCCGAGTATAAAAATCGGCCCCTCCCGCGGCTTGCCACACATGCCTTGTGACTTAGCTGAGGGAAAGTACTATCGTGCTGGAGCTGCTGTAGGGAGAGCGTTAGGAGTTAGTGTAGGCTTCAAGAACCCCAACGGCCCTTCTTAGGGCCACATCTACTAGTGTGCAGTACTGTGTTAGCACAGTATTCTTTTTTTTTTTTTCCAAAATTGGATCTGCAGAGCATTGCGCCCTGCAATAGGGACAGAAGTGGGGGTTAGGCAGGGAGAGTGTTAGGAGTTAGTGTAGGCTTCAAGAACCCCAACGGTCCTTTCTAGGGCCACATCTATCCGTGTGCAGTACTGTCCAGGCTGCTGTTAGCAGTGTTGCATTTTTTTTTTTCTCAAAACCGGCTGTGCAGAGCATTGCACCCGGCATTAATACTACAGGGATAGAATTGTGTAGGCAGGGCCAGAAGACATACATTATTCATTGAATACACGCAGTGTGGGTGTTCCTTGTAAAAAGCAGGGAAAAAATTCTATTTGGCCTGCCTCTGACAGTACTCAGGGCTCTGTGTACGTGTGTGCTGTGCGCTGAACGTTCAGAAAAAATCAGACGCAGTCAGCTACGTTTTACCGCAGGCGTGCGGCAATTTTTTTCCTGCATGGGAAATCCCTGATCTGCTGTAGGTAGCGAATTACTTTGCATCATTGCAGTTCTGGGACAAATTGGCAGGGCCACAACACAGTTATTAAACTTAGTATTCATTGAATACACGCAGTGTGGGTGTTCCTTGTAAAAACCAGGGAAAAAATTCTATTTGGCCTGCCTCTGACAGTACTCAGGGCTCTGTGTATGTGTGTGCTGTGCGCTGAACGTTCAGAAAAAATCAGACGCAGTCAGCTACGTTTTACCGCAGGCGTGCAGCAATTTTTTTCCTGCATGGGAAATCCCTGATCTGCTGTAGGTAGCGAATTACTTTGCATCACTGCAGTTCTGGGACAAATTGGCAGGGCCACAACACAGTTATTAAACTTAGTATTCATTGAATACACGCAGTGTGGGTGTTCCTTGTAAAAAGCAGGGAAAAAATTCTATTTGGCCTGCAGGCTTGCGCCAATTTATTTCCTGGCTGTGAAATCACTGGTATTACAGCATGCTGAGGGGTAGGGGTAGGGCTAGAGGACGTGGACGCGGCCGAGGACGCGTAGGCCCAAGTGAGGGTGTGGGCACAGGCCGAGCTCCTGATCCAGGTGTGTCGCAGCCGACTGCTGCGCGATTAGGAGAGAGGCACGTTTCTGGCGTCCCCACATTCATCGCACAATTAATGGGTCCACGCGGGAGACCTTTATTAGAAAATGAGCAGTGTGAGCAGGTCCTGTCCTGGATGGCAGAAAGTGCTTCGAGCAACCTATCGTCCAGCCACAGTTCTGCGCCGTCCACTGCTGCAAATCCGAATCCTCTGTCTGCTGCTCCTCCTTCCTCCCAGCCTCCTCACTCCACTACAATGACACATGCTCAGGAGCGGGAACACTCCCAGGAACTGTTCTCGGGCCCCTGCTCAGATTGGGCAGCAGTGGTTCCTCTCCCACCAGAGGAGTTTATCGTCACTGATGCACAACCATTGGAAAGTTCCCGGGGTCCGGGGGATGAGGCTGGGGACTTCCGCCAACTGTCTCAAGAACTTTCTGTGGGTGAGGAGGACGATGACGATGAGACACAGTTGTCTTGCAGTGAGGTAGTAGTAAGGGCAGTAAGTCTGAGGGAGGAGCGCACAGAGGATTCGGAGGAAGAGCAGCAGGACGATGAGGTGACTGACCCCACCTGGTGTGCAACGCCTACTCAGGACAGGTCTTCAGAGGGGGAGGCAGCAGCAGGGCAGGTTGCAAGAGGCAGTGCGGTGTCCAGGGGTAGAGGCAGGGCCAGACTGAATAATCCACCAACTGTTTCCCAAAGCGCCCCCTCGCGCCATGCCACCCTGCAGAGGCCGAGGTGCTCAAAGGTCTGGCAGTTTTTCACAGAGACGCCTGAGGACCGACGAACAGTGGTGTGCAACCTTTGTCGCGCCAAGATCAGCCGGGGAGCCACCACCAACAGCCTCACCACCACCAGCATGCGCAGACATATGATGGCCAAGCACCCCACAAGGTGGGACGAAGGCCGTTCACCGCCTCCGGTTTGCACCGCTGCCTCTCCCCCTGTGCCCCAACCTGCCACTGAGATCCAACCCCCCTCTGAGGACACAGGCACTACCGTCTCCTGGCCTGCACCCACACCCTCACCTCCGCTGTCCTCGGCCCCATCCAGCAATGTCTCGCACCGCACAGTCCAGCCGTCGCTAGCGCAAGTGTTGGAGCGCAAGCGCAAGTATGCCGCCACGCACCCGCACGCTCAATCGTTAACCGTCCACATCGCCAAATTTATCAGCCTTGAGATGCTGCCGTATAGGGTTGTGGAAACGGAGGCTTTCAAAGCTATGATGGCGGCGGCGGCCCCGCGCTACTCAGTTCCCAGTCGCCACTACTTTTCCCGATGTGCCGTCCCAGCCCTGCACGACCACGTCTCCCGCAACATTGTACGCGCCCTCACCAATGCGGTTAGTGGCAAGGTCCACTTAACTACGGACACGTGGACAAGCACAGGCGGGCAGGGCCACTACATCTCCCTGACGGCACATTGGGTGAATTTAGTGGAGGCTGGGACAGAGTCAGAGCCTGGGACTGCTCACGTCCTACCGACCCCCAGAATTGCGGGCCCCAGCTCGGTGGTGGTATGTTCGGCGGTGTATGCTTCGTCCACTAAAGCACCCTCCTCCTCCTCCTCCTCCTCAACCTCTGTCTCGCAATCTAGATGTGTCAGCAGCAGCAGGACGTCGCCAGCAGTCGGTGTCGCGCGGCGTGGCAGCACAGCGGTGGGCAAGCGTCAGCAGGCCGTGCTGAAACTACTCAGCTTAGGAGATAGGAGGCACACGGCCCACGAACTGCTGCAGGGTCTGACAGAGCAGACCGACCGTTGGCTTGCGCCGCTGAGCCTCCAACCGGGCATGGTCGTGTGTGACAACGGCCGTAACCTGGTGGCGGCTCTGCAGCTCGGCAGCCTCACGCACGTGCCATGCCTGGCCCACGTCTTTAATTTGGTGGTTCAGCGCTTTCTGAAAAGCTACCCACGCTTGTCAGACCTGCTCGTAAAGGTGCGCCGGCTCTGCGCACATTTCCACAAGTCCCACACGGACGCTGCCACCCTGCGCACCCTGCAACATCGCTTTAATCTGCCAGTGCACCGACTGCTGTGCGACGTGCCCACACGGTGGAACTCTACGCTCCACATGTTGGCTAGGCTCTATGAGCAGCGTAGAGCTATAGTGGAATACCAACTCCAACATGGGCGGCGCAGTGGGAGTCAGCCTCCTCAATTCTTTACAGAAGAGTGGGCCTGGTTGGCAGACATCTGCCAGGTCCTTCGAAACTTTGAGGAGTCTACCCAGGTGGTGAGCGGCGATGCTGCAATCATTAGCGTCACCATTCCTCTGCTATGCATCTTGAGAAGTTCCCTGCAAACCATAAAGGCAGCCGCTTTGCGCTCGGAAACAGAGTCGGGGGAAGACAGTATGTCGCTGGATAGTCAGAGCACCCTCCTGTCTATATCTCAGCGCGATCAGGAGGAGGAGGAGGAGCATGAGGAGGATGAGGAGGAGGGGGAAGAGACAGCTTGGCCCACTGCTGACGGTACCCATGCTGCTTGCCTGTCATCATTTCAGCGTGTATGGCCTGAGGAGGAGGATCCTGAAAGTGATCTTCCTAGTGCGGACAGCCATGTGTTGCGTACAGGTACCCTGGCACACATGGCTGACTTCATGTTAGGATGCCTTTCTCGTGACCCTCGCATTACACGCATTCTGGCCACTACGGATTACTGGGTGTACACACTGCTCGACCCACGCTATAAGGAGAACCTTCCCAGTCTCATTCCCGAAGAGGAAAGGGGTTCGAGAGTGTTGCTATACCACAGGACCCTGGCGGACAAGCTGATGGTAAAATTCCCATCCGACAGCGCTAGTGGCAGAAGGCGCAGTTCCGAGGGCCAGGTAGCAGGGGAGGTGCGGAGATCGAGCAGCATGTACAGCCCAGACAGTGCAACACTCTCTAAGGCCTTTGACAGCTTTATGGCTCCCCACCAAGACTGTGTCACCGCTCCCCAGTCAAGGCTGAGTCGGCGGGAGCACTGTAAAAGGATGGTGAGGGAGTACGTAGCCGATCGCACGACCGTCCTCCGTGACGCCTCTGCCACCTACAACTACTGGGTGTCGAAGCTGGACATGTGGCCTGAACTAGCGCTGTATGCCCTGGAGGTGCTTGCTTGTCCTGCGGCTAGCGTCTTGTCGGAGAGGGTGTTTAGTGCGGCTGGGGGAATCATCACGGATAAGCGTACCCGTCTGTCAACCGACAGTGCCGACAGGCTAACACTCATCAAGATGAACAAAGCCTGGATTTCCCCAGACTTCTCTTCTCCACCAGCGGACAGCAGCGATACGTAAGCAATACGTAGGCTGCACCCGCGGATGGAAGCTACGTTCTCTCTCACCATCCAAAACGGGGACATTTCTGCTTCATCAATCTGTGTCTAATATTCCTCCTCCTCCTCCTGCTCCTCCTCCTGAAACCTCACGTAATCACGCTGAACGGGCAATTTTTCTTAGGGCCACAAGGCTCGCTCATCTAATTTTTCTAAACAATTTTTATATGTTTCAATGCTATTAAAAGCGTTGAAACTTTAACTTGAACCAATTTTTCGTTAAACTGGGCTGCCTCCAGGCCTAGTTACCACTTAAGCCACATTAACCAAAGCGATTAATGGGTTTCACCTGCCCTCTTGGTTGGCCAGGGCCAATTTTTCTGATGTACATTAGTACAGTTGATACAGCAATTTCTGTGGGCCCTCGCCTACAGTGTAATCAAATGAATTTTTAGCCCACCTGCATTACAGCTGACGTTACATCCGCTGTGTTGGGCAATGCAATGGGATATATTTATGTACCGCCGGTGGGTTCCAGGGAGCCACCCATGCTGTGGGTCCACAGAGAATTATAAATGCATCTGTTTCCACATCTAAAGAACCCCAGTCAGATTGGGGCATGCAGTGTGGGCCGAAGCCCACCTGCATTAAGCACGACATTACTACCTCAGCTGTGTTGGGCAATGCAATGGGATATTTCTATGTACCGCCGGTGGGTTCCAGGGAGCCACCCATGCTGTGGGTCCACAGGGAATTATAAATGCATCTGTTTCCACTTGTAAAGAACCCCAGTCTGACTGGGGCATGCAGTGTGGGCCGAAGCCCACCTGCATTAAGCACGACATTACTACCTCAGCTGTGTTGGGCAATGCAATAGGATATTTTTGTGTATCGCCGGTGGGTTCCAGGGAGCCACCCATGCTGTCGGTCGACAGAGACTTCACAATAGGGAGTTGTACCTGCCTGTGTCTATGAATTAAAAAGCCCGGTCTGACTGGGGCATGCAGAGACACCTTGACAGAATGAATAGTGTGTGGCACATAGGTTCCCCATTGCTATGCCCACGTGTGCAGCTCCTGATGGCGGTGGCACAGGATTCTATTTCTCATTGCTTCTGTACAGCATTGTGGGCTATCGCCCCGCTCCTTTTAAAGAGGGTCGCTGCCTAGCCGTGCCAACCCTCTGCAGTGTGTGCCTGCGGTTCCTCGTCATGGCAGACGCACTTCTAAATAGACATGAGGGTGGTGTGGCATGAGGGCAGCTGAAGGCTGTGCAGGGACACTTTGGTGTGCGCTGTGGGGGGGAGGGGGGGGGCGGTTGGGCAGCATGTAACCCAGGAGAAGTGGCAGTGGAGTGTCATGCAGGCAGTGATTGTGCTTTGTTGTAGGTAGTGTGGTGCTTAGCTAAGGTATGCCATGCTAATGAGGGCTTTTCAGAAGTAAAAGTTTTTGGGAGGGGGGGGGCCCACTCTTGCCGCTATTGTGGCTTAATAGTGGGACCTTTGAACTTGAGATGCAGCCCAACATGTAGCCCCTCGCCTGCCCTATCCGTTGCTGTGTTGTTCCCATCACTTTCTTGAATTGCCCAGATTTTCACACAAGGAAACCTTAGCGAGCATCGTCGAAATACAAAAATGCTCGGGTCGCCCATTGACTTCAATGGGGTTCGTTACTCGAAACGAACCCTCGAGCATCGCGAAAAGTTCGTCCCGAGTAACGAGCACCCGAGCATTTTGGTGCTCGCTCATCTCTAATAATTAGTCATTTTTAAAAATATAACTTTTTTTTGGTCTATTAGTTTACTAGCCGAAATCTGCCTTGTCTTATCCCGACTCCAATACACCCCCAGGATGAGCCCCCCAACGTATACCACCAAATGTATTTTTATTGAAGGGTATTAATTCTCTGAAGGGTTTAGGACTATTCAGCGCTGAAAAATCGCTCTTGTGAAAATGGCGCAGTTGTTGAAGGTGATCTTTATCATTGTAAAAAGTGCTATCTGGACCCTACAGAAATAGTTTAAAACCTTTGTCCATCAACCGTTTAATACCGGAGGAGATTATGGCCTCAATTACAGCCCATATATACATACAGAGGTCAGTTAGATTCTTCTTGGTAAATACGCATAGAGGTAAGGTAGATTCTCTTTCGTATATACACACATAGGTCAGTTAGATTCCCCTCAGTATATACACATAAAGGTGAGGTAGATTCTCCTCAGTATATACACATAGAGGTACGGTATATTCTCCTCAGCATATGTACACACAGATCACTTAGATTCTCTTCAGTAGATATACATACAGGTGAGGTAGATTCTCCTCAGTATATGTACACAAAGATCAGGTAGATTCTCTTCAGTATATATACATAAAAGTGAGGTAGATTCTCCTCAGTATGCAAATTATTTCCCTAGGCTTTATGGTTTCTGAGAAAGGAACTATCTTATGTATTGCGGACAGTTTTTCACATTTAGAATTGAATATTAAAGTTGCGACCCCTTTACTTTTCCAATTTAGGATGTAAAGAATGGTCGTGCCAAATTTCACGTTTGTGTGGTACAGATGTGTGTTATTAGTTACATTACATACAGTAGGGGGTCACTTACTTTTACAGTTAGAATTGAACAATCAAGTTGTGACCCCCTTACTTTTCCTATTTAGGACCTAAACAAAGGTCTTGCCAAATTTCAAGTTTGTGCAGTACAGATTTGTGTTAATAGTTACATTACATAGGGGGGGGGGGGGGGGGGGGGTCACTTACTTTTGAGTTTAGAATTGAATTATCAAGTTGCAACCCCCATAGTTCCCTATTTAAGACCTAAGGAATAGTGGTGCCAAATTTCAAGTTTGTACAACATCGGGAAGTTAGAGAGTTAGATTAGGTATATAGCATAGCGGGGTCACTTACTTTTGCACTTAGCATTAAAATATCAAGTTGCAATCCCTTTACTTTTCCTATTTTGGACCTTAAGAATGCACGTGCCAAATTTCATGTTTGTGCAATACAGATGTGTGTTATTAGTTACATTACACAGGGGGTCACTTACTTTTGTACTTAGAAATGAATAATCAAGCTGCGACCCCTTTACTTTTCTATTAATGACATATGGAATGGAGACACTAAATTTCACGTTTGTACGACACCAGGAAGTTACATATCATAAGGGGTCACTTACTTTTGCACTTAGCATTGAATAATAATCAAGTTGAGACCCTTTCACTTTTCCTGTTTGGTGGCTAAATAATATTTGTGCCAAATTTCAAGTTTTTGCACAACCCTGGGAAGTTACATAACATAGGGGTTCATTTACTTTAGCACTCAGCATTGAATAATCAAGTTGTTTGTGTGCAGGCAACCTTAGTCAGTGAGTGAGTCAGTCTGTGAGTGAGTTAGTCTGTGAGTGAATCAGTCTGTGAGGGCTTTCGCCTTTATATATATAGATTCTGTATTATTAGTATATATGAGTGATTGTCATGGATCTATCAGTGTTATAATCACTAGACATGACCACACAATTACAGTCTATTGAAATAATGATGTTGTTGCCCCTTTTACAAGGGGGCTGGCAGGGAAATTAGAGACCATTTTAGCTATACAGAATATGATTGGTTGCTCAGACTCTTCTGGTTCCTAACAGCTGCAGCTTGTGATGTCACGGAATGTTGTGGCTGTTCGCCCCTCCCCCTTTCATTATGCACATTATTACATCACAGATATTATGACATCACAGAGGTTATATAAGGAGCTGCACCGCCAACATTCCGTAGAGAGTTGCAGTTGGCGTTTGAGGTAAGTCCGCTATATGTGGAGCTCCTGTATTGTACTTCATTATCTCCTATCTTGGGTCCTCTTCTTCAGCTGTGATCACTACTTTCCTTTTCCTCCTTTTCCAGTAAATCCATCTGTGTTGTAAATGTACAATGTGACATTATGTGGTGCGGGTACAAGTTGTTATATGGATGTAGCAAGTGTTAGCATGTAATCCAGCCCGCCAGAATGCTTGTAGGGAATGTGTTATCCATTAAAAGCATCACCTAAGTCCTGGTGCTTCTAGTTTAGGTGACGTGGAGTCCTGGGAGCCTCTTTTACTTTTCACCCGCTTCCATGTTCCTGCCCTGTCCCCGTCACAGTCAGCACACAGCAAGTTTAGCTCTTTATAGAAAGCTGTGAGCGCACTCGCACAAAGATTAATGGGTTAATATTTATACCTATTATTAGTATTGATATCGGTCAGATATTAGACATGGAGTTTACAGTTTTTTACTATGTTGCTGGTGGTACAGCGGTCGGTGGGCTGTCCACCATACTTGGGGTCTGGTCGATGGGCTGTACACCATACTTGGGGTCCGGTCGGTGGGCTGTACACCATACTTGGGGTCTGGTTGGTGGGCTGTCCACCATACTTGGGGTCTGGTCGGTGGGCTGTCCACCATACTTGGGGTCTGGTCGGTGGGCTGTCCACCATACTTGGGGTCTGGGTTCAGTTCAGTGGAGGGTTTTGTCTTTCTGCTGACAAACATCCAGTAACTACATGAGATAGGTACGGAGTGTGATACTCATTTACCAGCTGCAATGTTTTCACTCATGCGATGTTGCAAAAGAAAAAAAAAATCGCAGCACGTCCTGTCTATCTGCGTTTTGCAGGTTTTTTCATCTCCCATGTTTCCGCATGGAGCCTCCTTTTTTTCATATTGCAAAGATTGAAAGTGTGATTTTCATGGCTATAAAGGTCCTCAATGTCTGGGAGGGGCATACACTGAAATGATAAGAGCCTGTAATAAATTATTATATAATAGTAATATTTATAATGTATAGTCCTATAAACCTGATATGTATCTATTATCTCGCTATCCATCATCCAACCATCCAACATCTCCACATCCATCCTCCACAATTACATTCTATAGAGATGACAATGTTGCCCCATTTACAAGGTTTTGGAGGCTGGGGAAAGAATTTAGAGACTATTTTATGTATATGAAATTTGATTTCATCTTGTCCCTAATTTTTGCTTGTGATGTCACCAAATGTTGTTGGCTCAACCCCCACATAGTGTGACAGCATGTATATGGTATAAGGAGCTGCAGAGCCAACATTGCATTGAGGGTTGTAGTTGGTGGCAGGTATGTCCACTACATCTGGAGCGCATTTGTGTCCTTCTTTATTTTCTAGCATGTCCGTAGCTTTCCTTGAGGTGGTGGTAGAGGTTGGGGATGGTTTTGTTATAGAATAATGGCTGACCCTCATACCTAGATTTTAACTGATTTTAATTGATCTTATTTATTCTTTAACAGTATTGAGAGAGAGAGATAGAGAGAGAACGAGCTTATTACAGAGATAGAGTTAAAGAAAGTATATCCAGTTATGATGTAAGTATCTTGTTATATGACCCTTGGGTGATATTTAGATAAATAGATGGACACCATGAAAACAAGTGTAACAAGGTGCAACCAACCTATGTCATAAACCAGCATAATGCCAACAAATACAGAGTCCATATGGAAGAACCTGTTGTGCCCTCAAATATCACAAACATATAACCATTTTATTATAGTCATACTGAATTTCCCTTAAAAAACAAGTATGTGTGAGCGTGATCTGCGAGGATGGATTCAGAACCAAATTGGTTCAGAGTGCTTCCACATGGATGAGCGGCCCAGAGAATGCCACAGAAAAATTCCCCAGACTGTAACTCTGCTTCCACCGGCTTGTGTTCTTCCAGCAGTGGTTGCAGGGTGTTTGTTCTCTGATGTTTCTTATCTGACACGCCAACGTCCATCTATTCATCTATCATTATCAGAAGTCCTGCCTGTATCTGGAAAATGATGGCAGGCGCTGATGTTCCTGAATTTTACACCCTGTAGTAGGGAGACAATGTCCTAGATTATCACCATCTTCTTTTTCTTTCTAATAGGACCCACGAGGAAGAAGCGTTACCATTCTACGCATTACCGGCTTTTTATAACAACTGTGCCGAGGAGTTACCACAAAAAAATCTAAGAATCTTCTTGCAAAAACAGTAAGTATTTCACTGTAGGACCCCCATGATAGTGACTGTTACCACAATACCAGGTGTTATTCTTCACAGACATAACCCCACACTCATCAGATATTCACACATCAGGGACAAGGGGCGATAGATAACACAATGATAAAAGCGGGAATGTAGAAGCAAATACAACACAAATATCAGCTATCATCCAGGAGCCACTATTATCATGTTACTCTTCTTCATTGCTCTCTTGTGAGGGAAGAGAAGCCGATATCACCGACTGGCTATGGCAAGTCAATCATATAAAGTAGACCTTCATACAATCACCGTAAAATGTCAGCTGCACTCTGATTGGTTGTTATTGAAAATTGCTTGTTTATAATTCTTTCCTTTTCTTCTCCCACAGGTGGCGGGAGACCACCAATAACAACAGTGTGGTTTATTACCAGTAAGTATCTCCTAGCATGACGACCCTATTGTTCTAGTGTTATTGGAATTGCTGTTTTTTCTTTCTAAAGGCCCATTTAGACGCAACGATTTCGCTCAAAAGATATCTTTTGAGTGATAATCATTGTGTGCATTTACATGGCAAGATGATCGCTCAAAATTTGCTTAAACGGCAGTTTGAGTGACAGTTTTGAGTGTTCACTTTGCATAAGTGTGTAAATGAAGCTCACGCTGTATGCATCTTTTGCATATATCTGTTGTCTTCTCGCAGTGCTCAGCTGGAATATAGGTGTATGCTCCAAGTGAACTATACAGAAGACAGCTGGAGTGCTGTCTTCTGCATAATTCTGCTGTATTTACGTAGCGCTCCACTAGTAGTATATAGCTGAGCACTCCGAGCGGGATATGCAGAACATAGCAGGACCGCTGTCTTCAGCATACTCCTGCTGTGTTCTCCGAGCAGGACAGCAGCTGAAACAGTAGTATCAGTGGGATCCCGCTAAGAACTCAAGGCATGGCGCTGATAAGGCTCATCGTTCTCTTTCAGCTTGTTGTTAATGAAAAATGTACAAATTCCGTTCAGTTTGACCCAATGATTCTTGCTCAAAAGACGGCTTTGATTGATTTTTGATCAGGAACTCTTGGGTTTAAATGGGCCTTAATTCTGGACTTAATAAAAGGACAGCAAGGAGTGACAGTTCATTAGTAACCCCCATCTCCCCCAAAATGGGGGACTTAACTTATTTAAATGATCTCACTATAATAAACCCCATATGGGACCTCTGATGCAAAATTACAAAGTTATGGCTATCAGAACATGGAGATGCAAAAATATCAAAAGTCACTGCTTCCTTAAAGCCAAAAATACACCAGTCCTGAAAGGGTTATCCCTACCGCCTGTAGATTTTCTTTTTCTAGGTACGGTTATATTATCCTCTGGCCCCATTAGCCACCAGAACTAAATGTATATATATGTCATGTCTTGTTCAACAGAGAAGAAGATGATGAAGACGAGGCTGATGAGACACCTTCCAGCCTCGAGGATTCCATCATTATGGACAAATCCGACAGCATCACTGTGTAAGTACTGAATCATCTCCAATGGGCCTATTGTATAAATATATCATGTATCAAGCACCACTATATACATAATATTTATGTCTTGTTTTAATAGCGAAGAGGACAAGGCAGAACAAGCCACCATCACTGCCTGTCCTAGTGCCCCCCTCCTGGACGAATCTACCAACATCGTTCTGTAAGTACCGCATCCTCTACAATGGGCTTATTGTACACACCGTATATGACACAACATTACACATAGTTCATTGATAATGACTTGTACCATCCAGACTGACAGTCATATACAACATGGCGGTACACACTGGATATCACATAGGAATTATTCACAGGATGACTGGATAGGACTTATGTTAGTATACGGATTATTATTGTGGTTGGGTTGCACTCTTCTGCTGCACATTACAATACATGGAGCCATTAGTTTAGTCATGGACATCCACACATTATAAGGCGGAGAATTTATTTAGAGTCTTTGGCCAGTTTTCTGCTAGGAAAAAAAAATGGTTAATTTTACAGCACACTGAATTTGACAGCTGACAGCTGGCATAGAGTCCACATTCTGGCGCACAGATTGGCCAGAGATATGCCAAACTTAGTAAGAAATGATCGCCTCTTAATAGATTTAGCGCACTTTGGATTTAGACTGCCATATACAGCGACGTACATTTCCCCAAATGTGTGTGGAACTAGTTCCATGTAGAACTATGTATCACAGACAAGATGGGTTGGGATGATTCTGATGGAGTGTTGTCCGTCTTCTGGTGATGGTGCGGGGTGCGAACAGCTCTGATAGACATCTACCCATCCATCAATTACCAAAGTGTTGCTTATATCTGAAAAATGATGGCGGGCACTGATGTTCCTGAATTCTACACCCTGTAGTAGGGAGACGATGTCCTAGATTATCACTATCTTCTTTACTCTCCAATAGGACCCAGGAGGAAGAAGCGTTAACATTCTACGCATTACCGGCTTATTATAACAACTGTGCCGAGGAGTTGCCACAAAAAAATCTAAGAATCTTCTTGCAAAAGCAGTAAGTATTTCACTGTAGGACTCCCATGATAGTGACTGTTACCACAATACCTGGTGCTATTCTTCACAGACATAACTCCACACTCATCAGATAATCACACATCAGGGACAAGGGGCCATAGATAACACAATGATAAAATGAGAATGTAGAAGGAAATATAACACAAATATCAGCTATCACCCAGGAGCCCCTATTATCATGTTAATTTTCTTCATTGCTCACTTGCAAGGGGAGAGAAGCTGCTATCACCAACTAGCCATAGCAAGCCAATCATATAAAGTAGACCTTCATACAGTCACCAGAAAATGTGAGCTACAATCTGATTGGTTGTTACAGAAAGTTCCTTGTTTATAATTCTTTCCTTTTCTTCTCCCACAGGTGGCGGGAGACCACCACCAACAACAGCGTGGTTCATTACCAGTAAGTATCTCCTAGCATGACGACCCTATTGTTCTAGTGTTTTTGGAAATGGTGTTTTTCTTTGTAAAGGCCCTTTTAGATGCATTGATTCTCGCTCAAAAGACATCTTTTGAGCGATAATTATTGTGTGCATTTACATGGCAAGATGATTGCTCAAAATTCGCTCAAACGGCAGTTTTGAGCATTCACTTTGCATAAGTGTGTAAATGAAGGCTCACACTCTATGCAGAAGACAAGTGGGGCCACTATCTTTTGCATACACCTCTTGTCTTCTCGGAGTGCTCAGCTGGTATACAGCTGTGCGCCCTGAGCAGAGTATACTGAAGATAGCTGGAGTGCTGTTTTCTGCATAATCCTGCTGTGTTCTCGGAGCGCTCAGCTAGTACATAGCTGAGCGCTCTGAGCGGGGTATGCAGAACATAGATGGACCGCTGTCTTCTGCATACTCCTGCTGTGTTCTTCAAGCGGGACATTAGCTAAAACAATAGTATCAGTGGTATACCACTGAGAATTCAGCATGCGGCACTGATAGGGCACATTGTTCTCTTTCAGCTTGCTGAAAGAGATCGAAGAACAACTTGTTAATGAAAATCGCACAAAGTCTATTCAGTTAGACCCAACAATTCTTGCTCAAAAGATGGCTTTGAGCGATTTTTGGTCGAGAATCATTGGGTTTAAATGGAACTTAAGTCTTCTCCTAATAAAAGGACAGTTGAGAGTGACAGTTCATTAGTAACCCCCATCTACCCCAAAATGGGGCACTTAACTTATTTAAATTATCACACTATAATAAACCCCATATGGGACCTCTGATGGCAAAACTACAAAGTTATGGCTATCAGAACATGAACATGCAAAAATATCAAAAGTCACTGCTTCCTTAAAGCCTAAAATACACCAGTCCTGATTTTCTTTTTCTATGTACGGTTATATTATCCTCTGGCCCCATTAGCCACCAGAACCCAATGTATATATATGTCATGTCTTGTTCAACAGAGAAGAAGATGATGAAGACGAGGCTGATGAGACACCTTCCAGCCTCGAGGATCCAAGCATTATGGACACAACCGACAGCATCACCGTGTAAGTACTGAATCATCTCCAATGGGCTTATTGTATAAATATATCATATATCACACAACACTATATATATAATATTTATGTATTGTTTTAATAGCGAAGAGGACAAGGCAGAACAGGAGTCCATCACTGCCTGTCCTAGTGACCCCCTCCTGGACGAATCTACCAACATCGTTCTGTAAGTACCACATCCTCTACAATAAGCTTATTGTACACACCGTATATGACACAACATTAGATATAGTTCAATAATAATGACTTGTACTATCCAGACTGACAGTAATATACAACATGGCGGTACACACTGGATATCACATAGATGATGAGTTGGGTTGGTACACCGGACACATTCACAGGATGGCTGGATAGGACTTATGTTAGTATACGGATTAGTATTTTGGTTGGGTTGCGCTCTTGTGCTTCACATTACAAGGCATGGCGCCATTAGTTCAGTCATAAACGTTTATCCTAACACTACAAGGGCAAAAATTTACTTAGAGTCTTTGGCCAGTTTTACTATGATTTATGCTAATATCTGGCATAAGTTATGGAACAAATCTGCAGCAGCTGACAGCTGGCTTAAACTCCACATTCTGCGCTGATAGACATCTACCCATCCATCATTTACCGAAGTGCTGCTGGTATCTGGAAAATGATGGCGGGCACTGATGTTCCTGAATTCTACACCTTGTAGTAAGGAGACGATGTCCTAGATTATCACTATCTTCTTTACTATCCAATAGGACCCAGGAGGAGAAAGCAGCGGCATACTCAGTTTTTCCAACGTATTATAACAACCGTGCGAATGAGTTGCCGCAAAAAAATCTAAGAATCTTCTTGCAAAAACAGTAAGTATTTCTCTGTAGGACCCCCATGATAGTCACTGTTGCCACAATTCCTGGTGCTATTCTTCACAGACATAACTCCACACTCATCAGATATTCACACATCAGGGACAAGGGGCCATAGATAACACAATGATAAAACGAGAATGTAGAAGAAAATACAACACAAATATCAGCTATCACCCAGGAGCCCCTATTATCATGTTACTCTTCTTCATTGCTCTCTTGCGAGGGAAGAGAAGCCGATATCACCGACTGGCTATGGCAAGCCAATCATACAAAGTAAACCTTCATACAGTCACTAGAAAATGTCAGCTACAATCTGATTGGTTGTTAATGAAAATTCCTTGTTCATAATTCTTTCTTTTTCTTCTCCCATAGGTGGCGGGAGACCACCAACAACAATAATGTGGTTTACTACCAGTAAGTATCTCCTAGCATGATGACCCTATTGTTCTAGTGTTATAAGAATTGCTCTTTTTTTCTTTGTGAAGGCCCATTCAGACACAACGATTCTCAGTCAAACAACATCTTTTGAGCAATAATCGTTGTGTGCATTCACACGGCAAGATGATCCTTCAAAATTTGCTTAAATGGCAGTTTGGTTGAGAATTTTGAGCGCTCACTTTACATAAGTGTATAAATAAATGTATGCAGAATACAAGCGAGGCTGCTATCTTCTGCATATAGCTGTTGTCTTCTTGGAGCACTGAGCTTGAATACAGCTGTGCGCTCCAAGAGGAGCATAGAGTAGACAGATGGAGCGCTATCTTCTTCATACTCCAGCTGTTTTCATAGAGCGCTCAGCTAGTATACCAGCTGAGAGCTCCGAGACGGGGATGCAGAACATAACTGGGCCGCTGTCTTCTGCATACTACTGCTGTGTTCTCCAAGTGGGACACCAGCTGAAACAATAGTATCAGCGGTATGCTGAAGGATATCGTTGAACAACTCATTAATGAAAAATGCACAAAGTCTGTGCAGTTAGACCGAATGATTCTTGCTCAAAAGACGGCTTTGAGCAATTTTTGATCGGGAATCTTTAGCTTTAAATGGGCCTTAATTCTTCTTCTGATAAAAAGACAGCAAGGAGTGACAGTTCATTAGTAACCCCCATCTACCCCAAAATGGGTTACTTAACTTATTTAAATTATCCCACTATAATAAACCCCATATGGGACCTCTGATGGCAAAATTACAAAGTTATGGCTATCAGAACATGGAGATGCAAAAATATCAAAAGTCACTGCTTACTTAAAGCCTAAAATACACCAGTCCTGAAAGGGTTATCCCTACCGCCTGTAGATTTTCTTTTTCTAGGTACGGTTATATTATCCTCTGGCCCCATTAGCCACCAGAACTAAATGTATATATATATGTCATGTCTTGTTCAACAGAGAAGAAGATGATGAAGACGAGGCTGATGAGACACCTTCCAGCCTCGAGGATCCAAGCATTATGGACACAACCGACAGCATCACCGTGTAAGTACTGAATCATCTCCAATGGGCTTATTGTATAAATATATCATATATTACACAACACTATATATATATATATATATATATATAATATTTATGTATTGTTTAATAGCGAAGAGGACAAGGCAGAACAGGAGTCCATCACTGCCTGTCCTAGTGACCACCTCCTGGACGAATCTACCAACATCGTTCTGTAAGTACCACATCCTCTACAATGGGCTTATTGTACACACCGTATATGACACAACATTAGATATAGCTCATTGATCATGACTTGTACTATCCAGACTGACAGTCATATACAACATGGCGGTACACACTGGATATCACATAGATGATGAGTCGGGTCGGTACACCGGACACATTCACAGGATGGCTGGATAGGACTTATGTTAGTATACGGATTAGTATTTTGGTTGGGTTGCGCTCTTGTGCTGCACATTACGAGGCATGGCGCCATTAGTTCAGTCATAAACGTTTATCCACACACTACAAGGGCAAGAATTTACTTAGAGTATTTGGTCAGTTTTCTGCTGAAAAAAAAGCTAATTTTACAGAACACTAAATTTGGGCACAAAAATTGTGATTGTTATTCATTTTTTCACCTCAATCACCACTTTTGGAGAAAAAAATGAGACAAGCAAAAGGGATGTTTTGAGAGATTTACTATGATTTATGCTAATATCTGGCATAAGTTATGGAACAAATCTGCAGCAGCTGACAGCTGGCGTACACTCCACATTCTGCGCTGATAGACATCTACCCATCCATCATTTACCAAAGTGCTGCTGGTATCTGGAAAATGATGGCGGGCACTGATGTTCCTGAATTCTACACCTTGTAGTAAGGAGACGATGTCCTAGATTATCACTAATTTCTTTACTATCCAATAGGACCCAGGAGGAGAAAGCAGCGGCATACTCTGTCTTCCCAACATATTATAACAACCGTGCGAATGAGTTGCCGCAAAAAAATCTAAAAATCTTCTTGCAAAAACAGTAAGTATTTCTCTGTAGGACCCCCATGATAGTCACTGTTACCACAATTCCTGGTGCTATTCTTCACAGACATAACTCCACACTCATCAGATAATCACACATCAGGGACAAGGGGCCATAGATAACACAATGATAAAAGCGGGACTGTAGAAGGAAATACAACACAAATATCAGCTATCACCCAGGAGCCCCTATTATCATGTTACTCTTCTTCATTGCTCTCTTGCAAGGCGAGAGAAGCCCTATATCACTGACTGGCCATGGCAAGCCAATCATACAAAGTAGACCTTCATACAGTCACCAGAAAAGGTCAGCTACAATCTGATTGGTTGTTAATGAAAATTCCTTGTTTATAATTCTTTCCTTTTCTTCTCCCACAGGTGGCTGGAGACCACCACCAACAACGGTGTGGTTTATTACCAGTAAGTATCTCCTAGCATGATGACCCTATTGTTCCAGTGTTATTGGAATTGCTCTTTTTTCTTTCTAAAAGTCCCTTTTAGACGCATTGATTCTCGCTCAAAAGACATTTTTGAGTGATAATCATTGTGTGCATTTACATGGCAAGATGATCACTCAAAATTCGCTCACACGGTAGTTTAGGTGACGGTTTTGAACGTTCACTTTGCATGAGTGTGTAAATGAAGGCTCACACTGTGTGCAGAATACAAGAGGGACAGCTATCTTTTGCATACTCCTGCTGCTTTCATGGAGCGCTCAGCGAGTATATAGCTGAGCGCTCTGAGCAGGGTATGCAGAACATAGCTGGACTGCTCTCTTCTTCATACTCCTGCTGTGTTTTCGCAGAGCTCAGCTGCTATACAGCAGAGCACTCTTAGTGGGGTATGCAAAACACAGCTGTAACACTGTCTTCAGTATACTCCTGCTGTGTTCTCTGAGCGGCACACCAGCTGAAACAATAATATCAGCGGTATCCCACTGAGAACTCAGCGCGCAGCACTGATAAGGCTCATTGCTCTCTTTCAGCTTCATGAAAGAGGTCAATGAACAACTTGCTAATGAAAATTGTACGAAGTCTGTTCAGTTAGATCCAATGATTCTTGCTCCAAAGGCGGCTTTGAGCGATTTTTGATCAAGAATCGTTGGGCTTAAATGGGCCTTTATTCTCCTCCTAATAAAAGGACAGAAATGAGTGACAGTTCATTAGTAACCCCCATCTACCCTAAAATGGGACACTTAACTTATTTAAATTATCCCACTATAATAAACCCCATATGGGACCTCTGATGGCAAAATTACAAAGTTATGGCTATCAGAACATGAACATGCAAAAATATCAAAAGTCACTGCTTCCTTAAAGCCTAAAATACACCAGTCCTGAAAGGGTTAACCCTACCACCTGGAGATTTTCTTTTTCTATGTATGGTTATATTATCCTCTGGCCCCATTAGCCACCAGAACTAAATGTATATATATGTCATGTCTTGTTCAACAGAGAAGAAGATGATGAAGAGGAGGAAGATAAGACGCCTTCCGTCCTCAAGGATTCCAACATAATGGTCATAACCGACAGCATCACTGTGTAAGTACTGAATCATCTCCAATGGGCTTATTGTATTAATATAGTATATATCACACAACACTATATATATAATATTTATGTATTGTTTAATAGCGAAGAGGACAAGGCAGAAAAAGATAACATCACGGCCTGTCCTAGTGACCACCTCCTGGACGAATCTGCCAACATCATTCAGTAAGTACTGCTTCCTCTACAATGGGTTTATTGTGCACACTGTATATGACACAACAATACACATAGTTCATTGATAATGACTTGTATTAATCAGACTGACAGTAATATACAACATGGCGGTACACACTGGATATCACATAGATGATGAGTTGGGTCGGTACACCGGACACATTCACAGGATGGCTGGATAGGACTTATGTTAGTATATGGATTAGTATTGTGGTTGGTCTGTGCTCTTGTGCTGCACAGTACAAGGCATGGAGCCATTAGTTGAGTCATGGATATCCACACATTGCAAGGGCGAAAATTTACTTAGAGACTTTGGCCAGTTTTCTGCTGGGAAAAAATGGCTAATTTTACAGCACACTAAATATATATATATATATATTATCTGTTATCTAATAGGGAAGAAGACAAGAAGGAAAAGTCCAACTATCAAAGTCCAACTAATCATATTGAAGATGGCAACCTTATCAGCGAATGCCCAATAATTGATAAGGCAGAGAGCATTAAGAGGTAAGTACAGAATTATCTCCCATGGGCATATTGAAGCATTCCATCATAGGTTCATGGTATTTCATGGACGGACACAGAATATAATGTTTTAGTTTTTGTTTTGTGACATTTAGTTTCTCATCTTGTCCATTTTTTTTCCAGCAGCAGAAAGAAGACCGGAAGATGGGCCAGATTCACCAGGTGAATACAGTATTTTTTCTGTGAGGTTCATGTAGGCAGGGAAATAAAACTTAGGTTATTACATTTACATCGGGGATTTTGTTTTCTTGCTCTATTATGAGAGCAGGAAAACAGAATCCTCGGCCAAACGGTTCCCTTTTATAATAGAACCTTATGGCATTGAGCTTACGCCATTGACTATAATGGGGTCTGTTCAGTTGCTGTCATCTCGCAGCATTTTACCGGACATGTAACATTTTTTGTCCAGCGTTTCATATGTGATTTGCGCCAGCGACTCCGAACAGAAACTGGCACAGATGTGAACAAAGCTTTATAGCTTTATTTTCTCCCTACATTTGTCTGTGTATAGATTAGAGGTAATGGTGATTCTATGGTTACTGGATACCTGAATTGTACACAGTGTATACTACTATATACAGGAGTTACATGTTGTATGGGTATATGAACATATATTGACCAAAAGTGAACTTTTAAAAATTCGGTTTGGCTGGTTCACTGAATTTCAGCATAAAGTTTGGTTCATTCCAGATTAGTTTAAACTGAACCGGAACTTCACCAATACCCCTAAAACTAGTGTATAACAGTAGTGGTGGTTCAGCTGAGACAAACCACCCGAGATTCGGGTTCACGCTGAACTGAACTTTTAGTGACATTTAACCCAAAACAGGGTTGGACTGTTTCAGTTTGCTCATCACTAATGCGCAGATTTATGTTCAGTAGCTAAAACCACAACTTGCTGAAACAAAAATAGGTACATCTAGTCCGTGTAGGAAATGATAATCAAGCACCACCTGAACCCCCAAGTCTCACACTTGTTTTCTTCTTTATTTAGAGCTTTCCGAGGACTTTTCTCCTGCTGCCGCCCAAATAAATGCCGTGACAACGGCTAGAAGCTTTCACCTCCCCAATCCCCCTTCCCTTCCCCCATAACCCTCTACTCCCTCCACTCCCATAACCCTCTCCCCAAACCCCTTCCCCACTCCATAACTCTTTCCTCTCCCCACACCCATCAGATAATCACTTTTGAGAGACCATGACCACATGTAACGGAGTCATCTCCACTGCTGTCAACCCCTTCAAACCCCATCTTACCTAATTAACCACAGACTCCTTTTTCTTTGGATTAATTTGGCCACAGCAGTCATGTTAATTAACAAAGATAACATTAAACATATGAAACATTTTACCCAATGGGAAACCTAGGGAGAGATCCTTGGAGCCACAAAAAATCTGTCGCCTCACCAACATGGGAAATAGTTGTAACTTCAACCAGTCGCATACTAACCAACTCGGTTGACACTATTTCTCAAACCACGCCTCCCGCCACAAGCCAACTGACTCAGGAGATCCAGCACTAATCAACTATCCTCTAGTTGCTGACCTCCTGACACCGAGGCCAGTTAGCCATACCCTGGCTAGCCACGTCTACCATCTTTGCAGGGCACTGCCTGTCAAAGCCAAGAGGCGACAGACCCACTTACTAATCAATCAAGAGGGGGAAGGTAGCTATCCAGCCCCTGCCTTCCCCCCACCATACTTTTATGCTGACTCCAAGGACCCTCCACTCATTGCTGCTATGACAAGGTCTCTCAAAAAATCCCCAGAACCCTTTCCCTTACCACTTGCCAGGTTAACTATTCCCTTCCTGTTAACCCTGTCATGTGTGCCTTCCACTTATCACCCTGCGAACTTCAGTTCCAGCATTCCTTATACTTGAATAAACTTTCATTCATTCAACACTTGGAATCATTAGTTTCTGTTTCCTCCTTATTTAGATACTTTAGAAAAGTAATTTCCACCTGCATCTACAGGATGCCGGATGAACATGGGTGAAAACTTTTCCCTCCCCAAACTTTCTCCTCCTCCCTCCCCCCACCCACATAACTCTCTCCACTCCACAATCCCCCTCCTATCCTCAATAAAAAAAATGGATGGACTTGTACAGGACTCTCCACTGGGTTGGCGACATTAGTGCCCAAGGAAGGAGTCAACCAGACCCTTGGTCATGACCAGCTTCAGATGTACTTGGGCCCTTGGGCAACAAAGTCAAAGTGCACCTTGCAGCATCCCTTAAGGTGATCCCGGACACATGGCATACGCTGAGGATCTGGAAGGGCAAAATGCTGGCTTGTCATAGTGGCACTTACGACACTCCCACCTGGAGGGATGCACACAGCCAGGCCCAGAGTACCGCTGGGCCTTTTCTGGACACCCTTAGGATAGGGATGCCCAATAGATGGTGGAACAGGAAAAGAGTTTGTCACGAGTGGTGCCACCATTCTGGTACACACTGGAATGAACTCTGGTGCAGAATAAAATGAGCCACAGACAGATATGAAGTACCTCAGGTCACTGGGAATGGTGAGGGCCTGAAAAAAACTTAATGTGGCAAACTTGGAGAAATGACAGTGCAGGAAATTAGTAGACTTGAACAGTAGTACCTCCACATGGTGATCCAGACTTCAGAACACCCGTGTGTGACAAACAAAATGGATGTACCTCTACGCGGTGATCCACTAGCTGCGGAAGGCCGCATAGGAAGGGATAACAGGGCCGCATAGGAAGGGATAACATAGACAGTACTTCTGCATTGGGCCTTGCCAAGCACTCAATCATGGTTGCTCTCGCTTTGCTTAGGTGGGGCTCATTCCTTTCTCCTTACATGCACATCCAAGTTGGTGAAAACCTCTACTGCTCCTCCATGCTTTACTAAATGAGGGCTAAAGGTACCACCATGTAGCAGTATGCCCTGATTACCACTCGAGAAGACATGGACTTGTTTTCCTGCTCTCAAACACTCACTTATATAACCTCTCTCATATCACGTTAAAGGACATAAAGACCGTGCCCTGGCCAGGCATAAAGTATGCGGGAAGACCCATATCAAATAGACTCAAAGCAATCCCCAAGGGGAGGAGTTACCTGCGGCTGCAGGCTCATTTTATTCTCGCCGGAGTTCCTTCTGGTGTGTACCGGAATGGTGGCGCTACCCGTGACAAACTCCACACTCGTTCTACCATTGGTTTGTCATCCCCATCCTAGGGGTGTCAGGAAGAGGCCAAGCAATGCCCTGGTCTTGGCTGCGAGCATTCTTCCAGGAGCATGGCAAGTGCCGCCGTGACAAGCCAGCATCTTGCCCTCTCAGCTTCTCAGCGTATGCCATGTGTTCGCAGTCACCCTAGGGATGCTGCATGCAGAGTGTGTATTAGAATGTGTACAGAGTGTATAAAGAGGTGTACAGAGTGTGTAGCATGTGTATTAGAATGTGTGCAGAGTGTATATACAGGTGTGCAGAGTGTGTATACAGATGTGCAGAGAGTGTTTGCAGAGCGTATGTACAAAGGGCAGGTAGTCCGTGCCAGTGCTGCAGGTTGCATGATAGCATGGCGATAACAGACGAGGCGGAGACAGCAATTTTGTTTTTAATAGAAGATAGCTTTACTGAACACCAACTGCTTAAATATGGGATTACAGAACATACAGGCATAAGCAAACATCGGCTCTTGTAGAAATAAAGACACAACGGCTGGAGGATAATAAGACTTTATTAGGCTTTAAGCAAACATTTGAATATAAACTATTTCATGACCTTAAAACATGCTAGCCATATTAAAGAGTCCAACCATATGGCCCTTTTACATGAGACAACTTGTCAGGCCCAGATACAAGACAGGTCGCCCCAGCGCATCTTTCCTGTGCTTATATACAGGAATGAGCACTGCTAGTGAATGGAGCTAAAGTGGTCTGGTGATTACTTCGGCTCGCCCGTTCCAGTTACAGCAAACAGGCAGTTGTTTATAAGTAGAGATGAGCGAGCACCAAAATGCTCGGGTGCTCGTTACTCGGAACAAAATTTTCGCAATGCTCGAGGGTTCGTTTCGAGTAACGAACCCCATTGAAGTCAATGGGCGACCCGAGCATTTTTGTATATCGCCGATGCTCGCTAAGGTTTTCATTTATGAAAATCGGGGCAATTCAAGAAAGTGATGGGAACGACACAGAAACGGATAGGGCAGGCGAGGGGCTACATGTTGGGCTGCATATGAAGTTCACAGGTCCCACTATTAAGCCACAATAGCAGCAAGAGTCCCCCCCCCCCCGCACTGTCAGCATAAAGATCGTTCTCCTCTGCCATAGCTGTAACAGCTGTGGCAGAGAAGAACGATGTTTGCCCATTGAATTCAATGGAGCCAGCAATACAGCAGGTTCCACTGAAAGCAATGGGCTGCTGGAGATCGCAGGATGAATTGTCGGGAAGGGCTTAAATATATAAGCCCTTCCCTGCAATTCATCCAGAAATGTGTTACAATAAAAATATATACCGGCGTATAAGGCGACGGGGCGTATAAGACGACCCCCAAACTGTCACCTTATACGCCGGCAATACAGTGGAGCAAAGAATAAAAATCATTACTCACTTGTTCTGACGTTCTGCGCCGCTCCTGCAGGCTGTTGCTCCCTCCTGGTCCACGGCAGAGTATTGCTTTCTGGACGCAGGTCTTAAAAACGCCGCCTCCAGAAACACAGCCAATCACAGCCATTCAATGACATCATTGTCATTGGCTGTGATTGGCTGAAGGCACGTGTGTTTCTGGAGGTGGGGATTTAAAGCCCTTCGTAGAGAAATCAATGCTCTGCCGGGAACCAGGAGGGAGCAACAGCCTGCAGGAGCACCGCAGAACACCAGGAGGGAGTGACAGCCTGCAGCAGCGCCGCAGAACGTCAGAAGAAGTAAGTAATGATTTTTATTCTTTGCTCCACTGTATTGCCGGCGTATAAGGTGACAGTTGGGGGGTCGTCTTATACGCCCCGTCGCCTTATACGCCGGTATATATTTTTATTGTAACACATTTCTGGATGAATTGCAGGGAAGGGGTTATATATTTAACCCCTTCCCGACAATTCATCCCTGCGCACGCCGGCAGCCCATTGCTTTCAGTGGAACCTGCTGTATTGCTGCTCCATTGAATTCAATGGGCAAACATCGTTCTTCTCTGCCACAGCTGTTACAGCTGTGGCAGAGAAGAAGGATTTGTCTTCTATATGTTCTCAATGGGGTCGGCGCTGCTCCCATTGAGCGCATATAGAGAAGATTTATGGCCTTAAGAAGGACCGTTGGGGTTCTTGAAACCTAAAATACTCCTAACACTCTCCCTATAGCAGCTCCAACATGATAGCACTTTCCCTGAACTAATGTCAGAATGCATCCGTAGCGAGCCGCGGGAGGGGCAGATTTCAATACTCGGGTGACACCTAATCTCGCCAGCCACTCACTGCAGGGGGGTGGTATAGGGCTTGAACGTTGCAGGGGGGAGTTGTAATGCCTTCCCTGTCTTTCTATTGGCCAGAAAAGCGCACAAATTTCTCAGGGAAGAAAGTGAAAGTAACTCGAACATCACGTGGTACTCGTTACGAGTAACGAGCATCTCGAACACCCTAATATTCGAACGAGTATCAAGCTCGGACGAGTATGCTCGCTCATCTCTATTTATAAGTGAACGACTACCTGTTTAGATGGGCCCAATCTGAACAATAATCGTACAGATTCCCACTGAGGACGAGCATGCAGAATGTACCAAGATGACGACCATCTACTTACACGTTCGATTATAGACTCTCTCAAACTTGCTCTCACAGCCACAGTAGCTTCCCCGATGTGAAAGGACTGACTAGAAAAAGAAAAACTGGAAATGAGAACTACGTTCAGCAAGAACAGGACTTCTTCAGACGCTCGTGATTTTGTCCCGTTTTGTGGCCGTGAAAATCACGTTCGCAAAACAGGTTGATTTGAAACCATTCAATGGTTTCGTTTTGAGTAGCGGTATTCTCGGTTGTTAATAATATGCATGAGAAAATTCAGGCTTTTTTCTCGAAGTAGCGCAGAATTTGAATAGTCAAAAAAAAAAAAAATGAAAAAAACCTCTGATTAATGCGCTAATATGCTCCATAGCGGGAAGCGTATTAGCGCATGCACCTGTGTATTTAGGCTATGAAACTGAAATTGAGTTAGTGGAGAATCGTCCAAATACAATAGAAAAAGCTTCCTTCTAGAGATGAGCGAGTATACTCGCTAAGGCACATTACTCGAGCGAGTAGTGCCTTAGCCGAGTATCTCCCCGCTCGTCTCTAAAGATTCGGGGGCCGGCGTGGGTGACAGGTGAGTTGCGGCGGGGAGTGGGGGAAGCGGGGGGGGGGGAGGGGGGAGAGGGAGAGAGAGATATCCCCTCCGTTCCTCCCGGCTCTCCCCCGCCGCTCCCCGGCCGCTGCCGGACCCCGAATCTTTAGAGACGAGCGGGGAGATACTCGGCTAAGGCACTACTCGCTCGAGTAATGTGCCTTAGCAAGCATACTCGCTCATCTCTACTTCCTACCTAAATTAGGTAGGAACAGCACCAATATTCAACTAACAGCCTTTGCCTTGTGCATCCATTTTAGGACTTAAGGCCACAGGCGGGTCGAATTCCATGTACAGGAGGCCGCAGCGGAATCCAACCCTGCCCGCGGCTGAGGACTCTGCATACCTGTGCAGGCAGGAGGCGGCATCCGCGCGGACCTCTCTTCTGCCGGGACATCGGTACTGCGGATGGTCCGCACTGCTCACCGTCGGACATGGGCAATACAGGTTTTGTTTTTTAAATCTCTTGATTTTCAGCTGAATCCGCGGCCCGTCCGCAGTGTCAGCTGCAGGTGGGCTGCAGATAGGACTGCTTCTATTGACTTCAATGGAAGCTGATCGTGCAGAAACCGCACTGAAATGAAGCATGCTGCGATTTGTATTCCGGACCAAAAGGTCAGCAAAACAAATCTGCATGCTTTAATTACAGTGCAGAAGCCCATGTTTCTCTATTGGCAGCTTGAATTGCGGATCTTGCACAATTTAAATCCACCCGTGGACATTGGGCCTTAAGGCCTCGTTCACAAGGGCTACAAAGTCGCACGATTTTGTTGTGTTGCTACAATGCTACAAATCGCATCTATGAGAAGCCCATGCTTTCCTATGGGTTACTTCACACATACGATATTTTGTAGCATGCAACAACTCGACACATAAACCTCGCAGGTCCGGCGATATGCACGTGACTCGTGAGGTTTTGTAGCCCATGTTTCCCTATGGAGCCTTCCTCTCTGTTGCAGCGCATGACACAAAAACACAGTTTTCGTGCTGTGCGATACAACTTTGACAGTAGGAAATCCTCCTACAATGTCTAAACTAAGCCCTAGCTGCAGGGAAAAAATGAAAAAACACATATACATCACCTAAGACGTGCTGTCAGCCCAGCCGCAGCTTCTCCCCGGGTCCCCGGTACTATCTTCTTCTTCTCTTCTAGCCAGGGATTGAAAAATCGATGAATGGCTGTGATTGGTTAAACGAGCGCTAGCTGTGATTGGCTAAGCGTCAGCCAATCAAAGCCAGCGCATCCAAGAGGCTGGGATTTTTCTATCCCCGGCCAGAAGAGAAGAAGTAGATCAGTGCCAGGGACCAGGGGAGAAGCTGCAGCTGGGCTAGCAGCGCCACTGAGGTGATGTATGTGTTTTTTTTTTTTTTCTTCAGCTACGGCTTATTTTCGGGGAAAGGCTTATATTTTAGGCATCCCCCGAAATTCCTTGCATGTGATGCTACAAAGTCACGCGACTTTGTAGCACTACAAAGTATGGAAAGCCCCAAAAAACATCAAGCAAAAAGCTGATGAAAAAAAGAAGATTCGAAAGCAGAGTCACAATCTGACACACATATCCATACTAATATTACAACTGTGAAAGTAACTCTGTCTGTATGTCTGTTTGTTACCTTTTCATGGCTAAACTGCTGAAGTGCATGTGATGAGATTTGGCAGGGGGTTAGCTTGCATCTTGAGGAAGGACACAGGCTACATTTTATCCCCCAAATTTATAGAGTTCTCTAGAGAGCGCAACGAGATTTATTTATTTATTTGGTGATGCGCCGGTGCACCTCTGCTTTGCCATTGGCGTGCGCTGTGTGGCAAGTTGGAGGGGCACAGAATGCAAATCATAAGTTATGCCTACACAAACGGGCAGATACTTGAGGAAAGATGTCGTTGCCACACGTATGCAATTATTAAGCTAGTCACGCGTCACGCCTTTCTCAGAGTAGAGATACATTGGAGCAATGCTCAAGGGCAAACATTTAAGGTAGCAGGTGTACATTTAGAAAAAAACATGTTATTCTCATGAGCAACTGTATGTGGCGGCTCATGTGTATACAGCCCAAAAAACCTTTATATCCTAGCAAAAAAAGACAAGACCAAAAACTAATACAACAGTGCTGACAGCAGATCACAGTTACATTCCTTTCACTATTTCAACTTTTAATGTTTCAATATACAGCAAAACTCAGATTGCATTAAAAAAAATAGAAATTCCACGCGGACTAAGTCGCAGGTAACAAGCTAGTATCACAAAAATGCAAGAGAAGCCAGTCAAAAAAGGACACCTACCGTTCGGAACATGCCCAGTCCTCCTATGCCCCCTTTAAATCTGCTTTACAATAAAATATTTAGTAACAGGATGACAAACCTGGCTTTCCTGACACAAAAATAAACAAAAGGAAAGGGCTATAAGGTCCTGATAATTAAAAGGAAGAAAAACATATCTATAAGAAAATGTACCAGGGTACCAAAGTTCTCCAGCTGAAAACGTGATAGAGAATCGGTAATTATATTACATATACCTGTAATGTGTCCCACTTTAATCCAAAATATTTGAATGTAAACATAGAATAACAGGGTAACACAAAAGCTTAACCACCATCATAAATTTTGAAGATAAACAGTTAATAGCATACATAACCCCTTTGTGATACATATGAAACAAAACCCACTTATTGGCAAAATAATGGTCACATAAAACCAAAAAAACAACAATAGGGAATAATTCCAAGAGGACCAGATTAGAAGCCACACCACCCAACACCCATGAACTATGCCAGTGATCAGCACACTAATGACCATCCCAAAATGCATCGAAGCCAGTACTACCCGCTGCATGAAAAGCTGTAGATCAACTGACGAGACAACATGAGGATACATTCTAAGCGAAGCCAAATATTCAAGACCTTGTCACCCAATACCCTGAACCACATTCAAAAGAAAACCCATAGTTAACCTATCAGTTAACAACTTCTCTATCCGTTTGTTTGGGAACCTGCGTAACCAAGGAAGCATGTTCTCCAACTTTAGCGGTGTCAATGCTTTTTGCCACAAATTATTTTGCAGAAGGCTGACCGGATGAGCTTGCTTTTTTAAAACATCAGGCCATAGGGTGACCACCTCTGCAAAAGAAACACTCATGTTTCCATTTGTAACTAACGGGCCACTTGAATTGTGTTAAGGGATGAGCGAGCACACTCGTCCGAGCTTGATGCTCGTTCGAGCATTAGGGTACTCGAGATGCTCGTTACTCGAGACGAGCACCACGCGGTACTCGAGTCAATTCCATTTCCTTCCCCGCATGTTTAGCGCCATTTTCTAGCCAATAGACATGCGGGGAAGACATTACTACTTCCTTCTGTGACGTGCCAGCCCTATCCCACCCCCCTGCAGTTAGTGGCTGGTGAGATCAAGTGACCACCAAGTACTTAAAGCGGTCCCGCCCGCAGCTCGCCTCAGACACACACTGGGAGAGATTAGGGAAAGTGCTGCTGCTGATATAGGGAAAGTGTTAGCGTAGGATCCTGTCTTCAAGTACCCCAACGGTCCCTCTTAGGGCTACATCTGACCGTGTGCATAACTGTTGTGGCTGGCTGGGAACAGTAGTGCACAATTTTTTTTTTTCATCTTGGGCTGCGCAGGCCATTTCAGCTATAGCGTTCTCAGTCTGCAGTCTATAATACAGAGTATAGGGAAAGTGCTGCTTCTGATATAGGGAAAGTGGTAGTGTAGGGTCCTGTCTTCAAGAACCCCAATGGTCCTTCTTAGGGCTACATCTGACCGTGTGCATTTTACTTGGGGCCTTCAGGGAGTAGTAGTACTAGTAGTGCTTCCATTTTTGTATAATGCAGCTAGGCCTGTTTGCAGCCTTTCAGTAATACTTTTTTCTGGCTGCAGTGCCATACAAAACCGCTCTCACCGTGAAAGAGCCCTCCAATTATTCCTAGCCTGCTGTGAACTACCTCATCTATACCATTCTCTGTCTGCAGTGAATTAGACGCAGAGTGTTGGGGCAACAGCCACTTCTACAGGGAAAGTAATATACACTATACAGTCCGTATCCTCAGTGCAAAAACCCCAAAGCCTATTCGTTGGGCTACAGCTGACCGTGTGCATTTTACTTGGGGCCTGCTGGGAGTAGTAGTGCTTCCATTTTTGTATAATGCAGCTAGGCCTGTTTGCAGCCTTTCAGTTATACTTTTTCTGTCTGCAGTGCCGTACAATACCGCTCTCACCAGGAAAGTGCACTCAAACAATTCCTAGCCTGCTGCAAACTACCTCATTTATACCGTTCACTGTCTGCAGTTATTTAGACAGCGGTCTGACCGCTAAACAGTACTGTAATATTACCGGGGCCACTGCAAAGTATTTCAGCTCTGCCACTGTGCAGCGCGTCTCACAATACCATTTCCGCTGGTGGGGCTGAGATAGCCGCAGTTACCAGCACTATCCACTGGCTTTAGAGTCTTCTCCCACTCCACACAGCCTTTATTATCTACAAGTCTCTGCGGGCAGTAAATTACCCCTAGGTATCAGCGCAAGACAGCGGGTTATTTTTTTCAAGTCACAGCACAGAGCCTCCGCTATCTACAAGTCTCTGTGTGCGGTGAATTAAGGCCCAGTTGTCAATTATTTATTTGGGCCCTGCTCTATTCTTAATCCGCCATGATGAGGAGTGGGGGTAAGGGTTGAGGACGTGGACGCGGACGTCCAAGTGAGGGTGTGGGCACAGGCCAAGTTCCTGGTCCAGCTGAATCACAGCCGGTTGCTGCAGGATTAGGAGAGAGGCAAGTTTCTGGGGTCCCCAGCTTCATATCACAATTAATGGGTCCAAGTGGTAGACCTTTATTACAAACAGAGCAGTGTGAGCAGGTCCTGTCGTGGATGGCAGAAAATGCATCCAGCAATGTATCGGCCACCCAGTCTTCTACGCAGTCCACTACTCCCGGCTTAGGAACTGTAACGCTGAATCCCTGGCTGCTGCTCCTCCTTCCTCCCAGCCTCCTCACTCCATGAAAATGACATATTCTGAGCAGGCAGACTCCCAGGAACTGTTCTCGGGTCCCTGCCATGAGTGGGAAAAACAGGTTCCTTTCTCACCTGAGGAGTTTGTCGTGACCAATGCCCAACCATTGGAAAGTTACTTGGAAGGTCCACTTACACACAGACACGTGGACAAGTACTGGTGGGCAGGGCCACTATATCTCCCTGATGGCACATTGGGTGAATTTGGTGGAGGCTGGGACCGAGTCGGAGCCTGGGACCGCTCACGTCCTACCCACACCCAGAATAGCGGGTCCTACCTCGGTGCTGGTATCTGCGGCGGTTTATGCCACCTCCTCTAAACCCTCCCCCTCCACTTACGCAACCTCTACCTCACAATTAAGAAGTGGGAGCAGCACGTCGCCAGCTGTCAGTATCACACTGAACTGTGTGATTTTATGGTGTTAATTGACAACTCCGGGGACTAATTAGACTGTACGGCTTGTTAAATCCCAGCACGAGTGTATTCCACCCTGATGTGAACGGGCCTGGCAGAGCAGAAGAGTACAGTAAAATGCGATAGCCCGCAATAACGTTCCCTTCACAGTGCTATTAAGTCCTATGTTTGTCTGCGGGAGCCCTTAGTGATAGAATTCCAATAACATCACTGGAAGTCTAGAGGGGCAGGGAGCTGAATACTTTCTATCTCTGGTGGTCTAGGATGATAAAGGAGCTTATATTGAGGCTCTCTGCCTCTCCCTCTCCTCCCCTCCGAGTGGTTTGCAATGGGAGTGGGTGGGATGGGGCGGAGCTAAGCTCCCACCCCTTGTCCATAGCCAGCAATGGGAGTGGGCGGGACAGAGCAGAGCTTAGCCCCCCTCCCCCTCTGCCCCCTACCAATGCAAACGCAGGAGTGGAGGAAAGAGGCAGACAGCTGGTGAGGGGGAGGGTAGGGCAGGGAACTGCTCAGTTGTTAAAGTATAACTGGGTTATAAAGACATGTCAGACATTTTGATGGTCAGGAATGCTATCTTTTCTCCTTAGGAAGAGCATGTAGAAGGTGAGTGAGTAAACTTATAAGGCCATTCATGCTCCTCTGGGTAATATGCAAATAAGGGCAATGGAACAATACCTCCGCAGTGCCACCTGTTAGAAGGCAGCATTCCTGCAAGTCAATGTTAGGCTATTTATACAAGCCTTGTAACAATGACTGGGAATTGAAAGCCAAGCCACAATCCATGCATACACAAGCACTCACGTCTTCCTTAAAAGGGCACATTTATCTACTTCCTATGACTGTTGGAAATCCCACTTTATCCAACTTATAGCTCTTTTCCCCTATGCTTTCACAATTTTGAAGTCAAGCGAGGCTGCGTATTAAATAAGTATGAGCATGTACTGTGATCTGACGTCATTCAGCGAACCCTATACCGGGGAACGTGTGACAGTGTACATCATAGTTGCCATGATGGCCCTGACCACAGCATTTATGGAAGCTCAGTTTGGACGGATCCTAATGTGGCCTCATGGCCCAATACCAGTGTACTGAGTCCCAAACCTACACCCACTCCCCATGTATTTATATCTGAACCTGGAGCCCCATGCAAAATAGCCAGTAGGGCATTCCAAGTGGCATCACGAACAGGACAGGCCAGGGGACAGGAAGAAAAGAAACCAGATTACAGAGATCAAACTGAGTGGCTTTATCTGGGAATGGATATCCCGTGCTGGCTTGTGTCCCCCGTCAAAATTACCCCCTGTAAGGAGATGATAAACCAGTTACAGGAGGAAGTGGCTCATTGGGATTCTATTGCTGTGTGACAGTTTCTTTCTGTGTTTAGCAACATTTAAGCACTTGAGTATCTTCCCCGAGGATAAGCAAAGATTAAGTGGGGGATATAATAGGGGGTCCTTCTAGGCCATTATATTGTAGTTAGACTTTTGTTTACTTTGTTGATGTTTTATATATGTTTTTATACTATGCTGTTTCTTTTTTGTAAATACTTTCTTTATTAACGCATTCAAAAAAGATTGACATACATTAAGATGGCATAGAAGGGTAAACAAGATGGTTATTATGCATGTACAATGCAAGCAAATCAGAATAGTCACTTATTTTTAGATATTGACAACTATAACATAGAGATATAAGAGCATTGAGCAAAAAAGAAGGAAAAATCATGGAGAAAACAGAACATAAAAATAAAAAGGAGAAAAAAGATAGTAATAAGACAAATAAAAGGGGGGAGGCGGTATCGGATGAGTGGGAGAAAGGTAGAGGGGCGGAGGGTATGGGAAGGAGTAGAATTTGGATCTCCGTTCTGAGAAGGAGGTGTTCAAGTGTGAGCAGCAATAATTGTGTGTGTGGCTCTGGGAGATCAAGAAACTTTATTAGAGTCTTCAGTGGACCAGGGGTCCCTAGATTAATTGTGGTTGAGAGGTCTTTTTGACAACCATGGTTTCCAGGTTAGTAGGAAGTTGTCGTGTGTTCTGGATGTCTTACTTGTGAGTTCCTCAAATCTGCAAAGTTCGTTTACTTTGGCAAGCCAATGACTTATTGTAGGAACGTCAGGTGTTAGCCATTGTGTAGGTATCAGTGCCTTGGCCGCTGTTATGAGGTGAGTAGTAAGGTTGGTCTTACTAGGATTGTAGCTTGAGGAAGGTTTGGCTAATATGATATGTTCAGGTAGGAGTTGAAAGGAGTTAGCTATGGTTTCTTGGATCTTTAATTCTATTTGGTCCCAGAAGGGCTTTATTACTGGACATGTCCACCAAATGTGTAATAAGGAGCCCACCTGACCACATCCACGCCAGCAGAGGTTGAAGTCAGCCAGTTTATAGGCAAAGAGACACTCTGGAGTCCTGTACCATCTTGTTAATAACTTGAAATGATTTTCTTGCAGCCTAACACACGTGGAGTGGCCATGTGAGCTACACAGCACGACTCTCAGGTCCTCATCTGAAAGATTAATATTGAGCTCCTTCTCCCAGGAGAGAATGTAAGCTGGTTTGCTTGTTATTTGCGCTGTTATAAATTTCTTTTTGATTTGCGAAAGTTTCCTGCTGGAGTTGCTGCAAGTTGTCATCACTCGCTCCAGCTCTGTGTACGAGCGTGAGGATGGGTAGGCCTGGTTAAATTTCTCTAGTGTTATATAAAGATGGTGGTAAGTTAAGGGGTTGAGTGGTGGCAATGCAGTCTGGGAAAGCAAGTTTTCTATATATTGTTTACCTCTGGGTATACGAGCTACCCAGAGGTCAGTGATTGTAAGCTTCTCAAAGGCGAACCATAATTTCTCTGTGTGGGGGTCCAATTTTAATCCCAGATAGTCTGGTATCAGAGATAGAGGGGCCACCGGAGATGGGTGCGGCGCTAGGTCGGCGCGGAGAGTATCCCACATCTTGCATGCACCTTTTAGGAGCGGATCAAATGTGGTCTTCTTGTAAGTATTTTATTTGGGAAGCCACATGTCTCTTAAAAAATATTTGCCATAGGTGGCTTGCGCTAAGTTTCTCACTATTCTATTTTTTGAGGGGTGGGTAAGTTCCAGCCATCTGGTTAGTTGAATTGAGTTATAATAGCGAGACATGTCCGGCAAATTAATTCCCCCAAACTCCCTCTTCTGTGCCAGTAAGTTGTGGGTTAGACGGGGTCTCCTATTTTTCCATATAAATTTGGAGAATTTTGTTCTGATTTGTTTAAAGAAGGAGTCCGGGAGGAAAATTGGGAGCATTTGCATTTTGTATAAGATCTTAGGGACTAAGTATGTTTGTAGGAGGTTTCTCCAGCCAAACCAAGCGAGTGCTGGTAGGTCGTATGTTTGCAAGGAAGAAGAGATATTTTCTAAGAGTGGGACAAAATTTCTATCGAAAAGGTGATCCAGATTTTTTGTTATTTTGACACCTAGATATTCGATGGAGGTCTCAGACCAAGTGAAACCTGAGGTTCTTTTTAGTTTTTTGGCGACTTCAGGAGATAGAGATACATTTAGTATGGTCGACTTAGCTTCATTGACTTTAAAGTTGGAAATGTATCCATAAAGGTCGAGGGTGCTTTTTAATATTGGGAGGGCTTGTTCTGGGTTGCTGAGAATGAACAGGATATCGTCGGCAAAGGCTACGGATTTGATTGAAAGGTGTTTTAGGTGAATTCCCTGGATGTCTTCATTCAGGCGTATCAATTGAAGCAGGATTTCTAGCGAGAGGATAAAGAGGGTTGGGGAGAGTGGGCAGCCTTGACGAGTTCCATTGGAGATAGAGAAGGGTGGAGAAAAGGAGTCGTTTACTTTGATTTTGGTATAAGGGTTTGAATATAGTGTGAAAATCGCTTCGATTAGGCGGGGGGGGGGGAAGTTAAATTTAGATAAGGCTGCTCGCATGACTTTCCAATCTACCCTATCAAAAGTCTTTTCGGCATCTATACCTAGAAAGACTAAGGGGATTTTTTGTTTTTTGGCATAGCTAATTATGTGAAGAAGTCTAGACGAATTATCCTTACCTTCTCTTCCTGTGACAAAGCCGGACTGCTCTTCATTTATTAGGTTGGGGATAAATTTGTTTATTCGTTTGGAGAGGATTTTTGCCCAGAGTTTAATATCTAGATTTAAAAGAGAGATTGGCCTATAGCTTCCACATGATAGTGGATCTTTACCTTCCTTGTATATAAGTGTAATGTAGGCTTCTAGCGTCTGTCTCGGCAAATGTGAACCCGCTAACAGTGCACTGAAAGATAGGGTTAGGTGAGGTAGGTAGGAGTATGTCTTGAAATTTTTTGTAATAAATTAATGGTAATCCATCCAGGCCTGGGCTTTTGTGAAGAGAGAAGCTATTCTATACAGAAGTAGCTTCCTCCAAAGTCACTGGAGCGATTAGGGAGTCTGCTTCTGCTTATTTTAATTGGGGAAGGTCCAGGGAGGCAAATAGTTTGTTTAGTTTCCTGTTTTTTGTTCCGTTCGATTGATCTTCTTCTAGGTTCAAGTTATATAGTTGAGAGTAAAATTTTTGGAAAGTTTTTGCTATCTGTGGGGTTTCACTGTGCGTCTTTCCTTCTGAGTCAGTTATTTTATGTATGTGTGTTTTTCCCCTAGCTTTTTTTTATTAAAGAGGACATGAGTCTGCCTCCCTTGTTACCGTGGGCAAATAGTTGATGTTTATAATATAGTAAGGATTTTGCGAATTTACTATTTAGTATATCCTTAAGAAGTTCTCTTAAGCTTGTTAGTTCTGGATGGGTTTCTATTACTTTATTTTGTTTGGCTGCCTGTTCCAGTTTAGAGATTTGTGATAGTATATCATTTATTCTTTTGAGTTTTTGTTTTTTCTGTGCGGAGCCAATGGAAATGAGTATACCTCTTATATATGCCTTGTGGGCTTCCCACACCAAGGGATATTTTTCTGGGTTAAGTTGATTTTCCTTAAAATAGTTTTTCAAATGGGTGGAGATATTCTCCAGGGCTTCTTGGTTCTCTAAAATTGTTTCATTTAGTCTCCAGCTCCAGGACTTATGCGAAAGAGGGGCCAAGTTGATGGAGCTTGTGACTGGGGCATGATCGGAGACTGTTATGCTTCCTATGTGGGCATGTTTTAGGTGTTGGATTAGTGAAGTGGAAATGAGAATGTAGTCGATTCTTTGAAAGGATTTGTGGGGGGCAGAGTAAAAGGTACAGTCCTTGCCTGTAGGGTTCAAAGTCCTCCAAGTGTCAGAAACTTTTATGGAGTCTTTTTCGTGCTCTTTGAGAGATCTGAGATCTTCCTGAAGATGCATCTAAGATGGGGTCTAGGGTCAAATTTAGGTCTGATCCTATAATTATTTTGCCTTCTGCAAAAAGTGATAGTTTATTTAGTGCTTCTATCAGCCAGGTCACTTTGTTATTACTTGGCACTTATAGATTTGCTAGGGTAAAGGTTTCTGACATAATCCTGCCCTTTAAAAATAACAGACGACCCTCTTGGTCAGAGTCTCCCTGTCTTGACAAAGGGTACTGAAGGGTGTAGTGCAATTGCTACCCCTTTGGAAGCACTCCTAGGGTGGTTGCTAAAAAACATCTGTCAAACATTGTTTGGGAAAATCTCTGGGGTGCCACATCTTTAAAGTGGGTCTCCTGAAGAAACGCAATAGAGGTTTTAAGTCTCTTCAGGAGCCACATCACTCTATTTCTTTTTTGAGGGGTATTCAATCCTTTGGTGTTTAGAGAAGTAAAGATGAGTTCGTTTGTCATTTTTGTTACAGCATCTTGTTTCGTGTAAATGGTAGTTTGTGATTTTTTTGAGAAATCAGAATGAGAGATCTTTCGGTGTTGTTTCTTATAGGGGAGAAAGGGGGAGGGAGAGTGGGTAAGGTATCTGTTTAGGTTGGGATGAAGTTAGAGGTCAGAGTTAGAAATTAAGCTTTAAGAGTTGAAGTTTTAAGGGTTGAAGTTAGGTGTCTGCTACCTCAATAGACTATGGTTAGGTCTGTGAGAGAGCGGGTCAGATAGTGGATACAACAGAACAGTACAGCAGTACAGTCAATAGTTATCTAGTACTAGATTTAAATTAGCTTGTTGTGCACCTACAAAGTGCAGGTGTGCGACTAGCTGAACATATTTGTATTAAAGTGAACACAATGGCAGAAACACAAGAGGCAATCGGCCAGCGAGGGCCCAAAAAGGACAGAGCAGTTCCGGAACGCGAAACAACAAAGAAACCCCAAACAGCAGCAGGTGTTGCAAGCTGGACACTACTACCCCCATGGGAGCTCCGGGGTGTCTTAATGTCTGAGAGAGAGACTCCCCATCCCTTCATCTAGCATGAGCTCCAAGAGCGATTAGTGATAAACAGGCATGGGGGCCACACCCAACATTCAAATGGTTTCCAACAAAGAGCCCACCTCATCGCCCCATCACTCCCACGCCCCCCCCCCCCAGGGGGTATACTTCGCCAACGAGCCCTATGGGGTCCGGTGGACGGCACGAGCCCCGGGAGGAGACCAGTGGGCAGGGAGGGAGACAAAAAAGGTCAGGCTCCCGCGACCCGCCATATAAAAGTGAGAACAGGAGGGTCCCGAACACATCAGGCTAGATAGGCAATTGTGTATATACAGATAAATGGATACTTATAGTAATGGTGTAATTGTCCTATCAGAGGGCGATTGGTAAAGAGTTCTCCGCGTCCCACTGACTGAAGGCAGGGCTTTATAGGGTCCATCCTGACGTCCGCGTCGCCACTGGATTAACTCCGTACCAGGATCCTAGCGCTACAAGAGAACTAAAACAAGAAAAAGAAAGCGAGAAACGTTGCACTCAAAGAGTTTGTCTCTTAACTGTCCTGGTGTTGGTAGCACGTCCGGACGTCGGCCAACCCTGACCAAATGTGGACATTGATCAGGGGCGCCACCGTCGGGTTAGGGTGGCAGTTCAATTTGGTTCAGGAGGAGTTGCCTGAGGTTCTGGTTGGTTCTGTGGAAAGTCCAATCTCTTGTATGATCTTCTATTTTTAGGGGATTTGGATCGGGTGGCCTTGTTCCATGGAATGAGGGCAGCTGCCTTAGGTAATATTTCTTTTTCCCCTAGTGGCATCCAGGATGGGATTTGGATTGGTGGAATGTCCAGAATAGGCCATGCTCTGTCTAGGTCAGCCGGGGTGTTGATAATAATACGTTTTCCATCTTTATGTATCAGGAGGCCGAAGGGGAACAGCCAGGAATATTGTAAGTTTTTGGATCTGAGGGCCTCTAGCAGGGGTCTAATTTGTCTTCTTTTTGCTAAAGTAGACGGGGCTATGTCCTGGTAGAGTTGGATCGAAGTGTCTTGATAGGTAGACTGTCCCCTTTCCCTCGAGGCAGATAAGATTGCGTGGGTATCGTTGAAGGAAAGGAGGCCGCAGATTATGTCGCGTGGTGGTTCCCCCTGTTCTGGTTTAGGGCGTACTGCTCTGTGGATTCTTTCGATTGTAATTGCATTTGCTCTCTCTTTTCCCAGCAGGTCTGAGAAGATGGCTAGAGCTATGTTTCTGAGTTTGTCTGGTGCGTGAGTGTCCGGCAGGCCTTTTATTCTAATATTGCGTCTCCAACTCCTATTTTCCTGGTCTTCTATTAGCACTAGGGCTCTATCAATTTGGTCCCTCTGTTGTGCAATATGGTCTGTAAGGTTGTTTGTTTTGGTGATAACGTCCGTATATGAATTTTCAAGTTCCTCCACTCTATTACCGATATGCAGGATTTCGGTTTTAATAACGTTAAGTTCTGAGAGGACTGGTTGGATCGCTTGTGCAAGAGCACTCTTCAGAAATTCTTTTGATATATTGGCTTTCAGTGAGGTACTCTGTTCCGTTTCATTATCACTCTCAGCTTCAGATTCTGTAGGGTTGTCGCCTTCATTAGAGTAAGTTAGAGTCTTTTTGGCTGTTTCTGCTGGAGAATGGGCACTTCTCTTTTTTAAGTATCGCTGTAAATCCGCCTGATTTTTGGATGTAAAAGGGTGGCCAGGGGTTTGGCTGGTTCTTTCCTTGCCGGTCTTAACTATTGTGTCGTTGTTTATATGATGTCGCTTGCTGCGTAGGGCACAAGTTCTGCTTAAGGATTAGGGCATTTCAGCAGCCCGAGTCCCTTTTGTTGAATAACTATTGTGGGGGAGGGGGGTCAGAGTAATTTGGAATGTCCAGAAGTGCAGGTTGAGTGAAGGGGGGGGGGGTGGAGGATAGTCGCTTTCAGGAATAGAAGACTCCCAAGATTGCCCCGCGGTCAGCAAGTAAAGCCTCTTGTGTCTCAAGTTGGTGTTTTCTTCTGCACAGTGATGGTGCTGGTAACAAGCTGTAGGTGTTGTTGTGAATCTGGGCACAGTTCACTGCTTGCTGCTTACTAAGTCCTGGGGAGGTAATGACTTTCTATCCCTGGTGAGGGCTGGTGAGGGCTGCGAGCTCTGTTATGAAGAAGTCTCAGTCTTTGAGCTGCTATCGCCCGGGAGCCGCTGGGCTATTCTCTCTGGTGTCTGTTGCCGACAGATGGTATCGGTCAGACTTCATGCACTTAGGTCCTCTGCTAGATAGAGGTTGCTGCTGTGGGTCCTGCAGCTGGGGGGGGGGAGTTGAGGAAGAAATGTATAGGCGCGCAGCACCTTGCTACCTCCGTTCTGCCCACCACGCCGCTCGGCACTCCTAGCTTCGGCTGTTTGAATCCAAAATAGGACCTCCGGCCCTATGGCCTACCAGGTCTCAGACTGGGATGTTTCGCCGGAGGGCTCAGCTAAAATCTTGCTGTGGCGCGGGTCCTCTCCTCTGCTGTAGGCAGCGCTCTGTGGGAACGGTGTGTTTTCTCCGGAGTGTTTAGCTTAACTAAACGCCCAACACTGTGCTCAAAGCCTTTTTTTTTTTCTTTTTCTTCCTCTTCCTTTTTCTTTTCTTTTGGGGGGGGGGAGTAAAGTGGGTTGTGGGGGTGAAGATGGGGGTTGTGGGACCACCACTTGATGGAAGGGTCTGTGTTAAACTGAGCAAGTAGAGACAGTTCACAGTGGAGACTGTATAATAGGCTCCCTGGGGTTGTTCACAGGATGGATGTTTGTCCTGTCCCTGAGAGGTCTACCTGCTGTTTAAGGCTTTGTACAGTCTCTACCAGGGGAATGCACTCGCCTCCTGTGCTGAGTAATGGGAGACCTGCGCTGTTTCTTTAGGGGATGGGACTCCTGCCTCTTCTAAGCACTGCTACCTGCGGGCTCCGGTAAGTGTCTGGCACTCTTATATTATCGGGCTTGCTGTCCGACTCCTGCGCCCGCCGCTGGGCTTCAGGGGCTGTTTCTCATGCTCCCCTTACCCTTCTGATGTTCCGCAGTAGCAGGGGATGGAGCGGGGGGGAGTCCCGATCAAGCGGTGCGCTCCGGCCGCTTCAGGGGCTGTTTCTAATGCTCCCCTTACCTTTTTGATGTTCCGCTGATGCAGGGGATGGAGTGGGGGAAGTCCCGATCGAGCGGTGCGCTCCGGTCGCTTTGAAGAGTTGCGGTCACTCGCGGCTATAAGGTGGCCGGAAATTTAGTCCCCGGCTCCAGGAGGTCTGTCAGGCCCACTCGCTACGGCGCTTCCTGGCTCTCCTCACGTAGCCACAGGGTCTCCAGCTGCTCGCTGTGTCTCCAGGAGGTCAGTTGGTGGTTTAAGGAGCTTTGGGAAGGTGGAGAGAGTGTTTGTGAACACAATTTTGTTGGGTTCTCCAACGAGCTCTTCTGCTGTGCGTCTTCCCGCTATGGTGGTTAGGCCACGCCCCATACTATGCTGTTTCTAATGGGTAAAGTGGATGCAGAGCCATGCTCTCTTGCAAAAGATCAGTTATCAGGAAAGTTGATACAAACGAATCGGGTTTATTTCACGTGAACAGTGATGCAATGTGGTAGTCTAAGGTTATAATACTCGAGAGAATGCCTTCCTCACAACTTGAGAGGCCTGAACAATCAGTCAGCACATCTGTGATTCATTGGGAAGTTCTGGAACAATAAAAGATTCTATTCGCAGTGTCATTTCTTCTTGGACTGTGTCCCAAATAGAGAATGTCGCTAAAAAATGCCTTGAGCCATGTACCCGCACCTGTTGGTTGACACTCAGTTTTTGCATTAGAGAAGTTTGAGCATGTACCGCTGTCCTGAATTTGTTCGGCTAACTGTGTACCGGGAAATGCGTAACAAAGCACATTACAGCTGCCATGGTGCTTGTGGCTACAGCATTGGATGAAATGCCCCATTGCCTCATGGCCCAATACCAGTAAGCAAAGTCTCAAAACTATGTATTCTCCCCCTGTGTTTATAACTGAACCTGTAGCCCAATGCAAAACAGGCGGCAGAGGCATTTCACAGGTAATGCCCTATAACAGGGGTGTCAAACTCATTTTTACCGAGGGCCACATCAGGCTTATGGTGACCTTCAAAGGGCCGATTGTAAGACAGTATAGTAAGGGCTCGTTCACACAAGTGTATTTGCGTACATAATATGCCGTGAATAGAAGCCATTGATTTCAATGAGTTCATTCACATGATGTATATTTTCACACAGCAGGACCTATTTTGTTACGTACTACGCACCCCGATAGGCCATTGAAGTGAAAGGGCCACGCAAATATGCGGTGAATGCGCAGGAAACCTATGTATTCACTGCATATTTGTGCACCATTTCAGTGGGCCCATCTGCGTTCTTTTTTGCGTGCCCAAATATACAGGCATCAGCGATTTTCGATTGCACAAATTCGCAGCGTATTTGTGCGACCGAAATATGATTACGCCCATGTGAACGAGCCCTAATAGTGACCCCCACAGTGGCCCCAGCAGTCACCATTAACCCCCCCCAACAGCCACCATCAACACCCCCTCAGCAGCCTTCATTAACCCCCCCCCAGCAGCCACCATTAACCCCCCCCCAGCAGCCAACATTAACCCCCCCTAAGCAGCCACCATTAAGCCCACCCCCCCAGCAGCCACCATTAACCCCCCCTCCTCAGCAGCCACCCATATACTTACCTCCTCTGCTCGCGCTGAGCCTGGATGCACACTGACGTCAGTGTGTGTGCCGCCACGTATGTTAACATTTTTCACCCCACTTCTGCCCTATTCAGCAATTCCAGCAACCTGATTGGTTGTTTTGGGTTGACTGATTCACCAAACAACCAATCAGGTTGCTGGAATCATTAAATAGGGCATAAGTCGTGTGGAAAATGTTAATATGCCAGCGGGGAGCTGCAACACCCCAGCTGGTAATCACTGGTGGGCATGCCGCGGGCCACATAAAATGAGACAGCGGGCCGGATTCGACCCGCGGGCCTTGTGTTTGACACATGTGCCCTATAAAATGTAAAATTTATTTTAAAAAATGCAATGCTTTGTATATTACACAACCCATGGCAATGGTAAGGATTTACAATGAGACGCAGCCTGTGCAGCTGCATGTATCATGTCATAGGGACCAAAATGCAACAGCCTTACATCATCTACAGCAGGGTACCCCAACCTAATGATCTCAAGCTGTGGTAAAACTATAATTCCCAGTATGTGAGGAGTTATCATTTTGGAATAGATGGAAAGCCAGAGGTTGGGGGACACTGATTTCAGAAAGCTGCCTGTAGCCACATGGTACAATATTGGATTATTGCTACACCTAGCATATCATCAGACCTCATGATTGCAGATAGCAATTCAGGACGTTCTCTTTATCTTTGGAGATTTTTTTTTTAAATAGACGAACCTCAAGTTACAAGACTGTTACAAAGAAGCCCAAAAACAATATTGCGCCCCCACCACCACCACACACACCTGTTAGAGAGAGACCAGGTATCCTTATATTGTAAGGGCAATCATAGTCCCCAATTGACAGCAATTTATTAATCAAGCATTTGAAATTTTTAAATTACTGGATTAATGGACTTTCATAGCATAGTAATGTAGTAAAGGGGAAAAACGGTGGAGCAATCCCAGTGGAGAAATGAAGTAGAGATTTGGAAATTGGTTGCAAAGATTTGGTGAAAGTCTTATACATTTAGGAGGTTAAGGCCACCCTAAAAAAACGTTATAACTAGAGATGAGCGAGCACCAAAATGCTCGGGTGCTCGTTACTCGGGACGAAATTATCGCGATGCTCGAGGGTTCGTTTCGAATAACGAACCCCATTGAAGTCAATGGGCGACCCGAGCATTTTTGTATATCGCCGATGCTCGCTAAGGTTTCCATTTGTGAAAATCGGGGCAATTCAAGAAAGTGATGGGAACGACACAGCAACGGATAGGGCAGGCGAGGGGCTACATGTTGGGCTGCATCTCAAGTTCCCAGGTCCCACTATTAAGTCACAATAGCGGCAAGACTGCCCCCCCCCCCAACAACTTTTACTTCTGAAAACCCCTCATTAGCAATGCATACCTTAGCTAAGCACCACACTACCTCCAACAAAGCACAATCACTGCCTGCATGACACTCCGCTGCCACTTCTCCTGGGTTACATGCTGCCCAACCCCCCCCCCCCCCGCACGACCCAGTGTCCACAGCGCACACCAAACTGTCCCTGCGCAGCCTTCAGCTGCCCTCATGCCACGCCACACTCATGTCTATTTATAAGTGCGTCTGCCATGAGGAGGAACCGCAGGCACACACTGCAGAGGGTTGGCATGGCTAGGCAGCGACCCTCTTTAAAAGGGGCGGGGCGATAGCCCACAATGCTGTACAGAAGCAATGAGAAATATAATCCTGTGCCACCTCCATCAGGAGCTGCACACATGGGCATAGCAATGGGGAACCTATGTGCCACACACTATTCATTCTGTCAAGGTATCTGCATGGCCCAGTCAGACTGCGTTTTTTTATAAATAGTCACAGGCAGGTACAACTCCGCAATGGGAATTCCGTGTGCACCCACAGCATGGGTGGCTCCCTGGAACCCACCGGCTGTACATAAATGTATCCCATTGCAGTGCCCATCACAGCTGAGGTAACGTCCGATTAAATGCAGGTGGGCTTCGGCCCACACTGCATGCCCCAGTCAGACTGGGGTTCTTTAGAAGTAGACACATGCAGTTCCAACTCCCTGTGGACCCACAGCATGGGTGGCTCCCTGGAACCCACCGGCGGTACATAAATATATCCCACTGCAGTGCCCAACACAGCTGATGTAACGTCAGCTTTAATGCAGGTGGGCAAAAAATTAATTGGATTACACTGTAGGCGATGGCCCCAAAAAATTGGTGTACCAACAGTACTAATGTACGTCAGAAAAATTGCCCATGCCCAACCAAGAGGGCAGGTGAAACCCATTAATCGCTTTGGTTAATGTGGCTTAATTTGTAACTAGGCCTGGAGGCAGCCCAGTTAAAATAAAAATTGGTTCAGGTGAAAGTTTCAACGCTTTAATGAGCATTGAAACGTATAAAAATTGTTTACAAAAATTATATGACTGAGCCTTGTGGGCCTAAGAAAAATTGCCCGTTCGGCGTGATTACGTGAGGTTTCAGGAGGAGGAGCAGGAGGAGGAGGAGGAATATTATACACAGATTGATGAAGCTAAAAGGTCCACGTTTTTGATGGTGATAGAGAACAATGCTTCCATCCGCGGGTGCAGCCTACGTATTGTTTAGGTATCGCTGCTGTCCGCTGGTGGAGAAGAGAAGTCTGGGGAAATCCAGGCTTTGTTCATCTTGATGAGTGTAAGCCTGTCGGCACTGTCGGTTGACAGACGGGTACGCTTATCCGTGATGATTCCCCCAGCCGCACTAAACACCCTCTCTGACAAGACGCTAGCCGCAGGACAAGCAAGCACCTCCAGGGCATAGAGCGTGAGTTCAGGCCACGTGTCCAGCTTCGACACCCAGTAGTTGTAGGGGGCAGAGGCGTCACGGAGGACGGTCGTGCGATCGGCTACGTACTCCCTCACCATCCTTTTACAGTGCTCCCGCCGACTCAGCCTTGACTGGGGAGCGGTGACACAGTCTTGCTGGGGAGCCAGAAAGCTGTCAAAGGCCTTGGAGAGTGTTCCCCTGCCTGTGCTGTACATGCTGCCTGATCTCTGCGCCTCCCCTGCTACCTGGCCCTCGGAACTGCGCCTTCGGCCACTAGCGCTGTCGGATGGGAATTTTACCATCAGTTTGTCCGCCAGGGTCCTGTGGTATAGCATCACTCTCGAACCCCTTTCCTCTTCGGGTATGAGAGTGGAAAGGTTCTCCTTATACCGTGGGTCGAGCAGTGTGTACACCCAGTAATCCGTAGTGGCCAGAATGCGTGTAACGCGAGGGTCACGAGAAAGGCATCCTAACATGAAGTCAGCCATGTGTGCCAGGGTACCTGTACGCAACACATGGCTGTCCTCACTAGGAAGATCACTTTCAGGATCCTCCTCCTCCTCCTCCTCTGGCCATACACGCTGAAAGGATGACAGGCAAGCAGCATGGGTACCCTCAGCAGTGGGCCAAGCTGTCTCTTCCCCCTCCTCCTCATCCTCCTCATGCTCCTCCTCCTCCTCCTGAACGCGCTGAGATATAGACAGGAGGGTGCTCTGACTATCCAGCGACATACTATCTTCCCCCGGCTCTGTTTCCGAGCGCAAAGCGTCTGCCTTTATGCTTTGCAGGGAACTTCTCAAGAGGCATAGCAGAGGAATGGTGACGCTAATGATTGCAGCATCGCCGCTCACCATCTGGGTAGACTCCTCAAAGTTTCCAAGGATCTGGCAGATGTCTGCCAACCAGGCCCACTCTTCTGTAAAGAATTGAGGAGGCTGACTCCCACTGCGCCGCCCATGTTGGAGTTGGTATTCCACTATAGCTCTACGCTGCTCATAGAGCCTGGCCAACATGTGAAGCGTAGAGTTCCACCGTGTGGGCACGTCGCACAGCAGTGGTGCACTGGCAGATGAAACCGATGTTGCAGGGTGCGCAGGGTGGCAGCGTCCGTGTGGAACTTGCCCGGTTGGAGGCTCAGCGGCGCAAGCCAGCGGTCGGTCTGCTCTGTCAGACCCTGCAGCAGTTCGTGGGCCGTGTGCCTCTTATCTCCAAAGCTGAGTAGTTTCAGCACGGCCTGCTGACGCTTGCCCACCGCTGTGCTGCTACGCTGCGCGACACCGACTGCTGGCGACGTGCTGCTGACACATCTTGATTGCGAGACAGAGGTTGCGTAGGAGGAGGAGGAGGAGGGTGGTTTAGTGGAGGAAGCATACACCGCCGCAGATACCACCACCGAGCTGGGGCCCGCAATTCTGGGGGTGGGTAGGACGTGAGCGGTCCCAGGCTCTGACTCTGTCCCAGCCTCCACTAAATTCACCCAATGTGCCGTCAGGGAGATATAGTGGCCCTGCCCGCCTGTGCTTGTCCACGTGTCCGGTTTTAAGTGGACCTTGCCAGTAACCGCGTTGGTGAGGGCGCGTACAATGTTGCGGGAGACGTGGTCGTGCAGGGCTGGGACAGCACATCGGGAAAAGTAGTGGCGACTGGGAACTGAGTAGCGCGGGGCCGCCGCCATCATACTTTTGAAAGACTCCGTTTCCACAACCCTATACGGCAGCATCTCCAGGCTGATCAATTTGGCTATGTGCACGTTTAATGCTTGAGCGTGCGGGTGCGTGGCGGCGTACTTGCGCTTGCGCTCCAGCACTTGCGCTAGCGACGGCTGGACGGTGCGCTGACAGACATTGGTGGATGGGGCCGAGGACAGCGGAGGTGAGGTTGTGGGTGCAGGCGAGTAGACGGTAGTGCCTGTGCCCTGAGAGGGGGGTTGGATCTCAGTGGCAGGTCGGGGCACAGGGGGAGAGGCAGCGGTGCAAACCGGAGGCGGTGAACGGCCTTCGTCCCACCTTGTGGGGTGCTTGGCCATCATATGTCTGCGCATGCTGGTGGTGGTGAGGCTGGTGGTGGTGGCTCCCCGGCTGATCTTGGCGCGACAAAGGTTGCACACCACTGTTTGTCGGTCGTCTGTACTCTCAGTGAAAAACTGCCAGACCTTTGAGCACCTCGGCCTCTGCAGGGTGGCATGGCGCGAGGGGGCGCTTTGGGAAACAGTTGGTGGATTATTCGGTCTGGCCCTACCTCTACCCCTGGCCATCGCACTGCCTCTTGCAACCTGCCCTGCTGCTGCCCTTGCCTCCCCCTCTGAAGACCTGTCCTCAGTAGGTGTAGCAAACCAGGTGGGGTCAGTCACCTCATCGTCCTGCTGCTCTTCCTCCGAATCCTCTGTGCGCTCCTCCCTCGGACTTACTGCCCTTACTACTACCTCACTGATAGACAACTGTGTCTCATCGTCATCGTCCTCCTCACCCACTGAAAGGTCTTGAGACAGTTGCCGGAAGTCCCCAGCCTCATCCCCCGGACCCCAGGAACTTTCCAAAGGTTGGGCATCAGTCACGATAAACTCCTCTGGTGGGAGAGGAACCATTGCTGCCCAATCAGAGCAGGGGCCCGAGAACAGTTCCTGGGAGTCTGCCCGCTCCTCAGAATGTGTCATTGTAATGGAGTGAGGAGGCTGGGAGGAAGGAGGAGCAGCAGCCAGAGGATTCAGAGTTGCAGCAGTGGACGGCGCAGAACTCTGGGTGGACGATAGATTGCTGGATGCACTTTCTGCCATCCACGACAGGACCTGCTCACACTGCTCATTTTCTAATAAAGGTCTACCGCGTGGACCCATTAATTGTGAGATGAATGTGGGGATGCCAGAAAGGTGCCTCTCTCCTAATCCCGCAGCAGTCGGCTGCGATACACCTGGATCAGGAGCTTGGCCTGTGCCCACACCCTGACTTGGGCCTCCGCGTCCTCGCCCGCGTCCACGTCCTCTAGGCCTACCCCTACCCCTCAGCATGGTGTATTACCAGTAGTGCAGAAACAGAACGCTGTAATTAAATGTGCCGCTTATTGGCCTGTGATTGGAGGCTGACTTCGCTTACGGAATGCCAGGAAATAATTTTGCGCAAGCCTGCTGTAACACTTAGCTGGCTGCGTATGAATTAGGAGGACAACTACACCCAGCACAGACCCAGAACACTGAGGACAGTCACAGGCAGCCCAAATAGATTTTTTTCCCCAAATGTTTTTGGAAAGGCCCACTGCCTATATACACTGTATATGTCTTCTGTCCCTGCGTCACCACTACTGGCCCTGGAGTATGTAAAATAACTGCAGACTGTTGCACTGTGGACTGGAATACAGCAGTGATTTAACAGCCAACACAGAGCCAGGAAGTAATGTTGCGCAAGCCTGCTGTAACACTTAGCTGGCTGCGTATGAATTAGGAGGACAACTACACCCAGCACAGACCCAGTACACTGAGGACAGTCACAGGCAGCCCAAATAGATTTTTTTTCCCAAATGTTTTTGGAAAGGCCCACTGCCTATATTCAATAAATATATGTCTTCTGTCCCTGCCTCACAATATATGTCTTCTGTCCCTGCCTCACAATATATGTCTTCTGTCCCTGCCTCACAATATATGTCTTCTGTCCCTGCCTCACCACTACTGGCCCTGGAGTATGTATAATTACTGCAGGGCGCAATGCTCTGCACGGCCGATATACAAAAAAAAAATGTGCAACACTGCAAAAAGCAGCCTCCACAGTACTGCACACGGTTAGATGTGGCCCTAAGAAGGACCGTTGGGGTTCTTGAAGCCTAAAATACTCCTAACGCTCTCCCTATAGCAGCTCCGGCATCAGCAGCACTTTCCCTCCTCTATGTCAGAACAAATCTGTGGCGAGCCGCGGGAGGGGCCGATTTTTATACTCGGGTGACACCTGATCTCCCCAGCCACTCACTGCAGGGGGGTGGTATAGGGCTTGAACGTCGCAGGGGGAAGTTGTAATGCCTTCCCTGTCTTTCTATTGGCCAGCAAAGCGCGCTAACGTCTCAGAGATGAAAGTGAAAGTAACTCGAACATCTCGTGGTACTCGTCTCAAGTAACGAGCATCCCGAACACGCTAATACTCGAACGAGTATCAAGCTCGGACGAGTACGTTCGCTCATCTCTAGTTATAACCAATGGGCAAACTTTCTGAACAACAAACAAAGAAAGAAAAATATTTTTTGGGAGGGATAAAAATGGTGCGACCTTCAGACATAATATAACTGACTGAAATTGTGTTTTGTCAAAAATTCTCAGTTTATTATTAAAACCAGCTTGTATATGCGTTTCAAGGTTAGTGAGCCTCTTCCTCAGTACTCGCTGAAGACACACGTCTAAAACGCTGACGGTGTATCTGGCAGAGAATTTTTCAGCAATGTAAGGTCTCTTCCTATCAAAAGCGGGCGCTCAAGGACCATCATGTTTGGCCTTGCTGTTACCAGGTAGACCAACCTATGTACTTACGATGAAGCTAAGTGAACCAAAGAATTTAACAACTTGAAATATTGAACAATTTTTCTCCATTTGCAATACAATTTAAAACAAAGCATGTGAATTAGATCTGCATCAGAGTTAGAGCACCGGGGACTGCTATAATATTTTTTGCCACCCCAACTATATAGTAACTACATGGTTAGCCATTTATTTATTCTTTTGTTCTGCCTCTTTAAAATATCAACCATAGGAGATACCACATGTTTTGGAGTTTGCCGATCAGTCTTCACACACCATCATCAGCTACCGCTCTATTAACAGTAAAGGTCGTTGAACCTTCCATTATGGTTAAAAGTTACAACAAAAGTAAAACATTTCAGAAAAGCATTATATAGTTCTGCAGCTTTTCTTTGTCATTGCAATGGCTTTTTCCTTGGAATCCCTGCAATAGAATGTTTTTTTATGAGGTAAGCAATGGACGCTGACCAACTGACCGCAGAAATGGGTCCCAAAAGAGACTATTATCTCACCACTGGTCCAACCAATGATCCTGTTGGGTATTTCACTTGTTCATTACTCGTAACACCTCTTTGGACCCAATTCTATGGTAGGCATGGCTCTATAGTCAATATACTGGTATACTTTCACATACTGCCAGGCTGGGCCTGCTTATATTTTTCTTGGTTACCGTTATATTTGTGCACATTAGAAACAAGAACAAGCTATTCCACATAAAAGGTCAGCTATATACCTGAGCATTCTAAGAATTGGCAACAAAGAATAGAGAGAAGAACTGGAAGGAAATTAAAAGCATGCCTATGGAGACAAACAAGGAAATGTTGGAAGAAAACACTGAATATCTGAAGACACTTTGTAGGGAAATCAATAACGGAATGAAAAAATAGCACTGAATACTGAAATAACTGGAAACTTCACAAAAACAATCATGAAAGACATAAGGCTGAAAAGAAAAAGTGAGAGGTGAGCACACAGGATGGGGACATTAATATTGCTAAAGAGGCTATACAATGGTGCACATCAATAACAGATGTCAAGAGCAGCATATCTTACTCTACTGCTCATAGACAGGGAGAGGAAGACTAGTTGATAATTAAGAATTGTGTATAAAAACAGGTCATAATGAATTGCCATCTCTTCAGACTTCTATGACATATTTACACAAGAGAGTGTATGCCATAAAACATGTAGGTCTCACTTTTGGGACCCTTTTCTATTTAAAACACCCCCATCTCCTTCTGGACTCTGTAGTGTGGAAGCACTGCACAGCTCCCTTAGTAATTGTTCGAGAATGTTTACTTTATTGATAAAAGTATTCTGTGTCTTATTAAGCCACTGTTTCTCTAAATGCTCATGTGAGTGATACAGCATGTAACATAGTATTTAAGGCTAAAAAAAGACAGATATTCATCCAATTCACCTATTACCCCCAATGTTGATCCAGACAAAGGCAAAAAAAAAACAATGAGGTAGAAGCCAATTTTCCTGACTAATGGGAAAAAATATCTTCTCGACTCCAAGTCTGGCAATTGGAATAATTCCCGGATCACCAACCCTTCTGAAGTAATCAGTGACATAACATTGTATCACTCAAGAAAGATGCCCAGGACCCTCTTGTACTCTTTAATAGAATTTGCCATCACCACGTCCTCAGGAAAGAGTTCCTCAGTCTCACTGCTCTTACAGTAAACAACCCCCTTCTGTGTTGGTAATGAAACCTTCTTTACTCTAGGCGAAGAGGATGCCCCCTTGTTACAGACACAGTCCTGGGTATAAATAGATGATGGGAGAGATCTCTGTATTGTCCCCTGATATATTTTTAAAAAAAGGGGGCTGAGGGGTGACCTAATAACTATGAATAAAGTGAATGACCCCAATTTTGATAACCTCTCTGGGTATTGTACTCTACCCATACAATTTATTACTTTAGTTTTCCACCTTTCAACCAACTCAAGGTCAAACTCTGATATGTCCATCCTGAGTACCGATACCCAAAACTGTACACAATATTTGTAGCTTTTGGACAACCCCTTTAAAGTCCCGGAGCCTAAGGCTGCACTACAAAGGGGTAATAACACCTTCTAATTTAAAGGATGTATAGGATTCTCTTAGACCTTCTGAATTAGGATTGTTAGAGGGCGGAGTTAGGTTAAGCTAAGAGAGAAGAGAAAATGTAGTCAGAGAGGAAGGACGCAGGAGAGCAGATATACGCTCAGACTAGCCAGTTCGAGCCAAGCTCAAGTCGAACTCCGCCTAATTTAAGGTTGACACCCTTCTAGGGAGAGAGTAGGATGCAACTCGTGAAGAGGACGGAGAGTCTTGTTCCTCCTTGCATAAGCAGAAATACAAGTCAGGGAAGACCAGGCGGAATCTGGAAGGAAGACAGGCCTGGGAACCATGAGTGTAAGTTGTCTTGGCTAGGTCAAAAGTTAGCGTATCTAAGAGAAAGAGAGACTGTTTTCTTCCCTTCAGTTTTTCACAAATAACTTCTTGGAATGACCCCCAGATAACTGAGACGAAAGAGAGAGCAAGAGAGGCAGTTAAGGAATCAACGTGTGTTACTTTTGCTGTCAAGGAAATTGCAACATGTGAACTGTTTATTAATTCTATAAGCGCTGAGTAAACTGTGTGCCTCCGGTTTCGTCAAAGCTTTTGTGTCTGGACTCATAATCTCATTGTTGCATTGTATGTTGAGGCACTGGCGTCACATGGAACTTTTTCTACTGTGGTTAACGACCAACTTTGTGTGAGCCGTTTGCTGCTTGGGACTCCATTCTAGGCAGAGTGGTCACTAGAGATGAGCGAGCACCAAAATGCTCGGGTGTTCGTTACTCGGGACGAAGTTATCGCGATGCTCGAGGGTTCATTTTGAGTAATGAACCCCATTGAAGTCAATGGGCGACCCGAGCATTTTTGTATATCGCCGATGCTCGCTAAGGTTTTCATTTGTGAAAATCTGGGCAATTCAAGAAAGTGATGGGAACGACACAGCAACGGATAGGGCAGGCGAGGGGCTACATGTTGGGCTGCATCTCAAGTTCCCAGGTCCCACTATTAAGCCACAATAGCGGCAAAAGTGCCCCCCCCCCCTCCCAACAACTTTTACTTCTGAAAAGCCCTCATTAGCAATGCATACCTTAGCTAAGCACCACACTACCTCCAACAAAGCACAATCACTGCCTGCATGACACTCCGCTGCCACTTCTCCTGGGTTACATGCTGCCCAACCCCCCCGCACGACCCAGTGTCCACAGCGCACACCAAAGTGTCCCTGCGCAGCCTTCAGCTGCACTCATGCCACACCACCCTCATGTCTATTTATAAGTGCGTCTGCCATGAGGAGGAACCGCAGGCACACACTGCAGAGGGTTGGCATGGCTAGGCAGCGACCCTCTTTAAAAGGGGCGGGGCGATAGCCCACAATGCTGTACAGAAGCAATGAGAAATATAATCCTGTGCCACCTCCATCAGGAGCTGCACACGTGGGCATAGCAATGGGGAACCTATGTGCCACACACTATTCATTCTGTCAAGGTGTCTGCATGCCCCAGTCAGACCGCGTTTTTTTATAAATAGTCACAGGCAGGTACAACTCCGCAATGGGAATTCCGTGTGCACCCACAGCATGGGCGGCTCCCTGGAACCCACCGGCTGTACATAAATGTATCCCATTGCAGTGCCCATCACAGCTGAGGTAACGTCTGATTAAATGCAGGTGGGCTTCGGCCCACACTGCATGCCCCAGTCAGACTGGGGTTCTTTAGAAGTGGACACATGCAGTTACAACTCCCTGTGGACCCACAGCATGGGTGGGTGCCAGGAAGCCACCGGCGGTACATAAATATATCCCATTGCATTGCCCATCACAGCTGATGTAACGTCAGCTTTAATGCAGGTGGGCAAAAAATTAATTGGATTACACTGTAGGCGAGGGCCCCAAAAAATTGGTGTACCAACAGTACTAATGTACCTGAGAAAAATTGCCCATGCCCAACCAAGAGGGCAGGTGAAACCCATTAATCGCTTTGGTTAATGTGGAGGAGGAGGAGCAGGAGGAGGAGGATGAATAGAATACACAGATTGATGAAGCAAAAATGTCCCCGTTTTTGATGGTGATAGAGAACGATGCTTCCATCCGCGGGTGCAGCCTACGTATTGCTTAGGTATCGCTGCTGTCCACTGGTGGAGAAGAGAAGTCTGGGGAAATGCAGGCTTTGTTAATCTTGATGAGAGTAAGCCTGTCGGCACTGTCGGTTGACAGGCGGGTACGCTTATCCGTGATGATTCCCCCAGCCGCACTAAACACCCTCTCTGACAAGACGCTAGCCGCAGGACAAGCAAGCACCTCCAGGGCATACAGCGTGAGTTCAGGCCACGTGTCCAGCTTCGACACCCAGTAGTTGTAGGGGGCAGAGGCGTCACGGAGGACGGTCGTGCAATCGGCTACGTACTCCCTCACCATCCTTTTACAGTGCTCCCGCCAAGTCAGCCTTGACTGGGGAGCAGTGACACAGTCTTGCTGGGGAGCCATAAAGCTGGCAAAGGCCTTGGAGAATGTTCCCCTGCCTGCGCTGTACATGCTGCCTGATCTCTGCGCCTCCCCTGCTACCTGGCCCTCGGAACTGCGCCTTCTGCCACTAGCGCTGTCGGATGGGAATGTTACCATCAGTTTGTCCGCCAGGGTCCTGTGGTATAGCATCACTCTCGAACCCCTTTCCTCTTCGGGTATGAGAGTGGAAAGGTTCTCCTTATACCGTGGGTCGAGCATTTGTACTCTTACCTGACCTGTTGAGTAACTGGTGACCTGTAACCTTAGTAAAAAGAAAATAGCATTAAAGCAGATAAATAATGCAACTCCCCTCTGCCTAGTGCAGGGAGACTGTTAGATATGGGGTAGAGATGAGCGAACGTACTCGTAATGAGTACTTACGCACCCGAGTACCGCCATTTTCGAGTACTTCAGTACTCGCGCGTAAAGATTCGGGGGACGCCGGGGGGCGGGGAGAGGCGCGGCGGTGCGGGGGGTAGCAGCGAGGAACAGGGGGGAGCCCTCTCTCTCTCCCTCTCCCCCCCACTCCCCGCCGCAACCCCCCGCGCCGCCACGGCGCCCCCCGAATTTTTTCGCCCGAGTACGGAAGTACTCGAAAATCGCGGTATTCGGGCGAAAAAGGGTCGGGGCCGAGCACGTTCGCTCATCTCTAATATGGGGTTACCACTTGGGGCGCCGGGTGCGGTTGGTGCGGGATGCTCGTCCTGGTGCTGCGGGGGCCCGAGCTGGCCGCTCTGCCCTGGGTTCCCCAACTTTGTCTGGTGGTCGGCCGCACGGTGCTTGGGCTGGTGTGTGCCGCCGGGGGGGAGGAAGCTTTATGACTGCCCTCTGGTCGTCATGTGACTTCGCCCCACCCGTCTGGGCGGGGAATTCTGCATATATACCTTGCTGGCCCAGAATCTGGTTGCCAGTGTTTGGTTTTGACTTCTGTGTGTTCGACTTCGGCCTTTCATTTGACTCTGTTTTGCCCTCCTGTACTCCGCACATGTCTTCCAGTTTGACCCTGCTTGTTTTATGTCTACTCTCTGATCTGCTCAGTTGTTGCCTCCAGTCAGCTATGTGGTGCTCACCTGCTGGTCTCCTTGTCCCTCCTTCTTTGGGATCCCTGTCACTAGTGCATCGCAGGAACCGTCGCCCACTTGTCGCTCTGGGACCTAGCCCAGAGGGGCAAGTAGGTAGGGACATGGGAGAGGGCTGGCATAGGGATCCCCGTCCATCTGCCCCTGCCAGTCCTATATGAAACACTGGCCCATATTGCTGCTGGGTACCCGTTTCGACCGTCCCGCTTGACCCCAGCTATGGAGGCAATGGCTACCCTTGCCAATCAAGTGCAAGTCTTGACAGGTATGGTGCATGACCTGTCCACTTGGCTCCAGCAACAGGAGCAGACCACTACTAGTACTTCGTTCACAACTGCTGCAGCCCTGGGGTCGGTTGTTGAACCCAAGATCTCTCTACCTGACGTTTTCTCTGGTGACCGTAGGACGTTTTTCTCTTTCTGGGAAGCCTGCAAGTAGTATTTCAAATTGCGTCCCCACTTATCGGGTTCTGAATACCAGAGGGTGGGCATTGTTATTTCCCGTTTGAGGGGCGACCCTCAAAACTGGGCTCTCGTTACCTCCTGACTCGTGGTCTCGCCAATCGGTAGATGCCTTTTTAACGGCCCTTGGGCAGATTTATGCCGAGCAAGATCGGGTGGGGTATGCTGTGCGTAAGCTCTGAAAGATTTGTTTTTGACTGGTTTGTCTGAGTCCGTAAAGGATCTGTTGTTGTCGCACCCGGAACCCGAGATTTTCGAGCAGGCCATGACTATCGCGGTAAAGGCCGACCGTTGTCTTAGGGCCCGACGCAAAACGCGGACCAAACTGCCCGTGACCTGGTCTGAGAATTGGTCCATGACCTCAGCTACAAACAAAGTTGAGTCAATGGAAGTGGGATCTATGTCCCCACGGGAACACAAGGAATTCCAGCCCAGGAACCGATTATGCCTTTATTGCAGAGGTCCAGGTTATCGGGTCGCCAACTGCCTCAAGAAACAGCCGCCGGAAAACTTCCACTCCTAGGCAGTGTCCAGAGAGATCGTCTAGGAGCTTAGGTACTTCCGAAATGTTCCAAATTGTTTGTGCCATACTCTATTTCTTATAATGCTCATCAACTCAACTGTCAGGCCTTCATTGATTCAGGGGCTGCTGCAAACTTCATTAATTTTGAATTTGTCAAATCTATGTCTGCATATCTTTTACCCGCCAATCCGGGTCTCGGGTATTGATTCTACTCAGTTGTCTGCTGGGTTAATCAGTTCGAGGACTCCTGAACTAGTTTTTTCTGTAGGGGCGCTACATTCTGAAGTGTGTTCTTTTCTTGTGATGGAGAGCCTTTCAGTTGATTTAGTCCTTGTGTTACCCCGGCTCCGGCTTCATAATCCCCAGATTGATTGGTCCACCTCTGAACTAATGCATTGGGGGCAGGGTTGCAGTGAGCATTTGGTCTCAGTCCAGGTGCAAGGTAAGGGGGTTACCTCTGTATATTGAGGATTTTTCGGACGTTTTTTCGAAACAACTTTCTGAAGCGTTACCTCCCCACCGTGAATGGGATTGCAAGATTGATCTTATTCCCGGGAGCAAGATCCCCAAGGGGGGAATATATAATGTAACAGTCCCTGAACGCAAGGCGATGAAGGAGGATATTATGGAGAGTCTCGCCAAGGGACAGATACGTCCTTCCGAATCACCCGCAGGGGCAGGGTTATTTTTCGTGGAGAAGGATGGTGCCCTTGGCCCTGTGTTGATTGTAGAGCCTTGAACAGGATACCCATCAAGAATCAGTACTCTTTACCCCTGATTCCTGACCTCCTCAAACAGGTTGTAGGAGCCCGTTTGTTCTCCAAGCTCGATCTTCAGGGAGCGTATAATCTCATCCGTATACGAGAGGGGGACGAATGAAAAATGGCGTTTAATACTCCGTTGGGGAATTTTGAATGTCTAGTCATGCCATTCGGGTCATGTAACGCACCAGCCGTTTTTCAAGATTTTATGAACACTATTTTCCATGACATCCTGGGCACGTACATGGTGGTATATTTGGATAACATTCTGATATTCTCTTCTGATTGGGAAAGCCATGTCAAGCATTTACGGACAGTTTGTTTCCCACCTTCAAGACCATCATTTGTATGCTAAGTTAGAGAAGTACATTTTCGGGGTACAGGAGATTGCTTTTCTTGGGTATGTCACTTCTCCATCAGCCATCCGAATGGACTCAGACAAGGTCAAGGCTATCACCGAATGGGTGCAACCCGCCAACTAAAAGGCGTTACAACGCTATTTGGGGTTCCCAAACTTTTATTCGGGGTTTTATTATGGGGTTTGGAAATTCGTTAAGAACTTTTTGGTGGTGGCCAACCCCTTGAATGACCTGACAAAGAAGGGGGCTAATGTTGATTCCTGGTCGCAGGAGGCTGTGAAGGCCTTTACACTTCTCAAGAGGGCTTTTTCCACGGCATCGATTTTGGCTCAGCTGGATCTAGATCGCCCGTTCATCATTGAAGTGGATGCTTCTAAGCATGGTATGGAGGCAGTCCTCTCGCAGGAATCTCCCGGCCGGTTTGGTCTCCAACCCTGCGCGTTCTTTTCCAGGAAGTTTAATCAGACAGAACGCAACTATGATATTGGCAACAGGTAATTATTGGCCATAAAATTGGCATTTGATGAATGGAGACATTTCTTAGAGGGCGCTCATCATACTATTACGGTCCTCACGGACTGAGCTATCCCCCATATCTATCAAGAAGGTTGTGCGCCTGCATGAGGTCCCCAAGGATATTGTTTCTGACCGGGGAGTCCAATTTGTTGCCCGGTTTTGGGGGGCTCTTTGTAAGAGTATCAGTATTGGGTTGTCGTTTTCCTCTGCCTTCCACAAGGAGTCTAATGGGCAGATGGCACGTATGAACCAGGAAATGATTCAGTACCTTCGAATGTACGTGAGTGATTGTCAGAGTCTCTGGGTCAATTATTTAGCGTTGGCTGAATTTGCTATCAATAACCATTCACATTTGGCATCCGGCGTGTCTCCCTTCTTCTGTAATTTTGGTTTTAATACCCAGTTTCTCGGTGTCTTTCCTCTCTTCCTCTAACAATCCTTCTGCAAACACTCGGGTTCAGGACCTGCGGTAGGTGTGGGAGAAGGTATGTGGCAAGACCGGAGTAGTACCTTTGGACTGGCGCATTGCCAACGTGGTTCCAATTTACAAAAAAGGGAGCAAAAGTGAGCCTGGTAACTACAGGCCAGTAAGTCTCACTTCAGTAACGGGAAAAATTTTCGAGGGGATTCTGAGAGACGCCATCGATGAGTACCTCAAGGAGATTAAGGGAATAACTCCTCACCAGCATGGATTCATGAAGGGTCGCTCATGTCAGACAAATCTGATCAGTTTCTACGATGAAGTAAGCTCTAAGCTGGACCAGGGAGAATCTATTGATCTTGTATATCTGGACTTCTCTAAAGCCTTTGACACCGTGCCACATAATAGGCTAATATACAAAATGAGGCAGCTCGGACTGGGCGAAAACGTGTGTAAGTGGGTAAAAAATTGGCTCTATGATAGAAAGCAGAGGGTGGTAATAAATGGCTCATACTCTGATTGGACCACAGTCGCTAGCGGGGTGCCACAGGGTTCAGTACTAGGCCCCACTCTGTTCAACATATTTATCAATGACCTGATAGAGGGGCTGCACAGCAAAATATCAATATTTGCAGATGACACAAAATTATACAATATAATTAATGCAACGGAGGACAATGTGCGGCTACAAACAGACCTGGATAAGCTGGGGGCTTGGGCAGAAAAATGGCAAATGAAGTTCAATGTTGAAAAATGTAAGACTATGCACATGGGCAGGAGAAACGGATGTCACCAATATTCACTTAATGGGGTACCACTAGGGAAAAGTGATATGGAAAAGGATCTGGGGGTATTAGTGGATAATAGACTAAACTGGAGTAACCAATGCCAGTCAGCTGCTGCAAAGGCAAATAAAGTCTTGGGTTGCATTAAAAGAGGTATAGGGGCGAAGGACGAGAACATTATCCTTCCATTATATAAGGCACTTGTCAGGCCTCACATGGAATACTGTGTACAATTCTGGACACCGGTGCTCAGGAAAGATGTCACAGTGCTTGAAGGGGTTCAAAGAAGGGCAACTAAACTAATACATGAAATGACGGGACTGGAATACCCAGAGAGGCATCAAAATTGGGACTATTTACTCTAGAAAAAAGAAGGTTAAGAGGCGACCAAATAACCATGTATAAGTACATGAGGGGACAATACAAGGATCTCTCCCGCGATCTGTTTACACCCAAGACCATGACGGTAACAAGAGGACATCCGCTACGATTAGAGGAAAGTAGGTTTCATCACCAACATAGAAGGGGATTCTTTACTGTAAGAGCAGTTAGACTGTGGAACTCTCTGCCGGAGGAAGTGGTGATGGCAAAATCCATAGAGAAGTTTAAAAGGGGACTTGATGTCTTTCTGGAGAAGAAGCATATTACAGGATATAAATATTAGGTTAAGTGTCAATCCTGGTATATAGGCAGGTAGGAACTATTAGGGGTTGATCCAGGGAACAGTCTGATTGCCATTAGGGAGTCGGGAAGGAATGTTTCCCCCAAAAGGGCTAATTGGCTTCTGGCCCTGGGGTTTTTTGCCTTCCTCTGGATCAACACAGTAGGATAGACAGGCTGGACTAGATGGACATTGTCTTCATTCGGCCTTACATACTATGTTACTATGTTACTATGTATGTTACTTGGAGCAGTCCAGGGGTGCGGTGCTAAGGAGGAGTAGGAGTACACGTACTATCTCTGAACCTTTTTCAGTGGGCCAGTTGGTATACTTGTCTTCCAAGAATCTGAAGTTAAAGGTGCCTTCTTTGAAGCTGGCTCCCCGATTTGTGGGCCCATTTTCTGGTTACCAGAGTGATTAATGCTATGGCGTACGAGCTGGCACTGCCGGACACGTAGAGAATTCCTAGAGTTTTCCACAAGTCACTCCTTAAAAGGTATGTCCCCCTAGTGCTGTTTTGCCCTACTGTACTCCACACGTGTCTTCCGGTTTAACCCTGCTTGTTTTAAGTCTACTCTCTGGTCTGCTCAGTTGTTGCCTCCAGTCAGCTACGTGGTGCTCACCTGCTGGTCTCCTTGTCCCTTCTTCTTTGGGGTCACTGTCTGTTCCATTTTAGTGCGTTTCGGTAATTTTGAACATACTACATCACCCATTGCAATGATGGGGGCGGGGGGGGTTAAAAACACTGTCGAACCTGTTAGAAAATGCTGGAGGAACACCGCTTTTCACCATTTTTACTAACGCTTGTGTGGGACTGGTCGTTCACATTCAAGTAACTGAACGATCGGTTTTAAAGCGAACGATTAGTGAACGGGCCAACGATGGTTTTTATGCCTACATAACATGAATGATGAACGAAAAGCGATTTATTGTTCGCCGTTCAATTGTTGGCTGCGTTTACACTGAACAATTAACATTCCTTTTCGCTCAGTTTAACAATTTTTTGTACGCTAATCGTTCCATGTTGAAGGGTCTTTATTTTCCTCACTACTAAGCTCCGCCCCCTCATATACTGATCACATGATGGTGACATCATCACAGGTCCTTCAGCCACCACTTCTCTTCCCCCTCCTTGCATGTTAACATCTTTAGCAGCACTTCTGCTCTATTCAGCAATTCCAGCAACCTGATTGGTTGTTTGGGATTGGTTGAATCAACCTGATTGGTTGTTTGGCTTGGCTGATTCACAAGTGCTGTTGAAGATGTTAATATGCCCTCCCCCACTGCTGAGCTCTGCCCCCTTATATACTGATCACATGACGGTGACATCATCACACTTCCTTCAGCTGTTGCCGAGTCTTGCATACCGAGATACTTGAGAAAGGTTTTGTGTGTTTTTTGTGTAATTTCTGCACTTGAAGTAAAACTCTCTCTCAAAGGTAGGCCTTTAGAGAGAATACCATCATGTAGGTACTGATAGTAGCCAGCGCCCCCGCACCACATGTGCCAACCCGTGACCTACATAGTGGTCTGTCCCCGCATCGTTGCTAACACGCCACAACGCCATTGCGACCGACAAGCTGCAGCATAAACAAGTTTTAGCCTGTAAACCTAGAGAAAGACGGTCCATTAATGTGATTAGACGCCTCAAAAATGGCAGAGCCCCCGGCACTGATGGCTTTACAGCCTTGTGCTACAAAACATTTGCCTCAACCCTATTGCAGTGTAGTAGCTCCTGGCCCCTGCTGTTGTCTCTGTTATCAGCCGGAGGATATATACACATTGATATCAGAGCTCTGCGTGTGACTCCGGCCGGCAGGTAAGAGGCGGCGGAGGGTTTGTTGTATGTTTTGATACACAGTAACATGGGTCTTTTTTCATCCTTAACACATTATGTCCATCCAGCTCCACCTATTATCCTCCAGTGTTGATCCAGAGGAAGGCAAAAAAAGAAGACAATTTTCATCTCTTAAAGGGGTTGTCCCGCGCCGAAACGTTTTTTTTTTTATTCAGGGTTAAAAAAAAAAACGTTTAGTACTTACCCGAATCCCCGCGCTGCGGCGACTTCTTACTTACCTTACCAAGATGGCCACCGGGATCTTCACCCACGATGCACCGCGGGTCTTCTCCCATGGTGCACCGTGGGCTCTGTGCGGTCCATTGCCGATTCCAGCCTCCTGATTGGCTGGAATCGGCACACGTGATGGGGCGGAGCTACGAGGACCAGCTCTCCGGCACGAGCGGCCCCATTCACCAGGGAGAAGACCGGACCGGGCGATTAGACGCTGAAATTAGACGGCACCATGGAGACGAGGATGCTAGCAACGGAGCAGGTAAGTGAATAACTTCTGTATGGCTCATAATTAATGCACGATGTATATTACAAAGTGCATTAATATGGCCATACAGAAGTGTATAACCCCACTTGCTTTCGCGGGACAACCCCTTTAAGGAAAAAAAATCCTCCCCAATCCAATCTGGAAATTGGAATAATCCCCGGATCACCGACCCTTCTGAGGTAATCCGTGATATAACATATAATACTGTATCGCTCAAGAAAGGCGACCAGGCCCCTCTTGTACTTTTAGTGAGTTTCAGCATCACCACGTCCTCAGGCAGAGAACCCCCTTCTATGTTGTGTAGAAACTAGAGTTGAGCGAACATACTCTGCCAAGCTTGATGCTCGTTCGAGTATTAGCGTACTCGATGGTGCTCATTACTCGAACGAGCATCAAGTTGTGTTTGACCCCGCCCCAGTTTTTGGCTCCTCCCTGCTGCGACACAGTGCGAGTTATTGGCAAATTAGATAGAGAGAGAGAGAGATCTGTATTGTCCCCTGATATGAGGGTCCCCTTGTTACAGTCCTGGGTATAAATAATTGATGGGAGAGATCTCTCCAGTCACTGATAGTTAGAGTACCCCTCAGCTGTCAATTTACTAAACTAATCCCAATTTTGATAACCTCTCTGGTATTGTAGTCCACCCATTCCATGTATTACTTTAGTTGCCGGCTGTGTACCCACTCAAGCTCTGATATGTCCTTCTTGAGTACCGGTACAAAACTGTCCACAATATTCCATGTGTGGTCTGACCAGTGACTTGTAAAGAGGAAGACCAATGTTCTCATCATGCGCCCCTAGACCTCTTCTGATGCACCACATGATCCTATTTGCCTTGGCAGCAGCTGCCTGACACTGGTTGCTCCAGTTAAGCTTACAGTTAGCTAAAACCCCCAAGTCCTTTTCCATGTCAGTGTTCCCCAGTGGTTTCCCTTTTAGTATGCAATGGTGACATGTATGGTACTGTTGTACCTTCTCACCACCGGAAGCTAGGGGTTTAACAGGGCTTGCATGGAGGAACACCCCTGTCATGCGCCTAGCTCCCAATTGGCTGAATTGTTAAAGGTCTTTGAAGATCCTAGCGGCATCTCTAGTGATTTTTGGCTGGGCTGCAGGCTTAGGGTTAGTTTTGCTGTTAGGTTTGCATTATTAGCTCTACATGCTTCCATGTTACAGGTGTGTGAATGAAAGATTAGTTTGGTTCATGAAAGCTTGGGTCAGCCTGAGGATGCCTTTAAGGCCTTCAGAAAAGAACACAATGCCCGATACATGAACCATGTACAAAATCCAAAACTTACGTACTTTCCCAAGTGTTGCAATATCATTGTTGGTCGAAATATCTTGAAAATGGGTTCAGGATGTTGCAAGAAGCCACTGATTGTGGAGGAATTATCCTCTGATTGTGAAGTTATTATGACATTTATACCACATCTGCGAATTCCAAGGTGTTTACGCCAAATTTAAGATTGAATAGCTGGGAACTTCATTTTGTAGCCAAGAACTATATAATTTTACACCATGTATATGTGACATTTGAATAATCCTTCCCATATCTGTATGTTGATCACACCTACAATGTATTGATAATAAAAGTGCGGTGCTGGGGGCCTGATGCTCAGAACCCATTTGCCATTAACTTGATTCAGGTCTCAGAACTGAGTTCTTGCTTAACAGCTAAGTCACTTGTGACTATCATATCTATTTCACCTGATTTAGGTGTACTTCTTTAAATATTTCTCTGACAGGTGTAACATGGACACATGTATAGCAAATAATGTAAGCCTAACAGGAAAACTAACCCCTAACCCTCCAGGGCAGGCAAACATCAATACATTCTGATGGGCTTCCCTGTCCCCATTGCCCTGTCAGCTCTGAAGTGCCGTGCCCACAGAGATCGGCACCCCACCGCTGGCAACCCTGTCATCCTCCCCCTGCCCACAGCGCTGCGGCCAACACTGTCCTGCCCCCGTGCTGTAGTGGCAATCAGCGCAGTGGATGAGGCCCTTCCAACGCTTTCTGCACTTTCAGGGGATGCGGCCGCTGACTGTTACTCTGCTCCCCTGTCTTCTCTCCCTTCAGCAGCTGTCGAGAGGCGGACCGGGAGTGGAGTAGCCCTCTGCTGCCGCATCTCACTGCTACAACAGGAGGGAGGACAGTGTGGCCGCTGCCGGGCTGATCTCGCTGCTACAGCAGGGGGAAACCTGGTGGCGTGTGGCCACGGTGGAGGGCAGAGGAGAGGATTCAGCCAATCGGGAGCTGGGGGCGTGACAGGGCGTTAATCCATGCCAGCCATGTCAAACCCCTAGCTTCCGGGGGTGGCAAGGTACAGTAGTACCGACACGTATTTCCTCTGCCCATGTGCAGAACAGCACATTTAGCATGGTTCAGGTAGCCGGCTCAAGGTTGACTCAGCCCTCCATCCTTCTAAAGTCGGTAAAATGAGTACCCAGCTTAGTGGCGGGAGGGTGGGGGTGGGGATAAATAAGCTGGCACTATACAAATAAGATTTATTTTTTGATCAGTGTTAAATCGCATTTGCCACTTTTCTGCCCCAACTTATCCAGATCCATCATCTGCAAATATTGATATTTAACTTCAAAATCCTTCTACCAGGTTATTAATGAATATATTAAAACTAATATGGCCCCAAACTGACCCTGTGGCACCCCACTAGTAATGGTGACCCTTTCTATACTTCCCCCTGTGGTACCCCACTAGTAATGGTGACCCTTTCTATACTGCCCCCTGTGGTACCCCACTAGTAACGGTGACCCCTCCCATACTGCCCCTTGTGGTACCACACTAGTAAGGGTGACCCCTCCTATACTGCTCCCTGTGTTAGGTTGTGAGTTCAATAACCGCTTGGTTCACTTAGCCAGCTCAAGGTTAACTCAGCCTTTCATCCTTCCGAGGTTGGTAAAATGAGTGCCCAGCTTGGTTGGGGGGGTTATAAATAAATTACCTGAAAGCTCAGAATAAGTTGGCGCTATACAAATAACAAGATTTATTTATTTATCTGACCAGGAGATGGTTTTGTACTGTGATACAATTCTTGTCCCCTGGAGTCTCTCCTTGATGACAATCGTGCTGGAACTGCACATCAGCTGTTATAGCCCATCTGTGCTAAGGAACGACAACTTGTGTGTTTGGACATGTTGGTTCGAGCTCCAGCGTTGTGTTCGTGTGAATGTTTTATCTCAGTGACACCATTTCTGTAAACTCTGTACACCGTTACATGAGAAAACCCCTGCGGTTGGCAGCGACATCCCGGCCTTGGCTAGTCTATCACCGATAATCGGGCCTCGTTGGAAGTCACTCAGATCATTCGCTTTTCTCATTCTATGTTTATTCAAACTGAGACAGATCCACGGAAAAGCCGTCACGTGGTTTCATGCTGCACTCCGGGGGGCGAATTTCCATACAAGAAAGCAGCCATCAGAAAGGGCCGGGGGACTAATAAAAGAGCGTGTGTGTATATGTGTTGGGAATAGGCTTGTCTAAGGCTTAGAGAACATATTTATCTCAATGCTCAATAATTGAGATACTCTATTCCACAACTTGTATGATTGAGAGTCTCTGTTTTTTTTCATAAAGGGCCGTCAGTACTAGAACCCTCCAGTTCTCTCATATTGTCATTCACAATGGTCCTCCTGAATGACCCACCAAGGATGGACAGGCATGAAGTTACCAAAAGAGTGTTCAACTTCACCCTGGAGATCATCTACCTGCTGACCGGAGAGGTAAGCTTTCTGTATTTCTATGATCTTTATTATATTATGTAACAAGTCAGACTAAAGGAAGAGAAAATCCATTCTAGGAAGTTACAGGGACAACCCAGTGTCCTGTATAACGGCTTCCAGACCTTCCAAGTGAAGGAGAACTAAAGAACTGAACAGCAGAGAATGTGAAGATCGGCCACCAATGTGGTCAGTTCTGTATGTTGGGAACTAGAGATGAGCGAGCACGGTCGGTTAAGGCAGATACTCGAGCGAGCATCGCTCTTCTCGAGTATCTGTATACTCGTCTGAGCAAAGGCGGGGGGGAGCGGCAGGGAGAGTGAGAGAGATGTGGTCTCTCTAGGGCTCTATATGGTGGGATCCCCATCTCCCTCTTTGGGAAAAGGAGATTTAGTTAAATTGGGTTCAGTCCTCTATATGTCTCTCTTTGTACACAGGATTACTTAATAGTAAATAAGATATCGGGTGACCGTGCGACTCCCAACAGCCATCTCCATGAGTCAGGAGGATGGAGCAAGAGCCAGAGCTCCATCACAGAGGCTCGTCCTCACTTACCGAAACGTGTGCAGAAAATCCTAGAACTCACCAACAAGATCACTGAGCTGCTGAGTGGAGAGGTGACACTGCTGGGAAATTATACAGTAACAGCACTAGAGGTGTCTGGGTAATGACGGTATGATTGTGTTGTCAGGTTCCTATAAGGTGTTAGGATGTTGCTGTCTATTTCTCCATGGAGGAGTGGGAGTATTTAGAAGGACACAAGGACCTGTACAAGGACGTCCTGATGGAGAACCACCTGCCTCTTACATCACAGGGTAAGAAGAGCTTTTTATATAATGTATATTTATTAGACTGGCACTTGTTGACTGTTGAAACTTTTACCTTTTATTTTATTATTTAAATGGGTGACTACTGACAAAATAAAGGGACGAAAGCTAAACCCAGGCAAGACTTTCTTTTTGTCTGAGACTTTTTTTAGAATATTGCCAAGGAGCGGCCCAAACAGAAATTCTTTAAGATAAGGAATTGCACATGGCCTTTTTGAAGACATGTCCCTCGACTAATTGATGAACTTGAGCGCTCTAAAACCTGGATTAGCAAGAGATGTTCTTGCTGTGTTATCCTTACAGCATCGGCACAAGCATCAACCATAACAAAGCTTGCTTTCTGGATGGTCTGAAGCAAAGATAGCAACTGCTCCCTTAGAATCACGTCTCTAATTTAAGATTCCAACTAATCTAACTGAAATATCGTAGATCTTACCATGCATGTTGCTGCAATATAAGGTTCAAATGAAGCTGCAGCTGACTCCCAAGTCCATTTAAAAAAAGCTCCTTGCTTTCTTCATTTGCAACAATTTTCTCTTCAATAAGATACTTCCGTTTAACCCTTCAAAGGACAAAATTCTTTTCATCTCACTTCTATTGTTCTTTTTAAAGTAACGACAAGATATTCTTATGTACTGGGCAGTGGCGTAGGAAGAGGGGTGCAGCAGTTGCGGGTTGCCTCAGGGGTTATCACTGGGTGGGGGGGGGGGGTTGAGAGCTCAACTGTGGTCCTACCCACAGTCCGGGCCTCTCACTCTCCGCCATTTATACCGGCTGTTGGGAAGGAGCAATCCGTAAAGGCGGACACTGAGCCCTCGTCCTCCCTACTCTGGAAGGAGGCAGCACAGCTCAGGATCTCTGCGACATTCGTCTCGGTCAGGATTTGCAGCACCTCCCACTGCAGAAAGACCCACAGCGCTTTGGGACCCCTGGACAGCAGCTCCTCTTGTGCCAGGCGATGGGCTTCACTGTACAGGTCCTGGTGGGTGTCTTCCTATCCTTGGGGGTGGATCCTCTTTCCTGGTGCTATCCTGGGTGAAGGAAAAATCATGGTTCTCTGAATATGGCAATGAAAAATTCTTGTATTGAGCAAAAATAGTAAAACATAGAAAAAATGTTTGGGATAACAGTAATACTGACCCGTAGAAAAAGAATAAAAGCAATAATAATGAAACCCGTACAAATGTGATTGAATTACTATTTTGCCCATTCTCTCCTCCCCAAACAATTAAAACCTGATATATTCCACTCAGCTTACAAATGCTCCCATATTATAGATATACCAGTAAAATCCCAAACAAGATTACTCCTACTTACACCCCTGGATGAATATACTTGGGGTGCTTCCACACGGGCTACAAAATCATGCAATTTTGTAGCAATGCGAGAGTGCTATAAAACGCCTGAATGAGAAGACAATGGTTTCCAATAGATTCTTTCACATGAGCGATGTTTTGTAACCTGCTAGAGTACAACATCGCGGCATGCTCTATACAGCCACGATTTATTTTTTTGTAGTCTATGTTTTCCTATGGAGCCTTCCTATGTGTTGCATCGCACAAAAAACGCAATGCAACTTTTACAGTAGGAAATCCTACTGTTTGAACCCTAAATTAAGCCCTAGCTGCATAAAAAAATGAAAAAAAAAAGAATACATGATTCATTGAATGGCTGTGATTGTTTCATCGAGCGCTGGCTCTGATTGGCTGAGTGCAGCGCTCGAGAACCAATCAGAGGCAGAGCTTCCTGGAGACGAGGATTTTCTGACCAAGAAGCTCTGCCGTAAAACTTTAAACAAGGGACGGGAAGCTTTAGCGAAGACTCGCAGGGAGCTGACAGCACCTGAATGATGTATATATATATATTTTTATGCAGCTAAGGCTTATTTTCGGGATAGGGCTTATATTTCAAGCCAAAATCCCTGCAAAAGAGCTCTACAAAGTTGCGCGATTGCCACAAGAAAACGCAGATATATCGCGCATATCACAGATGCAATATCTCTGCAATTTTCTCGTGGCGATATTGCGTCGCCCGTGTGGATGCGGCCTAAAGTGTGAAGCTTCTAAATTGGGGCACTTTTGGTACAGGCTACCAGGGGCTCTGCAAATGTCACATGGTGTCCAAAAATTATACTAGAAAAATCTGCCTTCCAAAAGTCAAGTAGCTTCTTTCCATCTGATCCCTGCCATGTGCCGAAACAGAAGTTTACATCCATATATGGGCATTTCTGAAAAGTGCAAATTGAAAAATCCAGGAACAAATTACAGTTTTTCCAAAATAATGTACTTGACTCGTTTTTGAAGCCCAGTTCTAAAACAGTGATGTCAAAACTGTATGAATTCCTTGAGGTTTTTGTGGGGCGTATTTTTTTTTCCTCTCTTGCCACCTCAAGGTGTCTGCAAACCTGAAATGGTGCCTGGAAAATGGCCCAATAAAAGGAGGCTCCGAGATCCACAAGGTACTCCTTCATTTCTGAGGCCTGGGTTGGTGTTAGTGTTGCTCCTCTTTGCTGAGCGAATAGTACCCATAATAATTGTGGGACATTCATCCTTGTCTGTCCCCTCCTCACCTCCCTCCACCTCAGGGGCGTAACTAAAGGCTCAGGGGCCCTGATGCAAAACATGAGCTAGGGCCCCCCTCTATCTGTTTCTGTACCCGTACCCATACCTAAACCATGCTGCACAGAGATATAACTTGAAGCTTCTGGGCCTCAATGCAAAACCTGTAAGAGGGCCCTCAACTATAATGCTTTATTCATAGTACTGGGCTCCCTATATGGAGAAGAGAGGCCTTATGGGCCCCCTTGGAGCTCCTGGGCCCGGGTGCAACCGCTTCCCCTGCACCCTCTATAGTTACGCCCCTGCTCCACCTTTTCTTCCTCAACTTCTTAATATCACCTTTCAACACCCTTCACATTAGCACAGATATCCGTATGTCACAAAATCTGACCTCCATACAGTGGTGCACTTGGGAAACGCCAATATGTTGTATTAAAAGGTATATGTCATGGGGAGCTCAGCCACACGGCTGAAGAGCTGTTGACGGCTCTGCAGGCCCAGGCTGACACGTGGCTGACCCCGCACAATCTGAAGTCCGGCAAGGTTGTGTGTGATAGTGGGGCCAACCTGCTGCTAGCCCTGCCCTCAACAATTACCCAGGTTTACATCCAGTGCTGGAAAAGGCCAGGAGATTGTGCTAACACTTCCAGTGTTCACGGCCCAGCCGCCTCTTGTTTAGAGAAGGTGCAGCAACAGTTAGGGCTACTACCCCACCATCTCCTCTGTGACTTGCCTACATTGTGGAATTCCACGTTGCGTATATTGCAGAGGCTATGCCAGCAGCAGAGAGTGATCACGGAGTACCAGATGGTGGATGCCATTAGCGTATGCTATATGGAAGTTGGTCGCTTGATGCCTTTGGAGTGACTGCAGATTTAAGCTGTGTGTACCGTTTTAGCCAGCTTTTGAGGAAGCAATCAAAATGATCAGTCATGACGATGCACTGATCAGTATGACCATCCCTGCTGTCTGCCTGCTGGAACAGACTCCATAGGGCCTCGTTGACAATGATGTGTTGTCAGAGGAAAAGGGGAAAGGGATACCAATCTACCAACTGTCTGGCCAGTCCGCCTTAATTAACACTGCAAGGAGGGTGGCTTTGGGCTAGAAAGGGGGGAATCTTCTCCAACATATTTCTCCACCCATGGGAGAAGAATGGAGGAGGGGGATAATGTAGGACCAAAGGCAGAGGAGGGGGCTACGCAACGTTCCATCCATCCATTACTAACCCCAGCTATTCTATGTTGATGATGGGACCAGCCAGAGGACAGTTTAATCCCTGAGAAATGTATTCCATCACCCTTTGGTACTTTAAGACATATGAGTGCTTTTATGCTGCATAGCCCACATCAAAATGTCAAATCATCACTGGGTCGCCACGCTTCTTAATCCCCGTTACAAGACCAAAATTACAAATCTCATTCTGGAAGTGGAGAGGGACCTCCAAATTTGGCACTATCGGGACAGACTATTAAGGAGCTTGAGCACAGCATTTCCCAATGGCCGCGGAGATGCATCTGCAATGACTCACAGCTCTGCAGCTCCAGATGGACTAGAAGGAAGCCACAGCAGCACCACGACTGGTGGCAGGAGACGTTTAACAGAGGTGTGGCATAGTCTTTTCAGCCCATTGCGGCCTGCAACAAAATCACAGGGTAGGACTGAAAGTCACAGGCAGAACTTATTTATGATGGTCCAAGCGTATGTCAGCTCCCACATGGGTGTACTTGGACTTGGTGTTGGCCCCTTCTATTTCTGGCCGTCTAAGCTGGATGAATGGCCAGAACTGGCACAACATGCTTTAGAGGTACTTGCCTGCCCTGCTGCCAGTGTGCTATCAGAAAAGGTGTTCAGAACAGCTGGAGATGTGATAACTGAGAGACGCATCCGCCTATAAAAATGAACTGGCATAGATTTCACCTGACTTCTGCACCATCATCACATGAGCCAAGCATGGTACGAGTGCTAGAGTGCCGAGAGGAAGGGCTGCCAGCACGTTCGCCCCACTGTCACGGTAAATTATATTTATTAATTATTTTACTTGTTATAATTATCTGTCTTACAAGCTGAAAAAAAAATGAGTTTGAAAATTGCAAATCTAATATAAAAAGCCTACAGGCTTTTTCTTGCACCACACCTTGACCCCTTTGCGTGACCTTTGGTGGATGATTTTGGTGCCACTAGATTTATGACATCCTCACCACCGCCGTAAAGTCATAAAATTTGAGTTTGATTCCTTGAGTGACCTGTCCAGCAAGGTCAAAGTTCCTATGTTAAGTCTAGCGGCGCTGTTGTGCTATTTTTTTCTTATTCGTTATGTAACTATCCTCCCAGTATTTAGCTAGTGTTACTCTGGTTGGTTAAGTCCTTTCCATCTGAAACTTCTAGCCTCCGTCTCCTCAGATGGTTCCGTGATCTCAATTCTGACCAGCTTAGATCTACTTGGGTTCATGTGTTCAATTTCTAGTCAGCGTCACACAAGACCGAGAAACTATTACATGGAGTGTACCACAGAAACTACCTAGAAGGAGACAAACACTCTTATCACAGTTACTGATGATATTTGAGACTCATGTCACACAGTTAGAATAAAAGAGATCACAGTCATCATCTAATATTTTTCTATCTAAAGCAGCACCGATCCTCTGGAATGCTCTACCCCAAAACATCCGGACGCACGAAACTTCAGGCACGCCTTAAAGATGCACTTCAAAGTAGCATACCAAACCCCTCATCTAGTCCCCTGCCCCACCGTATGGCTTTCCACTTTTAACTATCATGTACACTTCCTGCCCTGTACCTCCTGTACTACCCCCTTTGTGTCCTAAAAACTGTATATCGTCGCAAATTAATAAACAGAATGGGAGAATTAAAAGAAATTGGAACTATAAATGAAGGACCTCTCCTTCCTGCTGGATCAACTTCTGGCTTTGGCTCATAAAACTGCAACCCAAAAACATTTTGTCTATTTCTAGAGTTTGAATGTTATGATTTGTATTTTCATTTTTAATCCTAACAAATAATGTGTATGTGCTGAGAATACACTTATATAACCTGCCGAAGACTCTGAGGACCTATTTCTCTCAGTGCTTTATAATTGAGGTTCTGTAGGTCACACATGATGTCCCCCGTATGATTTTGAATCTCTCCTTTTTTCTTATAAAGGGACGGCAGTACTAGAACCCTCCAGTTGCTCCTCTTCTCCCACATTCTCATCCAAAATGGTCCTTCTCATGAATGAACCACCAAGAATGAACAAAGACAGGAATGAGATTACCAAAAGAATACTAAACTTCATCTTAGAGATCCTCTACCTGCTGACCGGAGAGGTAAACCTTACTCTATTTCTATCATTTGTATTCTGTTATTTAGTAAGTCAGACCAAGGAAAGAGAAAATTGTAATAATGAGGAAAGGACCAGTCGGAACCAACAATATCCTCCATGTTTGACAGTTGGTGTCACATGCTCAGGAACCGTTTTTTCACCTATTTTGCAATCTTAGCAGTGGCTTTCTTACCGATTCTCTACCTATCAAACCTGCAGATAGACGTCTTCTCTTCACAGTTGAAAAGGAAACTTGTTTGTGCTGTGAGGAACTTATGATTTGATTTTGTAGCGGCCTTTGGTCTGACAGACCTCTTCCTGTCAGTTTCCAAGTGCCTGTTGATAGTATAGGAAAGTGTACTGACTGCCACATTGGCTTTCTTGTAGGACAAATTTACACCTTTAAGGGTTATAATTGTCTGTCTTCTTTGCTTAATTTCCTTTTTTCTGGCCATTATGATAGCAATATGCTCCTAAAGAGTAAAAACAGTCCAAATCCTGCCCTAGAGGGTGTTATAATGCAGTCCGTTCTAACATTGATTGTATAGAATCAGAGGGTTTGCAAGTAATCTACAAAAGTTGAGACACCTGGAAGAATAGTTTACATCCAATTTAAAACCATAATTGGCTTTCTGTGCTGCAGAGCATCTGTCTTTGTTGTGTCTCCTGAAAAAAGACCTTTGATTAAAATCATAAATTTAGACTATTGTTGCGTTTTCAGGTTAAAAGTTCATAATATTTGTATGTTTTCAACTTACTTTTGAACCATTTTACATTATTTGCTGGACTTGAACTGTGTTAATGTAAAAGGTAACTGGAAAAATTGAGGTGTTCTTTGACATTTGACCGGTAGTGTAGAAGCCTGACAGCAGAAGGGAAGGACTTGGTCCATTTATTCTGGCCTTCTAGTACTTTCTTTTACTACATAAATATTTATTCCAAGCAGGTTTACAATCGCTTACTTCTGATTTTCCAACCACATCTGCTGGAAGGATGTCCCAAGCATTTACTACTCTTTCAGTAAAACAGTAAATTATTTTCTGACATTGCTTCTACTCTTTTAGTTTGCACCCCCTTGTTGTGTTCAGTTTCCTCTCATCGGTAACATATGTAAAGGTCAGGGGCAGACAGAGTGCGGGGGCTTCTGTGCAAACCATATGCCGTCTGTCTCTCCCCACCTCCATGCCCCCCAAAAAATAAAATTACCAGCCCCGGGGAGAATTTACGGAGTTTTTAACCCAATTGCTGGGTGTAGCGGTACCACCTGATCCAGCAGTGTGCCTACTGGGTATTCTAGACAAGGAACAATGGCAATACCATGACAGGATATTATTATCAAGCCTGACAAAGACCATAGTATGATGGTCGATACGCCGCGTCTGTGAATGTATTCGACTTGAATAAAGACTGAATTTTTACATGGGAACTATCTGAAGGTTGTTTGGGTTCCTGAGTGCTGCCTTATCACCTTAATTACAGTTTGCCAAGATTTGTAGGAAATCTTGGCAAAAGCACCACAATTGTATGCAAGTCGCAGCATAAAGGAGTGTCCGAGTACTTGCCTAAGTGGGCCCCCGTTTTCTTCTGCGCCCCTGTGTAGCTGAAACGGCTGCACAGGCGGTATTCCCACCCCTGGTAAAAGTTTCCATCATGTCTCCTCCTTCCCTTTTTTCTTTCAGGCTATAAAGATTGGGTTCTATAAGTCTTTTCCTGATGAGTTTTATGCTTGAGTCTGTCCACCATTGTTGTAGCTCCGCTTATTTTCTTTTATCAATATCTTTCTGTAGGTGAGGTATCCAGAACTGAACACAGTATTCCAGATGTGATCCCACCGGAGCTCTATATGGTGGGATCACAATCCCCCTCTTTCTACTAAGGGGTCAGTTCTCTAAGTGTCTCTCTCCATACACAGGAGTACACAATAGTGAAGAAGACATCAGGTGACGGTACGACTCCCAACAGCCATCTCCATGAGTCAGGAGGATGGAGCAGGAGCCAGAGGCCCATCACAGAGGCACCTCCTCACTTACCGATACATGAGCAGAAGATCCTAGAACTCACCAACAAGATCACAGAGCTGCTGGCTATAGAGGTGACACTGCTGGGAAATTATACAGTAACAGCACTAGAGGAGTCTGGGTAATGACGGTATCATTGTGTTGTCAGGTTCCTATAAGGTATCAGGATGTCGCTGTCTATTTCTCCATGGAGGAGTGGGAGTATTTAGGAAGATACAAGGATCTATACAAGGACGTCATGATGGAAAACCACCAGCCTCGCAAATCACAGGGTAAGAAGATTTATACAGTATATACATACATACTTGCATATTGGCTGCAGTGGTCACATGCTTAGATGTCATGTAACGAGACGTGTCCAAATATAGTCGGAGACCTGAGGGACTCAAAAGGTGGGGGGATGTAACAGGTGAGTATGGGCTTATTTATTATTTTGTTAGCGGTCACGGAGTTTGTAAAAGAAAAGTTTTAAAAAATCATTGAAACAAGTGAAAGTAGATATCAATGTTGACCATGGTATATTGTGAATAAATGGGGTTTTCAGGACTTTAAAAAGAATTCACATGCTTCAAATTGTGTAATATGAAGAAAAAAACTCATAGTCGCCTATCTTAAAGGCTCCCAAAGTTGGAGCCCCATTGCCCGCTGATTTGAACCCAGAACTTGCAAAAGGCGATCACATGCTTTTCATTGTGCACATAACTGCTCAATGGAAGATTGAGCAGCCATGGAAGGTTCAGCGCTGTGATTGGCCAAGTGGGCACTAGGGCTCCAGTGCTGCATGGGAATCATCTGAAGTATTTGAGTATGCATTTTATTCTTTATTTTATATAATTTTAAGCATGTGTAATTTTTTTCTTTAATTTAGCGCTGGAAAACCCATTTAAATAGCTTGGATTAGATATTTTTCCACTCCCAAACTTTAGAACAGGAGCCCAGCTATCATTAAACTGTGAAACACACATTCCTCCGAGCACAGAATGTCCATGAATCACTTAGACTAGGCCACTATAAATCTGCGGCATGTCAATTTTTGCTGCAGATTTTGAGGGCAGATTTCAGCCTTTGAAATGAGAGGTGAAATGGGTTTCTGTATTAAAATCTGAATGAAACACGCTAAAAATCACAGTAGATTTTCTGTTGCCGAACTTGCACCCCGTGTCAACATATCTACATTTTGTGGCCACTTTTGAGCCAAAGCCAACAGTGGATTGAGAAGAAATTGGAAATACAAAGGAGGGGCTGCTTCTTCCTGCTGCATCTAGTTCTGGCTGTGACTCAAAAGAAACTGCATTCAAAACCACAAGTGTGTTTCCAGCCAAATAAAAATATAAAAAAAGTGTCTATTTTTGTTGTTTGAATAAAAATCCTAAAATCTATTTTTAATCCTAACAGAAAATCCCAATAAGAACTCTAAGGGGAATGCCCTGTCATCGCTAAATTATGAAATAGACAATGAAAATATCACGTGTCACTCTTCAGGAGAAAACCTCATTGCCCTTAGACAACAAAGTACTAACAGAGGGAAGAAGCCACACTCCTGTTCAGAATGTGGGAAATCTTTTAAATCAAAATCACGTCTGGCTTTACATCAAAGATATCACACAGGAGAGAAGCCGTATTTATGTTCTGAATGTGGGAAATGCTTTATACTGCAATACCATCTTAATGTACATCAAAGAATTCACACAGGAGAGAAGCCATATTCCTGTTCCGAATGTGGGACATGTTTTACAAATAAATCAACTCTAATTACACATGAGAGAACTCACACAGGAGAAAAGCCGTTTCGATGTTCAGAATGTGGGAAATGTTTTATGGTAAAATCAAATCTTGTTACGCATGAGAAAAGTCATGCAGGAGAAAAGCCATATTCATGTTCAGAATGTGGGAAATGTTTTCTTACTAAATACAAATTTAACAATCATCAGAAACTTCACAAGGGGGATAAGCCATTTACATGTTCTAAATGTGGAAAAAGCTTTGTGCTGAAATCAGGTCTCAATAAACATCAAAGAATTCACACAGAAGAGAAGCCGTATTCATGTTCAGAATGTGGGAAATGTTTTAAAGATAAATCCGTTCTCACTAAACATGAAATAATTCACACAGGGGAAAAGACATTTTCATGTTCTGAATGTGGGAAATGTTTTACAACTAAAGGAAATCTTGTAACACATGAGAGAATTCACACTGGAGAGAAGCCGTTTTCATGTTCAGAATGTGAGAAATGTTTTAGTCGGAAATCAAATCTTCTGCTACGTGAGAGAATTCATACTGGAGAAAAAACATATTAATGCTCAGGATATGAGCATTTTTTTCAAAATAAATCCTAGATTGTTATACACAAGAAAATTCATGCAAAGAGGAAGCCATTTTGAAATCTTAACCGTGAAAAATGTTTTTAAAAAAAATAAAATTTTAAAACTTATCAGATAGTTCAAAGAGAGAAGAAACCCTTTTCTTCTTCTTTGTAATGTGCAAAAGGCTGTAAGAGCAGAAAAAAATACATCCGCTTATTCACAGACATTAAACAGCCAGTAAGTGTTTTGTTGTGGAATTAACCTGGATCTATCAAACACTCAAATGGTTACTGGAAGCCAATCGTGACCGGAGTCCATATGAAAATGTATTGTGGATACAAAGAAGAAAAAAGAGACCTCTTTCCTTTTAATGTGAGTAAAAGAAATGAAAAAGGAGGGTGGAGCAAGACCCAGTGAGGGTGGTGGAATATTTCTGGAGTACAAAGTGTTTCCAATGATGGAGTATTTCGAATGGAGGAGGTGCTGCCAACCAGATGACGCTCCACCAGTGTGGGCGTGAGTGTAGCGAAAAGGATGTGAAAAAAACTGGTATGGAGGTGCAACCCTCTAAGTTACTAGAAGATGAAGATCAAAGTCCAATGTGTGATGGTGAAAGCACTTCTTTTTTATTTTTTCACAAATTACAAACCAACAATAGAATACGCGTTTCGGGGATGAACCCCTTCATCAGTTTGGCTGAATAGGACAACAGGATGCCTGGGGGTGACACAATTCCAAAGGTGTATTGGATGTGTCGGAGGTCCTGTGTGCAGGAGGACAGGGGAGAAAGAAGTGCTTTAGCATTCTTTCCTTTTAAAGCAGTAAAGCTGAACTGTCATTATTGACCTCACTTTTAATTACTGTATTCATAAATTTACCCACTGAAGGAGAATCCAGAGTTACATAGTAGAAAAGTAAAGAAACTCCATTTAAGCTTTTGACATGTTTTTTAACATGTGTATAAATTGAACAAAAAATAAAGTAAATTTAATACAATTTGTAAAGCAAATAAAATTCACAGATACGCCATCTTTTTCTGTGTCACAAATACCTAGTAGGGTTGGTATGAAAAAAATGGAGCACCCCTGGAAGAGTTTTCTTAGGTGTGAGCAACAGGTAAGTGGTGATTTACCTCTTTTTTATTAATAAACCAACAAAAAGACACATTTTGAGGCAATAAGGAAGGTGCACTATTAAGTTTAATACTGTGGAACACTGGACCAAGATGAACTGTGTGTTAAACTAAAGGCGTTTTCAGAGCTGTTTTTTTTTTAGTAAAATTCTAACCAACTCCCCTCTCCCCTCTGTGACCCGGGTCTCCCCTCACAGTTGCTACAACCAATTATAAAGCTTAGGGATTGGTTACTGAGCCCTGTCATTGGCTGCAGCAGCCTGTGAAGTTCCATAAACAGTTGGGACCGCAACCTGTAAACAAACACCTGAGCGGAGGACTGAGCATCAGTGCAGGACACAATGGGGAGCGAGAAGAGGTGAGTATATGCTGGTTAGTTTTTATTACTGCATGGGGAATGGACTTTGATCAAGAAAACTACTCAGAAAACACCTTTAAACGGCAGGGAAAGGAAAGGTACCTGGAACTGCCTCTTTAGCAAAAACACAATAACATATAATAAGGTCTGATTTACATTTTTATATTTTGGTCAGTATTTTGCAAAAGTATTTGTAAGCTTACGTTCATCTGTAATCCGGATCTCCCACTTCCACCTCCAAGATTTTTCCCGAGCTGCACCCATTCTCTGGAATGCACTACCCCGGACAATTGGGTTAATTTCCAACATCCATAGCTTTAAGCAAGCCATAAAAACACTTCTTTTTAGGAAGGCCCATCACATTCCCTCATCTTAACTCTTCTCCATTTACCCTGCTTCTACACTCCCTCTTGGAAACTTAACCCCACTTCTATCCACTACATCCCCCACACGACCCACTGCATCTCTAATCTGCTTATTCACAAATCGGCTCACACAGCGTTATATATATATATATATATATATATATATATATATATATATATATATATAAATGCTATACAGCACCCCGTTTGTAGACCCTGTTTCCCCAAAAATAAGACCTTCCCTGATTTCTTGGGATTTTCAGAGAGACTTGAATTATAAGCCCTAGCTGCATTAGATTAAAAAAAGGAATACATTACCTAGCAACCTCGGTCCAGGTCCATTCTACTGCTCTCCGTAGCTCCGACTCGCTTCTTGCAATCCTTGGCCGCTTACAGAAGATTCATAAATCCCATTCATAAATCCCAACTTCAGGAAGCAATGGCTGTGATTGGAAAATTGAGCACTGAATTGATTGGCTGAGCAGGGGTTGAAGAACCAATCACAACCATTGCGTTGTGGAGGCGGGATTTATGAATTGCCTGAACCATGGCATTGGTTGGCCAATTCATATATCACGCCTCCACAATGTGATGGCTGTGATTGGTTGAGCAGCAGTCAAATAACCAATCAATGCAGTGCCCGATGAACCAATCACAGCCATTGTATTGGTTCATCGAGAGCTGCTCATCCAATCAGAGCCATTGCTTCCTGGAGGTGGGATTTATGAATCTCATAACCAGGACGTGATCTTTTGTGGGCGGCCAAGGACTGCAAGAGCAGCGGGAGGGAACCAGATTGAGCCTGCTAGGTAAGTATAATATATCATCCCCTAAAAATAAGACCTAGCGCCTCTTTTGGGGCAAAAATTAATATAAGACACGGTCTTATTTTCAGGGAAACACAGTACATCTTTATAGTCTGTAAGCTCTTGCGAGCAGGGCCCTTACCCCTACTGCTCATGCTTTGCATCAGTTTACTACGTACTGTTTGTCATGACTCATTTTGTGCATGATTCCTCCATTTTCTGAAGTGCTGCAGAATATGTATGATTATTATTATTAACTTAAGAGTAGGTCTGAGACATGAAACACAGGCAAATCTTTCCACTATGTGTTACTCTACATTGCACTCCTAGTTTTGGCTTATAAATAAGGATGAGCAAGCTATGCACATGTGAATGAGCAATGATTTGGACAACCTGAGATGCTAGACATGTGGTTTCAGCGATAATCGGTTCTGCACTTTTACACAGTGTGAGGGATAAAGGCTTTATAAGGCCTGGTACCAACCCCACCTGGTACGTGGGAGTGACCATCCCACCCTTCACTTTGGTCACTCCAGGAAAAGCCGGCCCGGATTATGCGGCTTGGAGCCACCTACTTGCTACAACGTGTTAGTAGCTTAATGCTACTAACACTATACTGCCGGCTTCCTCCACCGAGCCCAGGCTGCTCGGTGGCACGTATCTGCCCAAGCGCTCCCCAAAGCAGCATAGGAGAGCATCCTAGGCGAGTTATACCTGCCCTCCAGCACCTTGCCGGTCACCGTCTCACATACGGAGGGTATGTTCGAGCCTGTGGGGTCGGACACCTTTAGCCGCCATGCAATGCGTCCTTGACAAGGCATCGGCATTGCCCTGTAGCTTTCCTGCCCTGTGTTCAACAGAGAAACTGAAATTTTTAAGTGTCAGGAACCACCTAGTGACTCTGGCATTTCTTTCTTTTGCCTGTGACATCCAGGTTAAGGGGGAGTGGTCTGTGATCAGCCTGAAGTGCCGACCTAGCAGGTAGTATTTTAGGGATTCCAGGGCCCACTTGATGGCTAGGCACTCCCGTTCAACAATACTGTAATTTTTTTCCGGCAGCGTGAGCTTCCTGCTCAGATATATCACGGGATGTTCCTCTCCTTCTACTTCCTGGGACAGAACTGCTCCCAGTCCCACATCGGACGCATCTGTTTGGACAATAAATTCTCTTTTTAAAATTGGGTGTGACTAACACTGGACGTTTACAGAGGGCCCGTTTTAACTCTTGGAACCTTTGCTGCGTCAGGGTTCCACTTGACCATGACTGGCTTACTGTTCTTGGTCAAGTCTGTTAGGGGCGCTGCTATGCTCGCAAAGTTTTGCACGAACCGCCTATAGTACCCTACAATGCCTAAAAAGGCTCTCACCTGCTTTTTAGTTGTGGGTTGTGGCCAGTTCTGAACGGCTTCAACTTTATTGACCTGGGGTTTTATAATACCCCTACCTATTATATACCCCAGGTATCGGGCTTCTTCAAGACTCGGGCGCACTTCTTTGGGTTTGCTGTGAGCCCTGCTTTTCTAAGGGAGTTCAGTACTGCCTGTACCTTGGGTAGATGGCTGTCCCAGTCTTCGCTAAAGATGATGATATCATCTAAATATGCTGACGCATATTGACGATGGGGTTTGAGTATGATATCCATCAATCTTTGGAAGGTTGCTGGGGCTCCATGCAAACCGAAGGGTAAGCAGATGTACTGAAACAACCCTTCTGGTGTGGCAAACGCAGTCTTTTCTTTCGCGCTGTCTGTAAGGGGAACCTGCCAGTAGCCTTTAGTAAGGTCGAGAGTGGAAAAGTACCTGGCATGACCCAGTCTCTCAATTAACTCGTCCACTCTCGGCATTGGGTATGCGTCAAATTTTGACACGTCATTTAGCTTCCGGAAGTCGTTACAGAAGCGCAGAGAGCCATCAGGTTTTGGTATCAGCACGATAGGGCTGGACCATTCGCTTTTCGACTCCTCAATTACTCCGAGGTCTAGCATTTTCTTGACCTCCTCTGAGATGGCTCGTCTGCGGGCTTCTGGAACCCTGTACGGTTTCAACTGAACCTTTACCCCTGGTTCAGTTATAATGTTGTGTTTTATGACACCAGTACGCCCTGGTATATCAGAGAACACATCTGAGTTACGTTGTATAAATTCCCTCGACTCTTGTTGTTGGGATTTGGACAGGGACCCTGATACACACCTCTGGGACCCCACCATGGGGGGTGCTCACTGCAGTCAGGGCTTCTCTGTCCTTCCATGGCTTAATTAGGTTTACATGGTACAACTGCTCTGGCTTCCGCCTACCTGGCTGGTACACCTTGTAGTTTACCTCTCCGACTTTCTCGATTATTTCATAGGGCCCTTGCCATTTTGCTAGGAATTTACTTTCTAGGGTGGGCACCAACACTAGTACCCGATCCCCAGGGTTGAAGGTTCTCACCTTGGCGGACCTGTTATATATCCGACTTTGGGCTTCTTGAGCCTGCTGTAAGTGTTCTCTAACAATGGGCATGACCGCCGCAATTCGATCTTGCATGAGGGAGATGTGTTCAATAACACTCCTGTAGCGGGTGGACTCGTGCTCCCAGGTCTCCTTAGCTACATCAAGGAGCCCTCGGGGATGTCTACCATAAACTAATTCAAAGGGAGAGAACCCAGTGGAGGATTGTGGGACTTCACGGATTGAGAACATTAAATATGGCAGCAGACAGTCCCAGTCCTTCCCATCCTTATTGACTACCTTTTTGAGCATGCTTTTTAGGGTCTTATTAAATCTCTCAACCAGACCATCCGTCTGTGGGTGGTACACAGAGGTCCGTAAGTGCTTAATATTCAGCAGCTTACACAATTCCTTCATGACCTTTGACATAAAGGGGGTTCCTTGGTCCGTCAGGATCTCTTTTGGTATGCCCGTGCGGGAGAACATGTGAAGTAGTTCCTTTGCAATACCCTTGGATGACGTATTGCGTAAAGGAACGGCTTCGTAGTCTACAACCACCAATATATGTTGGTAACCCCGGGCAGACTTTACCAAGCGCTCGAACGGCACCTCTATGATGGGCAAGGGCACTAAGGGGTTCCGGTAATGGGGCATAGGAGCTGTTATTTGACACTCCGGGCACGACTCACAGTACCGTTTTACATCACCATGTACCCCAGGCCAGAAAAAACGCTGAAGGATGCGTTCCTTAGTCTTTTCGCTCCCGAGATGACCTCCCAGCACATGCTTGTGCGCCAGGTCTAAGACCATCCTACGATAGGACTGAGGTACCACCAGCTGTTCCACAACCTCCCCACGGACCTTGTCAACCTGATACAACAATTCTTGGTTGACTGCAAGGTGTGGAAACACAGTATCAGCCCCTGGGAATTGAGGCTCCCCATTTATTACTTTAACATTTTCCCTAGCTTTTACTAAGGTGGGGTCTCGGAGCTGCTCAGTTCCGAAATTGGCACGTGAGACCTCTAAGTCAGGCATGGCAACTACTTCATCCTGTACCTCCGTCTCACCCGCCAATACTGTTAAGGGAAAGTTATCCCCATTCTCTTGGGTCACCCACCCCTACTGCCGGAACCGTACCCTCAGGGTCAACCGGTTCTGGACACACCTCATACACATTTGCATTATCATGAACATTACTTGCAGACGACCCTCGGTGTCGCCACAAGTCCCAAAATAGGGGAAAGTCTCTCCCGAGGATCACGGTGTGCATTAAGGATTTTACGATGCCCACCTCATGGGTGGCAAGTCCACACGGAGTCTCAAGTCTTACAAGGGCAATAGGATACTCCTTGGTGTCCCCATGCACACACACAACCCCCATGCGACGGCCGGTGAAGGTTGTGGGATCGACCAGGCTGGAGTGCACCAGCGTAACCAAGCTCCCTGAGTCCAGTAGAGCTGTCACCACAAAGTCATTCACCTTTAGGTGACATAATGGTCGATCAGTCTCTGACACAGTCTCTGCAGAACATACTGGCCGTGCGAACATCGACCTCCGCCGGGCAGAGTCACAGTCCATGGGTTCCACAGTGAGGGGACAGTTGGCAGCAAGATGCCCGGGCTCATGACAGCGCCAACATCGTATGGAGGCCCGGTCTCCTTGGGGTTCTACCCGGGACCCGAATGTCCATTTGGGGCTCCTCCTCTGCCCCAAACGATCCCTCTCTGAGCCGCCTCCCCTTGGGACACTTTTGACACCCCTTACATATGGAACAGTCTTACCAGGGGCTCCAGCCGACTTGCTGTTCCCGGGGTTGGAACATCGAGGAGGCACGGCTTGCAGTAAGTCCTCCGTGGCTTTATACCTCTCGACGAGGCTCACGAGTTGGTCCACGTCCTGGGGACCTCCTTGTCCCACCCAGCGCTGGATTGCGGGGGGCAACGAGCGTATAAACTTATCCAGAACCACTTTCTGTACGATCTCTGCCGGGGACGACTCCTCCGGCTGCAGCCACTTTCTCACCAGGTGGAACAGGTCGTACATCTGGGAGCGAGCTGGTAGGTTGTCCGTGAAAGTCCAGGCGTGTACGCGTCGGGCCCGCACATGGGTGTCCACGCCCAAGCGTGCCAGGATCTCACCTTTGAGCTTATTATAGTCCTGGGCATCCTGCTCACCGAGGTCAAAATAAGCCTTTTGGGGTTCTCCTGTCAGGAAAGGCGCTACTACCCCCGCCCACTGAGGCGCTCGGCTACTCTCTCAAAGACCGCGAGACAGGCCTCGATGTCATCGGTGGCCGTCATCTTTTGTAAGGCCGTCTGTACCGCGGTACGGGTGGTGGGGAGCGAACCAGACGACCTCTGCACACCTTGCGCCAGAAGAGCATTAGTCTCGGCCTGAGCTCTCATGGCCTCCTCATGGATCTTTTGCTGGGTCGCCGTCACTTGTTGCTGCTGGGCCAACGCTTGCTGTTGCTGCACGTTCATTTGTATCAGCTGCTTTATCAGTTCCTCCATCTTGGCAGTATCTGATGGCTGTGCCGTTGCAGCTTCCACCCAGGACATGGGGGTTACAGCACTCTCCAGTCAATCTCTCTTGGGCGGTTGCCCTTAGCAACGGTTCTCCAGCTGCTGCAGCAAAATGTCCATTAATTGGTGCATGTCTCTTTAAGACCGCTGCCCGCATCCAAACACCATATGTGAGGGATTAGCGTTTAGGATCGGTAGCAACCTGGGCATAAGCAGCCAGAGACAGTGACACATAGGATAAAGTCTTTAGTCCAGGCTTTGCCTGGGTTTATTTCCAAGCAAACAAAAGCAAAATACAGGCCTTAACATCAGGCAAACATAACGTATATCCTGCTCGTCTGAGCACTTACTATACATGTAGCGTCCCTGTCTACGTACTGGTAAACAAATGGCTCCTGAGCAGAGCCAGCCAGGACTCTCAGACCTGCAAAGGTCTCAGCTCTCCCTCTAGGCCCTGTAGGCCCAGGCTTTATAAGGCCTGGTACCAGCCCCACCTGGTACGTGGGAGTGACCATCCCACCCTTCACTTTGGTCACGCCAGGAAAAGCCGGCCCGGATTATGCGGCTTGGAGCCACCTACTTGCTGCAACGTGTTAGTAGCTTAATGCTACTAACACTATACTGCCGGCTTCCTCCACCGAGCCCAGGCTGCTCGGTGGCACGTATCTGCCCAAGCGCTCCCCAAAGCAGCATAGGAGAGCATTCTAGGCGAGATATACCTGCCCTCCAGCACCTTGCCGGTCACCGTCTCACAACAGGTACAAGCATCGCTCATTAAATGGAGGTGAAGCCGGCCAGAAATGCATGCAGAAACTGAACCATAAGCAAACTAATTCTCGCTCGTCATTTAGTTGGGACATTTACACCGACCGATAATTGTTCAGATTCCCGCTGGATGTGGGAATATGAACGGTTTATCGGCCTGTGTAAAAGGACCCTTACTGTCTACTAAATCCTTATTTAGGAGATTTTGTGTGATGAAGTTGGATCTCGAATCCAGCAAGGAGGATAGCTGTTGTCAGATATAAGCAAGGTTCAGTACGCAGGGCTTGGGGGTCAAAATAATGGTGAGCACAATGGACTGAAAAAGCCAGAATATTCCACGCTGAGCTTTTAAGGCTGGGGGCACACAGGACCAAAATCCCGCAGAAATCTCACAGAAGGACTGCACAGAAATACCGCAAGATTTCCGTGGGAAAAATGCAGTTTCAAAACTGCGGCGTCTCGCGGAGGATTTTGAAGCGGCTTTTCCACCTGCATTCCGCTACGGCTATCTCCACCATAGAGAAGAGAGCAGCCGCCGTGGAAATGGGGATAGAATTGACATGCCGTGTCTTTAAATTACGCGCGGCATGTCAATTTCAGCGCAGCTTGGCCACAACGGATCGACGCAGCATGTGGACGAGATTTTTGCAAATCTCGTCCACTTTGCTGCTTTATCCGGGAATAAAAAGCCGTACGCGGACTTTCCGTGCGGAAAGTCTGCACGGAAATACCGCCCAGTGGGATCCCAGCCTTAAGGGGTTTTCCAGGACTTGACTATTCAGCTATTCTCAGGATGGGTCAGCAATAGTGAGCACTAAAATGCTTGAGTGCTCGTTACTCAAGCCGAGCTTTACGTAATGTTTGAGAGCTCGTTTCGAGTAACGAACCCCATCACTCAAGCATTTTTCAAGGTGACCCATGCTCTGCATAGGGGAGGGCGTGTGATTTACCTGAAAACATCAAAAAGTGATAGAAACACCACAGAAATGGATAGGGAACAGCAGGGGCAGCATGCATGAATGCATCTGAGGCTCCCAGGTCGCACTATTAAGCCAAATTGTGTGCAAGAGCCTGGTGGTCACCCCCCCTAACAATTTAGTTGGGCCAGACCACAATCGGCAAGGCACATGTGCTGGCACATCTTAGCTAAGCACCACACTAGGAGGAACGAAGGCCAATCACCACCTGTGGGAGACAACACTGCCTCTTCTCTTGTGCTACATGCTGGCATTGCTGTCCAATCCCCCCTAGGACGCAGACACGAGCCTGCGTCCACACCGTACTGAAATTTTTCCCAGCGCAGTGTCCAGCTGTCCCCATCCCAGATGGGGTAAGGTGCACCCCTTCGCCTACCCAGTAGTCCAGAGCGTACTGAAATTACCTGGGTTGGTAAGCCTTCTGAAGACAGTGCTTCAGAGGGGGAGGCAAGTGCAGCACCAGAACAGGTTGGAAGAGGCAGACAGAGAAGCAGGGCCAGAGCAAGTAATCCCCCAACTGTTCCCCACAGCACCTCCTCATGGCAAGCTTCCGTGCAGAGGGCAAGGTGTTCGAAGGTCTGGAGGTTTTTTAATGAGAGTGCAGACGACCGACGAACAGTGGTGTGCAACCTGTGCCGCACTAAGATCAGCCACCACTACCAGCTTGAGCACCACCAGCATGCGCAGGCATATGACGGCTTAGCACCCGACGACATGGAATGAAGGCCATTCACCGCCTATGGGTCACACCACTGCCTCTTCCCTTGTGTCACATGCTGGCACTGAGATGCAATCCACCTCCCAGGACGCAGGCACGAGCGTCTCCCGCCCTGCACCCTTCCCTTCACCTGCACAGTCCTCCATTGCCTCCACCAATGTGTCCGAGCCTATCCACCAATGTTGCTTGATAGCCAGACCACCCTCACGTCTGTTCCTCAGCGTGTATTGGAGGAGGAGGGGGAAGAGACTGCTGCCCACACTGCAGAGGGTACCCATGCTACTTCCTTCACATCTGTTCTGCGTGTATGGGCTTAAGAGGAAGGGAGGAGACTGAGAGTCATCCTCCTAGTGAGGACAGCGATGTCTTCCGTACTGGGAGTCTAGCACACATGGCTGACTTCGGCTTAAGCTGCCTTTCCCATGACCCTCGCATTAGAAGCATTCTGGCCAACACGGATTACTGGGTGTTCACCCTTCTCTACCCACGGTATAAGGAGAACCTTTCCACTCTCATTCCCAAAGAGGAAAGGAGTACGAGAGTGATGTAATACCACAAGGCCCTGGTGGAAAAGCTGATACTAAACTTCCCATTTGACAACGCTAGCAGTAGAGGACGTAGTTCAGTGGGCCAACTAGCAGGGGAGATGAGGGGAACAGGCAGCATGTCCATCGCAAGCAGGGCAACACTCTCCAAGGCCTTTGCCAGTTTTATGGCACCCCAGCCAGACTGTGTCACCACTCCCCAGTCTAGGCTGAGTAGGAGGGAACAGTGTAAAAGGATGGTGAGGGAGTACATAGCTGACTGTACCAACATCCTCTGTGATCTCTCTGCTCCATACAACTATTGGGTGTCAAAGCTGGACACGTGGCACGAACTTGTGCTGTAGGCCTTGGAAGTGCTGGTCTGCCCTGCCGCTAGCATGTTATCAAAGAGGGTGTTTAGTGCTGCTGGTGGGATTATCACGGATAAGCGTACCCGCCTGTCAACTGACAGCACCGACAGGCTTACACTTATTAAGATGAACAAAGCCTAGATTTCCCCAGACCCCTCTTCTCCTCCAGTGCAAAGCAGCTTAACATAAAGTATCTTAAAGCTGGAACTGGAGAACCATGCACCCTCTATCACCCCAAAAAAGAGTAGAAGTAGCTTGATTTATCCTTCTCTGATCTTCTTCCTCCTCCTCCTCCTCCTCCTAAACCAGCATGTCAGCACGCTGAACAGCGAATTCTTCAGAGTACCAAAAGGCTCTGTAAAAACTATTTTTTTGGATGGCTGCCTCCTGGTTCTCGTCCCCAATTTTGAAGAGGTTCACCACTACAGTTCAGCAAACGTGCTGGTTCCAGCTTCATACGCCCACAAAGTCCACAAATGTATCTCAGCGCAGTGTCCAGCTATATGACACCAAGACAGAATGAATTGTCCTGGTTTGGCCACTCTAATTTCTTCATAGTACATGCTGCCTTTCCCTGGGGCACTGGTTAAAAAGGGGCTGGCACAGGCCATAGCTTGCCTGTCAGGGGATCCCATTAAGCAAGTACGAGCTCTATGTTAAAAAAAACTATTTCAGGGGTTATCCTGCACTCTTGGTAAACAAATCTTTCAGGCGTTTGCCTATACTCTTGGTACACAAATTTTTCAGGGGTTCGCCTATACTCCTGGTAAACAAATGTTTCAGGGGTTCGCCTATACTCTTGGTAAATAAATCTTTCAGGGGTTCACCTATACTCTTGGTAAACAAATACCCTGCACTCTTGCTCAAAAAATCTTTCAGGTTCTCACCTGCAATCTTGGTAACTAAAAATTTCTTCTTTTTAAAATGGGTTGTTTTCTTTTCTGTATTAAAAATGTAGAAGTACTGGCCTTTAAGTCCCCCCTATGCTGGCGTTTGTGGCTAATGAAATGCTGCGACGGAGGTGGCATGGGATGGCACTTACAATAATACATTAATTTGTCAATGATTTGTCAGCTATGAAGCACAATTTTAAAAGGGTCACATGGCGTACAGAAACGTATCCTAGCGCGGTGTCCATCTTTGGCCACTAATTTATTTACAGGTCATGCTGTCTTTCCCTGGGGCACTTGTTAACAAGCCCCTTGGGGAGAGGCAGGTGCTGGGACAGGCGGTAGCTTGCCTGTCGGTGGACCGCCACCTGAATCCCATTAAGCAAGTATGCACTGTCGCTCAAAAAATCTTTCAGGCTTTTACCTACACTCTTGGTACACAAATCTTTCAAATGTTCACCTATACTCTTGGTAAACAAATCTTTCAGGGGTTCACCTGCACTCTGGGTGAAAAAAATCTTTTATTTTAGAATGGGTTGTTGAATTGTGGAGATGTCTAGATGTACTGGCATCTGAGTCCCCTTTATGCCCACATTTGCGGCTCATAAAATTTTGTGACAGAGGTGGCATGGGATTGGAATTAGGATCATAAATTTATCAGCAATTGTCATCAGCATTGTGGGCTATCACCCACAATTTCAAAGAGGGTCGCTGCCAGGCCCTGCCAGCCCTCTGCAGTGCCTGTCTCCTGTTCCTCCTCATCCAATACACACTTATAAATAGACATGAGGGTGGTGTGGCTATCAAGTGACTGTTTGGCATGAGGACAGCTGAACGCTGCGCTGGGAAAAATTTCAGTATGCTGTGGATGCAGGCTCATGCCAGCATCCTGGGGGGATTGGATAGCAATGCCAGCATGTAACACAGGAGAAGAGCCAGTGTTATCCCCCACAGGTGGTGATTGGCCTTCGTTCCACCTAGTGTGGTGCTTAGCTTAGATGTGCCAGCGCGTGTGCCTTGCTGATTTTGGTCTGGCCCAACTACATTGTTATGGGGGTGACCACCAGGCTCTTGCCCACAATTTGGCTTAATAGTGCGACCTGGGAGCCTCAGATGTATCCATGCATGCTGCCCCTGCTGTTCACTATCCATTTCTGTGGTGTTTCCATCATTTTCTGATGTTTTCAGGTGAATCATACACCCTCCCCTATGCAGAGCATGGGTCACCTTGAAAAATACTCGAGTCTCCCATTGACTTTAATGGGGTTCGTTACTCCAAACAAGCTCTCAAGCATTACGAAAAGCTCAGCTCGAATAACGAGCACTCGAGCATTTTGGTGCTCGCTCATCTCTAATCAAGATCGCTTATGTTGACATCTCTGATGATCCCTGTACTTGGTATTAGTAGCAAAACACTTCCCACATTCTGAACATGAATATGGCTTCTCTCCTGTGTGAATTCTCTGATGAGCAACCAGATGTGATTTATCTGTAAAACATTTCAGGTTTTATCGCATATTTTTGTGCGGAATTCACCCCTTTATTGAGAAGTAAATTCCGCAGTGAAAGCTGCAATAAAATTGACAAGTTGCTGAATTAAATTCCCCATGCATGTCACTTTCCGCACAGGTTTTGTGTGCATTTTTTCTGCAGCTTGTGGGCGAGATTTTCAAAACCTCATCCACTTTTTCTGCTACTGTAAATGCCGCAGAATTTCTGTTAGGAGGGTCCATACGAGAATACTGTGGGAAATCCTCCCCGTGTGGACCTAATAGTCCTAATGTCCACAGCTGCCAGTGATCACAAGCAAGAGACTCTGCTTGGCTGTAAATTAAGGTACTATGGCTTGTCACAGTGGCTGGCAGTATGAAGGAGCACAGCGACTGGCAGTATACAGGAGCTCAGTGGCTGGCAGTATAGAGGGGCATATTTTAAGCTACATATTCACAAACCAAAATCTGCATACACCTGTGTGAATGTACCCTAAGTGGAGTCTGTTCTCCAAGTATTGGAAGGGGTATCATCTCTCCTTAAGGAGAGTACCCAGAAGGAGTGTGGAGACACCTAGTAGGTGAGTGGGTCATGGGGAGGTATCACCTCTCCCCAAGGAGAGCACCCAGAAGGGGTGTGGAGACTTCTAGGAGCAGATGAGGAGACTTACAAGGCCATGCATGCTCCTCTGGGTAACATATGCAAATAAGGAAGGTGGAACAATACCTCTGCAGCGGCACCTATTGGATGGCAGCATTCCTTCAAATTAATGAACAACTCTTTAAACAAGTCTTTAAAACACTGATTGGGGAAAGGAAACTAAGCCAGAAAACCAAGCTTCATTCCGATAAATTAGAATATTACATATGCGCTTAAGCAGTGCCAATAAGAGATAATTTGTGATGCTTACTAGGGAAGGGGGAGGTCCCATTTAGCTGGAAGGTAAGGCAGACCTCCTCCCCTAGGCCCAAAGAAAGTTTGTGGATAACTTCCAAATGGTTGTTGAAGTATTCTTTATTCTCACAAACGATATGCCGATAGGTATGGAATGATAGGCTGCAATGCGTTTTGGCGTGAACAGCACGCCTTTCTCAAGCATACAATAGTAGGTAATAGCACAAATATGTATATCATACAACGAGAACTTACCAGAAATGAATTAGCAGAAGAATCCCCCATCTGTTCGGCTGCCTGGCGGAAGTTACGTCACTCCGATGCTGGGAAAGGCAAATCCGTTGTGTGGAATGCATATGGCTTTGAGACTTTCACTCAGATAAATAGGAAAGTCATAGACATTTCTACAGCAATATTGCTGTGTGAGAATATACACAGATTGGATCGAGGAGAGCTGTGTTTTATTTAATCCTGAGACATTTGGTATGATTTGGTCGTTGCTACTGTTAGCGCAAATATCACTAATTGGTATGTTTTCAGGTATCCAAATTCAGTTTGTTCATACTTTATTCACTGGAAAAGAGCCAACAATGCAGTACCTGATAAGGAGCAGAGCAGGCACAATCGCCATAAGGCTGGCACAATTGCTGTAGACCTTAATAAGATGCAGTAAGCCAGACTATAGACTGGAGGAGCTAATTTTCCAGTGCAGACTAATATGCAGCCACCCACTCAACCCAGCCCAGATTGGGGAGGAGTGACTGCAGATGAACCTAGTCCTCAATGTGAACAATACCATAGCCAGCCAATGAATAAGTGCGTCCCACCATGCAGGATTACAACTCACACTGACATAGCAGCGGGTTGCCCTGTATCTCAACAGTGGGGCACACTGGCTGACATCTTGGGCTTCCCCAGATGTCTAACAGCAAACTGCATAAATAAAATACTGATACACGCTAATACAATGCAGATGTTAGTTCTGCATTTTGGCCAAGACGCATAAGCTGATGGGCCGATGGCAAGGCCACCACGCGTCCGTTAGAACCTACACTGTCTCACTGTCAATTACATTGAAATCGCAGAGGTGAGAGGAAAAACAAAAACATTATTCACTGGAAAAGAGCCAACAATGCAGTACATGATAAGGTGCAGAGCAGGCGGAATCATCTGCAGTCACTCCTCCCCAATCTGGCTTGGGTTAAGTGGGTGGCTGCATATTAGTCTGCACTGGACAATTAGCTCCTCCAGTCTATAGTCTGGCTTACTGCCTCTTATTAGGGTCTATGGCACCTCTGCCTACTTTACGGCGATTGTGCCAGCCTTATGGCGATTGTGCTTGCGGTGATTGTGCCTGCTCTACAACTTATCAGGTACTACATTGTTGGCTCTTTTCCAGTAAATAATGCTTTTGTTTTGCCTCTCACCTCTGATTTCAGTTAGCTCATGCTCGAGCATCGAGGAAGCTTACATATCACACATACATTGGATGTGATTAAAAGTCATCTGTTTATTCAATTAATAAGCAAAAGTATATATACAAAGACATCTAAGACGAGGCTAAAACACGCCTCACTTGTAAGAATTATAATATATTATAATTATTTTATTTGGTTATTAAAACACAACAAGAACAATGACTAATTAATAAAAGGCAGGACTTCTTTTAGACCGATTAGAATTATTTCTTATGAAAGTTTTGTAAAATGACCTTGAAGACGGCCTTGCATTCTTATAACAGAACAGAAATGTGAGCGAAAGAAAGACAGTGAATAGTTGAAAGAAGACCAGGTTGAAAAACAAAAAATCTTTTAATTTCCTCCAACTACAGAAATATATGGTATTACCGTGCCAAGATCCAGAGCTCTACACAGAAGAATAAACACTCTGACTGGCTTTTAAAAACCAGTGTGAATGCCCTGATGTGTTAAAACTCTTATCCTGCTGTCACAGGCATTCTCACATTCCGAACTACAATATAGCTCTATCCCTCTGTGAGTTCTGTAAAACATTTTCAAAATTTATATTTCTTTGAAAAACATTTTCCATCTATAGAGCATCAAGACAGCTTATGTTGACGTCTCTGATGATTCCTGCACTTGATATTAGAAGCAAAACATTTCCCACATTCTGAACATGAAAATGGTTTATTTCCTGTGTGAATTCTCTGATGTGCAACAAGACTTGATCTTCCTGTAAAACATTTCCCGCATACTGAACAAGAATATGGCTTTTCTCCTGTGTGGATTCTCTCATGTCTAGCAAGATGAAATTTGAGCATAAAACATTTCCCACATTTAGAGCATGAAAATGGCTTCTCTCCAGTGTGAATTCTGTTATGCTTGGCAAGATCTGATTTCAGTAAAAAACATTTCCCGCATTCTGAACATGAATACGGCTTCTGTCCTGTGTGAATTTTCCCATGTGTAAATAGGCTAGATCTGCTTTTAAAACATTTCCCACATTCTGAACATGAATATGGCTTCTCTCCTGTATGAATCCTGTGATGTGTAATGAGACTCGATTTGTCTTTAAAAGATTTACCACATTCTGTACATGTATACGGCTTCTCTCCTGTGTGAATTCGCTCATGTCTAACAAGATGTGATTTTTTTACAAAACAATTCCCACATTCTGAACATGGGTAAGGCTTCTCTCCTGTGTGAAATCTCTTGTGTTGAACAAAACTTGATTTGTCTTTATAACATTTCCCACATTCTGAACATAAATATGGCTTCTCTCCTGTGTGAATTCTTTCATGTTTAACAAGATCCGATTTCAGCATAAAACATTTCCCACATTCAGAACATGAATATGACTTCTCCCCTATGTGACTTATTTGATGGTATTTTAGTTTGGCTTTAGCAATAAAATATTTCCCACATTCTGAACATGAAAACTTCTTCTCTCCAGTGTGAATTTTCTCATGTCTAACAAGATGTGATTTTGAGGTAAAACATTGACCACATTCTGAACAGGAGTACGGCTTCTTCTCTCTGTGAGTTCTGTTGTGTGCAGAGAGTCCTGAACTTTTTTTAAACTGTTTTCCACATTCAGCACATTGAAACCATTTGCCAACTTTGTGATCTGCACTTGTGATAACAATCTGTGATTGGTCAGGAGCAGGTTCCCCATCATTAGGGGGATTATAGGATGGATCTCCACAGTTAAATCCTGACTGTACATGAAGGGTAATGGGGTTTTCTCTTGCAGAGCGCTGCACCACATCTTCATCTTCTACTTTATAGTGTAGTGACAACATGACATTTCCATCAGAATTCTCACTGGGATTATCTGTTAGGATTAAAATGGAGTTTTATTAATTTTATTTTCGAACTATAAAAGTAGTAATTTATAATATTTCTAATAAACTGCAATACGATTTGAAATTGCTGCACCAAAGTTTGCAAAACAAATCTGCTGCAAATACACCACAAAATCTGTAACCATAATTCTCCAGCAAAAATGCAAACAGAATTTAAAGGAAAACTTCCTTTATTTTTTTCTCAGGTGTTAAAGGGGTATGCGCATCTCAGGAATCCTATTTCAATGTGTTCAAAATCGACCACCTCATCTCAATCCACCACCCAGCCCAAGCCCTCTGCTCCTCTGATAAAATGACATTAAGCACCCTCAATCTCTCATTACTGCCTCCAATACTTCTCCAGAGCAGCACCAGTCCTCTGGAACGCACTACCCCAAACTATCCGGGCAATCTCTGACACACGAAACTTTAGGTGTGCTCTAAAAAACGCACCTCTTCCTAAACTAAACCCCTCCCCCTGATAACATGCTCCCTCTACTACTGATTGCAATCATTGCTAGCCGCCATCATCCATCCCCTGCAGTCATACCGATTCAGCCAGTCTGACCATTGTCTGTGTGTATAGCATCCCTCACTCTCCACCTCGCTATACCGGGCACATCTCCACCCCCTTTACCTTCTGTATCACCCTATTATCTGTAGTATGTAAGCTGGTTGGAGCAGGACCCTCACCCCTACTGTTTCCATCAATTGATTACTACATGTAACCAGGGTTTTGTTTGTTTCCCGCTGCTTTGTTAGCGCTATGGAATATGTTGGCACTCTAAAATTAAATATTATTATTATTATTAAACATCAGCAATTGTATTCCAGAAGTGCAATCAGTGCTATTAGTAAGTATAACTGTTGCACTTGCTCGTTAAATCGGACTCATGCTTTATAGTGGTTTACTTTGCTGAATGCAACTGCAAACAAACGACGTCTACTAAACTATTCCATTTAGCATTGAAAATAAGTAAATAAAAACAAATAAACAAAAATAAAAAATTAATCGTGTTTTTTAAATAGCATCAATCTATTCTGCAGCTTTCAGCTAAGTTATTTATTACTCCCCACCAAGTTGGGTACTCAATTTACCGACCTCAGAAGAATGAAAGGCTGAGTCAACCTTCAGCTGGCTACCTGAACCATGTGGAGATTGAACTCACTTACGGGCACAGCTAGTCACATGCCGCCTAAGGTCCCTTTTACATGGGACGATCTGTCGGGCGCAGATGCCCAACAGGTCAACCCAGCAATGATCGTTCTTGCGTAAAAGCCCAGGAATGATCATCGCTTAGTGAATGGAGGAAGAGTGGGATCGCTCCATGTGCCCGCCTCAATTCACAGTAAACAGGCAGTCGTACATGGATGAATGACTGCCTGTTTACACGGGCCGATCCATGATTCAGTTTTCTATATGCAGAAACGGAACAACGAATGAGAATCGAATGAATTCTCGCCCGTCGCTCAGCTCAGGCATGCATTTACACTGAACGATTTATCGTCCTGTGTAAGGGCCTCAAGCACGTGGCCTCGACCACCAATCACCGATGTCAGCCATAGAAATGCTAAAGCCAGTGACTGGCCACAGTGGTCTTATGCTTAGATGGCATAAGTCCAGCCATGCCCAGAAGTGAGCAGAGACCAGGGGGGGCACCATGGGTGATTATTATTATTTTGTCAGTAGTTACTGGGTTTCTAAAAAAATAAAGGTAGCCACTGAATAACCCCCAAAAATGCCAATATAATAACATTGTATAAATTTCTTCTTACCTTGTGATATAAGAGGCTGGTGGTCCTCCATCATGACATCCTTGTACAGATCCTTGTGTCCTTCTACATACTCCAGCTCCTCAATGGAGAAATAGACAGCGACATCCTGACACCTTATAGGAACCTGACAACACAATGATACCGTCATTACCCAGACTCCTCTAGTGCGGTTACTGTATAATTACCCAGCATTCCCAGCAGGGTCACCTCTCCAGTCAGCAGCTCAGTGATCTTGTTGGTGAGTTCTAGGATCTTCTGCTCATGTATCGGTAAGTGAGGAGGAGCCTCTGTGATGGGGCTCTGGCTCCTGCTCCATCCTCCTGACTCATGGAGATGGCTGTTGGGAGTCGTACCGTCACCTGATGTCTTCTTCACCATCATGTAATCCTGTGTATGTAGAGAGACATGTAGGGAACTGAACCCAGTATTCCTCCATTAGCAGAAAGTGAGAGATTATAATACCGCTCTATAGTGGTCTGCTGAGACCACATCTGGAATACAGGGGCTTATTTACTATTCATAATACTATAATTTTCTGGTGCAAGTTACACCAGAAAACTGTCTTACATGCTTCGGACACATTTATTATGTGTTTTTAGACACTTTTGGACAGTTTTTCTGGCTTTTGGGAAAAAGGGGTGTAGCCCAAATTGCCATGAATTACACTCAAATTTTGGTGCATTTTTTGCATAAACCTAGTTAGTTAACTAATAGGTGGTCTAAACCTAGCCTAAAAATACAACAGATGTAACATTGAGTGTTAAATCTGGCCCATTTTAAAACTGTCTAGTCTATGTTTGCTCTGTCTTGTAGACAGTATTAGTATTGTGTTCAACTCTGGAGACCTCACTTACAAGAAAACATTGATAAACTAGAACAAGGAACAAGAATGGTGGAAGATCTCAAGCATAATCACCATTTTTTTGCAGTGCTCACTGAGAGCAACATAAGGTAATGCCTGCCACGGCGATTACAGTGATGTGTCTGCTGTGTGGATCTGTGCAGTAGTTTTGGAGAAACTTACATTTAATTAGTAGCAGCCAGACATAGAACTAGTCCTACATATTCATGAGCTGCAGGCTGGCCACACCTACTCCTCCCTCCAGCCAATGATTGGCAGTTCTCTTTACGATAAATGTGAAACTTTGATCCAGCACCAATATTCTTAAAAAAACAAACAAAATCCCTCCTTTATTGAGAAAACATTAAAAATTCCCAAACGCACAGGGATTAAAGAACAGGCTGATGCGTTTCGGCTGTCATGCAGCCTTTCTCATAGCAGCACATTGGAAATCAAGGCCTTAAATAATGCCAAAGGGTATGACATGTATACAGGTATACAGGGTATACAGGGTATACAGGGTATACAGGGTTTGACATGTTATAGTTGCTTGTAATGCTGGACATATCACCATGATCATGTTCTATGACAAATATAAATGTCTCTATTACTATGCGCTTTACACCATGGATAGGAGATCCCTCACATTGTGGAATATGTTCACCAGCTGAAACGTATTCAGGGGTTTAGGATGGAGACCAATGATTGGTAGACCTGCGGGAGGGGTGGACAGCTATAACATGGGTGGGTGTAGCTAAGCTACAGCTCATGGACATCCAAGACTACTTCCTGTAGTTCTCAATGAATGTCCTGCTACTGATAAAAGGTAAGTTTCTCCAAAACTACTGCACAGATACATACAACAGACAGATCACTGCAATCAGTGTGACTGTCACTACCTTGTGCTGCCCGAGAAAGAGGTGCAAAAAGATGGCAACAGCAGTCTCTTTAAAGAACCTAATCTGTATAGCCTGAAAGATGGAAGGGAAAGTGGGGACGTGACCGATCAAACCTTTAGGGAAAAAAAAACCTAAGACAAGCAGGCACATGTCAGAAAATACTTTACTAAAAGAGTAGTAGATGCGCGGAACAAACTTCCAGCAATTGTTTATTATAAAACCCAATAAAAATTATTGAAAAGAAAAGCAAAAGTACGTCTGCCTGTCCACGGGCGGGAGGCGCTGCTATGGAAAGCGCAGCCGCGGTGTCCACGACCAGGGAGTCATAGCAATTCTCCGCTTGTGGGATCTAAATCGCGGCATCCCGCAATTTGTTAGATAGGCTCACCGCTGAGACCTGTCAGCGCTCCCCCTCGTCCCCCGGAATATTCCACAACGGTTGTGGACAGGGGGCCTACATGACTGTAATCCTGTATATTATATATATCCATTCTAAGGGGGAAATAAAAGGAAAGTATAGGAGACGACGAGATCTGTTGTCCTCTGTGATTCTATAGAGAAACTAGTGATAAAGTCCAAGTCTCCGGGCCGAACCCCGGCCATGTGATCCTGCTGGCTCCTGGCTGTCCTTTCCTCCTCATTACAACGAGCCTACTTAGGGCTAATTCCCACGGATGTATTTCTGCTGCGTTTAATGCGTCGTTATCCCGCAGCTATTAGATTCTATTGAACCTAATAGCTTTCTGCCTTTCAATGTTCACTCTGCGGAATTTCGCAGCGTGAGAGAAATCACGACATGTTCAAATTCCTGCGGAAAAACACGCGTCCGGCAGAAGTATCGCATGATTATGTGTCATTGCCCACCACTGGCGCGTCATGCGCTGCACTGTGCATGCGTGCTGGCTCACCAAACGGGACTCACGCGGCGGGTCCGGAGAGGTGAGGTCTTTGGGGGGCGCCGTGTAGGACTCCGCTGTGATATTTCCATTGACAGAGTCCGACACGGCCATGGGCTGGAGGCCTTACCATTCTCATTGCTCCTACAACATTACTATTAGCTCATTGGTTCCCACCATACAGAACTGACCATATTGGGGGCCGATCTTCACATTCTCTGCTGCTCAGTTCTTTAGTTCTCCCTCACTTGGAAGGTCTGGAAGCCGTTATACAGGACACTGGGTTGTTCCTATTACGTCCTAGAATGGATTTGCTCTTCCCTTAGTCTATGTTCACTCCTGCATTCTGGGGTTCTGTTTTCCTGCTCTGTTATAGGAATAGGAAAGGAGAATCCCCTGCAAAACGGATCTCTTCCATGGAGGAACCGAATATTTCACTGCAGGACTTTTACTTCTGGCATTTTATATGACGGAACCTCCAAACGCAAATGTGAAGATCTCAGTCTGACATAATACAATAAAGACAATAGAATTATAGAAAAGCTTACCTCTCCAGTCAGCAGGGAGATGATCTCCAATGTGAAGCTTAGTATTCTCTTGGTAATCTCATTGCCGGTCTTCTCCATCCTCGGTGGGTCATTCATGAGGACCATTTTGGATGAGAATATGAGGGAACTGGAGTGTTTTAGTACTGCCGGCCCTTTTTGAGAAAAGCAAATGTTCTACATCATATAGTCATCATCATCATGTGTGATATACAGGACCTCAATTATTAAGCATTGAGAGAAACAGCTTCTTAGAGCCTTCATAGAGGGATTCCCAGCATATATACACACACTGACTGGCACTTTTATTATTTGAAATTCAGTATAAAATCTGCACCCACTAGTTCAGAGAGATAGAGAAGAGATCCTGTCCTCCTATGTGTATAGTGTAAGGAGACATCATAGCAGCAGTCTACACCCACCAGCTCAGAGATGGAGAAGAGATCCTGCTCTCCTATGTGTACAGTGTATGGAGACATCATAGCAGCAATCTACACCCACCAGCTCAGAGATGGAGAAGAAATCCTGCTTCCTATGTGTACAGTGTAAGGAGACCTCATAGCAGCAGTCTACACCCACCAGCTCAGAGATGGAGAAGAGATCCTGCTCCCTATGTGTACAGTGTATGGAGACATCATAGCAGCAGTCTACACCCACCAGCTCAGAGATAGAGAAGAGATCCTGCTCCCCTATGTGTACAGTGTATGGAGACATCATAGCAGCAGTCTACACCCACCAGCTCAGAGATGGAGAAGAGATCCTGCTCCCTATGTGTACAGTGTATGGAGACATTATAGCAGCAGTCTACACCCACCAGCTCAGAGATAGAGAAGAGATCCTGCTCTCCTATGTGTATAGTGTATGGAGACATCATAGCAGCAGTCTACACCCACCAGCTCAGAGATAGAGAAGAGATCCTGCTCTCCTATGTGTATAGTGTATGGAGACATCATAGCAGTAGTCTACACCCACCAGCTCAGAGATGGAGAAGAGATTCTGCTCTCCTATGTGTACAGTGTAAGGAGACAACATAGCAGCAGTCTACACCCACCAGCTCAGAGATGGAGAAGAGATCCTGCTTCCTATGTGTACAGTGTATGGAGACATCGTAGCAGCAGTCTACTCCCACCAGATCAGAGATAGAGAAGAGATACTGCTCTCCTATGTGTATAGTGTATGGAGACATCATAGCAGCAGTCTACACCCACCAGCTCAGAGATAGAGAAGAGATCCTGCTCTCCCATGTGTATAGTGTATGGAGACATCATAGCAGCAGTCTACGCCCACCAGCTCAGAGATAGAGAATAGATCCTGCTCTCCTATGTGTATAGTGTATGGAGACATCATAGCAGCAGTCTACACCCACCAGCTCAGAGATGGAGAAGACATCCTGCTCTATGTGTACAGTGTATGGAGACATCATAGCAGCAGTCTACACCCACCAGCTCAGAGATGGAGAAGAGATCCTGCTCCCTATGTGTACAGTGTATGGAGATGACATAGCAGCAGTCTACACCCACCAGCTCAGAGAAAACTGATAATTAGAGTTGGAACTGGGAATTAGATATTGAGCCTGCAGGGGGGAGGGGGGCTGGTGATAAATGCCATATACATGATATATAATGGCCAGATACAGTATTATTTCCCCTGTACACACACTGCAGCTTACTCTAAAAAGTCAGGTATACTTTAAATTGTACAGCAATCTGTTGCTGGGTCTACAGCCAGGCTCACACGGGCGGATTCCAGTTGTGAGCCCAGCCGGCAACCCTGCGTATCTGACTACTGTAATGCAGATGACGGCGGTGGCTCGCCATTGGTCATGCGAAGTACAGCTTATTTCTTGAATGTTTGTATTTCCAGCGCTGATGCTCGGTGGTGACGTGGGTACCTGTAGCCCATACACAATGTTACATGCATATGGGCTGCGGGTCGGATGGCCTCCAATTTTTTGCGCCAGCTTGTGGACAAGATTTTCAAAACGTCGGCCACCTTGCTGCTACTGTAAATGCTGCAGGATTTCTGTGCGGAGGGTCCACAGGGAAAGTCTGCCCGTGTGTACCCAGCCTGATAGTCCTAATCCCCACAGCGGCTAGTGTTCATAAGCCGGAGACTCTGGCTGACAGAATAATGAGGTACTATGGCTGGGCACAGCAACTGGCAGTATAGAGGGGCACAGCGACTGGCACTACAATGAGATATTCGGGCGCCCGCAACTTATTGTGTCTGTACTGCATCACCCTCCGCCACCTCTTACCTGCCGGCCGGAGTCACACTGATATCGCTGTATATATATCCTCTGGCTGATAACAGAGACAACAGCACAACAGCAGTGACCACGGCAATAGCTAAAGGACCTGTGATGATGTCACCACCATGTGATCAGTAGGGGGCGGAGCTCAGCAGTGAGGAGAATAAAGCCGGCTGCACACGAATGGATTTGCATTGCAGAAACCGCGGTCAGCTTCTGTACTGCGGATCTGCAGCAAATACCGCTCAGACCATGCAATGCAAACACGCTTTTTCCTACACACTCGTGGAAACAAATTACGATTTCCGATAGCGGAGCAAAAATCGCAGCATATTCTATCTTCGTGCGGATTCTGCACGGAAGCGATGGGTTAATGGAGGGAGCCCCCCACTCTTCCTAACGGCTTAGATGCCACGGACACTGTTGTCTATGGTAATCAAGTAGTTAAAAGGATCAGAGTTCTCCATGATTCGGGGCGTTGCAGGAAGGTGGAAGCTGTGACCCACCCGCACTCACCAACGGGAATCAAATTTAGTCTCAGCATTTAAAAGTGCAGCGGCCCATCAGCGCCACAACTATTCATGTTAGCGTCCTCCCACTAACACCATAGGAGTTCTTCACAGGGCGGGTGTGCTGGAAGTCATCAGATCCGGATAGATGAGAGGATGCCACTTAATTACCTCGGGCACTGCAAAAAAAAGGTGAAAAAAAAGAGAAAATTTGGTGCCCTTGTAGTGTCCCAGAACCTGCGGAGTCCTTGTTGCAAAGTTGTCAAGTGGTTGCAGAAAGCACATTTTTCCCATGCACAATCATATATACTGTTTGCACCTTGCATTGCTCTGCCTTATACTCACCACACCTTGCAGAAGCTCCGGCTATGCAGAGATATAAGGGTCCAATTGTACAGATGAAATGGGATTTTGGTTATTAGACTCCCCTCCAGCAGATTTTGCAGAGTGCATCAGTTTTGCAAAGCCGATCTCCAGCAGATTTGCAAGGCAGCAGGTCCCTGGGAATGTGGGAGGGGGCAGACAGCAGACAGACAGGCTGACTTCAGTTTGGGATGGGGAGTTAGAGAAGCAGTAACCTAACAGCCCAGTGAGAAGACCAGAGAGAGACCTGTGTAAACTTCTGAAGAATGACCTCGTGATGTGGGAACGCTCCGGTATTCTGTGCCTGGGGGATCTTTACAACGCTAATGTCTTGCTATCATTCGAGCAACTGCAAAATCAGTACCAAATATCCCGATCCCACTTTTATAGGTATCTCCAGATTCGGCAGGCGTTACAGATACAATTTCCAACCCCACTACCCCCTAATAGGAATTCTACGGTCTCAGGGGCCCTGAGGCGTTATATCCCATTTAATAGCTTTGAAGGTCACCCAAGGGATCCCCCCTGCTTTATCCAATTGGAAATCCCTGATTCCAACATTGACAGAAGACATATTTCAAGATTTACTGGAATCTCCTTTATGTGTCTCCCCCTCAGTAAATAACAGGATGATTCAGTTATACATAGGGCACCAATGTTACCTCACCGTGGCCAGACTGCAGGGAATGGGCAGCAATCCATCTGCACATTGTATCCACTGCTCATGTTCCTTTGCTGATTTCTGGCATATGATTTGGAATTGTCTGTTGACCCAGTCATAATAGGGAGAGGTCACAAGCCTGCTTTCTGAAATTCTCAATATCCAAATTCCTGCTACCCCAAAGATCTGTCTCTTCGGTATCCTTGATGAAGAACATTGGCAACACCATGGCAGAATTTTTCTTCATGAGGTTCTGTTCCTGGCTACAAAAGTGATTGCACCACTGTGGATGGACCCGAGTGGCCCCTCCCTGGCAATGTGGAGAAAGCTTATAATACAACCATATCTCTAAATAACTTGGTCTAGAAGACACACAAGTGCCCAGACAAATTCCATAAAGTTTGGGGTCGATGGTGCGATTTGTCACTTACCTTTTCCCTTCACAATTGTTCTCCTTGATGATATCAACACTGCAAAGGGGGTTCCAGTGATTAGTAGATGCTTGAGACGGATTCCGTGATCTGGGTCATACACTCTGCTAATTGATTGGTATGCTTTGCATGCATGTATGTCAATGACTTAGTTTTTACTATGTTCTGTTCCCTTGTTCCCTTTCTTTTCTTCTGGATTTTACTGCAATTACTGTATACTGTAATGTCATTATTTGTGTATAAGACTGTATTGTTAATGCTTCGCATGTTGTTTACCTTTCAATAAAATGAATTAAAAAAACTTCTGAGGAAAGCAGGTCAACCCATGAGAAAAGACCCCCGGAATCTTCGTGCACTCTGCCATTTGTGCAATGCTGATTTTTGTGCCAGTCTATGCTGTAAAGGTAACTACTGAGGAAAAGGAACGAAGCTGGAGTTAGACAGAGAGGATGACGCTGAACAAGGACCTCTCGGCATACACTGATTTCTAACCTACGGTAGTAACCGTGCCAGTCAGCTACCACGTTGATGAATTGTCCCCACATGCATCCTTTCAGGTACCATGGGATATAACTGAATTGTGAGTAACAAGAGGATATTGTAATGTATTTTGAGCAGAGCCCCATAGCAGACGTTAATTTAAATTGGACTGTGCATGTTAAGAATTGAATCAGTAACTGTTAGCAAAGATATTCCTGTTACCAACCAAGTAGGGGACATTCCCAAGAGCATTATAAGCTGTAGCTTCAGTAACTCTCCTAAAGCAGCCAACTTTAAAGGCACGATAACCAAATGAGCATTCGTCTACTGCTGTTGTATAATACCTCATGTTACGTTATAACTGACTATTGTAACCTGAATGTGCATAGTTGCAGTAAAATTGTTTCATGAATTCTCAGTGTCAGAAGTCAATCCTGCATTCCGTATAACTGAAGTAGCTCCCCTTATTAAAGGTACGCTGTGGGACCCGGGAACCTCAGGTTAGTGAAGCTACCCTGCCACGTGACATAATAATTACTGGTCCTTGCTAGCCTGCTATATTAACCCCCGGTACACCAAAAAACTATGATGGAAAGCATGCCATATAAGCAAAGACAAAGTGCTGCCCTAATGGTGGACTGGCAGCAAAGCAACTGATAAGGGCAGGTAAGGCCCTAATGGTGGACTGGATGTGGTATAACTTGTTGCAGAGTTTGAGTGCTGGATGCGACTGAGTCACTTTAGGCAGACATTGTGGAGGAACAGCTCGTCTTTACTGGAACCACATGTGTGGATTCACAGAGATAAACTTTACATAACATGGTGGACTGTACAGACAGGAAGAAGGAAGAGGGGAAAAAACAGCGAGTATACAGCAAAAACAATTCATTACAGTATAAGTATTAGTGGCATCGCAATCTATAGTCCTGTTAGTAAACTGCAGTCCTTCCAGTAATATACATAACAAGCTGAAGCTGTTGTATCTCCAACATAACTGTCATAGAGCAGAGAAAGGGTTAATGGGCATAGCTGTAGAGATCCATACAGGATAGTGAGGGGGTAATGAGGAATATCTTTGGTGGTCTAGCATCATGCTCATGTGGTTATGTGATATCAGAAGATATTACAGGGAAGGGGTATAGGAGTACTACAAGTCCTAGTAGATCCAGGCTCTTACTTTGGGATTTCAATGGATATTACAGGTAGAGGGTATAAGGAGAGAACTACAAGTCCCAGGATTTTTCAGGCTACTTGATCGCATGCAGCGGCTGACAACCTTGAAATGACTGAAGCCATCCCTTGACTTCTCCTCCATACAAAGCTCCACCCCCTCTTGTCACATGATGGGGACATCATCGCGAGCCCATCATGACCGCTTATCCTATATAATGCCGATCTCCGTCCGCTTGTACCGGTCACATGATGGTGACATCATCACATGTCCACAAGCAAAACTTTTATTGACAGAGCGGGGTGCCATGACAGACATCGGTCCATTTGCCATTTGTTGGAATTGCCACGGGTCCCAGAGGGGAGAACCCACATCTAAGGCCGGTCATACAGAGGCGAGTGCGATATCAGTCTGAGAAACACGGAGTGATATCACACTCTTAAATCTGTGATTTCTGTACAATGCGGTTTTCACGTGTATGAAGATCGCATGTTGTTTCAACAGGAAAAGGTTAAAAGTCACATAAAGCTCACATGTAGACGAGAGTTTTGTGCGATTTTTAATGGGAGCGTTTTCTGAGATATCACAGAAAATTAGGACATGCTGCAGTGTTCTCGCCTGTGTAAACGAACCCATTGCAAACAATGGGTTAATACATTGCACGAGTTTTGTGTGTTGCGCAAATTCACAGAATGTGTGCGATTTTTCTTACCCATTTAAATAAGCTCTCAGACTTATAGTTAATGTAGAAAAGGGACATTTTTATTCAAACTGTGCAAGAGCGAATAATCGCAGCATGTCCTATTTTTGGATGATCCTTTTCCAATAATCAACCATTATTTCCTATGGGAGCCAAAAAATGGCATCACACCCACATGTAAATGGGATTTTTGCAAGTGAGTGGAATGCGTTTAAAAAAAAATACTATTGAAATATGCAGTTATGTGAAACATGTATGTGGAGCAATGCAATGCATTTTTCTCGCAATACGCATCGCAAAAAATATTGCATGTTAGCGAGTGCCATATCGGGCTTAGTTTCGCAGCCAGATATCACATTCACCCATATAAATGAGGCCTCTAAATGTCCATGTTGGGAGTGCCCCTTAAATCCTACTCTGCCACACTGCTGTCTCCTGCTCTAGAGACTGAGACAGCCAGTCTGTAGCGGCTTGTCGGTCATGACAGCGTCGCAGCATGGTGGCCTCGACACAGGCTCAGACCTGTTGCCTTGTCATGCAGGACAAGTGTTAATGCACATTGTGCAGAGACTGCTGGTTGCTGTCTCTCTATGCTGCATGGGCGCATGCTAACTATCAATCATTCCTGGGAGAAGGTTGGGGGTCTGGTTCTCTAGTTCCTCTTCCAATCAACAGGTGTGGAGAGCTTTATATTCTTACCCCTCCCTTTACTCCCTGCTGCTTATTCAGTTCTCTAGAGGAGAGGTTGGTGTTCCTCTAGCCTGGGTAAATTGCTCCTTAACAGATAAGTGTGGCTGTATCCTGTCAGATGTATTTTGGTTACCTTTATTGTCTTGCTTTGTGGTGTCAGTTCATCTCTCCAGGGGTTCCTATAGGGATAGTCAGGGCTCAGGAAGAAGACAGTGGGGCTGTCCTTATCGCTTTTAGGCAGGGATCCTTCACTTCCTCGTTAGGTTCGGGACAGGCTTCTATCTTTCTTGAGTGGTGCTCACTGTCCAGCAAAGTGTGGTGTACTGCTGTTACCATAAGTGTGTATATCCCCCTGCACCGGTGCTGAGCATGGTGCTCTTGTGCCGCATAGACATGGCATATTACAGGCTTTCATCTTCCTGGAGTGGTGCTTACTGTCCTACAGTGCATGGTGTACCACAACTGCATTAAGTGTGAACGTCACCCTGCGCCCGTGCTGAGTATGGTTCTCAGGTGCCGCACGGACATGACACAGTCTCCACCATGTGATGGGACATCAGGTCTTGGAAGCAGAGTGAGGATGTTAGCACACGGGAAGCCCAGTTGGGGACTGATACCTGACAGGTCGTCCCAGTGATGATCATTGTTGGTGAATAGAAGTGCAGCGTTGGAGACCCTTTTTCATGAAGGGGAAAGACTTGGGTATAATAAAGCGCAAGGCCATTTGTGGGGTCCATTGAAGATCAGTGCAACAAACCTTGTTATGTAAAGAATTATCAGATCACCAAAAGGGACCAATTTATTTGCATTCTCACCAAATGTGAACATGAAGTTCCACAGCGGCAATGGGGTTGAGAACACTCTAGATCAGACCTGGGCAAAGCACGGCCCGCGGGCCACATCCGGCCCGCTGAATAGCTCGGACCGGCCCGCAAAGAGTCCGGTGTCAGCAACGGGAAGCAGCGAAACTATGCACTCCGAAGCCTTGTCCATTTGAAGTTAAGGGCTCATGCACACTGCTGTAGTTTCGCCCGGCCCGTAACCCAGGCGAAACTACGGCGTGCTGCTGCGGAGAGGAGATGGGAGTGCTCCTTACCGCTCCCCTCTCCATTGGCAGACACGGGGGCCGCGCCGTAAAACGGGGTGAAACACCGGGTGTTCACCGCGCCGTATTACAGCGCCATTCATTTTCAATGGCGGCCGTATTCTGGCCGCAAATCGGGCGGCTGGAATACGGCCCCATTAACCCCTTAACGACCAATGACGTACCTGGTACGTCATGGAGCGTCGGGGTATGTATGAAGAGAGGTTGCGATGCAACCTCTCTTCATACAGTGCGGGCATCAGCTGTTTATAACAGCTGACATCCGCGGGCAATAGCCGCGAGCGGCCGCGCGGCCGATCGCGGCTATTAACCATTTAAATGCCGCTGTCAATTCTGACAGCGGCATTTAAATCCCCCGAACGATGTTCGGGGGTCCCGCACGGCCCCCCCGCGGTGAGATCGGGAGAGCCGTGCATGTGTCATGGCAGCCGGGGGCCTAATGAAAGGCCCCAGGGCTGCCTTAGCAGACTGCCTATCAAGCCGTCCCCGTGGGGTGGCTTCATAGGCTGCCTGTCAAAAAGCAATATGACGTAATGCTATAGCATTACGTCATACTGCAGGAGCGATCAAAGCATCGCATCTTAAAGTCCCCCAGGGGGACCTCAAAGTAAAGTAAAAAAAAAAATCAATAAAGTTTTTTTTTAATTGAAAAAAAAAAAAAGTTGTAAAAGTTTAAATCACCCCCCTTTTGCCATATCTATTATTAAAAAATCTAAATAATAAATTAAAAATATGTATTTGGTATCACCGCGTCCGTAAAAGTCCGAACTATCAAAGTACCACATAATTTTTCCCGCACGGTGAACATCGTTCGAAAAAAGAAATGAAGAACGCCAGAAATGCATTTTTTTAGTTACCCTGTCTCCCAGAAAAAACGCAATAAAAAGCGATCAAAAAGTCGTATGTATTCCAAAACGGTACTATCAGAAACTACAGGACATCCCGCAAAAAATGAAAGCTTGCTCAACTACGTCGACGGAAAAATAAAAAAGTTATTGCGCGCACAAAATGGCCGCAGAAAATAATTGAAAAAAATTCTATGTCTTTAAAAAAAAAAAAGAGGAGTATAGTAAAAAAAAACCTATACAAGTTTGGCATCGTAGTAATCGTACCTACCCATAGAATAAAGTTATCATGTCGTTTTTGTTGCTATTTGTGCGCCGTAGAAGCAAGACGCACTAAAAGATGGCAAAATGTCGTTTTTTTTTCATTTTACTCCACTTAGAATTTTTTAAAAGTTTTTCAGTACATTATATGGTACTTTAAATAGCACCATTGAAAAATACAACTCGTCCCGCAAAAAACAAGCCCTCATACAGCGACGTGGATGGATAAATAAAGGAGTTATGATTTTTTTAAAGGGGGGGAGGAAAAAACGAAAATGGAAAAAGAAAAATGCCCGCGTCATTAAGGGGTTAAGGCAATGTGCATGGAGCCTTCGTATGTTGGTCTGGCCCTCTAAAACCATTCCAATTTCTCATGTGGCCCCATGGGAAAATTAATTGCCCACCCCTGCTCTAGATAGAAGTCATGAATGAAGATTGATATTTTGCACTATTTGGTGAGAATCTGGTAAGAATTTTATAAAGTCTTCTGGAATTTACAAGCTATAGAAAATTGATGTGTAAGAGTGAATGCTTTAGTCCATTTCTCTAAAGAAAAATTTGAACCTAGTTCCTCTTTCCATACCGCCTCAAAAGGGGCGCAAGGCTGGCCTCCCTCATCTCCTGCAATCGAGAAAAAAAAAATAAAATCGCAGCATCACCTATCTTTGGGCGTTCCCTCTTAATGCGTCACCCATTGTTTTCAATGAGGATGGCACAGCATCGTATGGCATACGAGGTGCATGAAAGTGTGATGTTTACCCATTGAAAACAATCGGAAACACTACGTGATCCTTTTAACCACGGCAGAGGAGAAGTACTTTCATGAGCTGATACGAGGCGATTTTAACACATCATATCCGTGGGGACATCGCATATTGGCGAGCGTAATATTGGGCCGAGTTTCACGGTCCGATATCACACTCGCCTGTGAAATTAGCCTTAGGGTGAACACCAACTGGCGATACTTTATCCTTGCGATGTGAGAGTGAGTGAAAACACATGATAATGAAACCAATGATTTTCAATGGTTTCATTCTCATTAGCAATGTTTTCACTGTAACCTCGCATCGCTAAGAAGCATCTGCGATATTCACCATTGTTTTCAATAGGGCCAGCGGCAGCAATGCTAGCCCCATTGAAAACATAGGGAGTACACTGTGCTCCCCTGACACAGCTGTGACAGCTAAGGCAGGGGATTCTTTCATCCCCGCGGGGATGAAGGAATGCCCTGTCACAGCTGTGGCAGAGGTCCACGATGTTATCCTATTGCTTTCAATGGAGCCGGCGCTGCTGCAGCCCCATTGAAGGCAATGGAATGAAGGCTACCACCGCTATGATTTTCAGGGAAGGGCATAAAATATAAGCCCTTCCTTGCAAATCGTGGCTAGGTTTAAAAAAAAAAAAAGTAAAAAAAAAAGGATTAACTCACCTAGAAGAGCCGTCTGGCTCTACTCTCCAGCCTTGGCCGTCTTCTTCTGTGTTTTGGAGGCAGGGGATTGAAAAATCCCTGCCTCTAGAAAGCGCTGCCTCTGATTGGCTAAGTGCTGTGGTCATTGAATAACAGTGCAGTGCTGTCTCTGGCTGAGCGCTCAGCCAATCAGAGGCAGAACTCAGCTGTCATTCAAGGACGACTGGGTGCTGCCTCTGACTGGCCACAGCGTTCAGCCAATCAGAGGCAGCACTTTCTAGAGATGAGGATTTTTCACTTGCTCTCGCATCGCAAGGATATCGTATCGCCAGTGGGTGTTCATCCTTAATGTTTGTTTGATTGTGAGAGTTGTTCTCAGAGATCGTGCCTGTGACCATTGACTCCATTCACTATTTTGTATGACCCAACAGATTTAGCAGCGATCCCCCTATCATTTGGCGTCTTTTTTTGGTTTTATAAGAAAAGATAAAAGTTAAAAATATAAAAAAGTTTGTTAGTCTATGTGGGTGTCTGCTGTAGTGGAGTTAGGTTTAGAGTCAGGGAAGGTAGTGTAAAGAAGTACAGCTGTAGTGTTGGGGAAGTCTGGGTCAAATACTGGAGTTAGGGTTAGCATTAGGGTATTTAGTGTCATAAAATTGTAACTGGAGTTAGTAGGACCATACAATGGAAAAAAAACAGATGTGAAGCCTCTTCTTGACGTTCATCAAGGATTTATTGAAATGCCATTCTTTTAAAACTTAATTTATTGATGCACTTAAAATCAGCTCAACAGCTAAATCAGCTTAAAATTGTACCAAATTCTTCAAACTAAATATAACAGCTGGTATTGTTACATTCATAAATTGTAATATTTATTTATCACACATGGTGAACTCCATAAAAGGGAAAAAACAAGTTCGGATTTGATGCAAAAAAAGAAAAAAAAAAAAAAGGATTAAAAAAAAAAAAAAAAAAATCATACATATTCTAAAATACAAATTGCCAAAAATCAATCACCTAGGAGTTGTCGTTCTGCTGCAAATCTCAGCATGCAGTTACATCTCAGGCAGATATGCAAATTATGAAAGTTGTGGTGTGATTAGATGAATGGTCTTGTCACCTGAGGATCTAAAATTGGTTCCCCCTTTGGCCTATAAGAGGCTCTCGGAGGCTCTTTGTGTGTAGTGACCTCTTCTTCTGCTTGTGTAGAGCTTGTTGACCACTATACGCCTCTACGACGCAGAGAAGAGATTTCACTACGTTAGCAGAGTCTAAGAGGGGCGCATTATTGGGATGTGAGAAGCTGGATGCTTGTATCGTCGAATTGTCCCACCACCTGGGCCGTTCTGACCAGGCTGTTAGGAGGTGTTAGGACCAGTGGATGGGAGCACATAAGGTGACCGGGCTCAGGACAGCCCCGACAGACCAACAAAGGTGCATAGGTAAACATCCGCAATAACAAAAAAAAGATAGGATGTGCTGCGTTTTTTTTTTCACGCAACTTTGCATGAGTGAAAATATGGCAAATGTGGAGTAAACCATTGAAAAGCATGGGCTTCATAATTCGCACGATTTTAATCGCCCCATGTGAAACCGGCCCTGGGGTTGATTCACACTTGGCAGATTTATAGCACAAATTTCTACAATTGAAAATTTGTTCCATACTTGGGAATGCGGTTGTTTCTAGATCATGCAAATGGGTTTTCATTAAAAAAAAATGGGACAGTCACAGACTGTGAATATACACAGAAGGTATCGAGGATGACAGTGTTTTATTTACTCCTGAGGCATTTGGTTTGATTAGTTCGTGGCTACAGAAATATATGATATTACTGTGCCTAGATTCAGAGCTCTACATAGAAGAATAAACACTCTGACTGGCTTGTTAATGTCTGTGAATGCCCCGACGTATTAAAAATCTTTTTCTGCTCTCACAGCCTCCCTCACATTCCAAACAATAATATGCAAATTCTGTAAAAAAATTTCTAAATTTTGATTTCTTCGAAAAACATTTTCCACATACAGAGCATCAAGACAGCTTATGTTGACGTCTCTGATGATTTCTGCACCTGATATTAGAAGTAAAACGTTTCCCACATTCCGAACATGAATACGGCTTCTCTCCTGTGTGAATTTTCTCATGTGTAAATAGACTAGAACTGCTTCTAAAACATTTCCCACATTCTGAGCATGAATATGGCTTCTCTCCTGTATGAATCCTGTGATGTGTAACGAGACTCGATTTGTCTTTAAAACATTTCTCACATTCTGTACATGAATACGGCTTATCTCCAGTGTGACATCTCTTGTGTTGAACAAGACTTGATTTGTCTTTATAACATTTCCCACATTCTGAACATGAATATGGCTTCACTCCTGTGTGACTTCGCTCATGTCTAACAAGATGTGATTTTGTTAGAAAACAATTCCCGCATTCTGAACATGAATATAGCTGCTCTCCTGTGTGAAGTCTCTTGTGCTGAACAAGACTTGATTTGTCTTTATAACATTTCCCACATTCTGAACATGAATATGGCTTCTCTCCTGTGTGAGTTCGCTCATGTCTAACAAGATGTGATTTTGTTAGAAAACAATTCCCACATTCTGTACATGAATATGGCTTCTCTCCTGTGTGAATTCTCTCATGTTTAACAAGATTCAATTTTAGCATAAAACATTTTCCACATTCAGAACATGAATAGGGTTTCTCCCCTGTGTGAATTCTTTGATGCTGCTTCAATTTGGCTTTAGTGATAAAATATTTACCACATTCTGAACATGAACGCTTCTTCTCTCCAGTGTGAATTTTCTCATGTCTAACAAGATGTGAATTTGAGGTAAAACGTTGACCACATTCTGAACAGGAGTACGACTTCTTCGCTCTGTGAGTTCTGCAGTGTGCAGAAAGTCCTGAACTTTTTTTAAACTGTTTTCCACATTTAGGGCATTGAAACCTTTTGCCCCCTTTGTGACCAGCACTTGTGATAGCAATCTGTGATTGGTCAGGAGAAGGTCCCTCTTCATTAGAGGGATTACAGGATAGATCTGTACAGTTAAGTTCTGACTGTAGATGAAGCGTAATGCGGTTTTCTCTTGGAGAGCGCTGCACCACATCTTTAACTTTATAATTTAGCGAGGACATGAAGTTTCCATCAGAATTCTTACTGGGATTATCTGTTAGGATTAAAATTGAGTTTCATTAATATAAAAGTAGAATTTATAATATTTTTAATAGGATATACACACATTTGACTGCAATACTATTCGAAATTGCTGCACCAACGTTCAAAAACAAATCTGCAGCAAATACATCACAAAATCCGTAACCATAATTCCGCAGCAAAAATGCTAGTAGAATTTAAAGGGAAATTTCCATTTTATTTGTTCTTCCTATTGGGGTATACAGCTCTAGACCATAGGATACAGCTACTGGTCACTAGGAGGTGGCACTAAGCAGCGATCCATTAGCCTCGCCCACTCGCTATATCCCTCCTGCCAGCACTGAGCTAACCAGTGTTAGCTTAGATAGTGTCTGTAGGAGGCAGGCCTATCGCATGTCTGCAAATCAGGGTGTTAACCGGGAGGCAGGATTCTCACTGGTTACCCTGACCGAGGCGGGCAAACAGAGGACGAATCCTTACCCTACTGTTCTCAGCCCCAACCTCTGAAGAAATGGTGGCAGTGCATCTGAAACCTAAGAGGCACATAACTCGTCAGCTATAGAGTACACCCCTGTTTTTTGTTTTTTTTTTATATATACACAGTTCCCCCATACCTAGCTCTAAAGGATGGTGGCTGCAGAGGGTACACTGCTGGAGCCCAGGACTGCTTTTTCTTCCCCCCCTACAATGAGTTAGGGGTCCCTGTTGGATGTTTCTAACTATCTGTGTGCTGCATGTGGGGATTATGTGCTTACCTTGATGGTGCCCTTTCTGGGAGCTTGGAAGCTAGACGCTCCAGTGTCTTCTCTCGGGTTTCCCAGCTGTTGGGATCCTAAATGTTGTCCGGAGCTGGGGCCAGGGTGTGGTGATGTCAGACCCGCCCTCTTCACCAAATCAAAGCGCACAGCACACTATTTGAATATTAGTGCGGATTTGTCAGCAGCTCTTAAGTTCAGGCCGCCCCTCCCCCCAGCATCTCCACCGTTATACAGCAAGCTGCATGGGCCTTCTGGGACCTGAAGTTCCATGTCAGGAGTTTCCCTGCGATAACAGCGCTGCTAAAGCTCTAGTCCATGGGTAAGCTCTGCATGCACTTGGCTCCCCTACTTGCTATATTACTATACCTGTAACCATCTTACAGTTATTTTTTTGGGAGTGCCATGTCCGGACAAAGCTGAGGACCTGAGACAGGGGTCATCCAGAGCCACTCATTATGCATGCTCTCAGTGCACGACTAAGTTCACATGCGGGCAGCTGGAGCCCTATTGCAGTAGTTGCTAGCATCCTTCCTGTGCCGCCCTTGCCAACCACCGAGCCAGAATAGGCTCAGTCTCCACAATTGGCTGTGTCTAATTTTGCTGTAGCTTCCTCTGCTATTCTGAAGAGGCTGCATTGGATGTCTGAGCCTCCTAGCAGAGCGGGGTCCAAGAGAGAGGATTCTGAATCACAGAATGCTCATTGTGGTAGGCCTCTCAAGTGGGCCAGGCCGTCAGGGTCAAGGCATTCCTCTGGTTCACCTGTATCCTTAGATCGGTTGCAACCATCTGGCGCCCAGGCGAAGTTTGGTTTTTACTCTCGTTTCCTAAGCCAAATCGCAGAGTAAGCCTTCTGATTCAACTTCTGTGTCCGATATTGATAATGAGCAAGCTGCTCAGCTATCAGGAATGGTTGAAAGCCTTATTACGGTGGTGACTGGTACCTTACAGGTCACACTGACCAGCCTTTGGCTATTCATGCGGCGACCGTGTCCTTCCAGCGCCCCTAACTTTTTTCTCCTCGTGATAATTTTGAGGATGTGATCTCCTGCGAATGGAGCAAACCAGATAGGTGGTTTGTTACGCCTAAGAGGTTGGATTTCTTGTATCCATTTTCTGAGAAATTGGTGAAGTGCTGGTCTATTTCCCCTGTTGCAGAACCGCTGATGTTGCAGTTATCCAAATATTACAGTCCCCATGGCAGACTCTTCATCTTTGATGTATGGGATAGAAAAATCAGACAGCTATGTCTGGCTTTGAAGCGGCGGGAGCGGCTATTAGGCCAGTGTTCACCACCACCTGGGTCAGTAAGGCCATTTCAGAGTGGGCTGTGCAGCTGCAGAGAGCTATCCTAGCTGATTGTATTCAGGATCAATGGAACTGACCCAGCAGATTGATCATGTGGAGAGATATGTCTGCTAGGCATCCCTTAATGCGGTTAGGCTCATAGCCCGGGCATCTGCCGCATCCATGGTCATAGACACCTGTAGTTGAATGCCTGGGAGGCTGATGCCTTCTGTAAGAAAGCGCTTGCTCTCCTCCCCTTTGGGGGCTTCAGGCTGTTTGGCGCTCGGCTGGATAAAATTATTTCTAATGCCACGGGAGAGAGTAGTTCCCATTTGCCTCAGTATAGACCTAGGTTTGTTGGCTCCAGGTGGGGCAAAAAATTTATTTTCTGGCCCTTTCTTCGCTCCAGCCCCAGAGCCTTAGGTGACAGGAGGGCATTGCAAGACCAGAGGTGAGCTCCCTCCTTCAAATCAAAACCAGCATGGCACCCAACCCCCAATGTGGCAAGCCATTTTCTGCCAAGTTCTCTAAATGAGGGGCAGCCCCCACCAGAGGTTTGCCAGGGTGGGGTGGATGGCTGACCCTTTTCAGGGATACCTGGCTCACCCACATTGCAGAGACATGGGTTCTAGAGGTGGTCTTCGCAGGTTATAAGATTGATTTTGTTGCCCAGCCACTCGAATGTTTTTTTTAACATCAAGGGTGCCAGAATCTCCTCTAGCAGCCAGAGCCTTGAGCAATTTTATTCGCACCCTGGTGCTCAGGGCGTCAAAAGTGCAGGTGTTTTTATTCCAATCGGTTTACTATGGCCAAAAAGGATAGATCTTTCAGGCCGGTCCTGGATCTGAAAGCCCTAAATTGCTATATAACAGTGCAGCATTTCTACATGGAGCCCCTTAGGTCAGTTGTGACATCCAGGAAGCCGGGTGAATTCATCTTGTCCATAAACATTGAGGACGCCTATCATTTGTCAGGCGAATCAGTGTTTCTTGCTTTTTGCTGTTCGGGCCAGGCATTACTAGTTTGCAGCCCTCCCATTTCAGGCTAGCTACTGCACATCAACTTTTCACAAAGGTATTAGCGATGGTCATGGCATTTTTCCATCTAAAAGGGATTGTGGCCCTTCCTTATTTGGATGACAGTTTGATAAAAAAGCTCCTACTCGAGTGTCCAATCTGCATTGTCTTCAGTTCACATTGGACACTTTGGCCAGGTTTGGATGGGTCATCAATTTTCCAACATTGTCCCTCATCAGAGCTCAGTACTCATTTTTCTTTACCCCCAGAGAAATTGTGTCACCCCCACAAGCAGATACACTTTCTATTGATGCCAGACCGCGTATCTGTTCGTCATTGCATGCTGGGTCTCATGGTTTCAGCCTTCGAGGTGAATCCGTACATACTGTTCCATGTCTGATCCCTTTAATGGGCCTTCCCATATGGTGGGATGATTTTGTAGGGTCTCTAGAACGAAAGATCTGAGTACCTCCTCAAACCCAGTGCCCCCTCCACTGGTGGCTGGATTCTTCTTAAGCCCCCCCAAGGATGACAGTGACAGGTTCTTACTACAGAGGCCAGTCTGACGGGCTGGGGGGTGGTGGGGGAACCTTTCAGAGGTTCAGGATGCAGGGCTTCTAGCCCTCTTTCTCCTTCTTCAGAACTATGGGTCCAGACTGACAACGTGACGGTGGTCACATATATAAACCACCAGGGTGGGACCTGCAGAGTGAGAGTCATGACCGAAGTGGCAAAAATTCTGTCCTGGGCCGAGAAACATTTGTTGGTTCCTTCAGCAGTCTGTATTCCCGGGGTAGACAACTGGGTGGCCGACTACCTTAACAGAAGGGCAGCTTCATCAGGGAAGTGAGAACTGCATCCCGAAGTATTTTGGTTGATATGCTGCAGGTAGTGTCAGACAGACATGTATTTGATGGCCTCCAGGTTCAATCACAGGTTACCGGCCTTTGTGGCCTGATCCAGGGATCCCCCAGGTTATGCCGTAGATGCCCTTGTGATCTTGTGGGAGGTATTCCAGTTCCCAAATGCATTCCCTCTGAGCCCAGTGATTGCTCAAGAAAAGTGGGCAGGAGGGCCTTCCAGTCATCCCTGTGGCTCCAGATTGGCCACGTAGCGCATGGTACGCAGAGCTCATGGCACCATCCAGTTCAACCTGACCTTCTCCCTCTCTCAAGGACCCCTCTGCCACCCGAATTTGTCCACGCTACATTTAACGGCATGGCTGTTGAGTCTGAAGTCTTAAAATCTCACGGCTTTGGTGAGTCGGTCATCCAGAATACGATAAAGGCAAGGAAGCCTTCATCTTGTAAGGTCTGTTATCAGGTATGGAGGACCTTTTCCCTCTGGTTCAAGTAGTGGAAGTCTCATCCTATGCATTTCTCCCTGACTCGGGTCCTTTCTTTTTGCAGAGCAGTCTGGAGTTAGGATTGGGCACAAGGTCTGCACCTTTTTGCAGGGTGTCACTCACGCCTTTCCTTCCTATCATTACCTGGTTCCGCCATGGGACCTAAACTTGGCTGCTCTCTTGGTTAAATTGCCATTTTTCATCCTCCATCACGATAGGGTGGTATTATGATGATGATCCGAGGTTACGGGCCCTTCACAGGCTGGACCTGGTACAGGCTTTTCAGATTGATCTCTCGAGGATGACCTCTTTCAGGCATTCGGATTCTCTTTTTGTCGTCCTTGAGATTCTAAGACTTTCTGTCTCTAAGATAGCCATTTCCTGCTGGATTCGTTTGGGCGTCTCCGAAGCTTACCATACTGGAGAAAAAAATGCCCCCCTTCTGGGTCACAGAGCATTCGGTTCGGAAAGTGGAGGCATCATGGGCTGTGCAGAATGAGGCTTCTGCCTCCCATGTGTGTAAGGTTTCCACTTGGTCATCCTTGCACACTTTTTCCAAATTTTATATGGTTGATACAGTAGCATCCTCAGGCCCACTCTCGGGCGCAGATTTCTGCAGACTGCCATCAGCTGACGGCATGTGTCCTTGAGATTCCATCCTGGATGGGAACTGCTTTAGGGCATCCCATGTTCTAGAGCTGTGTAACCCAATAGGACGTACAAGTGACTTTTGTACTCACCGTAAAGTCTCTTTCCCATTACTTCCATTGGGTACACAGCACCCACCGAATTTGGGTATTCTTTTTTGGTTGGCAATCCTTGTTCAAGGTTTTCCTTTGTTGCCATACATGGTACTATCCTAAGTGGTTTTATTCTTACTGGTTGTTCCTGCTGCTTGCTACAAAACTATAGAGTGGGTGGGGCTAACTCTTTTCTGATTAATTTGGCCTCCTAGTGACCAGTAGCAATATCCTATGGTCTAGAGTAGTGTTTCTGAACTCCAGTCCTAACGGACCCCCATCAGGTAATGTTTTCAGGATTTCCTCAGTATTACACAGGTGATGTAATTATTGTTAGTGCCTCAGACATTGCCCCAGGTGCTCCTGAAAACATGACATGTTGGGGTCCCTGACGACTGGAGTTGAGAAACACTGGTCTAGAGCTGTGTACCCCAAGAAAGAGACTTTACGATGAGTGCCAAAGTCTAGCTATTTTTTCTCAGGTGCTAAAGGAGCATTCACATCTCAGGAATACTATTTCAATGTTTTCAAAATCGCAAGACAATGCACTCACCAATAAGATGTCTATTTCCAAATTGCTCCGTTCTCCAGATATTGATTCCTCTGCCCTCTGATTATTTACTGCTTCTTGCCAGGATAAGAGACCACATCTTCTGTGGAAAGTAATAGAGGAGGCCTGCACTTGCACACTTCTTCCATCTAAATCTGGCGGCTGGGATCTCAGGAACACATGTGCACATGCGTTCAACCAGTCGTCTGTCTTTTTTTTTTTAATAGAAGAAGTGGTCAATTTCCCTGGCAACAAGCAGTAAACAACCAGAGGGCAGAGTAATCAAAAGCTGCAATATCTGCAGGAAGGAGCATTTTAGAGATAAACATCTTCTGGGTGACTGCATTATTTTACATTTCAAAGACAATGAAATAGGATATGCGATTGTATGTACATTTTACATTTTTTAAAACTCCTGCTATGTAAAGTGTTTCCTACGCTGCCTAGCATACTTGAGAGTACTCGTTACTCGAGCGAACAACAAGCGGTACTCGAGAAAATTTCGAGCACCTCCCCACATATTTTCAATGGAGCTGCGGCTGCTGCAGGCACCCCTGAATTGTTTTCATGGAAGGGCTTTACATATAAGCCCTTCCCTGAAAAACAATTTCAGGATGCCGGCAGCAGGATCCACTACCGCAGCTGTAATCTGTGACAGCTGTGGTAGGGAATTCTTTATTCCCCGCAGGGATGAAGAATACCTTTGCTGCATCTGTCACAGATGTGGCAAGTGCAGCAGGGAATTATTTTTTCTCGTGGGAATGAAGGAAACATCTGCATGCGGCAGATGTGTTCTTCATCCCCGCGGGGACATGGCAGTGGCGGACAGGTACGTTTTTTTTCTTTTTACACTAAAATTATTGTTTTTTATGGAAGGGCTTATGTTTAAAGCCCTTCCCTTAAAACCAATGACATGGTGCCGGCAGTAGAATCCTCTACCACAGCTGTCATGTGTGACAGCTGCGGTAGGGAATTGCAGAATTGCTCTGCTGCATCTGTCACAGATGTGGTAGGTGTAGCAGCAGGGAATTCTTTTTACTAGCGGGGAGGAAGGAAACATCTGCCACATGCGGGAGATGTGTTCTTCATCCCCGCGGTGGACACAGCAGCGGCGGAGAGGTAAGTTTATTTTTTTATTTATTTTTTTTTTACACTAAAATTATTGTTTTTCAGGGAAGGGCTTACATGTAAAGCCCTACCATGAAAAACAATTCGGGGGTGTCAGCAAACCATTGTTCTCAATGGAACCGCCGGCAGCAGCCGCGGCTCCATTGAAAACAATGCAGAGCATGGGTCACCTTGAAAAATGCTCGAGTCTCCCATTGACTTCAATGGTGTTCATTACTGGAAATGAGCTCTCGAGCTTTACAAAAAGCTCAGCTCGAGTAACGAGCACCCGAGCATTTTGCCAACTTTCAGTGCGACCTGAGGTGGTGTAATGACTCCCTCTGTGATGTCATCAGACCCCCGCGATGTAATCGCAGAGGGCCGATGGATTGCCATGGCAACAGGATGCCAGATACAGGCGTCCTGCTATGCCATTGTCTATGATTGTTATAACGAGTGAATAGGAATTGCAGAACATAAGTCCTCGCTCTTCTCAAGTATGTGCATTCTCATCCGAGCGTGCTCGCGGGGGGGGGGGGGGGGGGTAGGCGGAGATCTCTCTCACTTTCTCCCCCGCCATCCCACGCCGCCCCCCCAAGCACGCTCGGGCAAGAAGGCAGTTACTCGAGAAGAGCGAAGCTCCCTCCAGTAACTGACTTATCCGAGCAAGCTCGCTCATCTCTACTCAGGTCCCCTTCTGGGACATAAACAGTGTAAAAAAAACGTAAAAAAATATGGAAAAAAAAAAAACCTTTTGCTGATTTCCCCCCATTTATATAAAGAAATTTAACATTTAAGAAAAACCCCACGTGTAGTATCATTGTGTTCGTAATGACCTCTACTATAATTTAAGCACACTATAAATCCTATACATCAAAAACCATTAAAAAAATGGAGGCAAAATGTGCATTTTGTTTACTTCCTCTTAAAAAGCTCAATAAATTGATCAATAAAAATCTGTATGTACCCAAGAATAATAGAAATACAAACTACAGCTTGTGACACAAAAAACAAGCACTCACAGAGCTCTATCTATTGAAAACTAAAAAAAAGTTATGGGACTTTGAATGCAGTGATGAAAAAAAAAATTATAATTTTAACAAAGGGGTTTGACCACAGTGGGCACATGCTTAGATGGCACAAATTCAGCCATGCCCAGAAGTGAGCAAAGACCCATGCCCAGAAGTGAGCAAAGACCATGGGAAGGGGTGGGTGGGCCCACGGGTGATTATTATTTTGTCAGTTGTCGCTGAGTTTCTTAAAAAATAAAAGAAGCCACTTAACCCCTTCAACCCTTTGCAATCCAATTTTGGATTCAGGGTTTCCTAGAGGGCTTACTCTTTCTGCCATTATACAATGGCATCATCTGCTGGCTAGAGCCAGTACTGCAATATGAGACATGCTGGAGAGGCCTCCGACAACAGAGCGGCCAGTAATATACAGTAAGAATACCCTGCCGGACGTCTTCCAACATCGGAGCTGTACAGCCTTCAATCAGAATGTCTTTAGACGTCAGACAATGGATTGGAAAGGGTTAAACATATTGTAGGGGGGGGGGGGGGGACATGGCCTGCGGATGCCCGGATAGGATGTGAGAGAGACGAGCTCCAGCGGCACCCCCCCCCCCCTCTTTGGCTCCAAGCCCGAGCGGGAGAAAAACTAAGATGGCGCCGGCTCCCATGAGGCAACGCGAGTGACTGCCTCCCTCAGCCTGTACAACACCGAACAGATCGGCATCTCAGCGGCATCAGCCTCTCCTGACCAGGGCTTCACCCAGAAAGGCAGAGACAGAGGGGTGCCCTCCACCCACAGAGCTGTCAGGACCAGAGGACCCAGAATCTGGATCCCAGATGGATCTGGGGACCAGCGGCAGAACTGTGAGTAACAATGTAAAACCACTCACAGGACAGGGGGCTCTGACCACATCATCTATACACAATATGACACCGCCACATCATGAAGATAGGGACAGTGACCCTCTGGGGTGGTCTGTTTCACCGGAGTATAGCTCCACCAGTAGCCCTGATCACAACACATCAGTGAGGGCAACATCTAATGGTGATAAGGACGACTGGAAGGTACACATAATGTCAATTTCAACTAAAAGCGAACTGGACAAGCTACTCATGAGATTTGAAACATCAAACAAACAAGCTCTGGAGCGGATCCACTCTGATATACACCAAATAGGCCATAGGCTACTTCAAGTGGAGGAAGCACAGGAGGGAACGGCAGCAATTTTAGAGTCACATAGACAGGCCATCCAATTTCATGCTGATCAAATTGCCAACATCACTATGCATCTAGACGATCTCGAAAACAGAAACAGGAGGAACAACCTCCGCATCCGAGGCATAACAGAAGAGATAGAAGGTCACCAATTAGAACCACGACACGGTCATTATAGATAGGATTCACAGAGCACTAGGTCCCAGAATGGCTGACCCAAACAGGCCTAGAGATATAATCTGCAGGATCCACTTTTTCAGAGACAAGGAATCTATATTACGCAAAGCCAGAGAAAAGAGAGACCTTACTCATAGCGGCAAACCTATTCTATTACTACAGGACTTGGCACACCACATGCTTCGCCCTAAAACCGCTGTTGGCAATGCTTCATAAAAACAACATTCCCTATAAATGGGGCTAGCCGGTCGCCCTGACTCCCCAAAAAAGTGGTAAGACGGCCACACTTCACACACTAGGCGACCTACCTAAATTCCTGGGAACCTTCCAGCTGCCAATGACCACACTCCCAGAATGGCCTACGGCCCTGACTCTGATCGCACCCACAGCTCAAGAGCATTGGCAGACTGCTCATCCCAAACAACGCCGCGAACGGCGCAGATGCCTGGACTCAGACACCTGAAGACTTCTACTTAACATTGGAAATCCTTTATCTGGGACTTCTATGGTGACCCACTGGAGGGGGGGGGGGGTATAGAGGACGGCAGAGGGTGCACCTCCCCCTTCCCCTGAGACTGTCCATGATTTAGTTGACTTGGTTGCTAAACCTGTGGCGAGATAGAGATCAGCTTGGTTCGCCCAGGCAGGCCGGGGGGCTGCACCTCCCATCATTGGACTAGCAGTTTTTGATGTCCTCTGTTTTAGGTTTACCTGATTTGATTCCCCGAGATTTGGAGGTTATATACACAAAGGACCCTACAGCAGGGTACCTCAGCTTCTTAGTATTTACCTCAGGGGGGGGGGGGTGAGCGGGGGCCGATCTTGTTTTGACTGGCACCCTACCATCCGAGGTGAACTGTTGCCTGACTCTGACTACAGCGAGTTGCTGAAGTTTCACCAGGATAGCACCTGCAGCTGCTACCTGCCGAATGAGGTTTTTCATGTAAACCTTGTTTTCTTTCTTCCTCTTCTTTTCCCTCTCATCCTGTCTCTCCCTCACCCCGGCCTAGAAATGATCTTACCGATTAAGTTGGAAAATGGCTAATATCACGTTCGGCACATACAACGTGCGGGGGCTGAACAAACCTGCCAAGAGGGGGCAGATTTTGAATCATCAACATAAGCATAAAATTATGATCGCACTTCTGCAAGAAACACATTTCCAAACAGACAAAATTCCTAAATGCAAGAATTGTAACTACACCACATAGCCCACACCCCACCAAAAAAGCGGGGGGCACATCAATAGCCATACACAAACAACTTCCCCATAAATTTATCTCCTCCTCGCTGGATACAGAGTGGGGTTACCCTTCTCTGAAAATCCAAATTTGCAACGAAATAGTAACTATTGCTAATGTGTATTTTCTAAATCAAGCACAGGTTCGCTTTGGGATCCGGATGCTGGGGGCCCCCCCGAGGACCTTTGCTGATGGCTCCAACATCATATTAGATGGTGACCTTAACCTCAGCCTAGAGCCCACGCTTGACTCCTCTGGGGGTAACTCCGGAATTACACACAGACACATCACTTCGTAGACTACGTAAAGAGCTTGCCAGCCTTCGGCTGATCGACCTCCGGAGGACATTGCACCCTGGGGTAAAGGATTATAGCTTCTCCCCATCTCATAACTGCTACCAGCGTTTAGATTACCTGTTCGTCTCACATAAACTTCTAGATCGCGAGCCCCTAAGCTCAATAGGTTCTTTCATATGGTCGGACCACGCTCCGGTTTGGGGGTCAATTAGAGAAGGCACGGGGAAAAGGATGATAAACAGCTGGCGTCTAAACGACAATCTGTTGAACAATACAACTTGTCTGCAGGCGATCCAACAGGTTGTCGAAAATTTCAGCATAGACCATGCCTCTGACAGTACTCCGGACCCCATGAAATAGGAAGCCCTTAAATGTGTGCTTCGTGGGATCTTTATTTCACACTGGGGACACCTGAAAAGGGAAAGAGCTAACACATTAGAGGGTCTCTTCTCCCAACTGAACCAACTCGAGTACAAATAAAGCTATGCCCACGAGCACTAGAGCAGCAGAAATATCTGCAACTCAAAATCAGATCTTGCACTTGTTAGACCAGGCCTCACTATGTCAAAGAGACAAAGCCAGAGGAAGTTTTTACGAGTATGGGAATAGATGTGGCAGGGGTCTGTCCAGAGCGCTGAATCCACAATCACCGCAGACATATATTTTTGCTATTAAAACATCAGGAGGGACTGGTCAACACGAACTCAAAAATAGTAAATGGCTTTTATAAATATTACCATGACTTGTATAATATACCAGATAAACACGGGGAACGGAAAGAAGAACTGACTTGGGAAAAACAATTATCTAGCCAGTTGCGCTGCTAAACGAAATCACAGACTCTGACCAAAATGCACTCGATGGGGACTTTTCAGAAGGTGAGGGAAGCAATTCAATCTCTCAAAATTGGGAAGAGTCCAGGGCCTGACGACTTCACACCCCACTTTTATAAATAAGCTCCTCGGGGAAGAGTCTGGCCCCCTTGATGCTTAAAACATTTAACTGTCTCTGGCTCCTGTCCTTTCCCTGCTTAAGCACTACAGGCAGTAATAACAGTGATACCCAAAACTGGGAAAGACCTTACAGCCTTCGGTAGCTACAGGCCGACTTCCCTTCTAAATATAGATACCAAAATTTTCTCGAAAATTCTGGCTACACGTCTCCAAACCCATATCCCATCATTAATTCACAGGAATCAGGTGGGCTTTGTGGCGGGGAGGCAAGGGACAACACCATAAGAACGCTCTATCTTGTGTCCCGGGCATGCAACTCTGGGGACCCCCTATGTCTCCTCTCGGTGGACGCGGAGGAGGGGTTTGATAGGGTGAGCTGGGGGTTTCTGGAGGCAGTTTTGGAACATGTGTGCTTTGGCCCCAGGCTCAGGAGCTCGATAATGGCTCTGTACCGTTATACCTCTGTGTGTGTTCGGGTTAATAGTCAGCTATCATCATCCATACAAATACGCAATGGCATGCGACAAGGTTGTCCCCTGTCCCCTGTATATTTTGGTGATAGTCGACTCAGAGGTCGATGCCCTAAGGCCCACCCTCCCATTCAAATGGAGCCCAGAAGAGCTTACATACTTGGGGTGTGGTGATCATGGCAGATCTGAAAAAACTTTTTATGAAAAATTATGAATCTCTCTTAACCAAACTGGAAACAGACTTTAATAAGTGGAAAAATTGTGCCTTTGTCCTGGTTCGGGAGATTCAGCACAGTGAAAATGAATGCCTGCTCAGAGCTCTTTATATTCTCCAAATGGTTCCCATTAGTTTGCCGTGGTCATTTCTAACACAAGTCAGGAAAATTATAATGAATTTCATATGGGGAGGGAGTAGGCCTAGGCGTAACTGGAAGGCCCTTACTAACCTAAGGGAATAGGGTGGCATAAGTATACCGAACATCTCTTTATATTACAAAGCATCATTGACCAGACGGATCCTAGACTTGCTCCATAACAGATCACAGAGGCTGTGGGTTGAAGTAGAGCAAGACTCAACTCTCTTTAATGGTCTGTGCCTTATGTAGCTCCCAGGCAAAGGGACTGTCCCCATTTATGGAAGATATGGTGACTGCTTGTATAGGGCCAGCGACTAAAACGGGGCTGATTACGAGACCGGGCCCGATCACTCCCTTGGTAGGGAACCCGGATATTCCCAATTTTATAAGTGGCTCTCCTTTGACGAACAATATTTCAGACACGATCCTCAGGGTCCGGGACATTACTCTGAGTGTTGGATTCAAAAGGACCAGCGACCCCCACCCGGAGCGTGGTTTCAGTACCTACAGCTATGCCACTATGCGGGGGCACTGGGGGATGCGCGACAGCTAAGACGCCTCCTCACCCCCTTCGAGAAACTGTGCATTTCGACCAACATAGTCCAACAGAGTTTCTCAACGCTGTACTGGATGTTCCTAGAGGAAGATATGAGCAATAGTAATAGGGATGTAGAACGAGAATGGGAAAGATCTCAGTGTTATGTCCCCAGAGGAGTCTTGGAAAAAAAACTATATCTTGACCCATAAAATGAACGTATCCAGCAAAATGCAAGAACTAAATTATAAAATACTGACCCGATGGTATCAGACCCCAGTGAGGCTTACCAGGATATTCCCCCAGTATCCAGATACCTGCTGGCGATGCCTTTTGGGGACTGGGTCCCTAATCCGCCTCTGGTTGCCCCCTGATCCGCCCCCTCTGGCAGGAGGTTAACACCCTATATTCCTCAGTTTGCAGAAACCGAATAGTGTTCACACTGGAGATAGCACTGCTGTCCTGTCTATGATCCCAGGCTCCCTAACGTGTGCTAAGGGTTCTCTGCTCAGATTCTTCATACTGGCCATGTGCCAGATAATTCCTAGGAACTGGAGATTTACAACACCACCCTCTAGACTGATTAGATCATTTAAAATACATGGAGGAACTGTGTGCAAGAGACGAAATGAGACATGACAAATGTTTCACAATGTGGATGACATGGAACCAGTTCCGCTTCTCTCCAGACCTAAACGTGTGGCTTGAGAATGGAACCATACCCACCACATACACAAACAACAACCTAGCGAACACCACAAGATACCATTTCCTTCTCCTCAGAGACCAGACCGTATTCCACCCTACCCTCCCCCCCACCCCCCAATAACCCTCTTTTTCCGCCCCTCCTTTCTCGTTTATCTGGATTTTATTTTTTCTGTTCTTTTTGTTTTCTTTGATTCTAAGTATCAGGTCACATATTTGATATATGATTGGTAAAATATTGTAGAGTTATATAAGAGGTATTACATAACTAAAATAACTGTCTTAGAAAATTGGAAATGCAATCTGAAGAATGAGGACAGATTTTTTGCATGTCAATTTTGTTTATTCGATAACTGGTTTTTACAATTCAGTATTCATTGTATCTCATTGACAGACTAAATAAACACTTTTTTTGAACCATAAACATATATATTGTACAAAAAGATATAAATATATAAATCTTATACCCAGTGTAATCAGAGGCAGGTGGTTCTCCATCATGACGTCCTTGTACAGATCCTTGTGTCCTTCTAAATACTCCCACTCCTCCATGGAGAAATAGACAGCGACATCCTGACACCTTATAGGAACCTGACAACACAATCATACTGTCATTACCCAGCCACCTCTAGTGCTGTTACTGTATAATTACCCAGCATTCCTGGTAGTGTCACCTCTCCAGTCAGCAGCTCAGTGATCTTGTTGGTGAGTTCTAGGATCTTCTGTTCATGTATCGGTAAGTGAGGAGGAGCCTCTGTGATGGGGCTCTGGCTCCTGCTCCATCCTCCTGACTCATGGAGATGGCTGTTGGGAGTCGCATCATCACCGGATGTCTTCTTCACTATTATGTAATCCTGTGTATGGAGAGCGACATGTAGAGGACTGAACCCAGTATTCCTCCCACAGTAGAAAGTGAGAGATTGTGATCCCGCTGTATAGGGGGGGTCTGGTGAGACCACATCTGGAATACTGGGCTCATTTACTATTTAAAATACAACTATTTTCTGGTGCAAGTTACAGCAGAAAACTGTCTCACATGCTTGCGCCACATTTATCATGTGTTTTTAGACACTTTTTCTGACTTTCGTGAAAAAGGCGTGTGGCCCAAGTTGCACCAAATTGCTGCGTTTGTCACCCAAATTTTGGTTTAGTCTACTATTGTGTTCAGTTCTGGAGACCTCACTTACGAGAAGACATTGATAAACTATAACAAGTCCAAGGACAAGATACAAGAATGGTGGAAGATCTTGTTTTTTAACCTTGCTTTATTTTTTTGTAAAGTGTAAGGGGTATCTTCTCCCTAGTATCTAGTATGGAAATAAACCAGCTCTGTTGTCATAGATTATAATAAACAAGTCAACAAACATATTAGCTTTTGTGTTGGTAAATTATGAATGGACCCCATTGACTGTAAGGCCCTTATGTCCACAGGGAAAATCAGGCCGCCGTGGATTCTTCATGCAGAATCCCGCAGCGGGTCCCTCCTTTCCCGCGGACATGAGGCCTAAAAATAAGAATTTACTTACCTGTCCGGAATCTGCGGATCTGCCCTCCGTCGCAGCCAGATCTTCTTTCTTCGGCCAGGCGGATGTGCTCGGCACGCCAGCAGCGTGCCGCGCGCATGCGCCGTGCACTTTCTTTTTTTAAACTCCTGCTCTCCTGCGCCGGAGAGCAGGAATTTAGGTGCGGGTGTGCCACGGATCCGGACTGCTTTCATAGGCTTCAATAGAAGCCTGCGGGAGCCGTCCCCGCGGGAGACCCGCACTAAAATGGAGCATGCTGCGGGTGTTTTCCCGCACACGCAATCCGCGCCTCAAGGGAAAATGACATCTGCAGGTATTTAATTACCTGCGGCTGTACAATGCATCCCTATGGGGTGCGGATCATGCTTGCGGGTGACCCGCTGTGGATCTATCCCCATGGACATGAGGCCTAAAGGTTTGGACTCCGTTCAGCATTTTATGACGGATCTGTGACGGAATCTCCAAATGCAAATGTGAACATAGTCTCAGTCTGACTTACTTGTAATACAATAAAGACAATAGAATTATAGAAAAGCTTACCTCTCCGGTCAGCAGGGAGATGATCTCTAAGGTGAAGTTTAATATTCTCTTGGTAATCTCATTGCTGTTCTTCTCCATCCTCGGTGGGTCATTCATGTGTGATATACAAGACTTCAATTACTAAGAGTTCAGAGAAACAGCTTCTTAGAGCCTTCACATGTCATATAGAGGGATTTCCAGCACATATAAACACTGACTGGCACTTTGATTAGAGCCACCGGCCCTTCCATGATTGGAGCTTCTTGTATGGAAATTATACCTGTGGTTTTGAAATACAGTATAAAATCTACCCCCACCAGCTCAGAGATAGAGAAGAGATCCTGCTCCCTATGTGTACAGTGTATGGAGACATCATAGCGGCAGTCTACACCCACCAGCTCAGAGATGGAGAAGAGATCCTGCTTCCTATGTGTACAGTGTATGGAGACATCATAGCAGCAGTCTACACCCGCCAGCTCAGAGATAGTGAAGAGATCTTGCTCCTCTATGTGTGCAGTGTATGGAGACATCATAGCAGCAGTCTACACCCACCAGCTCAGAGATGGAGAAGAGATCCTGCTCCCTATGTATACAGTGTATGGAGACATCATAGCAGCAGTCTACACCCACCAGCTCAGAGATGGAGAAGAGATCCTGCTCCCTATGTATACAGTGTATGGAGACATCATAGCAGCAGTCTACACCCACCAGCTCAGAGATAGAGAAGAGATCCTGCTCCCTATGTATACAGTGTATGGAGACATCATAGCAGCAGTCTACACCCACCAGCTCAGAGATAGAGAAGAGATCCTGCTTCCCTGTGTACATTGTATATAGACATCATAGAAGTAGTCTACCGCCACCAGCTCAGAGAACGGAGAGTCATCTCTTGATGTGTCTAGGGCCAGGCTCACACGGGCAGACTGGATTTCTCATCCGGGAGGCCTGCAGTGGAGTCTGGTTGTGAGCCCAGCCGGCAACCCTGCGTACCCGAGTTTACTGTAATGCAGATGACGGCGGTGGCTCGCCATTGGTCATACGCAGTACAGTTTTCTCTTTTGAATGTTTGCATTTCTTGCGCCGTCGCCTGGCGATGACACGGGTGCACAATGTTAATTGTGTATGGGCAGCGGGTCGGACGTCTCCAGAAACTTCAAATTTTTTTCAGCTTGTACACAAGTTTTTTAAAAGGTCAGCCACTTTTCTGCTACTATAAATGCTGCAGGATTTCTGTGATAGTCCTAATGCCTACAGCTGCCAGTGATTATAAGCAGGTGTCTCTGGTTGGCAAAATAAGTAGACGGGCCCAGCGGCTGGCAGCATAGAGGGGCCCAGCGGCTGGCACTACCACGAGGTACGCTGGCGCCTGCACCTTACTATGTGCCACATCACCTGAATATTACCTGTAGGATTTCTATAATGATCTTTTTTCTCTCTTTTTCCGTTTCCAATCACCAGAAGGTCTGAAAAATGGTAATTATAACAAATCTGCCTGATAATCCCGGACGCCCATCACGCCACATAGACCCCCGCCAGCTGCCACGTCTCGCGGGCGCTGACTGCATGTAGACGTGGGATCTCATACATTGTTCTGTGGCTTTCAGGCTTTACATTCCATATTGTTGTTGTTCACTACCTTCGGTGACCCTACAGACGAGCTCCTCCATATTTCACACTGGACTCTGACCTCTCCTTTGCCCCCCATATCCAATCTCTGGCCCAAACATGCCACATGCACCTCAGAAATATTGCTAAAATACGTCCGTTCCTAACCACGGACACGCTAAAGACGCTCGTGGTTGCGCTCATCCACTCCCGGCTTGACTACTGCAACTCGCTACTCATTGGCCTCCCCGCACTAGACTCGCTCCGCTCCAATCCATACTAAATGCGGCAGCTAGGCTCATTTTTCTATCCAGTCGTTATTCAGACGCCTCTGCACTATGCCAGTCGCTGCATTGGCTGCCCATCCACTGCAGAACTAAATTTAAACTCCTCTACCTCACACACAAAGCTCTCCATGGCGCTGCGCCACCATACATCGCCCCCCTCCTCGCCACCATACATCGCCTCCCTCCTGTCAGTACACCACCCAGCCCGCTCACTCCGATCGGCTAACACACTCAGACTAATCACCCCTGTAATACGAACCTCACATGCTCGCCTACAGGACTTCACCAGAGCAGCACCCATCCTCTGGAATGCTCTACCCCAAGGCATCCGGACAATTCCCGATGCACGAAATTTTCAGACGTGCCTTAAAAACGCACCTCTTCAGGGAAGCATACCAAATCTCCTGACCTAGTCCCCTGCCCCTCACTATGGTGCTCCACCCTGTTTGCCTTCTGATAAATGATCTGTACATAAAATTTCCTATTGCCTGTGTTCCCCCCCCTGCACCTCCTGTACCACCCTCAACCCATTTGTGTCTAACCCAATGTACCTCACATTGTAATTGTTGTATTGTTTTGCATTTATCCATGCCTGAAAGCGCTGCGGAATAAGTTGGCGCTATACATGTGATATCCATGCCAATATCAGCCAGATCTGCGTATTACACTTCATGTCCGTTGGACGTCTTCTCACCTGCCCAGAACCTACCAGCGTGGGGCAGGCTCTACATCCTCCAGCTGCGTCTATCCTTGCCAGACGGCCGATCAGGTCAGCACTCAGAGAAGCTTTATCGCAAGACTCACCTCTCACAGTTTTAGAAATGTTACCGGAAGATGCAACAACCCCTCCGCCACCTCTTACCTGCCGGCCGGAGTCACACGCAGAGCTCTGATATCAGTGTGCTGTATATATGTAGCCTCTGGCTGATAACAGAGACAACAGCACACCAGCTGTGACCATAGCAACAGGTAAAGGACCTGCGAGAAGTCACCATCATGTGATCAGTATATAAGGGGCGGAGCTCAGCAGTGAGGAGAAGTGGTGGCTAAAGGACCTGTGATGATGTCACGATCATGTGATCAGTATATAAGGGGCGGAGTTCAGCAGTGAGAGGAAGTGGTGTCTGAAGGACCTGTGATGATGTCACTGTCATGTGATCAGTATATAAGGAGGCGGAGCTCAGCAGTGAGAATAAGGCCGGCTTCACACAAACATACATGTATTTGTGCACGTATGAGCGTAGCATTTTTACACGCACATTGGTGTATTTTACTGTACTTTTATCGCACACAAAGGCACGTGTATTTGCCTACAGCAAAAAAATTACCGCATTACGCACCGTAATAGTCCATTGAAATAATTGGGAGCGCAGAAATACGCTGCAAACCTACGTATGCGACTCATATTTTGTCACTCGGAGCGTAAATACTGCCGAAAGTCAGAAAAACATGAGACAACGGTGTATTTTGGCCGCATATTCACAGACCTAATTACACATACGCCCGTGTGATTGTACCTACGTGGTGGCAGTAGGAGGTGTGATGATGTCGCCATCATGTGATCAGTACATGAGGGGGCGGCGCTTTGTAAGGAGGGGAAGTAGGAAAGTAACGGATTTAGTGTTTTCTTGGCAGGCATGAGGGTCTTCACTAGGCCCTCGGCTACCATGACAACCCTTTTGGCTTTGGATTTAAAGGAGAGCGATGGGGTGATGGAGGAGCCCCCACTCTTCCTAACGGCTTAGATGCTGCAGACACTGTTGACCATGATAAGTAAGTAGTTATATCGACCAGATCGGTGATCTCCTCGATTCTGGGCATTCGGTGGAAGCTGTGACAAAACTGGCACTCATCATGGATGGAGCGGCTCCTTTGCCGGGCCGGACTGGGAATCGAATTTAGTTCCAGCATTTGAAATTGCAGCGGCTAATTGGCGTCGTCACTGCGAAGTAAATATATAGCATTTTATGTTAGCGTCCTCCCACCGATGCCATAAGTGTATTTCACAGAGTGGGTGTGCTGGAAGACGTCATTTCCAGATAGCGCCACCTAATTAACCCGGGCACTGCGAGGAAAAAGGGAAAATTATGATGGAAAGCGTGCCAAGTCAGCAAAGAAAAAGTGCTGTTAAAATTCACTCCCAGCCCTAATGGTGGACGGGTAGTAAAGCGACTGATGAGGGCAGGTAAGATGAAAACACCACCAGCCCTAATGGTGGACTGGTAGTAAATGAGGGATATACATAGGATGTGGCATAAATTCCATAGAGCAGAGAAAGGGTTAATGGGCAAATCTGTAGAGATCCATGTAGGATAGTGAGGGGGTGAGTGAGGAATATCTTGGGTGGTGTAGGACAGAGAAATGGTAGTTTGATAAGGAGAGAGAACTACAATGCTCAGGCGGTATCGATCCTGAGAGAAAATTAAAGGTATAGAATACAAGAGTGAACTACAAATTCCATCATGCTCCAGCGGTTATGTGAGATCAAAGGACATTACAAGGAAAGAGAGAAGAGAACTACAAGTCCCAGCATCTGCCTGGCTCCGTGCTCTCATCCATCACTTGACCTCTCCTCCATACAAAGCTCTGCCCCCTCTTGTCACATGATGGCAACATCATTGCAGGTCCATCACTACTGTTTGTCCTATATAATGCCGATCTCCATCCGCTTGTACCGGTCACATGATGGTGACATCATCACATGTCCATAAGCAAAACTTTTACTGACAGAGCAGCGCCCATAGCCGACTTCGGTCCATTTAACATTTGCTGGAATTGCCATGGGGCCCAGAGGGAAGAACCCACATCTAGAGCCGTATTTACATAGGCGAGTGCGAGATCGGTCTGAGAAACACGGAGCGATGAAACTCTTAAATCTGCGATTTCTATCCAAGTGCGACGCATTTTTCATGTGTATTAAAATCGCTTGTTGTTTCATAACGGTTGCACGTGGATGCGGGTTTCGTGTGATTTTTAACTCAACCATAGCAAATAATGGTCGGGTTGTCTGTGATATCACGAAAAATACGACATGCTGCAGTCTTCCCACCTGTGTAAACGAACCCATTGCAAACAATGGGTTAATACATTGCACGAGTTTTAGGTGTCGGATAAAGTCACAGAATTTGTGCGATTTTCTCACCCATGTAAATAAGCAATCAGGGTTATGGTTAAGGGCTTTTACCCACTGGCGATAGACTTTTGTGCGATGCGAGAGTCAGTAAAAATGCACAATTATGAAACCAATGGTTTCATACTCATTCGCGATTTGTTCACTCAACCCAAGTTGCGATAAAAAAAAAAGCTGAGATATCACCCATTGTTTTCAATGGGGTCGGTGGCAGCAATTTTTCAATAGGGAAAGAAAATCACGAAACAGCCTTGGAATTCCCTATAGCAAGGAGAGAGAGGGCACTGAGCTACAGGGCATCTCCTACATATCTCCCCATATTCAGAGATATAGGGGACAGGGCTAGAGGACTTTCCCAGGGTTTCCCCTAGAGCAAGTGCAAGAAGGTGGGGCTAGAGGGGTACTCATAGTTATTCTTCTCTAGCCAAGAGACGGGGTGGGCCTAGAGGGCAGATCCATCTAACCACTCCCCCTCTTGGCTAAAGAATCACTATGAGAACACCTCTAGCCCTGCCCGCTCTCTTGACAAGAGAAGAATCAATATGAGAACCTCTCTAGCCCCACCCCCCTACTCACAGAAGCCCTGGGAAAGCCCTCTAGCCCTACCCCCTATCTCTCCAACTATGGGGAGATGTGTAGGAGAGTTCCTGTAGCTCTGCCCCCCTGTCTCTCTCTCCTAGCTGTGGAGGGATTCCAAGGCGGTTTCACGATCTTGTCCCATTGTTTTCAGTTTGGCTGGCGCTACTGCCGCCCGCCCAATTGGAAGCAATAGGTGATATCGCAGATTTTTTAAAATCCCAACTTGGCTTGAGTGATCACATTGTAAATGAGACAGAAACCATTGGTTTCGTCATCATACGTTTTCACTCTGTCTCGCGTCGCAAGAAAATCTCTCGCTAGTGTGGAAGAGCCCTAACGGTGTTTTCCAGGGAGATGCTATTGATGGTGTATCTTTAGGATAGCTCATTAATCGCTGATCAGCTGGGGTCTGTCGCTCGGAACCCCCACCGATCAGCTGATTGTGGTGCTCTTACTGGGTGCACAATTACACAGGGGTCGGAGCAGAAGCAGCAAATGTCTCTGCTCCAACCTCCAAGCCGGCGCTTGCAACTGCAGCTTTCTTTGAACTCAACATGAGTCGTGCCTGCAGTTACAAGATCCATCCACCTCATGTAGGTCGGCGCAGAGACATCTGCATATTCTGCTCCGACTGCTGTGTATTTACGACACTGTCAGCGGGCGCACAATCAGCTGATCGGTCGGTGATGGACCCCAGCTGATCAACTATCGATGACCTGATCCTGAGGATACATCATAAATAGTTTTCTCCCTGAAGAACCGCTTTTATGTACAAGAGCAATATTTTTGCTCGCACTGTGCGCAAGCAAAAAATTGCAGCAAGTCCTATTTTTGGATGATTCTGCTCCAATAAATAATCACCCATTATTTTCTAAGGGAGCCCCAAAAAATTGCATCGCACATACATGTAAGGCTGCATTCACACGAACGTATATCGGCTCGGTTTTCACACTGAGCCGATATGCGTCGTCCTCATCTGCAGGGGGGGTGGGGAGGGGGGGGGGGTGGAAGAGCCAGTCTCTACCCTGTGATGGGACGTCAGATCCAGGAAGCAGAGTGAGGGTGCTTAAATGTGGTGTAAGCCCAATTGGGTGCAGATGCCTGACAGGTCGTCCCAGTGATGATCATCGCTCAGTGATTGGAGCCGGAGCAGCCGGGGATTTTTCTGACCCGCCCACCTCCACTCACAGTAAACAAGCAGTTGTTAATAGATGAACGCATGCCTGTTTGCACAGGCCCATCCGATGTTAAAGGGGTTGTCCCGCGAAAGCAAGTGGGGGTATACACTTCTGTATGGCCATATTAATGCACTTTGTAATATACATTGTGCATTAATTATGAGCCATACAGAAGTTATTCACTTACCTGCTCCGTTGCTAGCGTCCTCGTCTCCATGGAGCCGTCTAATTTCAGCGTCTAATCTCCCGATTAGCCGCGCTTGCGCAGTCGGTCTTCTCCCTTCTGAATGGGGCCGCTCGTGCCGGAGAGCTGCTCCTCGTAGCTCCGCCCCGTCACGTGTGCCGATTCCAGCCAATCAGGAGGCTGGAATCGGCAATGGACCGCACAGAGCCCACGGTGCACCATGGGAGAAGACCTGCGGTCCACCGTGGGTGAAGATCCCGGCGGCCATCTTAGCAAGGTAAGGAAGAAGTCGCCGCAGCGCGGGGATTCGGGTAAGTACTATCCGTTTGTTTTTTTTAACACATGCATCAGGTTTGTCTCGCGCCGAACGGGGAGCCTATTGAATAAAAAAAAAACTGTTTCGGCGCGGGACAACCCCTTTAAGTTCTAGTACATGAAGAAACTGAACGATGACCAAATTTATCATTCAGTCATGCATGAATTAAAACCCTCTCCACATGCAAAAATTGCACACACAATACGCAGAAAACAGAAGCCATTGGTTGCTATGGACTTATTCACATGCGCATGTTTCCAAAAACACTGCATGCTCCATTTTCCTGCATTTTTGTACACCAAAAGTCACCCTAGAAGTTGATAAAGATGCACAAATGCGTGCAAAATATGCTATATGTGTGAAACACTGCGTAATTGTACAGGAAAAAAAATACATCTGAAACTCAAAAGCGGCATTTTTTTCCAAACATAAATGAACATGAATTGTGGGTGCAAAAACACTTATGTGAGGGGCTATAGGCTGCCTTCACAGTGCAATAAAAAGGTGCAATTTTTTGTGCGATGCGAGTGTTCGAGAAAACGCAGAATTATGAGACTCATGATTTTTTTTTTTAGGTTTACCTATGGAGCCTTTGTTTTATCACAACGCAACATACGAACTCCATTCACTAAAAGCCAAATATTGCATAAAATGTTTACAAAGAGGTAGAAAAAAAACTTTATTAAGAAGGGGAAAAAAAGACGATGATTCAAACATTACAGCAACATAACGATGTTCACAGCAGGATGACGGAAGACTCTAGTGCTTAGTGATTCATTTAAAAATCCCTGCCTCCTGAAAGGACTGTGCTGATTGGGTGAGTGCTCAGCCAATTACAGCTAGTGCTTAGCTAATCATGAATAAATGAATAGCTAAGCACTAGCTGTAATTGGCTGAGCACTCAGCCAATAGCTAAGCACTAGCTGTTATTGGCTGAGTGCTCAGCCAATCAGCACAGCCCTTTCAGGAGGCGGGGACTTTTAAATCCCCGCCTACTGAAAGTGCTGGATAGCAGTGTTAGGGATCCAGCCTGAGCGGCGGAAAGGCGAGTAATTTTTTTTTTTAACCACTTGATGATTTTCAGGGAAAGGCTTATATTTCAAGCCCTTCCCCAAAAATCATGCTGCAGGGTTTGCCACAAACCACTGCTTTCAATGGGACCGGCAGCAGCGCAGATCCCATTGAAAGCAATGGGATAGCATGCTGCACTTCTGCCACAGCTGTCACAGGACAGGAATATGATCAGAATCCTCAGCAAGAAGACATTCTACTTCATTATGTTGAAACTGAATGTTGAAAATTTAACATTAAGATGAAAACCTAAAATCTTGAATTGCAAAAAATTGTAGCTTACAGAGAAAAACTAATTTTAGATTTGAGATCGGCTCACTCCAATTAAAAACAAGTGTTTTTATGGATGCAATAAAAATGTTATTATTCTGTGTAAATACATGCAGCGACTGAACAATGTTCCATGTAAACAGGCCACTGCCCACTTATGAATGACGGTCTGCTCACTGTGAATTGATCCTGTCCGCTCCTCCTCCATTCAGTCAGTGATTCTCCTTCCTTTATAAAAGTACAGGAACGATTATCTGACCTGTCAGGCATTTGTGCCCAACAGATCATCCTGTGTAAAAGCACCCTTAGTCAATGCTCACTCTGCAGATGATTATCTCTTCCATACATGTGAATGGGGTTGATTCTGCAGCATGCACATCGATTCTCCAAGCCTCAATCAAATGAATGGGACAGTCCTAGACATTCCTGCAACAAAAACTGCTCCATGTATTTAGACCCTTTGGGAGGATCCAGTGCCTTGTGTACATCTCAGACATTTTCTATGTTCTTGACATCTGTGGTATTACAATGTGTAGAGCTAGAGCTCTACACAAAAAATACAGAACACAGGGTTCGTAAATGGGACGGATTCTTCAAAATCTTTTTCTGCTCTTAAAGGGGTTGTCTCGCGAAACCAAGTGGGGTTATACACTTCCGTATGGCCATATTAATGCACTTTGTAATGTACATCGTGCATTAAATATGAGCCATACAGAAGTTATTCCACTTACCTGCTCCGTTGCTAGCGTCCTCGTCTCCATGGTTCCGTCTAAATTCGCTGGCAGCTTGCTTTTTTAGACGCGCTTGCGCAGTCCGGTCTTCTCCATTCAGCACGAGCCGCTTCAGTGTGCTCTCCGCTACAGCTCTTCTGCGCATGCGCAGACGAGCTGTCACTGCTCGGGAGCGCGCTGAAGCGGCCATTCTGCACCATCCTCTGTTAGAGGAAGGTGCAGAAACTGGAGCTGCCCAGCGGAGAAGCCCAGCCCAGCAGCCCCGAGAAGCCTCCCAGGTAAGTGATGGGTCGGGGGGGGGGGGGCTGCCGCTGCGCCGGGCTGCGCCGGGGGGGCTGTCGCTGCGCCGGGGGGGCTGTCGCTGCGCCGGGGGGGCTGTCGCTAGGCCGGGGGGGCTGTCGCTAGGCCGGGGGGGCTGTCGCTAGGCCGGGGGGGGGGCTGCCGCTGTGATGGGGGGGCTGTCGCTAGGCCGGGGGGGGCTGCCGCTGCGCCGGGGGGGCTGTCGCTAGGCCGGGGGGGGCTGCCGCTGTGATGGGGGGGCTGTCGCTAGGCCGGGGGGGGCTGCCGCTGCGCCGGGGGGGCTGTCGCTAGGCCGGGGGGGGCTGTCGCTAGGCCGGGGGGGGGCTGCCGCTGTGATGGGGGGGCTGTCGCTAGGCCGGGGGGGGCTGCCGCTGCGCCGGGGGGGGCTGTCGCTAGGCCGGGGGGGGCTGCCGCTGCGCCGGGCTGCGCCGGGGGGGGCTGCCGCTAGGCCGGGGGAACTAGCGCTGGGCTCCGGAACCTAGCGCTGGGCTCCGGGGCCTTCACCTGGGCTGAGGGTCTAGCGCTGGGGAGCCGGGGGCTAGCGCCGGTTACCTGCTGTCTGGTCGGCGGCTGCGGGGCGTCTGGTCGGCGGCTGCGATGCGTCCGGTTGCCATGGAGACACAGCTGGCGGCGTCTCGGGAGCGCGCACGTCGGGCTGCAGCGAGCGACGGGGAAAGAGCCGGCGGCCATCTTGAGGAAACTTTTATAAGTTGCTGAAACGCTGGAACGGTAAGTACGAACCAGCTAGAAATGTCATTTACAGGGGGGCTTTGTAATGTATGTTTAATGGGGGGGACTGGGCAAAAAAAAAAATTAACTGCTTCCTCGAGACATCTCCTTTAAAGTACTTTCAACATTCCAAACCATGATTCTTTAAGGAGTTTGAAAACTTAGACTTCCTTGAAAACATGTCCCACCTACAGAACATCAAGACGGCTGCTGTGTGTGTCGTCTCTGAGGAGTCCTGCACTTGGCATTAGTACTAAAACATTTCCCATTTTCTAAACATGAAAACAGATTCTCTCCTGTGTGAAGTTTCTGATGTTTAACCAAATTTAATTTCCGCGCAAAACATTTCCCACATTCTGAACATGGAAACGGTTTCTCTCCTGTGTGAGTTCTCTGGTGTGTGATAAGTTGCGATTTTGTTTTAAAACATTTCCCACATTCGGAACATGAAAATGGTTTTTCTCCTGTGTGAATTCTCTGATGTATAACAAGATGTGATCTTTCTGTAAAACATTTCCCACATTCAGAACATGAAAATGGCTTCTCTCCTGTGTGAATTCTCGCATGTGGAACAAGATATGATTTTTTTATAAAACACTTCCCACATTCTGAACAGGAATATGGCCTCTCTCCTGTGTGAATTCTCTCGTGAGAGACAAGATGTGATTTTTTTGGAAAACGTTTCCCACATTCTGAACAGGAATATGGTTTCTTCTCTGTGTGAATTCTCTGATGATCCTCCAGTTTGGCTTTAAAATGTGTTAGGAATAAAAATGAAAACAAGAAAATATATTATTCAGACTCTAAAAACATACATTTGTAGTATTTCTAATAGACAAAACAAATGTCGATTTTGATGCAGTGTGTGTAAGGTGCAGTTTTATGAGCCAAAGCCAGACGTTGATCCAGCAGGAAGGAGAAGTCCTTCCTTTATATTTCCCATTTCTTTTTAATTCACTGTTGGTTTTGGCTCAAAAACAGTCATATTATCTATTAAATCTATCTAAAAATTCCAGATTTCTTTGTCCAAGAGTGACTTCACATGTGTTATTGGCCTTTTATGCACAATAGCAAACACATTTTTTCTTTTCTGCCCTGTCACTGGAGGTCTCCTCTGATTGTTGCAGTCACTTCCATGCACTATAGCCTCCTGTCTAATGCTTATGCACCATCTTGATGTTGCTTTCACTTTCATATCAGTCCGATGACACATCAGCACACCATTACATGATCAACTACAGCCTGTACTCTCTGTAACAGGGCCATTACCATCTGTATTCAACTAAATCCGCTACAGAACATAAATATACAGTCAAGAGGATGAGCTGTGATCTCCTCTATTATAACTGTGTGACAGGAGCATATAATCATCATCAGTAACTGATAGGAGTGTATATCGCTCTCTATGCATTTTTTGTGTTATACTCCATGTAATAGCATCACAGACTGAGAAACTGACTACAAAATGAACACAAACTCAAGTAAATCAGAGTTGGTCAGAATTGAGATCACATGACCATCTGAGGAGAATGCGGCTAGGATATTCAGACAGAAAGGAATAACTAGCCAGGGTAACACTATCTCCCTTAAATAATGAAATAGAAAAAAAAATTATCCTGGAGTGGCTCTTCAGAGCTAAAGTGGATAACGAAGGGAGTGCAACTATATGTTGGAGTGAATTACAAAAATAGAAGTAAACTTTTACCAAGCTTTGTCTCGAAAAGCTACATTGAAAGATCTTAATAAAAATGACACTTAAAAAAAAAAAAAAAAAAACACCCTTAGGCCATTCTCACACTTTCTGCCTGGCCAGGCAAGGTGAGTACAATTTTTTTTTTTTTTTAGTGTCAGAACCCCCTTTAAAGATTCAACACCAAAAGTGCTAAAAAGTGCCAAACTAATATTTATATATTTAATATATATTAAATAGAAATGTTTTCACACCTTGTGATATAAGGGACTGGAGGTTTTCCATCATTATGTCTTCGTACAGACCCTTGTGTTTTCCTAAATACTCCCACTCCTCCATGGAGAAATAGATAGAGACATCCTGACACCTTATAGGAACCTGACAACACAATGATACCATCATTACCCAGACACCTCTAGTGCTGTTATTGTATAATTTCCCAGCATTCCTAGCAGTGTCACCTCTCCAGTCAGCAGCTCATTGATCTTGTTGGTGAGTTCTAGGATCTTCTGCTCATGTATCGGTAAGTAAGGAGGAGCCTCTGTGATGGGGCTCTGGCTCCTGCTCCATCCTCCTGACTCACAGAGATGGCTGTTGGGAGTCGCACCGTCACCCGATGTCTTCTTCACTATTGTGTAATCCTGTGTATGGAGACAGACAGATGGACAATTGGGTGACTGGCACACTGGACAAAAAGGGCTACCACAGCATTTTGATATGCCATGCATTACCCTCTGGAAAGACATTGATCTAATACATACTCCTAGGTTATGTCAGAACTACTTAAAAAGACAAGAGCAAGGCGTTAGGCTTCAAAGAATGCAGTGACCTGCAAAGTCTCCGGACTTAAACCGCACTGAGCTTTTTTGGGATGAACTGGACAGAAGGGTGAAAGGAAACAAGTGCAGCACATTTGTGGGAACTTCTGCAACAATGTTGGGAAGAAATTTTTGAATAATATCTGAATGCAACTGCAGAAATTCAAAATTTGTAAAACTGTTATATCTGCTAGAGGTGGCTACTATGAGGAGTGAAAAATCTAGGATTTAATTTTTGGAAACAAAGTTAATCCATTATTTTTATTCATCTTAACTTGTTTTTTGTTCTTTGCTTTCATTTTAAAGTATACTTGAGACATTAAACTGTGTTAAAATCAGTAAAAAGCTCCAGGCTGGCCATGTGATATTGTTGGTTCCCCACTGGTCCTTTCATCCTCATTACAATTTTCCTTAAGGCCCATTTACATGCAACGATTATCGCTCAAAATTCAAACCACCGCAGATGAGCGATAATCATTGCATGTAAATGGGCTTAAAATCCATTGTTCAGCCGCAGAGAGATAAAATATCTCTCAACAGACCACACGCTGTGTTCTCAGCGAGTGGCGGGAAAAATTACATTGTATTCTGCCAGAAGCCCATACGAGAACAATGCAGCTGTGTGCAGAGCCCAGCCCACATGCTGGTCTCAGCAAACAGCTCCCCAGAGGCCCTTTTACACAAACAATTAAGATGATAAAGTGTTGATGGACATTAAGTGTTGCTAAAACTTTTAATCTTTCAATCGTTTGAATGATTGTATTTGCGTGTAAATGGGCCTTTATTCTGACTTCTTAAATAACAAAAAAAGGTTGATAGAAATAAAGAAAAGTTTACCTCTCCAGTCAGCAGGTAGATGATCTCCAAGGTGAAGCTCAATATTCTTTTGGTAATCTCATTCCTGTCTTTGTTCATCCTCGGTGGGTCATTCATGAGGACCATTTTGGATGAGAATGTGAGAGAACTGAATGAACTGGCGGGCTCTAGTACTGCCAGCCCTTTATGAGAAAAAGAGAGACTAAATCAAACGGGGGAAATAATCATGTGTGATATACAGAACCTTAATTATTAAACACGGAGGGAAACAGGTTCTCAGACCCTTCAACACATTTTATATGAGCATTCTCATATAAAATGAGTCCTTCATTTATATTTCCCATTTCTTTTGAATCCCCCAGCTGGCTTTGGTTCAAAAGCAGCCATAGAAATATATGCGACTCCAGCCTTCTGAAGCACACTTTTCCATCTCTGCCTCCCCTTCGTCACCAGATTGCCTGGAGGTCACACTTTGGAGATCTCCTCTGTAAACTGCAGTAATTTCCATACAATGCAGCCACCAGTCTGATGCTTGTCAGGCACCACCTTGATGTTGTTTTCACTTTCCCATCAGTCCCATGATGCATCAGCACAGCGTTACATGATCAACTCCAGCCTGTACCATCTCTACAACACTGCTATTACCATCTGTATTCTATAGTCACCTAAATGAGCCACAGCCCATAAATATATAGTCAGGATAATGAGCTGTGATCTCTTATTATAACTGTGTGACAGGAGGCTCAAATCATCATCAGTAACTGTGATAAGAGTGTTTGTCCCCTTCGAGGTAGTTTCTGTGGTACACTCCACGTAATAGTTTCTCAGTCTTGTGTGACGCTGACTAGAAATTGAACACATAAACCCAAGCCACTTTGACCTTGCTGGACAGGTCACTCAAGGTATCAAACTCAAATTTTATGACTTTATGGCGGTGGTGAGGATGTCATAAATCTAGTGGCACCAAAATCATCCACCCAAGGTCACGCAAAGGGGTCAAGGTGTGGTGCACGAAAAAGCCTGAAGGTATTTTTATATTAGATTTGCTTACTCCATACTTCTCCCATGGGTGAAGAAAAATGTTGGAGAAGATTCACCCCTTTCTTTTCTGGATGGTGGGCAGGACCACAGTTGAGCTCTCAATCTCCCACCCCTCTCCCCTCAGTGATAACACCCGGGGTGACCCGCACCTGCCGCACCCCTTACCCCCTTCCTACGCCACTGCCTAGTACATAATATCTTATCGTTACTGAAAAAAAGAACGCTAGAGGTGAGATAAAAAGAACTTTGTCCTTTGAAGGGTTAAACGGAAGTATCTTATTGAAGAGAAAATTGTTGCAAATCAAGAAAGCGGAGAGCTTTTCTTTTTTTTTTTTTTAAATGGATTTGGGAGTCAGCTGCAACTTTATTTGAACCTTATATTGCAGCAACATGCATGGTTAAACCTATGATATTTTGGTTAGATTAGTTGGAATCTTAAATACGAGACGTGATTCCAAGGGAGCAGTTGCTATCTTTGCTTCAGACCATCCAGAAAACAACCTGTGTTATCGCTGATGCTTGTGCCGATGCTGTAAGGTTAACACAGCAAGAACATCTCTTGCCAATCCAGCCGTTAGAGCGCTTAGGTTAAAAAATTGGTTCAGTGACATGTCTTCAAAAAGGCCATGTGCAGTTCCTTATCTTAAAGAGTTTCTGTTGTGGCCACTCCTTGGCATTGCCTTTAGCGAGTACCTGCCCGCTCGAGACTGAAGGTTCGGGTGCCGGTGCGGGGGAGCGGTGAGTAGCGTCAGTCAGCAGATGGGAGCGGGGGGGGGGGGAAGAGAGGGAGAGAGATATCTCCCCTCCGTTCCTCTCCGCTCTCCCCCGCAGCTCCCTGCCCGCCGCTGGCACCCGAACCTTCAGTCTCGAGCGGGCAGATACTCGCTAAAGGCAATGCTCGCTCGAGCAATTGCCTTTAGCGAGTATACTCGCTCATCTCTACTCAACAGTCAACAAGTGCCAGTCTTATAAATATACATTATATAAAAAGCTCTTCTTACCCTGTGATGTAAGAGGCAGGTGGTTCTCCATCATGACGTCCTTGTACAGATATGTGTGTCTTCCTAAATACTCCCACTCCTCCATGGAGAAATAGACAGCGACATCCTGACACCTTATAGGAACCTGACAACACAATGATAACGTCATTACCCAGACTCCTCTAGTGCTGTTACTGTATCATTACCCAGCATTCCCAGCAGTGTCACCTCTCCAGTCAGCAGCTCAGTGATCTTGTTGGAGAGTCCTAGAATGTTCTGCACACGTTTTGGTAAGTGAGGAGGAGCCTCTGTGATGGAGTTCTGGCTCCTGGTCCATCCTCTTGACCCATGGAGATGGCTGTTGGGAGTCGCACTGTCACCCGATGTCTTATTTACTATTGAGTAATCCTGTATATGGAGAGAGACATGTAGAGAACTGAACCCAATTTAACTAAACCTCCTTTTCCCGAAGAGGGAGATGGTGATCCCAGCCTATAGAGCCCTAGTGAGACCACATCTAGAATACTGTGTTCAGTTCTGAAGTCCTCACCTACAGGAAGACATGGATAAAACAGAATGTGTCTAAAGACGAACTATAAAAATTTGGAAGGTCTCAGGTATAAAATTCATTAAGGACTCATAGGAGTTGTCTGAGTTAAGGGAACGCCCTGCCCCCATGTCCCACAAGCATTTTCCCGCTTCTCCATTCGTCATCTGTAGCTGGCTCCGCTCTATCTGTGATGTCACTCAGCAGGCTGAGTCTACAAAAAAGCTGCAGCAGCCAATGACAGCACTTAGCGATAATGGCTTAGCACTGTCATTGGCTGCTACAGCAGGTTTATGGGACACCACAGCTGTCTGTAAACAGACAGCAGAGACCCGAGCCAGCGGTGGGAAACGAACGGGGGAGAGGGGAGAAACTGCTTTTTTTTTTATTTCAATGCATGGGAGACCCGGGGCAGAGGCTTCCCTTAACTCAGACAATCCCTTTAAAGAATATAATTTCTGTAGCCTGAAAGAAAAGGAAAAAAGGGGACATGATGGAAACCCTAACTACAGTGTTTCCCTGAAAATAAGACCCTGTCTCATTAATTTTTTGCCCCAAAAGAGGCACAGGGTATTATTTTTTGGTCTGCGGACTCCCAGCAGCTTGCTTCCAGTTGCTAACAGAACATTGCCTCCTGGTAACGAAGTTCGTAATTCCCGCCTCCAGGAAGCGATGGCTCTGATTGGTTTTCGAGCAATGTAGCCGAGCCAATCAGAGTCATCGCTTCCTGGAGGCGGGGTTTACGAACTCTGTTACCAGGAAGCGATGTTCTGTTGGCTCTTGAGGACTGCAAGTAAGCTGACAGAACTCCACAGAGTGGCATGAGGAACCCAGACGGTGCCTGCTAGGTAAGTATTGATCTCTCTCACTCTACCCTTGCTCCCTCCCGCTCCCCGCCGCATGCTGCTCGGCAAGTACACAGTTACTCGAAAAGACTGCTACTCGCTCGAGTAGCAGCCTTAAACAAGCTCGCTCATCTCTAGTCAAGAAGCCGGGGTACAGGCAGTAGAAACCGCAATTAATACATGGGATGTTGAATCAGGCACCAGACACAAAAGCCAATGTAGTACCAGTGGGTGAGCGGAAGGAGAGGGCAGAGAACCCTACAACATTACTATTAGCTCATTGGTTCCCACCATACAGAACTGACCATATTGGTGGCCGATCTTCACATTCTCTGCTGCTCAGTTCTTTAGTTCTCCCTCACTTGGAAGGTCTGGAAGCCGTTATACCGGACACTGGATTGTTCCTATTACTTCCTAGAATGGATTTTCTCTTCCCTTAGTCTGACTTGTTACATAATACAAAAATATTGAATAGCTTACCTCTCCGGTCAGCAGGTAGATGATCTCCAGCGTGAAGTTGAACACTCTTTTGGTAACTTCATTCCTGTCCATCCTTGGTGGGTCATTCAGGAGGACCATTTTGGATAAGAATATGAGAGAACTGGAGGGTTCTAGTGCTGCCGGCCCTTTAAGAAAAAAAAAAAGGGAGGCTCTCAATCATAAAGGTTACTTGTAAAGATGAGCGAGCACACTCATCCGAGCTTGATGCTCGATTGAGTATTAGACTACTCGATGTGCTCGCTACTCGAGTCGATCATGTGGTGCTTGAGAAAATTTCATTTCCCTTCCCCGCATGTTTAGCGGCATTTTTAGCCAGTAAACATGCAGGGAAGGCATTACCACTTCCTGCTGTGACGTGCCAGCCCTGTGCACATCCTTAGCAGTGACTGGCTGAGCTGGTCAGGTCACCGCAGAGTATTAAAACTTTGGTCACCCGCAGCTCGCCTCAGACGCATGCTGCATGAGCTGAGGGATAGAGCTGCTGATATAGGGAAAGCAATAATGTAGGGATTGGATTTTGGTTAGGCAGGGATCCTGACTACAAGAAGCCAACAGTCCTTTCTAGGACTACTACTCCTCTCATTGTGTGCATCAGCATTTTGGCTGGCTGGGACAAGTAGTGCGCACAAATTTGTTCCCAAGCATCGCGGCTGTATTCTGCCCACTCTTACCAGTTTTAAGCAGTGTACTAATTTTTTAGTTTTTTGGGGGCTCCAAACGTACGCTATATACCAGTGTCTGGGGATTTGATTCTCTGCTAATTAACAACAGTGTACACAGTAGAAAAATTTCTCTGGCCCTGCTGAGAGCATACTCTATATACCAGTGTCTTGGGGCTGTGAATTTGTGCTATTTCACAACAGAATACACACTTGAAATTTTTTTTTGTACCTGCTGAAAGCCTAAGGTGTATATATACCCATGTCTGGGTGGTGGGAATTTCTGCAATCTAACACTGTTTATTGTGTCTATTGTGGCCTATAAGCATACGCAAAGTAACTTGCATTTTGCGTAGCATTTAGTCCAAGTGCTTTATCCAACATGATGAAGACTAGGGGTAAGGGTCGAGGTCAAGGAAGTGGACGTGGGCGTCCGAATCAGGGTGTGGGCAGAGGCCGAGGTCCTGGGTGAAACGGTGCTTGCTGCTGAGGGATTAGTAGAGCGCCGCGTATCTGCACTCCCTAGCTTCATCTTACATTTTGCAGGTCCGCGTGGTAGACCATTATTAAAAGCACAACAGTGCGATCAGGTGCTGACGTGGATAGTGGATAACGCGCCCAGTACTTTTTGCAACACCCAGTCTTCCACGCAGTCCACTCATGCCGGCCAAGGGACTGCACCTCTGAATCCTCAGGCTGCTCCTCCTTCCTCCCAGCCTGGTCACTCCAGGAAAAGGAGAGATTCAGAACAGGTGTACTCCCAAGAACTCTTCTCAGGTCCCTGCTCTGAGTCGGAAAAAAAACGGTTCACCAGCCACGTGAGGAGTTTGTCGTGACCAATGCCCAAATTTTGGACCTTTCACAGATTCGGGGTGATGAGGCTGGGGACTTCCAACTAGTGTGTCAAGAGCTATTTGTGGATGATGATGATGATGATGAGACACAGTTGTCTGTCAGTGAGGTTGTTATTAGGCCAGTACGTCTGAGGGAGGAGCAGACTGAGGAGTCAGAGGAAGAGCTGGTGGATGATGAGGTGACTGACCCGACCTGGCTTGCTAAGCCTACTGAAGCCAAGGCTTCAGAGGGGGAGGCAAGTGCTGCAGCAAAACATGTTGGAAGAGGCAGTGGGGTGGGCAGGGGGAGAAGCAGGGCCACGCAAATACTCCCCCAACTGTTCCCCACAGCACCTCCTCACAGCACGTTCCTGTGCAGAGGGCTAGGTGTTCGAATGTCTGGAGGTTTTTCAATGAGAGCGCGGACGACCGACGAACAGTGGTGTGCAACCTGTGCCGCACCAAGATCAGCCGGGGAGTCACAACTACCAGCCTGACCACCACCAGCATGTGCAGGCATATGATGGCTAAGCACCCGACGACGTGAAACGAAGGCCATTCACCGCCTGTGGGTCACACCACTGCCTCTTCCCTGTGTCACATCCTATCACTGACATCCAATCCCCCTCTCAGGATACAGGTACGAGCGCCTCCTGTCCTGCACCTACACCCTCACCTCCACGGTCCTCTACTGCCTCCACCAATGTGTCCCAGCGCAGCGTTTAGCTGTCGATAACCCAAGCAGAAATACGCGGCCACCCGCCCACATGCACAATCTTTAAACGTGCATATTTCAAAAGTATAAAGCCTGGAGATGCTGCCATATAGGCTAGTAGAAACGGAGGCTTTCTGCAACCTGATGACAGTGGCGGTCCCTCGGTACTCGGTCCCCAGCCGCCACTATTTTATCTGCTGTGTTGTCCCCACCCTACACCAGCACGTCTCACGGAACATAAACCGTGCCCTCACCAACACGGTTACTGGGAAGGTCCACCCAACCACCAACAAGTGGATAAGTGCTGGCGGGCAGGGACACTACATCTCCCTGACGGCACATTGGGCTAACCTGGTGGAGGCTGGGCGAGAGTCTGACCCTGGGTCCGCTCACTTGCTACCCACACCGAGGATTGCGGGTCCTACCTCGGTAAAGGTTTCTCCGGCTTATTATGACACCTCCTTCAAACACCCCCCCTCCTCCTCCACCCCCTCAACATTTCAATTGCCACGTGTGAGCATGTCGCCTGCAGTCAGTAGCTCGAGCTTTTCAACCCACGGTATAAGGAGAACCTTTCCACTCTCATTCCCAAAGAGGAAGGAGTATGAGAGTGATGCAATACCACAAGGCCCTGGTGGAAAAGCTGATGCTAAAGTTCCCATCTGACAATGCTAGCGGTAGAGGACGTACTTCAGTGGGCCAACTAGCAGGGGAGACATGGGGAACAGGCAGCATGTCCAGCGCAGGCAGGGGAACACTCTCCAAGGTCCTTGCCAGTTTTATGGCTCCCCAGCCAGACTGTGTCACCACTCCCCAGGCTAGGCTGAGTAGGAGGGAACACTGTAAAAAGATGGTGAGGGAGTACATAGCCGATCGTACCACCGTCCTCCGTGATCCCTCTGCTCCATACAACTATTGGGTGTCAAAGCTGGACACGTGGCCCGAACTTGTGCTGTATACCTTGGAGGTGCTGGCCTGCCCAGCCGCTAGTGTGTTATCAAAGAGTGCGTTTAGTGCTGCTAGGGTGGGTGGGGGGGGGGGGAATTATCACAGATAAGCGTACCCGCCTGTCAACTGCCAGTGCCGACAGGGTTACACTTATTAAGATGAACAAAGCCTGGATTTCCCCAGACTTCTCTTCTCCACCACTGGAAAGCAGCGGAACATAAAGATTCTTTCAGCTGGAACAGGAGAACCATGCATCCTCTGACTATCATCCCAAAAAAGGGGAGACGTTGCTTGGTCTATCCCTCTCTGATCTTCCTCCTCCTAAACCAGCATGCGAAACAGCCAATTCTTCAGAGGGCCAAAAGGCTCTGTAAAAACTAATTTTTCCGGAGGGCTGCCTCCAGGCTCTGTTAGCAAATTAAGCAACTACGAGCTCTATGTTTAAAAAATGTTTTCTGGGTTTCACCTGCACTCTGGATAAACAAATTTTTCAGAGGTACACCTGTACTCTTGGTACACAAATGTTTCCGGGGTTCGCCTATACACTTGGTACACCAATGTTTCAAGGTTTCGCCTATACACTTGGTACACCAATGTTTCAAGGGTTCGCCTATACACTTGGTACACCAATGTTTCAAGGGTTCGCCTATACACTTGGTACACCAATGTTTCAAGGGTTCGCCTATACACTTGGTACACCAATGTTTCAAGGGTTTGCCTATACACTTGGTACACCAATATTTCAAGGGTTCGCCTATACACTTGGTACACCAACGTTTCAAGGTTTCGCCTATACACTTGGTACACCAATGTTTCAGGGGTTCGCCTATACATTTGGTACACCAATGTTTCAGGGGTTCGCCTATACACTTGGTACACCAATGTTTCAGGGGTTCACCTATACACTTGGTACACCAATGTTTCAGGGGTTCGCCTATACTCTTGGTACACCAATGTTTCCCAGCACGGTGTTCAGCTATCTGACACATACACAGAATGAATTGTACTGCTTTGACCACTCAAATTTCTTCATGGTTTATGCTGTCCTTGTAGCAATCAAAGGAAGTGTAACTAATTTAATGAGACTTTCACAGGTTCATTGTATTCCTGTGGTGCCTAGTTTTGTGACACCTCCTGCTTTAAACAAATCTTTGGTTTTAGAATGGGTTGTTGAATTGTGCTGATGGTTTGAAGTACTAGCATCTGAATCCACTTTATGGCCATGTTTGTGGCTCCTGAGAATTTTGTGACGGAGGTGGCATGGGCATTGGAATAATTTGAGCCTAACAGTCCTTTCTAGGACTACAACTCCTCTAATTGTGTGCATCATCAGTTTGGCTGCCTGGGACCAGTAGTGCGCACAAAGCATTCGCAAGCATCCCAGCTGTATACTGCATACTGTTACTGCTTCTATACAGTATACTGCTACTAGTGTATGCAGACTACATAGGAACTAACAAAACTCCTCTTCATGGTTTTCGCTGTATTTGGCTGAAATCTTTGGCATATTAGGCCCAAGTGTGTGCCCTGTTGATCCACGCCATATAACAAGACTGTATACATTTTACACTGTCTATTTTTGGTTTAAAGCATACGCAAAATTCCTCGCCGTTTGCGTAGGATTTTCACGCAGTGCATTATCCAACATGATGATGACTAGGGGTAAGGGTCGAGGACGAGGATGTGGGCACCTGAATGAGGGTGTGGGCAGAGGCCCGAGGTCCTGGGCGGGGTGAAACAGTGCCTGCTGCTGAGGGAGTAGTAGAACGCCCTGTATCTGCACTCCCTAGCTTCATGTCACATTTTGCAGGTCCGCGTGGTAGACCATTATTAAATGCACAACAGTGCGATCAGGTGCTGACGTGGATAGTGGATAATGCGTCCAGTAATTTATCCACCAACCAGTCTTCCACGCAATCCACTCACGCCAGCCAAGGGACTGCACCTCTGAATCCTCAGGCTGCTCCTCCTTCCTCCCAGCCTGGTCACTCCAGGAAAAAGGAGAGATTATGAACATGTATACTCACAGGAACTGTTCTCTGGTGGCCTCCCTGAGTCGCAAACAACAGTTCCTAAGGCACCTGAGGAGTTAGTCGTGACTGTTGCCCAAAATTTGGACATTTATCCGTCTCAGGGGGATGAGGGTGGGGACTTTAAAGTAGTGTCTCAAGAGGTACTTGTGCATGATTGTTGTGATGGCAGTAAGTCTGAGAGAGGAGCAGACTGAGGATTCTGAGGAAGAGCTGGTGGATGATGAGGTGACTGACCCGACGAGGGTTGGTGAGCAAGACACTGTTTCAGAGGGGGAGGCAAGTGCTGCACCACCACAGCTTGGAAGAGGCAGTGGGGTGGGCAGGGGGAGAAGCAAGTCCAGAGCAACTTACCACCCAACTTTTCCACACAGCACCTCACCGCGGCAAGCTCCCATGTGGTATTTTAAGGAGAGTGTGGACGACAAACGAACAGTGGTGTACAACCTATGCTGCACCAAGATCAGCAGGGGAGCCACCACTACCAGCCTGACCACCAGCAGCATGCGCAGGCATATGATAGCTAAGCACCCGACGATGTGGAACGAGGGCCATTCACCGCCTACGGGTCACACCACTGTCTCTTTCCCCGTGTCACATTCTGGAACTGAGATGCAATCCCCTCCCAGGCACGAGCGTCTCCTGCCATGCACCCTCACAGTCCTCCACTGCCTCCACCAATGTGTCCCAGTGCAGCGTTCAGCTGTCCATAGCGCAAACAGTGGTGTGCAAGCGCAAATACGCAGCCGCCCACCCGCATGCACAATCGCTAAATGTGCATATTTCCAAACTGCTGAGCCCGGAGATGCAGCCATATAGGCTTGTTGGTGGCGGCCACCCTACGCTACTCGGTCCCCAGTCGCCACTATTTTTGCCACTGTGCTGTCCCCGCCCTACCCCAGCACGTGTCTAGATATATCAACCGTGCCTTCGCCAACGCAGTTACTGGGAAGGTCCACTTAACCACCGACACGTGAACAAGTGCTGGCAGGCAGGGACTCTACATCTCCCTGACGGCACATTGGGTTAACCTGGTGGAGGCTGTGACCGAGTCTGACCCTGGGTCCGCTCACGTGCTACCCACAGTGAGGATTGCTAGTCCTACCTCGGTCATGGTTTCTACGGCTTATTATGCCACCTCCTCCTCCACCTCTTAATTACCATGTGTGACCACGTCGCCATCAGTCGGCAGCTCGAGGCACTGCAGCACTGCCGTGGGAAAGAGTCAACAGGCCATGCTGAAATGCCTGAGCTTGGGTGACAAGAGGCACACTGCCCAAGAGCTGTTACAGGGTTTGATGGAGCAGACAGATCTGTGGCTTTCGCCACTGAATCTCCAACCAGGCATGGTCATATGTGACAATGGGCGTAACCTGGTGGCGACTCTGCAGCTTGGTAGACTAACACCTGGGGGTCAGCGCTGGTCACCATGTATTATCTCTCGTTTTACCACAGTTATCCGAGATACTGAATTTGAGCATTCACAGGAAGCGTAACTGATTTAATAAGACTTTCACAGGGTCACTGTATACCCATGGTGGCTGCTTTTGTGAAACCTCCTGCTTCAACCCAATCTTTGGTTTTAGAATGCCTTGATGAATTGTGCTGATGGTTTGAAGTACTGGCATCTGAGTCCGCTTTATGGCTATAGCAGGGGTCACCATTACTAGTTGGGTTCCATAGGGGCAGTATAGGAGGGGTCACCATTACTAGTGGGGTACCACAGGGGGCAGTATAGGAGGGGTCACTATTACTAGTGGGGTACCACAGGGGGCAGTATAGGAGGGTCACTATTACTAGTGGGGTACCACAGGGGGCAGTATAGGAGGGATCACCGTTATTAGTGGGGGTACCACAGGGGGCAGTATTGGGGGGGTTACTGTTACTAGTGTGGTACCATAGGGACAGTATAGGAGGGGTCACCATTACTAGTGGGGTACCACAGGGGCAGTATAGGAGGGGTCACCATTACTAGTGGGGGTACTACAGGGGGCAGTATAGGAGAGGTCACCATTACTAGTGGGGGTACCACAGGGGGCAGTATAGGAGGGGTCACCGTTACTAGTGGGACACCATGTAGTGGAAACCCAATATATCTATATTTTGGGTTGTGGACATTTGTAGTGGACAGTGAACCTGTTTTTATATGTTTAGCATTCTGTATACTAAATGACAGTACTTTTCCATTGCCGGCTGTTCTGATACAAATATAGATATTCTTTCATGTATCCAATGTATCTACTTCCTTTAATGAAATTTCTATTCTCTAAACTCTGCTGACAAGCTAGTATTTAGCTAAAACACGCTATATTTTCTCCGTGTGTTTTGTAACTTTAGAAGAAGTAAAATCAGACATAAATAACCGCAGTCTGAAGCAGCTACGGCAATAATAACCCAAGCAGTTTTACTGGAAACATGCAAACAACACAGGAAATTTATGCAATTAATAGTTCAAGCTGTAATCTCCAATCATATCGGAGGAACCACACGTGGGTCCAAGACAACCCACTCATCTCGTCCTGCTACCACATGATGGCCAATCACAGATGACCGGAGGATGGAAGAATTTCAAGATGCTTATCCAATAATTAAACAATACGTTGTATCTATGTAATCTTTGACCTGCCCAGATGGGCAGATATGTTAAACTCTATAAAAGAGGCTGCGCGCCCACAAATAAAGCAGAATTGAGGAAGCTTATATATGCTGAACCTGTGTCAGTGTGAAATCTTCTTATGCGCATAATCAATTCATAATTAATCTGGAAGGGTGTAAATATTCCTAATTGAGTAGGCTGTGGACACAAAAAAGGAAATCCACGACAACCACAGGGGGCAGTATAGGAGGTGTCACCGTTACTAGTAGGGTACAACAGGGGGCAGTATAGGAGGGGTCACCGTTACTAGTGGGGTACTACAGGAGGCAGTATAGGAGGGGTCACCGTTACTAGTGGGGTACTACAGGGGGCAGTATTGGGCCATTTTCCCTTTAATATATTTAGTAACTAGCTGATATACCCGGCTTCGCCCGAGTTAATTTGGTACTGGTGTTTATCTGGTGTTCACACAGAAAATCTTATTTAGATTATGTACGTAAAATTTGGACGCTAATTCTTTTGCGCATAGAATTGAATAATCGAGTTGGGACCCATTAGCTTTTCCTATTTATGACATAATCAATGCTCCTGCCAAATTTCGAGTTTCTATGACACCGGGAAGTGAATTAGATTCCGTACGTAGAATTTGGACGCTAATTCTTTTGCGCTTAGAATTGAATAATCGAGTTGGGACCCATTAGCTTTTCCTATTTAGGACATAATCAATGCTCGTGCCAAATGTTAAGTTTCTATGACATTGGGAAGTGAGAGATTTAGATTATGTACGTTAAATTTCGATGATAATTCTTTTGCGCTACAATTGAATAATAGAGTTCGGACCCAATTACTTTTCCTATTTTGGACATAATCTATGCTGGCGCCAAATTTCATGTTTCTATGACATCGGGAAGTTGGAGAACTTTTGGCGAGTCAGTGAGTGAGTGAGTCAGTGAGTGAGTCAGTGAGTCAGTGAGGGCTTTCGTCATATATATATATGACCTGGTAGACGGATTGTGCAGTGAAATATCAGTATTTGCAGATGACACAAAACTATGTAAAGAAAATAACACAAGAGAGGATGCAAGGAGATTGCAGGAGGATCTGGATAAATTGGGGCAGAAAAGTGGCAAATGAGATTTAACACTGATAAAAAAATAAATCTTGTTATTTGTATAGTGCCAGCTTATTTTTTACCCCCCACCAAGCTGGGTACTCATTTTATTGACCTCAGAAGGATGGAGGGCTGAGTCAACCTTGAGCCGGCTGTCTGAACCATGCTAAATGTGCTGTTCTGCACATGGGAAGAGGAAATACGTGTCGGTACTACTGTACCTTGTCACAACCGGAAGCTAGGGGTTTGACATGGCTGGCATGGATTAACACCCCTGTCATGCCCCTAGCTCCCGATTTGTTGAATTCTCTCCTCTGTCCTCCCCCGTGGCTACACGCCACCGGGCTTCCCCCTGCTGTAGCGGTGAGATCAGCCTGGTGGCGGCCACACTGTCCTCTCCCCGCTGTACCGGCGAGATGCGGCCGCCGAGGGGTTACCCCGCTCCCGATCCGCCTCTCGACAACGGCGCCGGTGATAGCTGCTGAAGGGAGAGGAGGCCGCGGAGCAAAGTAGCCGTCAGCGGCCGCATCCCCTGAAAGTGCAGAGAGAGTTGGAAGGGCCTCATCCACTGCACTGAGTGCCGCTACAGCACGGGGGCAGGACAGTGTTGGCTGCAGCAACAACGGCAGGGGGGAGGACGACAGTGTTTCTGGGGGTGGCGTGCCGATCTCTGTGTGCACGCCACTTTAGAGCCGACAGGACAGTGAGTACAAGCAAGGCAATCACACTGTAGTGATATTTGCCTGCCCTGGAGGGCTAGGGGTTAATTTTCCTATTAGGCTTACATCATTAGCTCTACATGTATCCATGTTACACCTGTAACACGGAAGCTTGTAGAGCTAATTATGCAAGCCTAACAGCAAAACTAACCCTAACCATCCAGCCCAGCCAAAAATCACTACAGATGCTGCTAGGACCTTCAACAATTTAGCCAATCGGGATCTAGGGGAGTGACAGGGGTGTTCCTCCATGCAAGCCATGTCAAACCCATAGCTTCCAGTGGTGACAAGGTACAACAGTACCATACATGTCACCATTACACACGAAAAGGGAAGCCCCTGGGGAACACTGACATGGAAAAGGACTTGGGGTTTTAGTTATCTGTAAGGCAAATAGGATCATGGGGGCATCAGAAGAGGTATAGGGGCAAAGGACGAGAACATTGTTCTTCCTCTTCACAAGTCACTGGTCAGACCACACATGGAATATTGTGGACAGTTTTGGGCACCGGTACTCAAGAAGGACATATCAGAGCTTGAGTGGGTACAAAGGCGGGCAACTCAAGTAATAAATGCAACGGGCGGACTACAATACCCAGAGGGGTTATCAAAATTGAGATTATTTAGTTTAGGAAATTGACAACTGAGAGGCGCTCTATTAACTATGTATAAATATATCAGGGGACAATACAATGATCTCTCCCATCATCTATTTATATCCAGGACTGTAACAAGGGGGCGCTCTAATAACTATGTATAATAATTCAGGGGACAATACAGAGATCTCTCCCATCATCTATTATACCCAGGACTGTAACAAGGGGCGCGCTAATAACTATGTATAATATATCAGGGAACAATACAGAGATCTCTCCCATCATCTATTGTACCCAGGACTGTAACAAGGGGGCGCTCTAATAACTATGTATAAATATATCAGGGGACAATGCAGAGATCTCTCCCATCATCTGTTTATACCCAGCACTGTAACAAGGGGGCGCTCTAATAACTATGTATAAATATATCAGGGGACAATACAGAGATCTCTTCCATCATCTATTTATACCCAGGACTGTAACAAGGGGGCGCTCTAATAACTATGTATAGATATATCAGGGGTCAGTGCAGAGATCTCCCCCATCATCTATTATACCCAGGACTGTAACAAGGGGGCGCTCTAATAACTATGTATAAATATCAGTGGTCGGTATAGAGATCTCTCCTATCATCTATTTATACCCAGGACTGTAACACAGGGGCGCTCTAATAACTATGTATAATATATCAGGGGACAATACAGAAATCTCTCCCATCATCTATTATACCCAGGACTGTAACAAGGGGGCGCTCTAATAACTAGGTATAATATATCAGGGGACAATACAGAGATCTCTCCCATCATCTATTATACCCAGGACTGTAACAAGGGGGTGCTCTAATAACTAGGTATAATATATCAGGGGACAATACAGAGATCTCTCCCATCATCTGTTTATACCCAGGACTGTAACAAGGGGGCGCTCTAATAACTATGTATAAGTATATCCAGGGACAATACAGAGATCTCTCCCATCATCTATTATACCCAGGACTACAACAAGGGGGCACCCTCTACATCTATACGAAAGAAGGTTTCTACACAACACAGAAGGGGATTCTTTACAGTAAGAGCAGTGAGACTATGGAACTCTCTGCCCGAGGACGTGGTGATGGAGGACTCAATAACAGTACAAGAGGGGCCTGGACGTCTTTCTCAAGCGATACAACATTATATGTTATATCACTGATTATCTCAGAAGGGTCGGTGATCCGGGGATTATTCCGATCGCCAGATTGGATTCAGAAGGAATTTTTTCCTTTAAAAGTGGAAAATTGTCTTTTCTTTTGCCTTCCTCTGGATCAACACTGAAGGATAATAGGCGGAGCTGGATGGATATAATGTGTTAAGGCTGAAAAAAGACCCATGTTACTGTGTATCAAAACATACACCAACCCCTCCACCGCCTCTTACCTGCCAGCCGGAGTCACACGCAGAGCTCTGCTATCTGTGTGTATATATCCTCCGGCTGATAACAGAGACAACAGCAGGGACCAGGAGCTGCTACACTCTAATAGGACCTGTGATGATGTCATCATCATGTGATCAGTACCTGAGGGGGCGGAGCCCCGCAGTGAGGAGGAGAAGTGGTGGCTGAAGGACCTGTGATGATGTCACCGTCATGTGATCAGTACCTGAGGGGGCGGAGCTCAGCAGTGAGGAGGAGAAGTGGTGGCTGAAGGACCTGTGATGATGTCACTGTCATGTGATCAGTGAGGGGCAGAGCCGGGAGTGGGAGGAACAGCGCTGACAGTCGTCACTGTCATGGTTTCTATGTTTTCCGCCTTGTGTCAGGGACAGTATTGTTTCTCCTTAGGGCGAGCCCCTGGAAGGTGTGAGGAGACTTAGAAGGCCGTGCATGCTCCTCTGGGAAATATGCAAATTGAAAGATGGAACAATACCTCTACAGCGCCACCTATTGGAAGGCAGCATTCCAGCAAGTCAATGTCAGAGTTTTTAAACAAGCTTGTAAAAATGAAAGTCTGACATTGACTAGCAGGAATGTCACCTTCCAATAGGTGGCGCTGCAGAGGTATTATTGCATCCTGCGTTGGCATATTTCACATATCGCCTCAAGAAAAAAAAAAAAATAAGTTACAGCTTTGTTCGGGCGATTTTTGAGCGTCAGCGATGCTTTTTCTTGTGAAGAATCGCACATCACATGGCTGCCGCCCGCGATTTTCTCAAAGGCAATAGGAGGTTATAAAAATGCATCGCATGGCAATCCCAAATTTGTGCATTGCGATGCAATAAATAGGAGGCAAGACACAGAAAGATAGGAGAGGCCACGTTTTTTTTAAAAACATTGCAAATTGGAATGAAACCATTGAAAATCATTAGTTTCCTAATTCTGCGCTTCACTCACTCTCGCATCACACGATTTTATGCCATTATGAAGGCAGCCTGAAGGGTAAATGATATTCTTCCTGACCCACATCTACACGCCTCTCACTAGCCAAGCCAGAAGCCTGCTGCACACTGCTGAGGGGCGAAAACCCAGAAACAGCTGTCTGTGTATGGATTCTGGCTTGGCCTATAATTCCCAGTCATCGTCATAAGGCGTGTTTAGAAAGTCTAACATTGACTTCCAATAGGTGGCGCTGCAGAGGCATTGTACCGTCTTCACAATTGATTCTTGCGAGCGTGCTCAGATACAACGACGACTATGCCCTAGTAGTGGTGGCTGAAGGAGCTGCGGTGTTGGTCACATGAGGAGGCGGAATTTTGTATGGAGCGTTAGTGGGAATGTAATGGATTCATTTCCCCTATTGATGAATATTGGCATACATTGCGCCAATTCTTTGTGGAACTCAACAGTCTTAACTTGTGCCCAATTTACAAAACTGGCACACGGACTTGTAAATTCGGCACAGCGCACGAAGAACAGGAAAAATATGCTAAAAATATGTTGTATTGAGTAAAATCAAGCCAGCAATGTAACACATTTCAAGGTACTCAGACCTCTTCCTCAGGCTGCATTCCCACGAACGGCTCGGTTTTCTCGCCAAGCCTCCTCATCTGCAGGGGGGGGGGAGGATGGAAGAGCCAGGAGTAGGAACTGAGCTCTCGCCCCCTCTCTGCCTCCTCTCCGCTCCTCTGCACTATTTGCAATGAAAGGAGGCGGGACGGGGGCGGGTCTAAGTTCCGAGAATTAGCCCCACCCCTCCCCCTGCAGATGAGGACGACGTATATCGGCTCAGCGTGAAAACCGAGCCGATATACGTTCGTGGGAATGCAGCCTCAGACAGCTGCGTAATCACTGACAATAGCCAATTACAAAAACAATAATGAAGTTAATTTCGAGTATTGCTATTATCAGTAATTGCCCAGCTGTCTGAGGAAGAGGTCTGAGTATGTCGAAACGTGTTACATTGCTCTACACATTATATGACCTGTTAGTTCTATAAGACTACACTGTGTCACGTTCTGCTCTGGGGACATGTAGTTCTATGGGTTTCCAGGAGTACACTGCCACAGGTGAGGGATGATTGAGCTAGCTTGGTGTATATTGTGCCTGTTAGCCAATCACCACCAGTCTGGTGTGCATAAATGCCGGCCCCTCTTACTAGAGAGAATCCGTCATTTATCCTTCTCCTCGTTCCTCCCATAACCCTGGTGTTTAGAGTCATGCATGCTTTGCTTGGTGTTGCTGCACGAGCACTCGTAGGGAAGAACAATGTCGGAAAGTAATGACTACTATGTCTTGTGAAAAAGTAGTTTGGAGTCCCGGCCACTTTAGACATGACTAACTGCCGGTAGGATGGGTCTTGTCCTGTGGTAATTGAACCTACACATATATTCCTGTCAATATTTTAAACCTTTCCAATCCAATTTGTATCCTGGTTTTCCTAGGGGGCTTACTCTTTTTCTGCTGTTATACAACAGCGCTATCTGCTGGCTAAAGCCAGTACTGCATGAGATGACATGTTGGATAGGCTCCAACAGCAGAGAGGCTGGCGATATACAGTAAGAGAACCCCGACGGACATCTTCCAACATCGGAGCTGTACAGCCTTAAATCATGATGTCTTAAGACGTCAGACAGTGGATTGGAAAGGGTTAAGGTGAGCCGTGCGCCCTGTCCTGGTTGAGTATCCTCATGTACCAAAGACCTGATTCCCATTAACACACACTTAAGTATTGTGATTAATGGCTTAGCATGCGATATGATAAAGGGTCTGAATGCGACTTCTCAAGCACTGGACCTGCTACTCCTAGATGTACAAAACATTACGAAAGCCACCCTGCAGAACCTAGCCACCATAGACTCCTTATGACCCTGAACCATGGGTGTGAAGAGTTTGAAGGCATGTGTTGTATTAATCTCTCTGATAACTCTGTATCTATCCATCAGACAATTAACCAGCTGAAAGATCTAGCCACTAGTATCAAGCAGGGAGGGGATCCAGGGTGGTTTGATTGGTTGACTGGGTCATGGTTTGGGTTCTCTTGGCTGAAGAAGTTATTGATTCTATCTGTCATTCTTACAGTTGTCCTAATTTCTGTTTGTTGTTGCATACAGTGCATTCCAACCCTGGTGACTACCTGCTCCACTATGATGTTCGCCAGGAAGTCCACTGCCGATACAGACCACATCCTCATGAACCTAGAAGTATATGATGACACTGAACAACCGTACACCACCATGACAGTTCCAGACCCCATCTATAACACACTCCAGCCTTAGGGCCAGATCACCCCCCTTGGTACTAGTCAGTGACTACGGGGGACCATGGACAAGCTGTGGTCCAGTCGCAAGGCCTGTGAAGAACCCATGGATGGCTTGGTGAGCCAACCTAGATTTGGGATACCATACCTTTGCCCCCTCCATCGAGCGCTACAAGATGTCGCTCATTTCCTGTCTGATACCACGGGATGGGCAAGGCCAAAGACCACCGATGACTGGATGCAGGAAGAACCTTAAAAAGCTTATCCAATTATCTATCCATTTGCATTGTCTTTCCATTTTTTGGCATGCCCATAAAGGTCAGATATGTTTAATGCTATAAAAGAGCTACTTGCCCACTAATAAAGCAGAAATGAGGAAGTCTTCATATGCTGAACTTCGGTGTCAGTGTGATTTCTTCTCTGTGCGCACATTCATTTGGAAGGGTGCAAACATTCCCATTGATCATGCCGTGGACCCCCAAAGGGTCATCCAGCATACCGCCCTGTGAAGTACACTTATGGCGTCGGTGGGCGGATGCTAACATGAAATGCTATATATTTACTTCGCAGTGACGACGCCAATTAGCCGCTGCAATTTCAAATCCTGGGACTAAATTTGATTCCCAGCCCGGCCGGGCACAGAGGAGCCGACCCAACAGCCGAGCCGCTCCATCCATGGTGAGTCAGAACTTCCAGCAACACCCAGAATCGAGGAGATCACCGATCCGGTCGATATAACTACTTACTTATCATGGTCAACAGTGTCTGCAGCATCTAAGCCGTTAGGAAGAGTGGGGGCTCCTCCATCACCCCATCGCTCTCCTTTCAATCCAAAGCCAAACGGTTGTCATGGTAGCCGGGGGCCTAGTGAAGACCCTCATGCCTGCCAAGAAAACACTAAATCCGTTACTTTCCTACTTCCCCTCCTTACGAAGTGCCGCCCCCTCATGTACTGATCACATGATGGCGACATCATCACACCTCCTACTGCCACCACGTAGGTACAATCACACGGGCGTATATGTAATTGAGTCTGTCAATATGCGGCCAATACACTGTTGTCTCGTGTTTTTCTGACTTTTGGCAGGATTTACACTCCGAGAGACAAAATATAAATTTTATACGTAGGTTTGCAGCGTATTTCTGCGCTCCCAATGATTTCAATGGACTATTACGGTGCGTAATGCGGTAATTTTTTTGCTGTAGCCAAATACACGTGCCTTTGTGTGCGATAAAAGTACAGTAAAATACACCAATGTACGTGTAAAAAATGCTACGCTCATACGTGCACAAATACATGTATGTTTGTGTGAAGCCGGCCTTATTCTCACTGCTGAGCTGCTCCGCCCCCTTATATACTGATCACATGACAGTGACATCATCACAGGTCCTTCAGCCACCACTTCTCCCTCCGCCCCTTATATACTGATCACATGACAGTGACATCATCACAGGTCCTTTAGCCACCACTTCTCACTGCTGAGCTCCGCCCCTTATATACTGATCACATGATGGTGACATCTTGCAGGTCATTTAGCTGTTGCCATGGTCACAGCTGGTGTGCTGTTGTCTCTGTTATCAGCCAGAGGCTACATATATACAGCACACTGATATCAGAGCTCTGTGTGTGACTCCGGCCGGCAGGTAAGAGGTGGCGGAGGGGTTGTTGCATCTTCCGGTAACATTTCTAAAACTGTGAGAAGTGAGTCTTGCGATGAAGCTTCTCTGAGTGCCGACCTGATCAGCCGTCCGACAAGGATGGACGCAGCTGGAGGATGTAGACCCTGCCCCACGCTGGCGGGTGAGAAGACGTCCAACGGACATGAAGTGTAATACACAGATCTGGCTGATATTGGCATGGATATCACACAGCTGAAAGAAGCCGTGCAAAACCGAAAAACATGGAGGGAGCTCAGCTTTAGGGTCACCGAAGGTCGGGAACGACTAACAACAACAATATGGAATGTAAAGCCTGAAAGCCACAGAACGATGTATGAGATCCCACGTCTACATGCAGTCAGCGCCCGCGAGACATGGCAGCTGGCGGGGTCTATGTGGGGTGATGGGCGTCCGGGATTATTGGGCAGACTTGTTATAATTCTGATTTTTCAGACCTTCTGGTAATTGGAAATGGAAAAAAAGAGAAAAAAGATTATAGAAATCCTACAGGTAATATTCAGGTGATGCAGCACACAGTAAGGTGCGGGCGCCAGATGCCTCGTTGTACTGTCAGACGCTGGGCCCCTCTGCCTAATTATTTTGCCAACCAGAGACCCCTGCTTGTGATCACTGGCAGCTGTAGACATTAGGACTATCACGCTGGGTCCACATGGGTCAGATTTTCCGTGCGGACGCTTCGCACAGAAATCCTGCAGCATTTATAGTAGCAGAAAAGTGGCTGACCTATTGACCTAAACTTGTGTAAAAGCTGAAAAAAATTGAAGTCCCTGGAGACGTCCGACCTGCAGCCCATACGTAATTAACATTGTGCACCCGTGTCATCGCCAGGCGACGGCGCAAGAAATGCAAACATTCAAAAGAGAAAACTGTACTGCGTATGACCAATGGCGAGCCACCGCCGTCACCTGCATTACAGTAAACTCGGGTACGCAGGGTTGCCAGCTGGGCTCACAACCAGAATCCACTGCAGGCCTCCCGGATGAGCAATCCAGTCTGCCCGTGTGAGCCTGGCCCTAGACACATCAAGAGATGACTCTCAGTTCTCTCTGAGCTGCTGGCTGTAGACTACTTCTATGATGTCTATATACAATGTACACATAGGATCTCTTCTCTATCTCTGAGCTGGTGGGTGTAGACTGCTGCTATGATGTCTCCATACACTGCACACATAGAGAGCAGGATCTCTTCTCCATCTCTGAGCTGGTAGGTGTAGACTGCTGCTATGATGTCTCCATACACTGTACACATAGGAGAGCAGGATCTCTTCTCCATCTCTGAGCTGGCGGGTGTAGACTGCTGCTATGATGTCTCCATACACTGTACACATAGGAGAGCAGGATCTCTTCTCCATCTCTGAGCTGGCGGGTGTAGACTGCTGCTATGATGTCTCCATACACTGCACACATAGAGAGCAGGATCTCTTCTCCATCTCTGAGCTGGTAGGTGTAGACTGCTGCTATGATGTCTCCATACACTGCACACATAGAGAGCAGGATCTCTTCTCTATCTCTGAGCTGGCGGGTGTAGACTGCTGCTATGATGTCTCCATACACTGCACACATAGAGAGCAGGATCTCTTCTCCATCTCTGAGCTGGTAGGTGTAGACTGCTGCTATGATGTCTCCATACACTGTACACATAGGAGAGCAGGATCTCTTCTCCATCTCTGAGCTGGCGGGTGTAGACTGCTGCTATGATGTCTCCATACACTGTACACATAGGAGAGCAGGATCTCTTCTCCATCTCTGAGCTGGCGGGTGTAGACTGCTGCTATGATGTCTCCATACACTGCACACATAGAGAGCAGGATCTCTTCTCCATCTCTGAGCTGGTAGGTGTAGACTGCTGCTATGATGTCTCCATACACTGCACACATAGAGAGCAGGATCTCTTCTCTATCTCTGAGCTGGCGGGTGTAGACTGCTGCTATGATGTCTCCATACACTGCACACATAGAGAGCAGGATCTCTTCTCCATCTCTGAGCTGGTAGGTGTAGACTGCTGCTATGATGTCTCCATACACTGTACACATAGGAGAGCAGGATCTCTTCTCCATCTCTGAGCTGGCGGGTGTAGACTGCTGCTATGATGTCTCCATACACTGTACACATAGGAGAGCAGGATCTCTTCTCTATCTCTGAGCTGGTGGGTGTAGACTGCTACTATGATGTCCCCATACACTGTACACATAGGGGAGCAGGTTCTCTTCTCCATCTCTGAGCTGGTGGGTGTAGATTGCTGCTATGATGTCTCCATACACTGTACACATAGGGAAGCAGGATCTCTTCTCTATCTCTGAGCTGGTGGGTGTAGACTGCTGCTATGATGTCTCCATACACTGTACACATAGGGGAGCAGGATCTCTTCTCTATCTCTGAGCTGGTGGGTGTAGACTGCTGCTATGATGTCTCCATACACTATACACAGAGGGGAGCAGGATCTCTTCTCTATCTCTGAGCTGGTGGGTGTAGACTGCTGCTATGATGTCTCCATACACTGTACACATAGCAGAGCAGGATCTCTTCTCTATCTCTGAGCTGGTGGGTGTAGGCTGCTGCTATGATGTCTCTATACCCTGTACACATAGCGGAGCAGGATGTCTTCTCCATCTCTGAGCTGGTGGGTACAACTACACGTGTCTCCATCTATTGTACACATAGGAGAACTAGTGGGTGTAGATTTTATACTGAATTTAAAGCCACGGGTATAATTTCCATATAAGAAGCTCCAATCATGGCTCTAATAAAAGTGCCAGTCAGTGTGTTGTATGTGCTGGAAATCCCTCTATATGACATGTGAAGGCTCTAAGAAGCTGTTTCTCTCAACTCTTAGTAATTGAAGTCTTGTATAGCACAAATGATAACCCACCGAGAATGGAGAAGAACAGCAATGAGATTACCAAGAGAATATTAAACTTCACCTTAGAGATCATCTCCCTGCTGACCGGAGAGGTAAGCTTTTCTATAATTCTATTGTCTTTATTGTATTATGAGTAAGTCAGACTGAGACTATGTTCACATTTGCATTTGGAGGTTCCGTCACAGATCTGGCATAAAAAGGCTGAACAGCTGAACAGAGTCCGAACCTTTACAGTCAATGGGGTCCATTCAGTGCCATTTGGTTCTGCCATGAGAGAGATACGTTTTTACAGGGGATTCTCCTTCTTTCTCTATTCCCCAAACTGAGTAGGAAAACGGAACCCCAGAATGCAGGTGTGAACATAGACTAAGGGAAGAGAAAATCCATTCTAGGAAGTAATAGGAACAATCCAGTGTCCTGTATAACGGCTTCTAGACCTTCCAAGTGAGGGAGAACTAAAGAACTGAGCAGCAGAGAATGTGAAGATCGGCCACCGATATGGTCAGTTCTGTATGGTGGTAACTAGAGATGAGCGAACGTACTCGTCCGAGCTTGATGCTCGTTCCTGTATTAGGGTACTCGAGAGGCTCGTTACTCGAGACGACCACCACGCGGTACTCGAGTCAATTCCATTTCCTTCCCTGCATGTTTTGTGCCATTTTCTGGCCAATAGACATACAGGGAAGGCATTACCACTTCCTCCTGTGAGGTTCCAGCCCTATCCCACCCCCCTGCAGTGAGTGGCTGGCGAGATGAAGTGACCGCCGAGTATATAAACCAGTGCCGCCCGCTGCTCGCCTCAGACATACGCTGGCAGAGATTAGGGAGAGTGCTGTTCCTGCTATAGGGAGAGTGTTAGGCTACTGTCAGCGTCTTCAAGAACCCCAACGGTTCTTCTTAGGGCCACATCTTACCGTGTGCATTACTGTTGTGGCTGCTAAGAGCAGTTTTGCACCAATTTTTGCAGCCAATTATACAGAGTATAGGGGTAGTACTGGTCAGGCAGGGATAGTGGTAGTGTGGAATCCTGTCAACAAGTACCCCCAAAAAGATCCTGCTTAGGGCTACCTGTGCGCGTGTGCAGTTTACTGCGTGGCTGCTAGGAGTTGTAGTGGCTCACTATTAGCCAGCTAGGCCTTTCTGCAGCCTAGCGTATAATTTTTTGGGCCTACAGTGTGCGCAACATAACCACTGTCAGCCTCCAAATGCAGGCAAATAATTGCCTAATTTTTCACAACGCTCTGTGCGTCCCGTCAACTTCATGCACAGCGTACGGCCACAGCTGCTGCTAGAGGGAAAGACATATACACGCTATCTAGGCTGCTGTTTTTTTCCAAAACATCTGAAAAAAAAAAAACTCCTTAGGGCAACTTGTGCGACTGTGCAGTTTACTGCGTGGCTGCCAGGAGTTGTGGTGGCTCACTATTAGTCAGCTAGGCCTTTCTGCAGCCCAGCGTATAATTTTTTTGGCCTACAGTGTGCGTAACAAAACCGCTGTCAGCCTCCAAGTGCAGGTAAATAATTGCCTAATTTTTTACACCGCTCTGTGCGTCCCGTCAACTTCACACACAGCGTACGGCCACAGCCACTGATAGAGGGAAAGACATATACACGCCATCTAGGCTCCTGGTTTTTTCAAAAACATCTGAAAAAAAAATCCTCCTTAGGGCTACCTATGCGCGTGTGCAGTTTACTGCTAGGCTGCTAGGAGTTGTAGTGGCTCACTATTAGCCAGCTAGGCCTTTCTGCAGCCTAGCGTATAATATTTTTGGCCTACAGTGTGCGCAACACAACCGCTGTCAGCCTCCAAGTGCAGGCCAATAATTGCCTAATTTTTTACAACGCTCTGTGTCTGCTGTATTCGAAATACACCATGCTGAGGGGTAGGTCTGGAGGACATGGCCATGGACGCGGGCGAGGACGCGGAGGTCCAAGTGAGGGTGTGGGCACAGGCCGAGTTCCTGGTCCAGGTCAATCGCAGCCAGCTGCTGCGGGATTAGGGGAGAGGCAAGTTTCTGGGGTCCCCAGCTTCATATCACAATTTATGGGTCCACGTGGTAGACCTTTATTACAAAATGAGCAGTGTGAGCAGGTCCTGTTGTGGATAGCAGAAAATGCATCCAGCAATGTATCGACCACCCAGTCTTCTATGCCGTCCACTGCTGCAACTCTGAATCCTCTCGCTGCTGCTCCTCCTTCCCCCCAGCCTCCTCACTCCATGAAAATGACACATTCTGATGAGCAGACAGACTCCCAGGAACTGTTCTTGGGCCCCTGCCTTGATTGGGAAAAAATGGTTCCTCTCCCACCTGAGGAGTGTGTCGTGACAGATGCCCAACCTTTGGAAAGCTCCCGGGGTCCGGGTGATGAGGCTGGGGACTTCCGGCAACTGTCTCAAGAGCTTTCAGTGGGTGAGGAGGTCGATGATGATGAGACACAGTTGTCTGTCTGTGAGGTAGTAGTAAGGGCAATAAGTCCGAGGGAGGAGCGCACAGAGGATTTGGAGGAAGAGCCGCTGGACGATGAGGTGACTGACCCCACCTAGTTCGCTAAGCCAGGAGAGGAGGAGGTCTTCAGAGGGGGAGGCAAGTGCAGCAGCAGGACAGGTTGGAAGAGGCAGTGGGGTGGCCAGGGGTAGAGGCAGGGCCAGAGCGAAGACTCTCCCAACTGTTTCCCAAAGCACCCCCTCGCGCCATGCCACGCTGCAGAGGCCTAGGTCTTCAAAGGTGTGGATGTTTTTCAGTGAGAGCACGGACGACCGATGAACAGTGGTGTGCAACCTGTGTCGCGCCAAGATCAGCCGGGGAGCTACCAGTACCAGCCTCACCACCACCAGCATGCGCAGGCATATGATGGCCAAGCACCCCACGAGGTGGGACGAAGGCCATTCACCGCCTCCGGGTCGCACCACTGCCTCTTCCCCTGGGCCCTAACCTGCCACTCAGATCCAACCCCCCTCTCAGGACACAGGCACGAGCGCCTCCCGGCCTGCACCCACACCCTCACCTCCGCTGTCCTCGGCCCCATCCAGCAATGTTTTTCAGCGCAGCATCCAGCTGTCGCTAGCGCAAGCCTTGGAGCGCAAGCGCAAATACGCCACCACGCATCCGCACACTCAAGCTTTAAGCTTGCACATTGCGAAATTGATCAGCCCGGAGATGCTGCCGTACAGGCTTGTGGAAATGGAGGCTTTCAAAAACATCATGGCGGCGGTCCCACGCTACTCGGTCCCCAGTCACCACTATTTTTCCTGGTGTGCCGTCCCAGCCCTACACCAGCACGTCTCCCGCATCATCAATCATGCCCTCACCAACGCGGTTACTGGGAAGGTCTACTTAACCATGGACACGTGGACAAGTACTGGCGGGCAGGGCCACTATATCTCCCTGATGGCGCATTGGGTGAATTTGGTGGAGGCTGGGACCGAGTCAGAGCCTGGAACCGCACATGTCCTACCCACATCCAGAATTGCAGGTCCTTCATCGGTTCTGGTATCTGCAGCGGTCTATGCCACCTCCTCTAAACCCTCCCCCTCCTCCTCCTACGCAACCTCTACCTCTCAATTAAGAAATGTGAGCAGCACGTCGCCAGGAGTCAGTGTGGCCCACCCCGACAGCAGAGCGGTGGGCAAGCGTCAGCAGGCCATGCTGAAACTACTCAGCCTATGTGACAAGAGGCACACGGCCCCGAGCTGTTGCAGGGTCTGACTGAGCAGACCGACATCTGGCTTTCGCCGCTGAGCCTGCAACTTGGCATGGTCGTGTGTGACAACGGCCATAACCTGGTGGCGGCTCTGCAGCTCGGCAGCCTCACACACGTGCCATGCCTGGCCCACGTCTTCAATCTGGTGGTTTCTGAAAAACTTCCTGCACTTGTCAGACCTGCTTGGCAAGGTGCGCCGCATCTGCGCACATTTCCGCAAGTCCACCATGGACGCTGCCACCCTGCGGACCCTGCAACATCGGTTTAATCTACCAGAGCAGCGGCTGCTGTGCGACGTGCCCACACAGTGGAATTCTACGCTTCACATGTTAGCCAGGCTCTATGAGCAGCGTAGAGCAATAGTGGAATACCAACTCCAACATGGGCGGCGTAGTGGGAGTCAGCCTCTCCAATTCTTTACCCAGGAGTGGGCCTGGATGGCAGACATCTGCCAGGTCATCGGAAACTTTGAGAAGTCTACCCAGATGTTGAGCGGCAATGCTGCAATCATTAGCGTCATCATTTCTCTGCTATGCTTACTGAGAAGTTTGCTGCAAAGCTTAAAGGCTGATGCTTTGCGATCGGAACAGGAGAGGGGGGAAGAGTATGCCGGTTGATAGTCAGAGCACCCTCATGTCTATATCTCAGCGCGTTTTGGTGGAGGAGGGGGAGGAACATGAGAAGGAGGGGGAAGAGACAGCTGGGCCCACTGCTGAGGGTACCCATGCTGCTTGCATCCCATCTGTTCAGCGTGTATGGCCTGTGGACGAGGAGGAGGAGGAGGATGATCCTGAAAGTGATCTTCCTAGTGAGGACAGCCATGTCTTGCGTACTGGCACCCTGGCACACATGGCTGACTTCATGTTTGGCTGCCTTTCTCGTGACTCTCGCGTTAGACGCATTCTGGCCACTGCGGATTACTAGGTGTACACCCTTCTCGACCCCCGGTATAAGGAGAACCTTTTCACTCTCATTCCCGAAGAGGAAAGGGGTACGAGAGTGATGCAATACCACAGGGCCCTGGTGGACAAACTGATGGTAAACTTCCCATCTGATAGCGCTAGCGGCAGAAGGCACAGTTCCGAGGGCCAAGTAGCAGGGGAGTCACGGAGATCAGGCAGCATGTTCAGCGCAGGCAGGGGAACACTCTCCCAGGCCTTTGCCAGCTTTATGGCTCCCCAGCAAGACTGCGTCACCACTTCCCAGTCAAGGCTGAGTTGGAGGGAGCACTGTAAAAAGATTGTGAGGGAGTACGTAGCCGATCATACCACCATCTTCCGTGATGTCTCAGCTCCATACGACTATTGGGTGTCAGCTGAACACGTGGCACGAACTTGCGCTGTATGCCCTGGAGGTGCTGGCTTGCCCTGCCGCTAGCATCTTGTCAGAGAGGGTGTTTAGTGCAGCTGGGGGAATCATCACGGACAAGCGTACCCGCCTGTCAACTGAGAGCGCCGACAGGCTTACACTCATAAAGATGAACAAAGCCTGAATTTCCCCAGACTTCTCTTCTCCACTGGCGGAGAGCAGCGGAACCTAAAGATTCTTTTCGCTGCAACCGCAGATAAAAGCACTATTCTCTGTCACCGGTAAAACTCGGCATTTAGCTTTGTCAATCTGTCTCTGACAGTCCTCCTCCTGCTTCTCCTCCTCCAAAAGCAACATGCCATCGCGCTGAACGGCCAATTTTCCTGCGGCCCAAAAGGCTCATCTACATCTACCAATTTTTTTAACAAAGTTTCAAAAGTATTGAGACTGTAACATGAACCAATTTTTCCATAGCGTCCATCATGACAGCACACATGGAGGTTGCTCCGCCTGTGATCCTTGGGACAGGAAGAAGGAGTTCTTTAAAAAGCCACCTCCCACCGCTTGACTCCAGTGTCTTCCTGTCCCAAACGGACACAGGAGGAGTTCTCCGTGCTGAGGATGGAGGCGGGGGGGCTGCGAGCGCTACTCACCGGGCGCGGAGTATCCAGCCAGGGGAGGCAGCTTCCACGCTCCATCTGGAGGTCGGCATCTTCTGTGGGGAGGGAGCAGCAGGTGCGCCTGCTCTGCGCTCCTGCTCCCTGGCGTCTAGCGGCGGCCGGCTTCCGGGTATGGGGCGTCATGCGCGATGACATCGGACGGGATGACGTCAGACGTAGCGCGGGCGCTTAAAGGCGCCAAATTCAAATATGAATGATCCTTCTGCATGTCCTAGGCGTCTCTTCCTTCCTGGCTGAGCAATATGGATAGCGCTGAAGGGGATAAGATTGTGCCAACTGTAAGTAGTCCACTTGGACAAAAATTGGGGACATCTTTGTTGTGAGTAATGAAGTTTCACACCTGGTATTAGTAATGGCTTCTCCTTATAGGAGGAAGCATTAAAAACTAAGCAGGAGAAAAAAAGGATCAAAAGGTGTGCGTTATGTGCAAAAAAAGTGGACAATAACGCCAAGAGACCCATATGCTCGGACTGCGCTACAAAAATAGTTAAAGACGAGCGACATAACCTATTACAGGGTATTCGGGAAATGGTGCGTGAAGAGGTACAGGCACTAAAAGAGCAAACCTTGGACGCCCAACCGGGGCCATCCCGGAAAAGGGCCCGCACCGTAACTTATGGGATCTCTTCACCTGAACATTCCGAGAGAGAGTTTTCAGACAACTCATCGGAAGTGTCAACCCCCACGCCAGAAGGAGATAAAAAGTATTTTTTCTCAAATCTGGACCTAGAGGAACTAATCTCCGCAGTCCGTAACACCATGGAGGTCACTGATACGCCGCAGGTCAGATCTGTGCAGGATTAAATGTTTTGGGGCTTCAGAATCCGCCACAAGAAGTGCTTCCCAGTTAATGAAAACCTGCGAAATATGATCTTGGATGAGTGGCACAAACCCAAACGGGGGTCCATCATCCAAAAAGATTTCAGAGAGAGACTCTCTTTTACTGCGGAGGATGCCTCTCTATGGCGAGTAATCCCCAAAGTTGACGTTCCAGTCGCAAAATTGACAAAAAAGACGGCGCTCCCCTTTGAAGACTGCTCCCAATTGAAAGATGCTATGGAGCGTAAAATGGAGGGGTTTCTGAAAGGCGCATGGGAATCAGCCTCTACGGTTATAGAGACTAACATAGCGGCCACATCGGTGGCAAGATCCCTACACCTGTGGCTCGATCAGTTGGATTCCCACCTACATTTAAAAACCCCTAGGGAAGAGCTCCTCAAATGCCTACCCCTAATTAAAAAAGCGACAGCCTTTTTAGCGGACTCATTGGGGGAGTCCGTGAGATTCGCTGCAAGAAGTGCAGGTCTAGAAAATTCGGCCAGACGCGCCTTATGGCTCAGATCATGGGCAGGAGACCAAATGTCCAAGTCCAGGTTATGCACGATCCCTCTGGTGGGCGAGTACCTTTTCGGACCAACATTGGACAAAATCTTGGAGAAAGCAGCAGATAAAAACTAGGCTTCCCAACGGATTATCTACCCAAGAAAACCATTCCCTTTCGGAGAGAGTATATTCCAAGGGGAGAAAGCAAAGGGAAGTTGGGTAGGTGGTCCTACCGGAAAGGGGGTAGAGGGAGAACTTCGGAGTTTCCTCCAGATCTGACCCAAAATAAAAGAGTTACAGTGGGGGGTAGACTTCTGCAGTACTCAGAAAATTGGCTGCAGATCTCAAAAAGCCCCTGGTTTCTGGAGATAGTCTCTTCAGGCTATAAAATCAGTCTGAACTTGAATCCTCCCGACAATTTCTGCATAACACCACTGCAGCCCCCCAACCTCTAAGCAAGATTGGAGAAGTGTGTATTTAATTTGATTAAGATAGGAGCGGGTATTCCTGTCCCTGCGGCGGAACAAGGCCAGGGTTGTTATTCCCGTTTATTTTTGGTACCAAAGCCGAACGGCAAGTTTAGAATTATTTTGAATCTCAAAAAATTGTGGCTGGTACCAACAAACCTGAGGAAAGGAGTCCAGTGGGCACTTTCTCCATGCGTCACTATAAATATGGACGCCAGCAGTACAGGATGGGGAGCCGAAGTGGCAGGTGAAGCCTTGCAGGGATCCTGGTCTAGGTTCACCAGTACCCACTCATCCAATTACAGGGAACTAAGGGCGGTCTGGGAGGCCCTGATTAGATCAGAGGATGTATTGCAAAACAAACCCGTGAAAATATTGTCAGATAATATGACTACGGTTTCCTTTCTCCATCACCAGGGAGGCACCCGGTATCCTCGCTTACAGTATATGGCGAGCAAAATACTATCATGGGCAGAGATCAACACAGCATCCCTCTCGGCGGTCCATCTAAAAGGGACTCAAAATCAGGTGGCGGACTTCCTGAGCAGAAAAAGACTGGATCTGGGAAACTGGTCCCTCAACCACAAGTGGACCTGTTTGCCTCAAGAAAAAATACAAAATGCCAGGACTTCTTCTCCCTAGATCCAGCAGACCAGCCACTAGCATTAGATGCACTATCCCAGGAATGGGAAATGCCCCTGGCTTATGTGTTCCCTCCCTTACAGCTGATAGCCAGATCACACCACCGTCATATTCATCACCCCGGCGTGGCCAAAAAGACCATGGTATCCAATGCTAAATTGGTTGACAATGCAATCTCCGATAGCGCTACCCCTCAGAGAGGATCTCCTGTCCCAGGGCCCAGTTTTGTTCCAGAGAATCCACGGGCTAAAACTGACGGCCTGGCTGCTGAGAGGCAGAGATTAAAGAAACAGGAGCTTTCCGACAAGGTGATTAATACTTTTTTATTCAAGAGTCGGAAATCAACTACTTCGAAAATTTATTATAGAATTTGGGAAGTATGCTGCACTTGGTATAAACCAGAGAGCCTGAATCTAGATTGTCCGGACTTTATTAAAATTCTAGATTTTTTGCAAGCAGGGCTAGACAAAGGTCTTAGTCCCCGAACTCTGCGGGTTCAGACAGCAGCTCTTAGTGCCCTGTTTGACGTTAAACTCTCGGAAAACAAATGGATAAGAAGGTTCCTGAAAGGGGCTGATAGATCAAAACCCTTCGTGAGGGGGCCATCACCCTCATGGGATCTTAATGTAGTCCTGGGGGGCCTCTGCGACCCGCCATTTGAGCCCATTAACCATATCACGGATAGAAACCTATCCATGAAAGTCGCCTTTCTGATCGCCATCACATCGGCTAGGAGAATTGGCGAGTTACAAGCCTTCTCTAGTAGAGAACCCAACTTAAGAGTCTTAGATGATCGGGTAATATTCAAATACACCCCTGACTTCTTACCAAAAGTCGTGTCCCCTTTCCATCTAACTCAAGAAATAACGCTGCCATCCTTTTGTCAAAATTTCAGTAACGCGAAAGAAGAGCGTCTTCATAACCTAGACGTCCGTAGAGTAGTAAAAACCTACCTAGAGGTTACTCAAACTTTCCGAGAGTTAGAAAAGTTCTTCTTACAATACCAAGGGGCCAATAGGGGCAGACCAGCTTCAAAGGACACTATAGCTAGATGGATCAGGTTAGCGATCCAGGAGACCTACAAGACCAGAGGTTTGGTAGCTCCGGAGGGGACGAGGGCCCACTCCACCAGGGCTCTCGCCACCTCCTGGGCAGAACGCAGGGGAGCCTCAATAGATCAAATCTGCAAGGCAGCAACATGGTCTAGTATAAATACATTTGCAAGACATTATAGACTAGATCTCCACTCAAATACAGAGTTGGCCTTTGGACGGAAAGTGCTTCAGGCAGTAGTCCCCCCTAAAAAAGGTCTTATGATTTGGTATACCTCCATGTGTGCTGTCATGATGGACGCTATGGAAAGACAAGAATTATTCTTACCGTTAATTCCTTTTCCATGAGTCCATCATGACAGCACATGCTTTCCCACGCTTGATTGATGTATATAATGTCTGTACATACGATTAATGTCTTTCAGTGCTAATAAAAAAAACTGTTGGACCTCGTATCCGTTGTGATAATTTGGAAGTTACTGGAGTCAAGCGGTGGGAGGTGGCTTTTTAAAGAACTCCTTCCTGTCCCAAGGATCACAGGCGGAGCAACCTCCATGTGTGCTGTCATGATGGACTCATGGAAAAGGAATTAACGGTAAGAATAATTCTTGTCTTTTTGACAGGGCTGCCACCAGGCTCTGTTACAAATTAAGCAACAGTGAGCTGTATCTTTAAAAAAAATGTTTATGGGTTTCACCTGCCCTCTCGGTTAATAAATTTTGCAGAGGTACACTTGTACTCTTAGTACTCTAATTTTTGGGGCCCACGCCTACACTCTTATCCAACTAATTTTTCCGGCCTTCGCCTACGCTCATGGTATCCCAATGTTTCAGAGGTTAGCCTATACTATTACTACAGAAATTTTACTGGGGTCTGCCTGCCTATACTTCTGCTACAAGAAAGTTACAGGGGTCTTCTTATACTGCTGCCCCAATGATGTTACTGGGGTCTGCCTATACTGCTGCCACGTTAATTTTACAGGGGTTTGCCTATACTTCTGCCACAAGGATGTTACTGGGGTCTGCCAATACTGCTGCCATGTAAATGTTACACGGGTCTGCCTATACTTCTGCTACAGAAATGTTACTGGGATCTGCCTATACTGTTACTACAGAAATGTTACTCGGCTCTGTCTATACCGTTACCACAGAAATGTTAGTGGGGTCTCTCTATACTTCCGCCACGTTAATGTTACTGGGGTCTGCGTATACTTCTGCTACAAAAATGGTACTGGGGTCTGCCTATGCTTCTGCTACATAAATGTTACTGGGGTCTGCCAACACTGTTACTACATAAACTTGAAAAAATGATGTAGGCAGCAGTGTAGGCAAAGCAATGAAGATCTTTTTATTCCTCCCAAAACATGCAAACACGACGTTTCGACTCCATGAGTCTTTGTCAAGTATGGACAACAAGTGAATGACCTACAAATATATAGTGTGTCTAATATCACATTAACCAATCACAACATAACACATAATAAAATTCACCTGCATTCGTTGATGTCATCATGGCACACACCCTAAGGGTGTTTGATTTCAAACATAGCCGGGTGCCATGTTTCTGACCTTCCACTTCCTCCTATGCTTATTGCGTTGTCATGGCATTACAGTTTAGAGACCTCCTATTGGCCCTTGAAAGTAATGATGTGCGCGTGTTTCTGCCGTCTCTCGTGATGTCATGTCGTCACGCCGGCAGGATGTGATCACGTGTGGTGGGCGTGCCGCGTCGTCCAGCGTGTCACGACGGAGCGTCCCGAACGTCATCCAGAGCATCCCAGCGGAACGTGATAATCTGTAGTGGACGTGCCGCATCATCCAAAGCGTCCCAGCATAAAAATCACATGACAGGATGACGTGCCACGACATCCAAAGCGTGCAGAAATGTCTGGTAGAACATTACAACGATCGTTGGCTCCTCCCTCATGGGTGGGTTGCCATCATCCAAAAAGGCCCTGCCCTCTTGCTGGCCACTAAATCCGGATGCTACACATATTCATTAATGAATTACCTATGGTCATAACGTCTACCACATAATAAAAGATTTTGCTCTAGCACATTGTATATATTATTACACTGACGCTTTATATATACTGACGCTTTATCTATAATTACCATGAATTTCCAAATATGTGTCACTGCTCCAACCCCTATTTCACCGCACACCAACATAATAATTCGTATGCAGAATAAAGATGCCACAAAAATATTACAATTGGTTGGTGGGCGTTTTATTTATGATCGTTTTTGTTAATATTGTAATATTCTGAATAAAGCAAAGTTAAAAAAACAAGATCTTCCACCATTTTTGTATCCTTGCACTTGTTCCAGTTTATCAATGTCTTCTCGTAAGTGAGGTCTCCAAAACTGAACACAATAGGGCTTCTTTACTAATACTGCAAACGTAAACTAGACAGTTTTAAAATGTGCCAGATTTATCACTCAATGCTACATCTATTGAATGTTAAAACTAAGTTTAGATCACATATTAGTTGGCTTAGTATATGCAAAAAATTGCACCAAAATTTGGGTGACAAATGCAGCAATTTGGTGCAACTTGGGCCAGACGCCTTTTTCACGAAAGTCAGAAAAAGTGTCTAAAAACACATGATAAATGTGGCGCAAGCATGTAAGACAGTTTTCTGGTGTAACTTGCACCAGAAAACTGTCGTATTTTAAAAAGTAAATGAACCCAGTATTCCAGTTGTGGTCTCACCAGACCTCTATACAGCGGGATCACAATCTCTCACTTTCTACTGTGGGATGAATACAGGGTTCAGTCATCTACATGTCTCTCTCCATACACAGGATTACACAATAGTGAAGAAGACATCGGGTGACGGTACGACTCCCAACGGCCATCTCCATGAGTCAGGAGGATGGAGCAGGAGCCAGAGCCCCATCACAGAGGCTCCTCCTCACTTACCGATACATGAGCAGAAGATCCTAGAACTCACCAACAAGATCACTGAGCTGCTGACTGGAGAGGTGACACTGCTGGGAATGCTGGGAAATTATACAGTAACAGCACTAGAGGAGTCTGGGTAATGACGGTATCATTGTGTTGTCAGGTTCCTATAAGGTGTCAGGATGTCGCTGTCTATTTCTCCATGGAGGAGTGTGAGTTTTTAGAAGGACGCAAAGATCTGTACAAGGACGTCAAGATAGAGGACCACCAGCCTCCGATATCACATGGTAAGAAGATTTATATATTTATGTACAATATATGTTGGCTGTGTTGAATCTTTAAAGGGGTTGTTAAAGGGGTTGTCCCGCGGCAGCAAGTGGGTCTATACACTTCTGTATGGCCATAATAATGCACTTTGTAATGTACATTGTGCATTAATTATGAGCCATACAGAAGTTATAAAAAGTTTTTCACTTACCTGCTCCGTTGCTGGCGTCCTCGTTTCCATGGAGCCGTCTAATTTTCGCCGTCTAATGGCCAAATTAGACGCGCTTGCGCAGTCCGGGTCTTCTTCTCTTCTCAATGGGGCTCCGTGTAGCTCCGCCCCGTCACGTGCCGATTCCAGCCAATCAGGAGGCTGGAATCGGCAATGGACCGCACAGAAGAGCTGCGGTCCACGGAGGAAGAAGATCCCGGCGGCCATCTTCAACCGGTAAGTATAGAAGTCACCGGAGCGCGGGGATTCAGGTAAGCGCTGTGCTGTTTTTTTTTTTAAGTCCCTGCATCGGGGTTGTCTCGCGACGAACGGGGGGGGGGGGGGGGTTGAAAAAATAAAAAACAACCCGTTTCGGCGCGGGACAACCCCTTTAAGTGGCTTCTTTTATTTTTTAAGAAACTCAGTGACTACTGACAAAATAATAATCACCCGTGGGTCTCCGCTCCCCGCCCCCCCCCCCCCCCCCATGGTCTCTGCTCATTTCTGGGCATGGCTGAACTTATGCCATCTAAGGCCTTAGTCACACGGGAGTTTTTTTTGCGCGATTTGCGGATCGCATGACGGATGCGTATCCGCAAATCGCGTGACCAATGCCCAAAAATCACCCGAAAATCTGCTCCTAGCCGCGTTTCATTAGAAACGGGCCAGAGCTGTCCAGCGCATTGCATTCAATGGAGCCGGCAATACAGCCGGCTCCATTGAAAGCAATGCGCTGCGGGCGAGCGCGGGATGAATTGTCGGGAAGGGCTTAAATATATAAGCCCTTCCCTGCAATTCATCCAGAAATGTGTTCATTAATGGGTGTGAGTGAGACCTGCCTCTGATTGGTTCAGCCTGAGCCAATCAGAGGCAGGTCTCACTCACACCCATTAATGAACACATCAGGGGCAGCTTTGAGTCACACCCCCTTCACACCCATTGCAGGCCGGCCGCGCTGAACTCCGTCTGCCGGGACAAGGTAAGTATATATATATTTTTTATTTTAACACATTTCTGGATGAATTGCAGGGAAGGGCTTATATATTTAACCCCTTCCCGACAATTCATCCAGCGCTGTCCGGCAGCCCATTGCTTTCAATGGACAAACATCGTTCTTCTCTGTCACAGCTGTTACAGCTGTGGCAGAGAAGAATGATTTGTCTTCTATATGTTCTCAATGGGGTCGGCGCTGCTGCCGCCGGCCCCATTGAGCGCATATAGAGAAGAGAACAGGAATCGCAGATCGCAGATAGGTGCGATCTGCGATTTCTGTTCTATAATTTATCGGACGAGCGCATAAAAAGCGCTCATGTGTCCGATACCATTGCAAAGCAATGGTTTTATAAAATCGCTGGACGCATGCACATGCGCAAATCGCGCGAAAAATCGCACGTCTGACTGAGGCCTAAGCATGTGACCACTGTTGCCAAACCCCTTTGTTGAAATTCTAATTACTTTTACATCAGTGCATTCAAAGTCCCATAAGTTTTTTATTTTTCCATGGACGGAGCTCTGTGAGGGCTTGTTTTTTGCGTCACAGGCTGTAGTTTGTATTTGGGGGGACATACAGATTTTTTTTATCACTTTTATTGCGCTTTTTAGGAAGTGAAATGAACACAATGATCATTTTGCCTCCTTTTTTTTAATGATTTTTGATGTATAGGATTTATAGTGTGCTCAAATTATAGTAGAGGTCAGTACAAACACAATGATACTACACGTTTTTTTGTTTTTTTTTGTAAATGTTTAATTTTTTTATATAAATGGGGGAAGTTGAGCAAAAAGGGTTTTTCCATAGTGTCCATCCTGACAGCACACATGGAGGTTGCTCCGCCTCTGCTCCTTGGGACAGGAAGAAGGAGAGTTCTTAAGGCCACCTCCCACCTCAATGTCCAGTGTTTCTTCCTGTTTCAAGGGACACAGAGAGGAGTTCTCTCTGTGCCGGACGAGGCTATGACAGTACCTTGTCAGTGCCGGTCGGGACCTTCTGCGAAGTTGACAGGCGGCGAGAGGATCTGCAGCGTCTATGATGCCGGCTTCCATCCAGCAAGGAGCAGTCTGGAGATCGCGGGACCTGTGGCAGGTGCAACCGCATCTCGCGCCTAGGTCCCGACGTTTAGCGGCGGCTGGCTCCCAGTGATGGCGCCGAGCATGATGATGTCAGATGTGATGACATCAGACACCTCTCCATTGAAAATTGTGGTGAATTCAAAGTCAAAACACCATCTGAGATACTGGGCTCTATCTTCACCACTGATACAACATGGAGAGTGCAGAAGGTGACAAGGGGATGGCGCCATGCGTGAGTAGTCCACTTGGACAACAAAACTGTGGCTTTTTATGCTAGATTAGCGGGGTAATTGTTTCTCCTGTTTGCAGGAGGAAGCATTAAAAACAAAAAAGCGAGAAGAAGCGGATTAAAAGATGTGCCCTATGTTCAAAGAGACTGGACGACAGTGTTAAAAAACCAATTTGTCCAGAATGTAAGGCAAAAATTATTAAAGACAAACAGCAGAATTTACTGCAAGGAATCCGTGCCGGGGGGAGGTACAGGTGCTGCGGGCAGAGCAGTTACATCTGATAATGTAACGACCGTCTCTTTTATTTGCCACCAGGGAGGCACACGCCATCCTCATTTACAACAGATGGCACAAAGGATCCTGTTTTGGGCAGAAAAAAACCTGGAGTCAATTTCCGCAGTCCATCTATAGGGGTCCTTAAACTGCTTGGCAGACGTTTTGAGCAGAAAGAAACTAGATCCAGGAAATTAGGCGTTGTACCTGTAAGTAGATCAATACCTCACTACCCAGTGGGGCCAGCCACAAGTGGATTTATTTGCAGTAAGGAAAAATGCCGAATGCCGAGACTTCTTTTCCCTGAATCCAGGGGACCACCCAGTGGCGCTGGACGCTCTATCCCAGAAATGGGATATGACCCTGGTGTATGCCTTTCCTCCTCTTCTCTTGGTATCCAGGTGTCTCCAAAAAATACGGAAGAGTCTGACCACAGTGATCTTTATCGCACCAGCCTGGCCGAAGAGGCTACAGTTTCCAATATTGAATTCCCTGGCGATACAATCCCCAATAATACTGCCTTCAGGGAGGACCTTTTGTCTCAGGATCTGGTGTTCTTTCAAAATATCCACTGGCTAAAACTAATAGCCTGGTTACTGAAAGGCAGTGATTAAGAAAAGAGGGGTTTTCTCATAAGGTAATTAACACCCTCCTAAAAAGTCACAAAGTGGTTACGTCAAATATCTATTCCAGAGTGTGGGAAAGTTTTTACACTTGGTATAAACCAGATTTTCCTTACGTGAACAATCCCAATTGTATAAAAATCCTAGAGTTCCTCCAATCAGGTTTAGAAAAAGGCCTTCGTCCTAGGACATTGCGGCAGCTCTTAGCTCTTTGTTTGACGTTTGCCTTATTGAAAACAAATGGGTCAAGAAATTCTTAAGAGGGGCAGATAGGCTCAAACCCTTATAAGAAAATCGGTGGCTGCATGGGATCTTAATATTGTACTAGACAGTCTATGTGATCCACCCTTCAAACCAATCCAGGACATCTCCCTAAGAAATGTATCCATCAAAGTCGCATTTTTGATAGCTATAACATCAGCGAGAAGAGTGGGGGAAATTCAGGTCCTATCATGTAAAGAGCCTTTCCTAAAGATACTAGAAGACCGTATAGTATTTAAAATGAGTTAGGATTTTTTTTCCCAAAAGTAGTATCCTCTTTTCATAGAGAACAGGAGATAATTTTACCCTCGTTCTGGCAAAATTCTAAGAACATAAAAGAACAGCGACTACACAACCTGGATGTGCGACGGGCAGTTCTAGCTTACCTACAGGCATCGCAGGACTTTCGGCGGTCAGAAAAATTCTTGGGGCCCTGGAACTGCACAAACAAGGGCAAATCGATATCAAAGAATACAATAGCAAGATGGATTAAATAAGCAATCCAAGAGTGCTATAAAAACAAGGATTTAGCAGTACCAGAGGGGATGAGAGCCCATTCCACCAGGGCACTTGCCTTGTTCTGGGCCGAATGCGGGGGTTCGTCGACGGAACAAATCTGCAGGGCAGCAACCTGGTCAAATAGCCGTTTTCAAAACATTACAGGTTAGACCTTCAGGCAGGTAGAGATCTGGCCTTCGGAGGAAAGGTCCTCCAGGCAGTAGCCCCCCCTTAAAAAAATGTTGGTGATTTGATATACCTCCATGTGTGTTGTCAGGATGGATGATATGGAAAGACTAGAATTAGGTTTACCATTAATTCCATTTCCATGAGTCCATCATGACAGCACATACTTTTCCCACCCATTAATTGAATATTATACATGTGCACGTAACATGTTATTGATATTTTTCAGCAATAAAAGAATTTGGCCACGTGTCCGTTGGGTTGATTTGAAGTCACTGGAGATTGAGGTCAGAGGTGGCCTTAAGTACTCTCCTTCCTGTCCCAACGAGCTAAGGTGGGCAACCTCCATGTGTGCTGTTGTGATGGACTCATGGAAAAGGAATTAACGGTAAACCTAATTCTAGTCGTTTTTGGTTTTTTCTTTACACTAAGTATGTCCCTGAAGGGGACCTGAGCCATAGCTGCTATGATCACTATGATAAAGCATTGTAAGACTTATGTTCTGCAATGCCTTATCACTTTTTATAGCGATCATAGATAATGGCATAGTAGGACACCTATATCTGGCATCCTGTTGCCATGGCAACCCGTCGGTCCAATGGCATCACAGAGGTGGCGTGCCCCTCTGTGAACCATTTACATTCCACAATCTACATAGATTGCGGCATGTAAGGTGTTAACAGTGGGGAGCGCTGTCCTTACGTGCCACCACTGTTGCAGCAGGAGGCCGGCTCACTTCCGATCCTGCACCATCCACCTGACGTAAGGTTATATCATGTTGCGTTAAGTACCCCACTGCCATGACATAACCTTCAATCCTGTAGCGTTAAGTGGTTAAAAACGCTTCTGTAATCATCCACATGTGCGTGAAAGGACGTGTAATGTAGGAGCTCCACAATGTATTCTCTTTCCTCATCACATTAGAGCCCTACATTTGCCATTAGCATCAAACACTATCCATAGAGCTCCATTTACCCACTGGATGCCAAGAGGGTGTGCTTTGAGCATCAGTAAATTGCCACCATTGGAGAGCATATGAGCCTGATTTTAGCAACCGCTGATTGCACTTCTGGAATAAAGTTGCTGATAGTATAGAAATAATAATATTTATATTACTCCGGCATATTTTGTAGCCCTTTACAAATCAATGTACGACTTGTCATATGCAAGAGCCTCCCCCAGAGTACAGTGCATTACATTAGTCTAAATAAATAAATCTCAGCAAGGTGGGTACTTTACCAACCTTGGAAGAATGGAAGGCTGAGTCAACATTGAGCCGGCTACGTGAACCAGCGGGGATTGAACTCGCAACCTCCAGGTCGTGAGCGAGAGCTTAGGACTCCATTTCTGGTGTGTGCGTGTGTGTGTTATATCGCAGTGCTATATGCAGATTGTTATTCCTAACATTGAGCCCTGTCCCTATGGTGGCTCACAATCTACATTCAACTACTAGTATATTTTTTGCAGTGTGGGATGAAACTCCTGCAAACACAGGAAGAGCATACAAAGATATTGTCCATGGGCAGATTGGAACCCAGGACCCCAGTTCTGCAAGGCAACAGTGAGCCACCATGCTGCGCTCTTACTGTATAATGTAAATAGATGGAGGTAATGCTCTCTACTTGAGTCATTACACCTCCTCAGGTCGCAAGTTGCCTGAAAGTTGACAAAGTTTTAAGTTATTAGCTTTTTTGTCCTGATTAGTGTGCACTCAGAGAGGGATAAGGGGCAGCGCAGGAAATACTTTACATAGCAGGAGTTTAAAAAAAAAATGTAAAATGTACATACAATCGCATATCCTATTTCATTGTCTTTGAAACTTAAAACAATGCAGACACCAAAAAGATGCTTATCTCTAAAATACTCCTTTCTCCAGATATTGCAGCTTTTGATTTCTCTGCCCTCTGATTGTTTACTGCTTGTTGCCAGGGAAATCGACCACTTCTTCAACATTAGCTGCTGGACAGGTTGAAAGCATGTGCGCATGCGTTCCTGAGATCCCAGCCGCCAGATTTAGATGGAAGAAGTGTGCAAGTGCAGGCCTCCTCTATTACTTTTCACAGAAGATGTGGTCTGTTATCCTGGCAAGAAGCAGTAAATAATCAGAGGGCAGAAGAATCAATATCTGGAGAACGGAGCAATTTGGAAATAGACATCTTATGGGTGAGTGCATTGTCTTGCGATCCTAAAAACCTTGAAATAGTATTCCTGAGATGTGAATGCTCCTTTAGCACCTGAGAAAAAATAACAAGACTTTGGTACTCATCGTAAAGTCTCTTTCTTGTCTCATCCCAGTTTCTCAATTCCAGTCATGAGTGACCACAACAGGTCCTGTTTTCAGGATATCCTATAGTAAGAACACTTGTGGCAATGTCTGAGGCACCGACAATAATGACATCACCTGTGGAATACTGAGGAAATCCTGAAAACATGACCTGTTGGGGGTCCGTGAGGACTGAAGTTGAGAAAAACTGCTCTAAACCATGGGATATAGCTACTGGTCACTAGGACGCAACACTAAGCAGAGACGCGTTAGCAGCACCTATCTGCTTCACTCCATTCGCTGGAGATCACATCCTCAAAATCGCCATGCAGAGTAAAAAAGTTAGAAGCACTGGAAGGACACGGTCGCCGCAGGAATAGCCAGAGGCTGGTCAGTGACCTGTAAGGTACCAGTGACTGCCATAATAAGGCTTTCAACCATTTATGATAGCTTAGAAGCTTGCTTATCATCAATATCAGACACAGAGGTTGAATCAGAAGGCTCACTCTGCGATTGACTTAGGAACAAGAGTAAAAACCAAACTATGCTTGGGCGCCAGATGGTGGCAACCAATCTGAGAATACAGGTGACCAGAGGAATGTCTGGACCCTGACTGCCTGGCCCACTTGTGAGGCCCACCACGAGGAACATTCTGCGATACAGAATCCTCTCTCTCTGACCTCGCTCTGCTAGGAGGCTCAGACATCTGATCCAGCCTCTCAAGAATAGTAGAAGAAGTTACAGGCAATTGTAGAGGCTGAGCCCATTCCGGCTCGGGGGTTCGCAAGGGCGGCGCAGGAAGGATGCTAGCATTTACTGCAATAGGGCTCCAGCTGCCTGCATGTGAAATTAGTTGTGCATCGAGAGCATGCATAATGAAAGGCTCTGGATGACCCTCGTCTCAGGTCCTCAGCTTTGTCCGGACATGGCACTTCCAAAAAAATAACTGTCAGAAGGTTACAGGTGTAGTTAAATAGCAAGTAGGGGAGCCAAGTGCATGCAGAGCTTACCCATGAACTAGAGCTTTAGCAGCGATGTCAGGGAAACTCCTGGCATGGAACTACAGGTCTCAGAAGGCCCATGCAGCTTGCTGTGTAACGGTGGAGATGCTGGGGGGAGAGGCGGCCTGAACTTAAGTGCTGCTGACAAATCAGCACTAATAATCAAATAGTGTGCCCTGCACTTTGATTGGTGAAGGCGGCGGGTCTGACGTCACCACACCCTGGCCCCAGCTCCGGATAACTTCTAGGCTCCCAATAGCCGGGAAACCTGAGAGAAGACACTGGAGCGTAGAGCTTCCAAGCTCCCAGAAAGGGCACCATCAAGGTAAGCCCAAAATCCACACATGTAGCACACAGAGTTAGAAGCATCTACCTGGGACCCCTTACTCACTCACTGAAGGGGGGGGGGGAGGGAGGAAAAAGCAGTCCTGGGCTCCAGCAGTGTACCCTCTGCAGCCACCATCTTTTAGAGCTAGGTATGGGGTACTCTGTATGTATGTGTCTTTTAGGTTTCAGATGTACGGCCAGCATTTCTTCAGAGGTTGAGACAGACAACAGTAGAGGAAGTATTCATCCTCTGTTCGCCCGCCTTGGTCAGGGTAACAGGCGAGAGTCCTGACTCCCCGTTAACATCCTGCTTTGCAGACATGCGATAGTGTCTGTAGGAGGCAGACCTATCTAAGCTAAAACTGGTTCGCTCAGTGCCGGCAGGAGGGATATAGCAAGTGGGTGGGGCTAATATGTTGCTGCTTAGTGCCACCTCCTAGTGACCAATAGCTATATCCCATGGTCTAGAGCTGTGTACCCCAATGCGACGAACAAGTAAAATGGAAGTTTGCCTTTAAATTCTGCTTACATTTTTGCTATAGAATTATGGTTACGGATTTTGTGATGTATTTGCTGCAGATTTGTTTTGCGAACGTTGGTGCAGCAATTTCAAATAGTATTGCAGTCAAATGTGTGTATATCCTATTAGAAATATTATAAATCTCTACTTTTATATTAATGAAACTCAATTTTAATCCTAACAGATAATCCCAGTAAGAATTCTGATGGAAACTTCATGTCCTCGCTAAATTATAAAGTTGAAGATGTGGTGCAGCGCTCTCCAAGAGAAAACCGCATTACGCTTCATCTACAGTCAGAACTTAACTGTACAGATCTATCCTGTAATCCCTCTAATGATGATGGACCTTCTCCTGACCAATCACAGATTGTTATCACAAGTGCTGGTCACAAAGGGGACAAAAGGTTTCAATGCCCTAAATGTGGAAAACAGTTTAAAAAAAGTTCAGGACTTTCTGCACACTGCAGAACTCACAGAGCGAAGAAGCCGTACTCCTGTTCAGAATGTGGTCAATGTTTTACTTCAAAATCACATCTTGTTAGACATGAGAAAATTCACACTGGAGAGAAGAAGCGTTCATATTCAGAATGTGGTAAATATTTCACTAAAGCCAAATTGAAGCACCATCAGAGAACTCACACAGGGGAGAAGTCATATTCATGTTCTGAATGTGGGAAATGTTTTCTGCTAAAATCAAATCTTGTTAAACATGAGAAACTTCACACAGGAGAGAAGCCATATTCATGTTCGGAATGTGGGAAATGTTATAAAGACAAATCAAGTCTTGTTCAACACAATAGATTTCACACCGGAGAGAAGCCATATTCATGTTCAGAATGTGGGAATTGTTTTGGAACAAAATCACATCTTGTTAGACATGAGCGAACTCACACAGGAGAGAAGCCATATTCATGTTCAGAATGTGGGAAATGTTATAAAGACAAATCAAGTCTTGTTCAACACAATAGATTTCACACAGGAGAGAAGCCGTATTCGTGTTCAGAATGTGGGAATTGTTTTGTAATAAAATCACATCTTGTTAGACATGAGCGAACTCACACAGGAGTGAAGCCGTATTCATGCTCAGAATGTGGGAACTGGTTTAAAGACAAATCGAGTCTCCTTGTACATCACAGGATTCATACAGGAGAGAAGCCATATTCATGTTCAGAATGTGGGAAATGTTTTAAAAGCAGATCTAGTCTATTTACACATAGGAAAATTCACACAGGAGAGAAGCCGTATTCCTGTTCAGAATGCGGGAAATGTTTCTTACTGAAATCAGGTCTCACTAAACATAACAAAATTCACACTGGAGAGAAGCCATTTTCATGCTCTGAATGTGGGAAATGTTTTAAGCTCAAATTTCATCTTGCTAGACATCACAGACTTCACACTGGAGAAAAGCCATACTCTTGTTCAGTATGCAGGAAATGTTTTACTGGAAAATCAAGTCTTCTTGCACATCAGAGAATTCACACAGGAAATAAACCATTTTCATGTTCAGAATGTGGGAAATGTTTTACTTCTAATATTAAGTGCAAGAATCATCAGAGACGTCAACATAAGCTGTCTTGATGCTCTGTATGTGGAAAATGTTTTGAGGAAATCAAAATTTAGAATTTTGTTGTTTTTTTTTACAGAATTTACATATTGTTGTATGGAATGTGAGGGAGGCTGTGAGAGCAGAAAAAGATTTTTAATACGTCGGAGCTAGAGATGAACGAGCATACTCGCTAAGGGCAATTGCTCGAGCGAGCATTGCCCTTAGCGAGTACCTGTCTGCTCAAGAGAAATGGTTCGAGTGCTGACGTGGGGGAGTGGTGAGTTGCGGCAGTCAGCAGGGTGGAGTGGGGGGGGGGAGATCTCCCCTCCGTTCCTCCCCGCTCTCCCCTGCAACTCCCTGCCCGCTGCCGGCACCCGAACCTTTTCTCTCGAGTGGGCAGGTACTCGCTAAGGGCAATGCTTGCTAGAGCAATTGCCCTTAGCGAGTATGCTCGCTCATCACTAGTCGGAGCATTCACAGACATTAACAAGCCAGTCAGAGTGTTTATTCTTCTATGTAGAGCTCTGTATCTAGGCACAGTAATATCATATATTTCTGTAGCAACAAACTAATCAAACCAAATGCCTCAGGAGTAAATAAAACACTGTCATCCTCGATACCTTCTGTGTATATTCACAGTCTGTGACTGCCCCATTTTTTTTTCTGAAAACCCATGTGCATGATCTAGAAACAACCCCATTCCCAAGTATGGAACAGATTTTCAATTGTAGAAATTTGTGCTATAAATCTGCCAATTGTGAATCAACCCCAGGGCCGGTTTCACATGGGGCGATAAAATCATGCGAAAACAATGAATTATGAAACCCATGCTTTTCAATGTTTTTTTTCACATTTGCGATGTTTTCACTCATGCAATGTTGCGTGAAAAAAACGCAGCATGTCCTATCTTTCGTTGCTTTGCTCTTTTTCTTTTTTAATCGCCGATGTTTACCTATGCAGCTTTTGTTTTATCGCATTGAAAGCACAAACTTGCAATTTTCGTGCGATGCGTTTTTATTAACATTAGAAAGTCTTATTGTCTTTCTCGTGAGAAAAATGCAAGTGGCAGTGCTGTTTTTGCAAGAAGAAACAGCGCTGACACTCAGATACCACATGAGCAAAATTGCGATATTGTTGCGATTTTCTTGTGCCGATATCGCGATCACCCGTGTGAAACCGGCCTAACACTGTTCTAATAATTTGTTCCTTCTATGGGAAAAAAATCTTTTTACTTAAATACATTTTTGCAAAGTCAATTTGTTTGCAAAGACAGCGGAATAGTGTTTTTTTTTTTTTCAATTTCACTGCAATGAAATTAAATGATACCATTAAAAAGTACAACTTTATCCCTAAAAAAACCCCTAAAAAAACAAAAAAGAAAACAAGCCTACGTGTAGCGATATAAGCGGAAAATTAAGTTACAATTTTTTGATTGAGTAGGAGGAAAAACCGAAAAAATAAAGGGCAGCCTCTTTAAGGGGTTAAACTATAGACCAGCATTTATCAATTTACTTGCAGAAATGTTTATGAAATTCGACTTTTTCAAGTCATAGTTCTACTCAGCACTTGTTTTTGTAGGGCTGGTTGTACCAAAGTTTTTATCTGAGATCAAGAAGAGTTGATCCAAAATTAATTAGAAGAACATTGCACCGACACGGTTTAGCCTTTGTATATTGGGTCATTCCTGTGAAACCCTTGCTGTGTGAGGCCAAGTATTATCCTGGAAAATGCCTCTTGGAAGCCGCCATGAGAGGAACACATGTGGCTGCAGGATGTCCTGAACATATCGCTGAACTGTCATTGTCCCTCGTACCACTAGGGGTGACCGACTGTCGTATGTGATGGCCACTGAGACCATCACATCAACAGTGGCAGGGGCAGTGTGTCGCTCCACAGCTAAGGCAGGCTTGAGGTCACTACACACAAGAAGCCTTCGAGAGCCTCTTATAGGCCAAGGGGGAACCAATTTGAGGGCCTCAAGTGACAAGACCATTCATCCAATCACACCACAACTTTCATAATTTGCATATCTGCCTGAGATGGAACTGCATGCCGAGTTTTGCAGCAGAATGACAACTCCTAGGTGATTGATTTTTGTCAATTTTGTATTTTAGAATATGTATGACTTTTATGATCTCTTTTTTTTCTTTCTTTTTCGAGATCAAATCTGAACTTGTTTTTTCCCTTTTCTGGAGTTCACCATGTGGGATAAATACATATTATTATTTATGAATGTAATGCATCGATAAATGAGGTTTGAAAAGAATGGCATTTCAATAAATCCTTGATGAACGTCAAGAAGAGGCTTCACATCTGTTTTTTTCCATTGTATGGTCCTACTAACTCCAGTTACAATTTTATGACACTACATACCCTGATGCTAACCCTAACTCCAGTACTTGACCCAGACTTCCCCAACACTACAGCTGCACTTCTTTACACTACCTTCCCCGACTCTAAACCTAACTCCACTACAGCAGACACCCACATAGACTAACAAACATTTTTATATTTTTAACTTTTATCTTTTCTTATAAAACAGAAAAAAAGACGCCAAGTGATAAGGGGATCGCTGATAAATCTGTCGGGTCATACAAAATAGTGAATGGAGTCAATGGTCACAGGCACGATCTCTGAGAACAACTCTCACAATCAAACAAACATTAAGAATGAACACCCACTGGCGATACGACATCCTTGCGATGTGAGAGCGAGTGAAAAATTCTCTCCTCCAGAAAGCGCTGCCTCTGATTGGCTGAACGCTGTGGCTAATCAGAGGCAGCACTCAACTGTCATTCAATGACGGCTGAGGGCTGCCTCTGTTTGACCACAGCACTCAGCCAATCAGAGGCAGAGATTTTTAAATTCCCGGCCTCAAACACAGAAGAAGACTGGCGGAGAGTAGAGCCGGACCGCTCTTCTTGGTGAGTTATTTATTTATTTTTAACAGCTAGCCATGATTTGCAGGAAAAGGCTTATATTTTATGCCCTTCCCTGAAAATCATTGCTGCGGTGGTAGCCCTCATTCCTTTGCCTTCAATGGGGCTGCAGCAGCATCGGCCCCGTTGAAAGCAATAGCATAGCATTGCGGACCTCTGCCACAGTTGTGACAGGGTATTCCTTCATCCCCGCGGGGATGAAAGAATCCCCTGCCATATCTGTCACAGCTGTGTCAGGGGAGCACAATGTACTCCCTATGTTTTCAATGGGGCTTTTTTCCCCCTGGCATTGCACGTTCCTGCGTTGTCTGACTGGCATAATTTTTACATACTGAGTTGTCCAATTTTGAGGAGATGCGGGAGGCCACCCTTGCGCCCCTTTTGAGGCTGTATGGGAAGAGGAACTAGGTTCAAGTTTTTCTTTTGAGAAATGGACCAAAGCATTCACTCTTACACATAAATTTTCTAGAGCTTGTAAATTCCAGAAGACTTTATAAAATTCTTACCAGATTCTCACCAAATGGTACAGAATATCAATCTTGCTTCATGACTTCGATCTGGAGTGCTCTCAACCCCATTGCCGCTGTGGAACTTCATGTTCACATTTGGTGGGAATGCAAATAAATTGGTCCCTTTTGGCGATCTGTTAATTCTTTACATAACAAGGTTTGTTGCACTGATCTTCAATGGACCCCACAAATGGCCTTGCGCTTTATTATACCCCAGTCTTTCTCCTTCATGAAAATGGGTCTCCTACGCTCCACTACTATTTATCATTCTGGTGTAAAAGCACAGAAATGATCATCACTGGGAGGACCTGTCCAGGCATCTGTCCCCAACTGGGTTTCCCTTGTGCTAGCACCCTCACTCTGCTTCCAAGACCTGATGTCCCATTACATGGCGGAGACTGTGTCACGTCCGTGCGGTACCTGAGCACCATGCTCAGCTCGAGCGCAGGGTGACGTTCACACTTAATGCAGTTGTAGTACACCATGCACTGTAGGACAGTGAGCACCACACTAGGAAGATGAACGCCATGTGGCATAAGAGCACCAAGCTCAGCACGGGCGCAGGGTGACATACACACTGATGGTAACAGTAGTACACCACGCTTTGCTGGACAGTGAGCACCACTCCAGGAAGATAGAAGCCTGTCCCTAACCTAACAGGGAGATGAAGGGTCCCTGCCTAAAAGCGGAGTAATTGTCCTGATAGCCCCACTGTCTTCTTCCTGGGCCCTGACTATCCCTATAGGAACCCCTGGAGAGATAAACTGACACCACAAAGCAAGACAATAAAGGTAACCAAAATACAACTGACAGGATACAGCCACACTTATCTGTTAAGGAGCAATTTACCCAGGCTAGATGAACACCATACTCTAACCTCTCCTCTAGAGAACTGAATAAGCAGCAGGGAGTAAAGGGAGGGGTAAGAATATAAAGCTCTCCACACCTGTTGATTGGAAGAGCAACTAGAGAACCACACCTCCACCTTCTCCCAGAAATGACTGATAGTCACATGCACCCATGCAGCATAGAGAGATAGCAACCAGCAGTCTCTGCGCAATGTGCATTAACCCTTGTCCTGCATAACGAGGTGACAGGTCTGAGCCTGCGTCGAGGTCACCATGCCTCGACGCTGACGTGACCGACAAGCTGCTACATACTGGCTGTCTCGGTCTCTAGAGCAGGAGACAGCAGTGTGGCAAAGTGGGATTTAAGGAGCACTCCCAACATGGACATTTATGGTGTTTCTAGAGGCCTCATTTATATGGGTGAATGTGATATCTGGCTGCAAAACTAAGCCCGATATGGCACTCGCTAACATGCAATATATTTTGTGATGGGTATTGCGAGAAAAATGCATTGCATCGCTCCACACACAAATTTCACATATTTCAATATTAAATTTAAAAAATGCATTCCACTCACTTGCAAAAATAACCTTCACATGTAGGTATGATGCTATTTTTTGGCTCCCATTGAAAATAATAGTTGATTATTGGAAAAGAATCATCCAAAAATAGGACATGCTGCGATTTTTCGCTCTTGCACAGTTTCTACATTAACTATAAGTCTGAGAGCTTATTTAGATGGGTGAGAAAAATCGTATTAACCTATTGTTTGCAATGGGTTCGTTTACACAGGCGGGAACACTGCAGCATGTCCTAATTTTCTGTGATATCTCAGAAAACGCTCCCATTAAAAATCGCACAAAACTCTCATCTACATGTGAGCTTTATGTGACTTTTAACCTTTTCCTATTGAAACAACATTCGATTTTCATACGCGTGAAAACTGCATTTTACAGAAATCGCAGATTTAAGAGTGTGATGTTGCTCCATGTTTCTCAGACCGATATCGCACTCCCCTCTGTATAAACAGCCTTAGATGTGGGTTCTCCCCCCCCCCCCCCCCGGGACCCATGGCCATTCCAACAAATGCCAAATGGACCAATGTCTGTCATGGCACCCCGCTTTGTCAGTAAAAGTTTTGCCTATGGACATGTGATGATGTCACCATCATGTGACCAGTACAAGCGGACGGAGATTGGCATTATATAGGATAAGTGGTCGTGATGGGCTCGCGATGATGTCCCCATCATGTGACAAGAGGGGGTGGAGCTTTGTATGGAGGAGAGGTCAAGTGATGGCTTCAGTCATTTCAAGGTTGTCAGTCACTGCGTGCGATCAAGTAGCCAGGAAAATGCTGGGATTTGTAGTTCTCTCCTTACACCCTCTCCCTGTAATATCCATTGTCCATAAATATCCATGCCCACCATTAGGGCAGCACTTTGTCTTTGCTTATACGGCATGCTTTCCATCATAGTGTGTGGTGTACCGGAGGGTTACTATAGCAGGCTAGCAAGGAGCAGTAGTTCTTATGTCATGTGGCAGGGTAGCTTCACTAACCTGAGGTTCCCAGGTTCCACAGCATACCTTTTTATAAGGGAAGCTACTTCAGTTATACGGAATGCAGGATTGACTTCTGACACTGAGAATTCATGAAACAACTTTAAAACTTTACTGCAACCATGCACATTCAGGCTACAATAGTCAATTATAGCGTAACATGAGGTATTACACAATTGCGAATGCTTATTTGATTATTGTGCCTTTAAAGCTGGCTGCTTTAGAAGAGTTACTGAAGCTACAGCTTATAATGCTCTTGGGAATGTCCCCTACTTGGTTGGTAACAGGAATATCTTTGCTAACAGTTACTGATTCAATTCTTAACATGCACAGTCCAATTTAGATTAACCTCCGCTGTGGGTCTCTGCTCAAAATACATTACAATATCCACTTGTTACTCACGATTCAGTTCCATCACGTGGTACCTGGAAGGACGCATGTGGGAACAATTCTTCAACATGGTAGCTGACTGGTACTGTTCCTACCGGAGGTTAGAAATCAGCGTATGCAGAGGGGTCCTTGTTCAGCGTCATCCTCTCTGTCTGACTCCAGCTCTATTTCTTTTCCTCTGTATTTACCTTGACAGCATGGACTGGCGCAAAAATCAGCATTGCACAAATGGCAGAGTGCGTGAAGATTCCAGGGGCCTTTTCTCATGGCTTGACCTTTTCTTGGAAGTTTTTTTTTTAAGCTCATTTTATTGAAAGGTAAACAACATGCCGAAGCATTAACAATTCAGTCTTATACACAAATAATGAGGAAGCAAAAACCTCATGACATTACAGTATATAGTAATTGCAGCAAAATCCAGAAGAAAAGAAAGGGAAAAAGGGAACAGAACATAGTAAAAACTAGGTCATCGGGATACATGCATGCAAAGCATACAGGTCAATTAGCAGAGAGTAGGACCCAGATCACTGAATCCGTCTCTGTAAGCCGTGTACCGGGGTGGGCTCCCCAGGATACAGCGAAATCACGAAGGAAGACATCTCCGACACCAGTTCAGGTGCAAACCAAATTTTACTACAGCTCTGTGGCCCACGTGACCACAAACAATAGGTATCCCAACAAAACTCACACTCAGCCAGATTGCTGAGACCCTTGTGCTGTACAGCGCTGTACTCCCCAAATGTGCGCTATGTATAAAGATCAAAAGAACAGAGGCTCTATAGCCAGGTGAATGTTCCCTAGAAGCTTCTTACTGAGCAGCTGGATGTGGCATGCCAGCCGCTGCGCCAATCACGCTTAAGTGTAGCATGCCAGCCGCTGCGCCAATCCCGCTTAAATGTAGCATGCTAGCCACTGCGCCAATCTTGCTGAATTGTGGCCTGACACGGTCCATAAGCCTATCTAGTCTAACTACAGGCACAAACAAAGTTCCGAGTAACTTGGCGCCAAAATAAAGTCTCTTGCGTGCCCATAGTTTTCTTATTGGCCTGGTCTGCTGTATTATCAGCCAAAGAGTCCAGACGGGGCCCTCCAGGAAAGAGTGCGGAACCGCAGAGAGATGTTACTCACTTCCTCAGTGACATCCAGTATTGCCCACACAATATCCAGTCTCGCTCCAGTTATTCTGCAACGTCTCCGGCAGCAAGTCTTCTCCCATCCGACTGGCATCTGGTGAGAATCTGAATCCACTCCGCTCTGCTGCAGTTCTGGTCCCCTCAGGACACTCCCATTGCTCAGGATACGACCTCCTTCCCTCTTCCGTAGCTCCACTGTCTTCACTCCCTGGACCAACTGTCACCTCACAATGTACGCACGCTTTTTAATTTTCTTTGCTCCCATGCGCACAGTGTAACCAGGCAAGGGGTGCTCCAATCACAGGCTACCATGGTCCTGTCACCTCACAGCTTGACCATAATCTTTTCTGTAGAACAGCGACCTCTTGTGGACGAATAATAAAACACACAGCAGAGGACAATTTACAGTAACAAGAACAATGTACATATATTGGAGGCTGTCTCACACTCTCACATCTCAAGCATCTACTAATCACTGAAACCCCCCTCGCAGTGTTGATATCATCGAGAGAAACAATTGTGGAGGGAAAATGGTAAGTGACAAATCGCACCATCGCCCCCAAACTTTATTGAATTTGTCTAGGCATTTGTGTGCCTTCTATACCAAGTTATTTAGAGATATGGTTGTATTATAAGCTTTCTCCACATTGCCAGGGTCGGGCCCCTCGGGTCCATCCACCGTAGCGCAATCACTTTTCTAGCCAGGAACAGAACCTCACGAAGAAAAATTCTGCCATGGTGTTGCCAATGTTCTTCATCGAGGATACCGAAGAGACAGATCTCCGAGGTAGCAGGAATTTGAATATTGAGAATTTCAGAAAGCAGGCTTGTGACCTCTCCCTATTATGACTGGATTGACGGACCATCCCAAATCATATGCCAGAAATCAGCAAAGGTACATGAGCAGCGGATACAATGTGCAGATGGATTGCTGCCCATTCTCTGCAGTCTGGCCACGGTGAGGTAACATTGGTGCCCTATGTATAACTGAATCATTCTGTTATTTACTGAGGGGGAGATAAATAAAGGAGATTCCAGTAAATCTTGAAATACGTCTTCTGTCATTGTTGGAATCAGGGATTTCCAATTGGATAAAGCAGGGGGAATCCCTTGGGCGGCCTTCAAAGCTATTAAATGGGATATAAGGCCTCGGGGCCCCTGAGACCGTAGAATTCCTATTAGGGGGTAGTGGGGTTAGAAATTGTATCTGTAACGCCTGCCGAGTCTGGAGATACCTATAAAAGTGGGATCGGATATTTGGTACTGATTTTGCAGTTGCTCGAAGGATAGCAAGACATTAGCGTTGTAAAGATCCCCCAGGCACAGAATACCGGAGCGTTCCCACATCACGAGGTCATTCCTCAGAAGTTTACACAGATCTTTCTCTCTGGTCTTCTCAGTGGGCTGTTAGGCCTCCTTCCCACGAACGGATTTCCGCCGCGTAATTCGCGGCGAAAATCCGCTGCGTTGCCCGCAGCTATTAGGTTCTATTGAACCTAATAGCACAATGCTCACGATGCGTAATTCCAGTGCGGAATTACGCACCGCGATTTCTCCCGTCCTCACCCGCAGCATGCTCTATTTTCTGCGGGTGAGGACGGGCTGTACGCACTGACGGCTTCCATTGCAGTCAATGGAAGCCGTCCGTTCACGCTATCTCCCGCTGTAACCAGCGGGAGATAGCGTGAAAAAACGCTTTCCCGCCCACCGCCGCGCGTCATATGACGCCAAATGACGCGGCCAGCCGCGTCACGTGACACGGCCGGCCGTGCACGTGACACGGCCGGTGACGCGGCGGTGGTGGGCGGTGACGGGCGGTGACGCGGCGGTGGCGGGCGGGGAAGCGATTTCACGCTATCTCCCGCAGGTAAGTATAGGGGCTCTGGGGGGCGCCGTGACGGGCTTCACAGCGTAATATTACGCGGCGGACCCCGTCACGCTCGTGGGAAGGAGGCCTTAGGTTACTGCTTCTCTAACTCCCCATCCCAAACTGACGTCAGCCTGTCTGTCTGCTGTCTGCCCCCTCCCACATTCCCAGGGACCTGCTGCCTTGCAAATCTGCTGGAGATCGGCTTTGCAAAACTGATGCACTCTGCAAAATCTGCTGGAGGGGAGTCTGATAACCAAAACCCATTTCATCTGTACAATTGGACCCTTATATCTCTGCATAGCCGGAGCTTCTGCAAGGCGTGGTGAGTATAAGGCAGAGCAATGCAAGATACAAACAGTATATATGATTGTGCATGGGAAAAATATGCTTTCTGCAACCACTTGACAACTTTGCAGCAGGGACTCCGCAGGGTCTGGGACACTACAAGGGCACCAAATGTTCTCTTCTTTTTACCTTTTTTTGGAGTGCCCAAGGTAATTAAGTGGCATCCTGTCATCTATCTGGATCTGATGACTTCCAGCACACCGGCCCTGTGAAGCCCACCTATGGTGTTGGTGGGAGAACGCTAACATGAATACTTGTATGCTTACAGCCCAATGGTGGCGCTGATGGGCCGCTGCACTTCTAAATGCTGAGACTAAATTTGATTCCCGTTGGTGAGTGCGGGTGGGTCACAGCTTCCACCTTCCTGCAACGCCCCGAATCGAGGAGAACTCTGATCCTTTTAACTACTTACTTACCATAGACAATAGTGTCCGCGGCATCTAAGCCATTAGGAAGAGTGGGGGGCTCCTTCCATCAACCCCTTAATGACGCGGCCCCTTTTTCTTTTTCCATTTTCGTTTTTTCTTCCCCCCTTCAAAAAAATCGTAACTCCTTTATTTATCCATCGACGTCGCTGTATGAGGGCTTGTTTTTTGCGGGACGAGTTGTATTTTTCAATGGTGCTATTTAATGTACCATATAATGTACTGAAAAACTTTAAAAAAATTTTAAGTGGAGTAAAATAAAAAAAGACATTTCGCCATTTTTAGTGCATCTTGTTTCTACGGCGCACAAACTGCAACAAAAGCGACATGATAACTTTATTCTATGAGTCGGTACGATTACTACGATACCAAACTTGTATAGGTTTATTCTTACTATACTATTTTTTTTTTTCAAAGGCATTTAATTTTTTTCAATTATTTTCTGCGGTCATTTTCTACGCGCGATAACTTTTTTATTTTTCCGTCGACGTAGTTGAGCAAGGGCTCATTTTTTGCGGGATGTCCTGAAGTTTCCGATAGTATCAATTTGGAATACATACGACTTTTTGATCGCTTTTTATTGCGTTTTTTCTGGGAGACAGGGTAACTAAAAAAGTGCATTTCTGGCGTTCTTTATTTTTTTTTTCGGACGACGTTCACTGTGTGGGAAAAATAATGCGCTACTTTGATAGAGCGGACTTTTACGGACGTGGCGATACCAAATATGTATTTTTATTTTATCATTTAGATTTTTTAATAATAGATATGGCAAAAGGGGGGTGATTTAAACTTTTATAACTTTTTTTTCACAATTAAAAAAACTTTATTGATTTTTTTTTACTTTACTTTGATCGCTCCTGCAGTATGACGTAATGCTACAGCGATTGAACAGGCAGTCTATCAAGCCACCCCACGGGGATGGCTTGATAGGCAGTCTGGTAAGGCAGCCCAGGGGCCTTTCATTAGGCCCCCAGCTGCCATGACACCTGCACGGGAGGGGGGCCGTTCGGGGGATTTAAATGCCGCTGTCAGTGTTTGCATTGCATGGTCTGAGCCGTATTTGCTGCAGATCTGCAGTGCAGAAGCTGACCGCGGTTTCTGCAATGCAAATCCATTCATGTGCAGCCGGCTTTATTCGCCTCACTGCTGAGCTCCGCCCCCTACTGATCACATGGTGGTGACATCATCACAGGTCCTTTAGCTATTGCCGTGGTCACTGCTGTTGTGCTGTTGTCTCTGTTATCGGCCAGAGGATATATATACAGTGATATCAGTGTGACTCCGGCCGGGAGGTAAGAGACGGCGGAGGGTGATGTACAGACACAATAAGTGGCGGGTGCCCGAATATCTCATTGTAGTGCCAGTCGCTGTGCCCAGAGTCTCCGGCTTATGAACACTAGCCGCTGTGGGGATTGGGACTATCAGGCTGGGTACACACGGGCAGACTTTCCCTGTGGACCCTCCGCACAGAAATCCTGCAGCATTTACAGTAGCAGCAAGGGGGCCGACATTTTGAAAATCTTGTCCACAAACTGGCGCAGCCCATATGCAAGTAACATTGTGTATGGGCTACAGGTACCCACGTCACCACCGGGCATCAGCGCTGGAAATACAAACATTCAAGAAATAAGCTGCACTGCGTATGGCCAATGGAGAGAGATTGCTGGACAATTTTAAAGTATATCTGACTTTTTAGAATAAGCTGCAGTGTGTGTACAGGGGAAATAATACTGTATCTGGCCATTATATATCATGTATATGGCATTTATCACCAGCCCCCCTCCCCCTGCAGACTCAATCTCTAATTCCCTGTTCCAACTCTAATTATCAGTTTTCTCTGAGCTGGTCGGTGTAGACTGCTGCTATGATGTCTCCATACACTGTACACATAGGGAGCAGGATCTCTTCTCCATCTCTGAGCTGGTGGGTGTAGACTGCTGCTATGATGTCTCCATACACTGTACACATAGGGAGCAGGATCTCTTCTCTATCTCTGAGCTGGTGGGTGTAGACTGCTGCTATGATGTCTCCATACACTGTACACATAGCAGAGCAGGATGTCTTCTCCATCTCTGAGCTGGTGGGTGTAGACTGCTGCTATGATGTCCCCATACACTGTACACATAGGGAGCAAGATGTCTTCTCCATCTCTGAGCTGGTGGGTGTAGACTGCTGCTATGATGTCTCCATACACTGTACACATAGGGAGCAGGATCTCTTCTCTAGCTCTGAGCTGGTGGGTGTAGACTGCTGCTATGATGTCTCCATACACTGTACACATAGGAGAGCGGGATCTCTTCTCTAGCTCTGAGCTGGTGGGTGTAGACTGCTGCTATGATGTCTCCATACACTGTACACATAGGAGAGCAGGATGTCTTCTCCATCTCTGAGCTGGTGGGTGTAGACTGCTGCTATGATGTCTCCATACACTGTACACATAGGGAGCAGGATGTCTTCTCCATCTCTGAGCTGGTGGGTGTAGACTGCTGCTATGATGTCCCCATACACTGTACACATAGGGAACAGGATGTCTTCTCCATCTCTGAGCTGGTGGGTGTAGACTGCTGCTATGATGTCTCCATACACTGTACACCTAGGAGAGCAGGATCGCTTCTCTATCTCTGAGCTGGTGGGTGTAGACTGCTGCTATGATGTCTCCTTACACTGTACACATAGGGAGCAGGATGTCTTCTCCATCTCTGAGCTGGTGGGTGCAGGCTGCTGCTATGATGTCTCCATACACTGCACACATAGGGAGCAGGATGTCTTCTCCATCTCTGAGCTGGTGGGTGTAGACTGCTGCTATGATGTCCCCATACACTGTACACATAGGGAGCAGGATGTCTTCTCCATCTCTGAGCTGGTGGGTGTAGGCTGCTGCTATGATGTCTCCATACACTGTACACATAGCAGAGCAGGATCTCTTCTCCATCTCTGAGCTGGTGGGTGTAGACTGCTGCTATAATGTCTATATACACTGTACACATAGGAGAGCAGGATCTCTTCTCCATCTCTGAGCTGGTGGGTATAGGCTGCTGCTATGATGTCTCCATACACTGTACACATAGCAGAGCAGGATCTCTTCTCCATCTCTGAGCTGGTGGGTGTAGACTGCTGCTATGATGTCTCCATACACTGTACACATAGGGAGCAGGATCTCTTCTCTATCTCTGAGCTGGTGGGTGTAGACTGCTGCTATGATGTCTCCATACACTGTACACATAGGGAGCAGGATGTCTTCTCCATCTCTGAGCTGGTGGGTGTAGACTGCTGCTATGATGTCTCCTTACACTGTACACATAGGGAGCAGGATGTCTTCTCTATCTCTGAACTGCTAGGTGTAGACTGCTGCTATAATGTCTATATACACTGTACACATAGCAGAGCAGGATCTCTTCTCCATCTCTGAGCTGGTTGGTGTAGACTGCTGCTATGATGTCTCCTTACACTGTACACATAGGGGAGCAGGATCTCTTCTCCATCTCTGAGCTGGTGGGTGTAGACTGCTGCTATGATGTCTCCATACACTGTACACATAGGAGAGCGGGATCTCTTCTCTATCTCTGAGCTGCTGGGTGTAGATTGCTGCTATGATGTCTCCATACATTGTACACATAGCAGAGCAGGATGTCTTCTCCATCTCTGAGCTGGTGGGTGTAGACTGCTGCTATGATGTCTCCTTACACTGTACACCTAGGGGAGCAGGATCTCTTCTCCATCTCTGACCTGGTAGGTGTAGGCTGCTGCTTTGATGTCTCCATACACTGAACACATAGGGAGCAGGATCTCTTCTCCATCTCTGAGCTGGTGGGTGTAGACTGCTGCTATGATGTCTCCATACCCTGTACACATAGGGAGCAGGATCTCTTCTCCATCTCTGAGCTGGTGGGTGTAGACTGTTGTTATGATGTCTCCATACACTGTACACATAGGAGAGCAGGATGTCTTCTCCATCTCTGAGCTGGTGGGTGTAGACTGCTGCTATAATGTCTCCATACACTGTACACATAGCAGAGCAGGATGTCTTCTCCATCTCTGAGCTGGTGGGTGTAGGCTGCTGCTATGATGTCTCCATACACTGTACACATAGGGAGCAGGATCTCTTCTCTATCTCTGAGCTGGTAGGTGTAGACTGCTGCGATGATATCTCCATACACTGCAGACATAGGAGAGCAGCATCTCTTCTCTATCTCTGAGTCGGTGGGTGTAGACTGCTGCTATGATGTCTCCTTACACTGTACACATAGGGAGCAGGATGTCTTCCTTATCTCTGAGCTGGTTGGTGTAGACTGCTGCTATGATGTCGCCTTACACTGTACACATAGGGAGCAGGATGTCTTCTCCATCTCTGAGCTGGTGAGTGTAGACTGCTGCTATGATGTCTCCATACACTGTACACCTAGGAGAGCAGGATCGCTTCTCTATCTCTGAGCTGGTGGGTGTAGACTGCTGCTATGATGTCTCCTTACACTGTACACATAGGGAGCAGGATGTCTTCTCCATCTCTGAGCTGGTGGGTGCAGGCTGCTGCTATGATGTCTCCATACACTGTACACATAGGGAGCAGGATGTCTTCTCCATCTCTGAGCTGGTGGGTGTAGACTGCTGCTGTGATGTCTCCATACACTGTACACATAGGGGAGCAGGCTTTCTTCTCCATCTCTGAGCTGGTGGGTGTAGACTGCTGCTATGATGTCCCCATACACTGTACACATAGGGAGCAGGATGTCTTCTCCATCTCTGAGCTGGTGGGTGTAGGCTGCTGCTATGATGTCTCCATACACTGTGCACATAGCAGAGCAGGATCTCTTCTCCATCTCTGAGCTGGTGGGTGTAGACTGCTGCTATAATGTCTATATACACTGTACACATAGGAGAGCAGGATCTCTTCTCCATCTCTGAGCTGGTGGGTATAGGCTGCTGCTATGATGTCTCCATACACTGTACACATAGCAGAGCAGGATCTCTTCTCCATCTCTGAGCTGGTGGGTGTAGACTGCTGCTATGATGTCTCCATACACTGTACACATAGGGAGCAGGATCTCTTCTCTATCTCTGAGCTGGTGGGTGTAGACTGCTGCTATGATGTCTCCATACACTGTACACATAGGGATCAGGATGTCTTCTCCATCTCTGAGCTGGTGGGTGTAGACTGCTGCTATGATGTCTCCTTACACTGTACACATAGGGAGCAGGATGTCTTCTCCATCTCTGAACTGCTAGGTGTAGACTGCTGCTATAATGTCTATATACACTGTACACATAGCAGAGCAGGATCTCTTCTCCATCTCTGAGCTGGTTGGTGTAGACTGCTGCTATGATGTCTCCATACACTGTACACATAGGGGAGCAGGATCTCTTCTCCATCTCTGAGCTGGTGGGTGTAGACTGCTGCTATGATGTCTCCATACACTGTACACATAGGAGAGCAGGATCTCTTCTCTATCTCTGAGCTGCTGGGTGTAGATTGCTGCTATGATGTCTCCATACATTGTACACATAGCAGAGCAGGATGTCTTCTCCATCTCTGAGCTGGTGGGTGTAGACTGCTGCTATGATGTCTCCTTACACTGTACACATAGGGGAGCAGGATCTCTTCTCCATCTCTGACCTGGTAGGTGTAGGCTGCTGCTTTGATGTCTCCATACACTGAACACATAGGGAGCAGGATCTTTTCTCCATCTCTGAGCTGGTGGGTGTAGACTGCTACTATGATGTCTCCATACACTGTACACATAGGGAGCAGGATCTCTGTCTCTGAGCTGGTGGGTGTAGACTGCTGTTATGATGTCTCCATACATTGTACACATAGCAGAGCAGGATGTCTTCTCCATCTCTGAGCTGGTGGGTGTAGGCTGCTGCTATGATGTCTCCATACACTGCAGACATAGGAGAGCAGCATCTCTTCTCTATCTCTGAGTCGGTGGGTGTAGACTGCTGCTATGATGTCTCCTTACACTGTACACATGGGGCGCAGGATGTCTTCTCCATCTCTGAGCTGCTGGGTGTAGACTGCTTGTATAATGTCTATATACACTGTACACATAGCAGAGCAGGATCTCTTCTCCATCTCTGAGCTGGTAGGTGTAGGCTTCTGCTATAATGTCTCCATACACTGTACACATAGGGGAGCAGGATCTCTTCTCCATCTCTGAGCTGGTAGGTGTAGGCTGCTGCTATGATGTCTCCATACACTGTCCACATAGGGCGCAGGATCTCTATCTCTGAGCTGGTGGGTGTAGACTACTGCTATGATGTCTCCTTGCACTGTACACATAGGGGAGCATAATCTCTTCTCCATCTCTGAGCTGGTGGGTGTAGGCTGCTGCTATGATGTCTCCATACACTGTACACATAGGAGAGCAGTATCTCTTCTCCATCTCTGAGCTGGTGGGTGTAGACTGCTGCTATGATGTCTCCTTACACTGTACACATAGGGGAGCAGGATCTCTTCTCCATCTCTGAGCTGGTGGGTGTAGGCTGCTGCTATGATGTCTCCATACACTGTACACATAGGAGAGCAGTATCTCTTCTCCATCTCTGAGCTGGTGGGTGTAGACTGCTGCTATGATGTCTTAATACATTGTACACATAGCAGAGCAGGATGTCTTCTCCATCTGTGAGCTGGTGGGTGTAGGCTGCTGCTTTGATGTATCCATACACTGTACACATAGGGAGCAGGATCTCTTCTGTATCTCTGAGCTGGTGGGTGTAGGCTGCTGCTTTGATGTATCCATACACTGTACACATAGGGGAGCAGGATCTCTTCTCTATTTCTGAGCTGGTGGGTGTAGACTGCTGCTATGATGTCTCCATACACTGTACACATAGGGAGCAGGATCTCTTCTCTATTTTTGAGCTGCTGGGTGTAGACTGCTACTATAATGTCTATATACACTGTACACATAACAGAGCAGAATGTCTTCTCCATCTCTGAGCTGGTGGGTGTAGACTGCTGCTATGATGTCTCCATACCCTGTACACATAGGGAGCAGGATCTTTTCACCATCTCTGAGCTGGTGGGTGTAGACTGCTGTTATGATGTCTCCATACACTGTACACATAGCAGAGCAGGATCTCTTCTCCATCTCTGAGCTGGTGGGTGTAGACTGCTGCTATGATGTCTCCATACAGTGTACACATAGGGAGCAGGATCTCTTCTCCATCACTGAGCTGGTGAGTGTAGATTGCTGCTATGATGTCCCCTTACACTGTACACATGGGGCGCAGGATGTCTTCTCTATCTCTGAGCTGGTGGGTGTAGACTGCTGCTATGATGTCTTTATACACTGTACACATAGCAGAGCAGGATCTCTTCTCCATCTCTGAGCTGGTGGGTGTAGACTGCTGTTATGATGTCTCCATACACTGTACACATAGCAGAGCAGGATCTCTTCTCCATCTCTGAGCTGGTGGGTGTAGACTGCTGCTATGATGTCTCCTTACACTGTATACATAGGGAGCAGGATGTCTTCTCCATCTCTGAGCTGGTGAGTGTAGACTGCTGCTATGATGTCTTTATACACTGTACACATAGGGAGCAGGATCTCTTCTCTATCTCTGAGCTGGTGGGTGTAGACTGCTACTATAATGTCTATATACACTGTACACATGGCAGAGCAGAATGTCTTCTCCATCTCTGAGCTGGTGGGTGAAGACTGCTGCTATGATGTCTCCATGCACTGTACACATAGCAGAGCAGAATGTCTTCTCCAACTCTGAGCTGGTGGGTGTAGACTGCTGCTATGATGTCTCCATACACTGTACACATAGGGAGCAGGATCTCTTCTCCATCACTGAGCTGGTAGGTGTAGACTGCTGCTATGATGTCTCCTTACACTGTACACATAGGGAGCAGGATGTCTTCTCTATCTCTGAGCCGGAGGGTATAGACTGCTGCTATGATGTCTCCATACACTGTACACATAGGGAGCAGGATCTCTTCTCTATCTCTGAGCTGGTGGCTATAGACTGCTGCTATGATGTCTCCATACACTGTACACATAGGGAGCAGGATCTCTTATCTATCTCTGAGCTGGTGGGTGTAGACTGCTGCTGTGATGTCTCCATGCACTGTACACATAGGGGAGCAGGATGTCTTCTCCATCTCTGAGTTGCTGGGTGTAGACTGTTGCTATGAGGTCTCCTTACACTGTACACATAGCAGAGCAGGATGTCTTCTTCATCTCTGAGCTGATGGGTGTAGACTGCTGCTATTATGTCTCCTTACACTGTACACATAGGGAGCAGGATTTCTTCTCCATCTTTGAGCTGGTGGGTGTAGACTGCTGCTATGATGTCTCCTTACACTGTACACATAGGGAGCAGGATCTCTTCTGCATCTTTGGGCTGGTGGGTGTAGACTGCTGCTATGATGTCTCCATACATTGTACACATAGGAGAGCAGGATGTCTTTTCCATCTCTGATCTGGTAGGTGTAGACTGCTGCTATGATGTCTCCATACACTGTACACATAGGGAGCAGGATGTCTTCTCTATCTCTGAGCTCGTGGGTGTAGACTGCTGCTATGATGTCTCCATACACTGTACACATAGGAGAGCAGGATCTCTTCTCCATCTCTGAGCTGGTGGGTGTAGACTGCTGCTATATCATCTCCATACACTGTACACATAGGGTAGCAGGATCTCTTCTCTGTCTCTCTGAACTAGTGGGTGTAGATTTCAAAGCCACAGGTATAATTTCCATACAAGAAGCTGCAATCATGGAAGGGCCTGTGGCTCTAATAAAATTGCCAGTCACTGTGTGTGGATGTGCAGGGAATCCCTCTGTATGAGATGTGAAAGCTCTAAGAAGCTGTTTCTCTCAATGCTTAATAATTGAGGTGCTGTATATCACACATCATGTCCACTATATGATGTAGAACATTTGCTTTCTCATAAAGGGCCGGCACTAAAACCCTCCAGTTCCTCCAGTTCTCTTATGTTCTCATCCAAAATGGTCCTCATGAATGACCCACTGAAGATGCAGAAGAACAATGAGATTACAACGAGAATATTAAACTTCACCTTGGAGATCATCTCCCTGCTGACCGGAGAGGTAAACTTTTCTATAATGCTATTGTCTTTATTGTATTAGGTCAGACTGAGATCTTCACATTTGAGTTTGGAGGTTCCGTCATATAAAATGCCAGAAGTAAAAGTCCTGCAGTAAAATATTCGGTTCCGCAATGAGAGAGATCCGTTTTGCAGGGGGTTCTCCTTTCCTATTCCTATAACAGAGCAGGAAAACAGAACCCCAGAATGCAGGAGTGAACATAGACTAAGGGAAGAGCAAATCCATTGTAGGAAGTAATAGGAACAATCCAGTGTCCTGTATAACGGCTTCCAGACCTTCCAAGTGAGGGAGAACTAAAGAACTGGAAAGCAGAGAATGTGAAGATCGGCCACCAATATGGTCAGTTCTGTATGGTGGGAACCAATGAGCTAATAGTAATGTTGTAGGAGCAATGAGAATGGTAAGGCCTCCTGCCCACGGCCGTGTTGGACTCCGCCAATGGAATATTGCAGCAGAGTCCAACACGGCCGCCCCCCAAAGACCCCATACTTACCTCTCCGGATCGGCCGCACGAGTCCCGTCTGGAGAGCCGGCGCGCATGCACAGTGCAGCGCATGATGCTCTGGTGGTGGGTGATAACGCATAGTCATGTGATACTTTCACTGTGCTCATAGGGAAGTATCCCGTGACGGACGGCTTCCATTGACTACATTTTCCGCAGCAATTAAAACATGCCGAGATTTCTTTCACGCTGCAGAATTCCGTGGCAGAAAGCCTTAAATGGGGCAAAAATACATCTGTGGGAATTAGCCCTAAGTAGGCTCCTTGTAATGAGGAGGAAGAACAGCCAGGAGCCAGCAGGATCACATGGCCAGGGTTCGGCCTGGAGACTTGGAACTTACCACTAGTTTCTATATAGAATCACAGAAGATTAAACAGCAGGAGGACAACCGATGGTCCATCTCGTCTTCTCCTATACTTTCTTTTTATTTTTCACTTAGAATGGATATATATAATATACAGGTTTACAGTCATTTACTTGCTTTGGGTTTTATCCGCCCGGTGTGAACCCAGCCTAAGGACTGCAAAAAAATGGTGATTATGCTTGAGATCTTCCACCATTCTTGTATCTTGTTCTAGTTTATCAATGTTTTCTTTTAGTGAGGTCTCCAGAGTTGAACACAATAGGGCTTAATTACTATTACTGTCTACAAGTTAGACAGAGCAAACATAGACTAGACAGTTTTAAAATGTGCCAGATTTAACACTCAATGCTACATCTGTTGTATTTTTAGGCTAGGTTTAGACCACCTATTAGTTAACTGAGTTTATGGCAAAAATTGCACCAAAATTTGGGTGTAATTCATGGCAATTTGGGTCACACCCCTTTTTTCCAAAAACCAGAAAAACTGTCCAAAAGTGTCTAAAAACACATAATAAATGTGTCCGAAGCATGTAAGACAGTTTTCTGGTGAAACTTGCACCAGAAAATTATAGTATTATGAATAGTAAATAAGCCCCAGTATTCCGGATGTGATCTCAGCAGACCACTATAGAGCGGTATTATAATCTCTCCCTTTCTGCTAATGGAGGAATAGTGAGTTCAGTCCTCTACATGTCTCTCTCCTTACACAGGATTACACAATAGTGAAGAAGACATCGGCTGACGGTACGACTCCCAACAGCCATCTCCATGAGTCAGGAGGATGGAGCAGGAGCCAGAGCCCCATCACAGAGGCTCCTCCTCACTTACCGATACATGAGCAGAAGATCCTAGAACTCACCAACAAGATCACTGAGCTGCTGACTGGAGAGGTGACACTGCTGGGAATGCTGGGAAATTATACAGTAACACTGGGGTTGTCTGGGTAATGACGGTAATGACGGTATCATTGTGTGTGTCAGGTTCCTAAAAGGTGTCAGGATGTCGCTGTCTATCTCTCCATGGAGGAGTGGGAGTATTTAGAAGGACACAATGATCTGTACAAGGATGTAAAGATGGAAAACCACCAGCCTCTTATATCACAAGGTAAGAAGAATTTTTTTTTTTTATACAACTTTATTATATTGGCATTTTTTGGGGTTATTCACTGGCTACCTTTTATTTTTTTAGAAACTCAGGGACTACTAACAAAATAATAATAATCACCCATGGTGTCCCCCCTGGTCTCGGCTCACTTCTGGGCATGGCTGGACTTATGCCATCTAAGCATAAGACCACATACAATAAAAAAACAAGCAGCCAGCGGCACTTACCAATTCCTAATACTGTGGGTGGAGTGGAATGATGCAGGCTTCAAATCCGGACTAGAGTCGTATCCCAAAGAAATCCACTTAGTTCACTAGTAAGAGCAGCATCCAAGGTGTAACTTGACAATCCATACAATCAAGATGACTTCAAAATCAGATAACAATTTTCTTTTTATTCCAAGGTCATGACAACAACGTTTTGACCCACCCTCTGGGTCTTTCTCAGGCTTTCTTAATCAGCTTGAGAAAGACTCAGAGGGGGGGTCGAAACGTTGCTGTCATGACCTTGGAATAAAAAGAAAATTGTTATCTGATTTTGAAGTCCTCTTGATTGTATGGATTGTCAAGTTACACCTCTGATGCTGCTCTTACTACTGGACTAAGCATAAGACCACTGTGGCCAGTCACTGGCTTTAGCATTTCTATGGCTGACATCGGTGATTGGTGGTCGAGGCCACGTGCTTGAGGCCCTTACACAGGACGATAAATCGTTCAGTGTAAATGCATGCCTGAGCTGAACGACGAATGAGAATTCATTCGAATCTCATTCGTTGTTCAGTTTCTGCTTGTAGAAAACTGAATCATGCATTGTCCCGTGTAAACAGGCAGTCATTCATCCATGTACGACTGCCTGTTTACTGTGAATTGAGGCGGGCAGATGGAGCAATCCCCGGCCCACTCTTCCTCCAAGAACGATCATTGCTGAGTTGACCTGTTGGGCATCTGCGCCCGACAGATTGTCCCATATAAAAGGGACCTTAGACGGCATGTGACTAGCTGTGCCCGTAAGTGAGCAGAGCCTAGGGGGCGCCATAGGTGTATTGTGGTTTGTTTATTTATTTGTTAACAGTCTCTGAGTTCATTTAAAAAAAAGAAAATGCTTTTATTTTTAATTAGCCACTAGACAATCCATTTAACACAGTCTGCTGCATTGATACACACATGTAAGAAATGACGTGTAATGTAGAAGCTTCACAATGTATTCTCTTTCCCAGGTCGTCTCCACGACAGCACCACCTGAGATCGCCTTCCTCTTGATAGGACAGGAACACACCGAGAGGTTAAAATCTCCCCCCCCCCCCCGTCCCCCCTTCCTCAGTGTTTTCCTGTCCTGCCAGGAGGCAGGATCACCGAGAGGAGCTGGTGGAGACGCCAGCCTGAAGGTCTTACCGGCGGATGGGAGGGCAGTGGTCCAGCCTGCCCTCCCTTCCAGCAGAACGACTCCCGACACCACATGGGGTGGTTCCCCCGGGCCAGGTTCCTTCCGCGGCGACCCATGGGGGGTTCAAAGCGGGGCTCCAGCTCTCCTCAGACGCCGGCTTAGGACCAAGCGCGGCCCTTCCTGCTTCCCCTTAACGAGCACGGAGGGGGGCGGGCGCCGCGTCACGTGACGAGCGCGATGACGTCATCGCAGCAGGCTCGGCCGATGCTCGGAGGGGGCGGGGCTTAAAATTAAAGGCGCCAAATTCAAAAAAATTAAAAGGAACCTGAGAGAAGATGGCGCTGAGCAACTAAAAGCCACTCAGTGAGTATATGGCTTACTGCCCCAAGAGTGTCTGCAGCACCAGTATTAAAGACATGAGTGCTCCAGCACCAGAGGTTGCGGAATGTTCAGCCGCAGCAACCGTAAGTAGCCAGTGGGGCAAAACAAGGCATGCATATTCGTGTATGATATTTGTGAATGTTGCATCCTTATGCGCAAAAATTTTTTGTTTATCTGCCAGGGGGATAAAAAGGATGCCCCTCCCAGATCCAAGGCGAAAAAATGCGCAGAATGCGGCGCAAGACTACCGGCTTCGCATGTGAGGTCATTATGCAAAACATGCGTAGCCAAACTAGTCAAGGAGGAATCGGGGGGGATTCCTCGAGGACGTCAGGAAGCTTGTCCGAGAGGAATTACGGTCAGCCCTGACGACTCCAAAAACGCCACCAACGGGGGCATCAGGGGCGAAACGCCGGAGGAAGGCGTATAGCCCAGAGGAGCACTCAGACTCTGAAGAGAGTTCGGAATCAGAACCAGAAGAGCTGATGTTCGAGGAGTCCTCAGAAGAAGAGGACTATAAAAAATACCTCTTCCACAGAGAAGACCTAACGGAGCTTATTAAAATCCGTTAGAGCCACGTTAAAGATGGAAGAACCCAAGGAACCCCGCACCATACAAGACGAGGTCTTTGGGGGATTGGGGGAGTGGCGGAAACATACCTTCCCGGTCCACAACAATATATCCAAACTGATACATAAAGAGTGGAAGAAACCCGACACGGGATCCTTCTCCTCTAGGGGAGTTAAGAGACGCTACCCGTTTGAGGAGGGGGTATGCTCGAGCTGGGAAGAAATATCCAGGGTGGACGTCCCAGTGGCTGAGGTGGCTAAAAGGACAACCTTGCCCTTTGAAGACGCCACACAACTGAGAGATCCAATGGATCGGAAGGCAGAGGGCCTATTAAGAAGATCCTGGGAGGCAGCCGCCAGTACGCTCAGACCAGGGGTCGCAGCCACGTGTGTCGCTAGAACCCTGGAGGTATGGCTAGAGCAGCTGGAGCTGCATATCTCAAATAAAACACAGAGGGAACAAATTATAGATTCCCTCCCCATACTGAAAATGGCCACTAAACTAATACATGGAATGAAGGGACTGGAATACCCAGAGAGGCTATCCAAATTGGGATTATTCACCCTGGAAAAAAGACGGCTAAGAGGTGATCAAATAACCATGTATAAATACATGAGGGGACAATACAAGGACCTCTCCCAAGATCTGTTTACACCCAGGACCGCGACGGTAACAAGAGGACATCCGCTACGATTAGAGGAAAGTAGGTTTCATCACCAACATAGAAGGGGATTCTTTACTGTAAGAGCAGTTAGACTGTGGAACTCTCTGCCGGAGGAAGTGGTGATGGCAAAATCCATAGAGGAGTTTAAAAGGGGACTTGATGTCTTTCTGGAGAGGAAGGGCATTATAGGATACAAGTCTTAGGTTAATTGTCAATCCGGGTATACAGGCAGGTAGGAACTATCAGGGGTTGATCCAGGGAACAGTCTGATTGCGATTAGGGAGTCGGGAAGGAATTTTTTCCCCAAAAGGGCTAAATTGGTTTCTGCCCTTGGGGTTTTTTGCCTTTCTCTGGATCAACACAGGAGGATAGACAGGCTGGACTAGATGGACATTGTCTTCATTCAGCCTTACATACTATGTTACTATGTAATTATTTTTTGCAGACGCAGCGGCGGAGTCTGTGAAACTCTCGGCAAAAACAACGGCCCTAACCAACTCTGCCAGAAGAGTTCTGTGGCTGAAGTCAGGGTCAGGTGACCTGGCTTCAAAAAATAAATTATGCTCGCTCCCTTTTCACGGCCAGTTCCTCTTCGGTCCGGATCTGGACAAGATCCTAGAAAAGGCATCAGACAAAAGGAAAGGATTCCCAGAAGAGAAACAGTATAAAGGGAAGACCTTCTTCCGGGCCACAGCCCAGCAGCCGGAACCATATAGAGGCAAGGGCAAGACGGGCCGCTGGAGTTACTCCAAGGGGGGCAGAGGGAGGTACTTCCTCTTCAACCCTCACCAGGGGGATCCAGCCAAGCAGAAGCCCTGACGCCATCCCAGTGGGGGCGAGGCTGCAGAGCTTCGCGGATCGGTGGGCCTCAGTGTGCAGGAGCCCATGGATCCTGGAGATCCTGCAGCAGGGATACCGAATCGAACTGGTGTCCCTCCCCAGGAGAAGATATGTCACTACCAGAGGTCCAGCACAGCAACTGCACCCGCTCCAGCAGGCGGTTCGGGACCTACAACGTCTAAAAGAAGTGTCCTTTGTGCCACAGAGAGAAGAGACCTGGGGGCATTACTCCAGACTCTTCCTAATAGAAAAACCAGGGGGGGGGGGGAGGCTCATGCATGATAATAAATCTAAAACCCCTGAACATCTTTGTCAAATACCGAAAGTTCAGGATGGAATCAATCACTTCAGCAGTGAGGTTGATCCCCCAAGGGAGCCTACATGGCATCGATCGACTTGAAGGACGCCTATTTTCATGTACCAATCCACAAGGACTCACGAAAATACCTAAGGTTCGCGCTAGAGATGGGCAAGAGGACAAGACATCTCCAATTCAGATGCCTGCCCTTCGGAATCTCCTTGGCACCCCGCATTTTCACGAAAATCATGGCGGAGGTCGCAGCCTACCTAAGGCAAAGGTCGATTCTCATAGTCCCCTACCTGGAAGACATCTTAATTATAGTCGAGTCCAGAGAACACCTAGCAGAAAACCTGGCAACGGTGCTCAACCTACTACAATTTTTAGGATGGATAATAAATTGGGAGAAGTCCAGCCTAGACCCCAGCAGGGAAAAGGTGTTTCTAGGCATAACACTAGATTCAGAAACTCAATGCTCTTTTCTCCCCGAGTCAAAAGCGCACAAGATCCGACAGATGGTAGAATCCTTCCTTCAAAGACGGTCATGCTCAATCCGGGAGGCTATGTCCTTCCTGGGAAGCCTAACATCATGCATCCCGGGGGTGGCATGAGCTCAGGCGCACACCAGATCTCTGCAAGCAGCAGTTCTCGCGGCATGGGACGGCAAGCAATCCTCGCTAGAGAGAAGAATGCAGATAAGGAACTCAGTGAAGGTATCCTTACGCTGGTGGACTTCCCCAGGGAATCTGCGAAGGGGGGTCCACTGGATGCAGAATCTGGCCACGCAGGTCACGACCGATGCAAGCTCCTGGGGATGGGGGGGGGGGGGGGCGCACGTCGGAGACAAGCTCCTACAGGGTCCATGGCCGCAGGCGATGAAACACCAGTCCTTGAACTACAGAGAGATGCAGGTGATCTGGAAGGCCCTCCAGCACCTGGGGATGCGGTAAAGAACCAGCACATAAGAGTGTTATCAGACAATGTCACGGCAGTCGCCCATATTCAGCATCAGTGGGGCACGAGGTCGCCAGCTCTACAAAGCATCTCACAAAGAATCTTTCGCTGGGCGGAAGGCCGCATCCTCTCATTATCGGCAGTACACTTGAAGGGATCCCTGAATCAGAGGGCAGATTTCCTCAGCCGAAGGCGTATAGACCCAGGGGAATGGTCTCTATCCCAGGAGGCATTCCGGATCATGACGGACAGGTGGGGTCTCCCACAACTGGACCTGTTCGCATCCAGACAAAATGCCAAAGTAGAGAACTTCTTCTCCCTCAGACCGGAGGACCAGCCAACAGCAGTGGACGCCCTGAGCCAGGATTGGGGAGGAGAACTGGTGTACGCTTTCCCCCCAATTCCACTAATCCCAAGGGTATTGCAGCACTTCAGGTCACAGGCATGCACCCTGATCCTAGCGGCTCCCTTTTGGCCAAGGAGGAGCTGGTTCAGCCTTCTAAAGAACCTGAGCATCCAGGAGCCTGTCACCCTTCCTGCTCACGCGAGTCTTCTAACACTGGGGCCTCTGAACCATCCCGATATAAGCAGACTCCACTTGACAGCCTGGATACTGAAGAATCCATACTAAGAGGCAGAGGATTCTCAGACAAGGTAGTCAGGACACTATTGGCAAGTAGAAAAGAGGCAACAAACCGCATCTACCAAAAGATCTGGAAGAGGTTTATCTCTTGGAGACCGGGAAAGGACTCCTCAAGCAGCGGTGCTGACATCTCATTAATCCTGGACTTCCTGCAGGAGGGACTGGACATGGGCCTCTCCCCGAGCACCCTAAGGGTCCAGACGGCAGCCCTTAGCACCCTTTTCGATACTAAGCTAGCGTGAGATAGGTGGATCAGTAGATTCCTGACGGCGGCAGATAGGTTGCGACCTAGACCTACTAATATATGTCCAGACTGGAACTTAAATTTGGTTCTTGGGGCTATGTCGGCAGAACCCTTCGAACCAATTGAGGGTCTCTCAATAAGAACGCTCACAATTAAAACAATTTTCCTAGTGGCCATTTCCTCAGCTAGACGGGTTAGTGAGCTACAAGCCCTATCCATCCGCCACCCGCTCCTCAAAATAACCGACACCAAATTAGTCTTCAAAACGGACCCGACCTTCTTTCCTAAAGTAGTGTCTCCATTCCATAGGGCACAGAACATAGTAATCCCCTCATTCTTTAATAACCCAAAAAACGAGAAGGAGAGAGCCCTAAATTGCTTAGACGTCAGGAGAGCGGTCCTGAAGTATATCGAAGCCACAGGTCCATGGAGGCAAGACGACAACCTGTTCGTCCAATTCTCAGGCCCTAACAAGGGGAAAAAAGCAGCTAAAAGCTCTATAGCCCGGTGGATCCACCTGGCCATTAGCGAATCATATAGGACCCTGGGGAAAGAGGCCCCTGCGGCTCTTAAAGCCCACTCCACGAGGGCAGTAGCGACTTCATGGGCCGAGCATAGATCGGCATCTGTGGAACAAGTATGCAAGGCAGCAGTGTGGAAGAAGCCACACACTTTTGTCAGACATTATAGGGTAAAAGTGCAAATTGATGAGGACATGACCTTCGGTCGTAAAGTCCTCTCGGTGGCAATCCCACCCTAAAAATAGCTTTAGTTGGTACGTCTCAGGTGGTGCTGTCGTGGAGACGACCTGGGAAAAGGGTGATTATACCTACCCGATAATCGGGTTTCCAGGAGTCTCCACGACAGCACCCGTACATTCCCTCCCCCCCCCCCAAAAAAAATAAAAATAATAATAAATAAATAATAAATAAAATTTTACATATACCAGATAGGTAAAGAAATTTAAGTTAGCTCCTACCCTGGCAGTTTCGTTAAAATACACTGAGGAAGGGGGGACGGGGGGGAGATTATAACCTCTCGGTGTGTTCCTGTCCTATCAGGAGGAAGGCGATCTCAGGTGGTGCTGTCGTGGAGACTCCTGGAAACCCGATTATCGGGTAGGTATAATCATCCTTTTCTCATCACATTAGAGCCTTTCATTTGCTATACACATCAAACAATATATCCATAGAGCTCCATTTACTCATTGGATGCCAATAGAGTGTCCTTTGAGCATCCATAGCTGTTATATGTTTAGCGCAGAGTCTCAAGGCAGCAGAAATGCAGTCCTAAGCTCTCGCTCGTGACCTGAAGGTTGCAAGTTCAATTCCCACGTGGTTCAGGTAGCCAGCTCAAGGTTGACTCAGCCTTCCATTCTTCCGAGGTCGGTAAAATGAGTACCCAGCTTGGTGGGGGGTAATAAATAACTTAGCTGAAAGCTGCAGAATAAGTTGGCGCTATATGAAAAACAAGATTTATTTTTTTATTTTTGTTTACTTGTTTTTATTTACTTATTTTCAATGCTAAATGGAATAGTTTAGTAGACGTCGTTTGTTTGCAGTTGCATTCAGCAAAGTAAACTACTAGAAAGCTGTGAGTCTGATTTAACAACAAGTACAACAGTTATACTTACTAATAGCACTGATTGCACTGATGGAATACAATTGCTGATGTTTAATAAGAAAGGCAGTAATGAGAGATTGAGGGTGCTTAATCTGATTTCATCAGCAGAGGGCATGGGCTGGGTGGTGGATTGAGATGAGGGAGACGTCACCACCGGGCATCAGCGCTGGAAATACAAACATTCAAAAGAAAAAGCTGTACTTCGCATGACCAATGGCGAGCCACCGCGGTCATCTGCATTACAGTAGACTCAGATTCTCAGGGTTGCCGGCTGGGCTTACAACTGGAATCCGCCCGTGTGAGCCTGGCCGTAGACCCATCAACAGATTGCTGTACAATTTTAAAGTATATCTGACTTTTTAGAGTAAGCTGCAGTGTGTGTACAGGGGAAATAATACTGTATCTGGCCATTATATATCATGTATATGGCATTTATCACCAGCCCCCCTCCCCCCTGCAGGCTCAATCTCTAATTCCCTGTTCCAACTCTAATTATCATTTTTCTCTGAGCTGGTGGGTGTAGACTGCTGCTATGATGTCTCTATACACTGTACACATAGGAGAGCAGGATCTCTTCTTTATCTCTGAGCTGGTGGGTGTAGACTGCTGCTATGATGTCTCTATACACTGTACACATAGGAGAGCAGGATCTCTTCTTTATCTCTGAGCTAGTGGGTGTAGACTGCTGCTATGATGTCTCCATACACTATACACATTGAAGAGCAGGATCTCTTCTCTATCTCTGAGCTGGTGGGTGTAGACTACTGCTGTGATGTCTCCATACACTGTACACATAGGGGAGCAGGATCTCTTCTCTATCTCTGAGCTGGTGGGTGTAGACTGCTGCTATGATGTCTCCTTACACTGTACACATAGGAGAGCAGTATCTCTTCTCTATCTCTGAGCAGGTGGGTGTAGACTGCTGCTATGATGTCTCCATACATTGTGTACATAGGAGAGCAGGATCTCTTCTCTATCTCTCTGAACTAGTGGGTGCAGAGTTTATACTAAATTTCAAATAATAAAAGTGCCACTCAGTCTGTGTGTGTGGATGTGCTGGGAATCCCTCTATATGACATGTGAAGGCTCTAAGAAGCTGTTTCTCTCAATGCTTAATAATTGAGGCTCTGTATATCACACATGATGATGATGACTATATGATGTAGAACATTTGCTTTCTCATAAAGGGCCGGCATTACTAAAACCCTCCAGTTCCTCCAGTTCTCTCCTATTCTCATCCAAAATGGTCCTCATGAATGACCCACCGAAGATGGAGAAGAACAATGAGATTACCAAGAGAATACTAAGCTTCACCTTGGAGATCATCTCCCTGCTGACCGGAGAGGTAAACTTTTCTATAATTCTATTGTCTTTATTGTATTAGGTCAGACTGAGATCTTCACATTTGCGTTTGGAGGTTCCGTCATATAAAATGCCAGAAGTAAAAGTCCTGCAGTGAAATATTCGGTTCCTCCATGGAAGAGATCTGTTTTACAGGGGATTCTCCTTTCCTATTCCTATAACAGAGCAGGAAAACAGAACCCCAGAATGCAGGAGTGAACATAGACTAAGGGAAGAGCAAATCCATTGTAGGAAGTAATAGGAACAATCCAGTGTCCTGTATAACGGCTTCCAGACCTTCCAAGTGAGGGAAAACTAAAGAACTGAGCAGCAGAGAATGTGAAGATCGGCCACCAATATGCTTAGTTCTGTATGGTGGGAACCAATGAGCTAATAGTAATGTTGTAGGAGCAATGAGAATGGTAAGGCCTCCTTCCCATGGCCGTGTCGGACTCCGCCAATGGAAATATCACAGCGGAGTCCGATACGGCGCCCCCCAAAGACCTCACCTCTCTGGACCCGCCGCACGAGTCCCGTTTACTGAGCCGGCGTGCATGCACAGTGCAGCGCATGAAGTGCTGCCGGTGGGCAATGACCCGTAATCACGCGATACTTCTGCTGTGTGCACAGTGGATTTATCACGCCACGGAAGGCTTTCAATTGACTACAATGGAAGCCGGACGCGCTTTTTTCCGCAGGAATTAGAACATGCCGCAATTTCACGCTGCGGAATTCCGCAGAGTGAACATTGAAATGCAGAAAACTATTAAGTTCATTAAATGCGGCAGAAATACATCCGTGAGAATTAGCCCTAAGTAGGCTCATTGTAATGAGAAGGAAAGGACAGCCAGGAGCCAGCAGGATCACATGGCCGGGGTTCAGCCCGGAGACTTGGACTTTATCACCAGTTTCTCTATAGAATCACAGAGGACAACAGATCTCGTCGTCTCCTATATTCTCTTTTCATTTCTCCCTTAGAATGGATATATATAATATACAGGTTTACAGTCATGTAGGCCCCTGTCCACAACCGTTGTGGAATATCCAGGGGACGAGGGGGGAGCGCTGACAGGTCTCAGCGGTGAGCCTATCTAACAAATTGCGGAATGCCGCGATTTAGATCCCGCAAGCGGAGAATCGCTATGACTCCCAGCTTTCCATAGCAGCGCCTCACGCCCGTGGACAGGCAGCATTAATTTTGCTTTTCTTTTCAATAATTTTTATTGGGTTTTATAATAAACAGATAAGAAATGAAAGTTGACCTATTGCTTTTCTAACCACAATTGCTCTCTTTTAGTAAAGTATTTTCTGCCATTGCTTCTGATCTTAACTTGCGCCTCCTTGTCTTAGGTTTATTTTTTCCCTAAAGGTTTGCTCGGTCATGTCTAGAGATGAGCAAACGTACTCGTCCGAGCTTGATGCTTGCTCGAGTATTAGGGTACTCGAGATGCCTGTTACTCGAGACGAGCACCAAGCGGTACTCGAGTCAATTCCATTTCCTTCCTTGCATGTTTTGCGCCATTTTCTGGCCAATAGACCTGCAGGGACGGCATTACAACCTCCTCCTGTGACGTTCTAGCCCTATCCCACCCCCCTGCAGTGAGTGGCTGGCGAGATCAAGTGACTGCCGAGTATATAAGGCAGTCCCGCCCGCGGCTCGCCTCAGACACACGCTGGCAGAGATTAGGGAGAGTGCTGTTCCTGCTATAGGGAGAGTGTTAGGCTACTGTTTGCATCTGCAAGAACCCCAACGGTCCTTCTTAGGGCCACATCTGACCGTGTGCATTACTGTTGTGGCAGCTGGGAGCAGTTTTGCACCAATTTTTTTTTTTCATCTTGGGCTCTGCAGACTATTGCGTTCTCAGTCTGCAGTCAATTATACAGAGTATAGGGGCAGTACTGGTGAGGCAGGGACAGTGGTACTGTAGAATCCTGTCAACAAGTACCCCAAAAAAGTTCCTGCTTAGGGCTACCTGTTACCATGTGCATTACTGTTGTGGCTGCTGGGAGTTGCAGTGGCTCACTATTAGCCAGCTAGGCCTTGCTGCAGCCTAGCGTATAATTTCTTGGGCCTACAGTGTGTGTAACATAACCGCTGTCAGCCTCCAAGTGCAGGCCAATAATTGCCTAATTTTTTACACCGCTCTGTGCGTCCCGTCAACTTCACGCACAGCGTTCGGCCACCGCCACTGATAGAGGGAAAGACATATACACGCTATCTAGGCTGTTGGCTTTTTCAAAAAGAAAAGCTTTAAAAGAAATCCTCCTTACGGCTACCTGTGAGCATGTGCAGTTTTCTGCGTGGCTGCTGGGAGTTGCAGTGGCTCACTATTAGCCAGCTAGGCCTTGCTGCAGGCCAGCGTATAATATTTTTGGCCTACAGTGTGCGTAACATAACCGCTGTCAGCCTTCAAGTGCAGGCCAATAATTGCCTAATTTTTTACACCGCTCTGTGTCTGCTGTATTCGAAATACACCATGCTGAGGAGTAGGGGTAGGCCTAGAGGACGTGGCCGTGGACGCGGGCGAGGACGCGGAGGTCCAAGTGAGGGTGCGGGCACATGGCGAGTTCCTGGTCCAGGTGAATCGCAGCCGGCTGCTGCGGGATTAGGAGAGAGGGGGTCCCCAGCTTCATATCACAATTTTTGGGTCCACGTGGTAGACCTTTATTGCAAAATGAGCAGTGTAAGCAGGTCCTGTCGTGGATGGCAGAAAATGCATCCAGCAATGTATCGACCACCCAGTCTTCTACGCCGTCCACTGCTGCAACTCTGAATCCTCTCGCTGCTGCTCCTCCTTCCTCCCAGCCTCCTCACTCCATGAAAATGACACATTCTGATGAGCAGGCAGACTCCGTTGTCCTCGGCCCCATCCAGCAATGTCTCTCAGCGCAGCGTCCAGCGTTGCTAGTGGAAGCGCAAATACGCCGCCACGCATCCGCACGCTTAAGCATTAAACGTGCACATTGCCAAATTGATCAGCCTGGAGATGCTGCCATACAGGCTTGTGGAAACGGAGGCTTTCAAAAACATGATGGCAGCAGCGGTTCCATGCTACTCGGTCCCCAGTCGCCATTATTTTTCCCGGTGTGCCGTCCCAGCCCTACACCAGCACGTCTCCCGCAACATCAATCGTGCGCTCACCAACGCGGTTACTGGGCAGGTCCACTTAACCACGGACACGTGGACAAGTACTGGCGGGCAGGGCCACTATATCTCCCTGACGGCACATTGGGTGAATTTGGTGGAGGCTGGGACCGAGTCAGAGCCTGGGACTGCACACGTCTTACCCACACCCAAAATTGCGTGTCCTTCCTCGGTTCTGGTATCTACGGCGGTCTGTGCCACCTCCTCTAAACCCTCTCCCTCCTACTCCTCCAACAATGAAAACATTCTTGGCAAATGCTTTCGCTTTGGTCTGTCTTGCACCGGTCCAAGAATTTCACCTCTAGCGGCACAATACGAATGCCCCCGGCCGTCCCTCTTAATCATGGCCCCAGTTCCGAAAACCAACAAAATACAATCGGGGTCCTATTCTATTATTCCTAGCTGAAGCATTCAGCCAACCGGTAGAGCAATAGTGGAATACCAACTCCAACATGGGCGGCTAGTGGGAGTCAGCCTCCCCAATTCTTTACCGAGGAGCGGGCCTGGATGGCAGACATCTGCAAGGTCCTCGGAAACTTTGAGGAGTCTACCCAGATGATGAGCGGCGATGCTGCAATCATTAGTGTCACCATTCCTCTGCTATGCCTGCTGAGAAGTTCGCTGCAAAGTATAAAGGCTGACGCTTTGCGGTCGGAACAAGAGACGGGGGAAGAGAGTATGTCGCTTGATAGTCAGAGCATCCTCATGTCTATATCTCAGCACGTTTTGGAGGAGGAGGAGGGGGAGGAGCAGGAGGAGGAGTGGAAAAAAAGCTGGGCCCACTGCAGAGGGTACCCATGCTGCTTGCCTCCCATCTGTTCAGCGTATATGGCCTGTAGACGAGGAGGAGGAGGAGGAGGATCCGGAAAGTGATCTTCCTAGTGAGGGCAGCGATGTGTTGCGTACTGGTACCCTGGCACACATGGCTGACTTCATGTTAGGCTGCCTTTCTCGTGACCCTCGCGTTAGACGCATTCTGGCCACTACGGATTACTGGGTGTACACCCTTCTCGACCCACGGTATAAGAAGAACCTTTCCACTCTCATTCCCGAAGAGGAAAGGGGTTCGAGAGTGATGCAATACCACAGAGCCCTGGTGGACAAACTGATGGTAAACTTCCCATCTGACAGTGCTAGAGGCAGAAGGCGCAGTTCCGAGGGCCAAGTAGCAGGGGAGGCGCGAAGATCAGGCAGCATGTTCAGCGCAGGCAGGGGAACACTCTACAAAGCCTTTGCCAGCTTTATGGCTCCCCAGCAAGACTGCGTCACCACTCCCCAGTCAAGGCTGAGTCGGAGGGAGCACTGTAAAAAGATGGTGAGGGAGTACGTAGCCGATCATACCACCGTCCTCCGTGATGCCTCAGCTCCATTGAACTATTGGGTGTCAAAGCTGGACAGGTGGCACGAACTTGCGCTGTATGCCCTGGAGGTGCTGGCGTGCCCTGCCGCTAGCGTCTTGTCAGAGAGGGTGTTTAGTGCAGCTGGGGGAATCATCACAGACAAGCGTATCCGCCTGTCAACTGACAGTGCCGACATGCTTACACTCATAAAGATGAACAAAGCCTGGATTTCCCCAGACTTCTCTTCTCCACCAGTGGAGAGCAGCGGAACCTAAAGATTCTTTTCGCTGCAACCGCAGATAAAAGCACTTTTCTCTATCACCGGAAAAATGGGGCATTTAGCTTTGTCAATCTGTCTCTGACATTAGTCCTCCTCCTGCTACTCCTCCTTCTCCAGAAACAACATGTCATCGCGCTGAACTGCCAATTTGTTCTGCGGCCTAAAAGGCTCATCTAGCACTCTTATCCAACTAATTTCTCCGGCCTTCGCCTGCGCTCATGGTACGCCAATGTTTCAGAGGTTGGCCTATACTATTACTACAGACATTTTACTGGGGTCTGCCTGCCTATACTTCTGCTACAAGATTGTTACTGGAGTCTGCCTATACTTCTGCCACGTAAATGTTACAGGGGTCTGCCTATACTACTGCTCCATAAATGTTACAGGGGTCTGCCTATACTGCTGCTCCATAAATGTTACAGGTGTCTGCCTATACTGCTGCCACTTAAATCTTACAGGGGTCTGCCTATACTTCTGCTACAAGAATGTTACTGGAACTGTTTATACTATGGGTGCACACAGACTTCCCATCGTGGTGTTTTACCTATATGGCCCAAAAATACTCACTGACTAGGGCATGAATTGTGGTCCGAGGCCAATATATATTTTCTCTCGTGTTACCAGAGTTATCTGTGAAACTCGTTTCGGCCACTGAAGAGGAGCGTTACTGCCTTAATGAGACGTTCACAGATGTACTAGCATCGGAGTCCGCTCTATGCCCGCGTTTACTGAGGGTGTGTGCAGTGACCTATGCCCTCGGCGGAGTGAAAGTCTGCCATGTTTGGGCACTGTAATTTCTTCATGTTTATTACATTCTTTTGAATCCTTCTGCTCGCCTATGCTGTGGGTGCACAAAGACTTCCCATTGCGGTGTTTTACCTGTCGGGCACAAAGTCACTGACTGACTTGGGTAGGGTGCAGAGTACAGATGGCTTTCCCCTTGCGGTGTCGATTGAGCTATCCGACACCAACACGGAATGAATAGTGTGAGGGGACCTGGATTGCCCATTGCTATGTAACTCGCGGCACCTTGGGTACCACAGTGTGTTTGCTGGAACCAAGCCATACCAAGGGCCTGCTCACATACTTCCCACACAGGCTACAGTGGGTCCTGGTCATGGTTTCTTGGCCTTGTAAGGCCACCTCCTCCTCCTGCTTGGGGTCAGGGGATCAGCACTGGGCATCATGTATTTGCTCTCGTGTTACCACAGTTATCTGATACACTGGTTTGGGCCAAAGAAGAGGAGCGTTACTCCATTAATGAGACGTTCAATGCTGTGCTAGCATCGAAGTCCGCTTCATCCCTACGGCTGCTGAAGCTGTTGGCCGAGGCCTATGTCCCGGGGGAACTGCAACTGCGCCAGGTTGGGCCTGTGGAACTTTTTCCTGCAAATCCAGTCTTTGGAGCAGTGAAAGAAAACGTAACTGATTTACTGAGCCCGTCGCAGATGAACTAGCATCGAAGTCCGCTTCATGCCTACGATTGCTGAAGCTGTTGGCCGAGGCCTATGTCCCAGGGGAACTGCAACTATGCCAGGTTCGGCCTGTGGAACTTTTTCCTGCTAATCCAGTCATTGGAGCGGTGAAAGAAAACGTAACTGATTTACTGAGCCCGTCGCAGATGAACTAGCATCCAAGTCCGCTTCATGCCTACGATTGCTGAAGCTGTTGGCCGAGGCCTATGTCCCGGGTGAACTGCAACTGCGCCAGGTTGGGCCTGTGGAACTTTTTCCTGGCTAATCCAGTCTTTTGAGCGGTGAAAGAAAACGTAACTGATTTAATGAGACCTTCACAGGTGTGCTAACATCGAAGTCCGCTTCATGCCTACGATTGCTGAAGCTGTTGGCCAAGGACTATGTCCTCGGCGCATTGTAAGTCTGCCATGTTTGGGCACTGTAATTTCTTCATGTTTATTACTTTCTTTTGGATCCTTCTGCTCGCCTATGCTGTGGGTGCACTAAGACTTCCCATCACGGTGTTTGACCTGTCTGGCACAAAGACACTGACTGACTTGGGTAGGGGGCAGAGTGCAGATGGCTTTCCCCTTTCGGTGTCGATTGAGATATCCAACACCTAGACAGAATGAATACTGTGTGGGCACACGGATTCCCCATAGCTATGTAACTCATGCCCACGTTTGCAGCTCCTGACGGAGGTTCGCACTTTATTGGAATGAAGATCGAACGTCAATTTCTCATTGATTCTCAACAGCATTGTGGGCTATCGCCCCGCCCCTTTTAAAGAGGGTCGCTACCTGGCCCTGCCAATCCTCTGCAGTGTGTGCCTCCGGTTCCTCCTCATCGCAGACGCACTTATAAATAGACATGAGGGTGGTGTGGCTATGAGGCCAGCTAAAGGCTGCGCAGGGGCACTTTTGTGTGCGCTGCGGACGCAGGGTCGTGTGCGCGGGTGGGGGGGGGGGGTTGTGCAACATGTAACCCAGGAGAAGAGGCAGTGGACCATCCGGCAGGCAGTGATTGTGCTTGGTTGTAGGTAGTGTGGTGCTTAGCTAAGGTGTGCCTTGCTAATGAGGGTTTATCTGAAGTAAAAATTGTTGGGGGGGAGGGGGCAGACTCTTGCCACTATTGTGGCTTAATAGTGGGACCTGCGAACCTGAGATGCAGCCCTGCATGTTGCCCCTCGCCTGCCCTATCCGTATCTGTGTCGTTTCCATCACTTTCGTAGGTTTTGAAGATTTGCACAAATGAAGTCAATGGGGTTCGTTAATCCAAACGAACTCTCGAGCATCGTGGAAAGCTCAACTCGAGCAACGAGCACCCGAGCATTTTGGTGCTCACTCATCTCTAGTCATGTCCCCACTTTCCCTTCCATCTTCCAGGCTATACAGATTAGGTTCTTTAAAGAGACTGCTGTTGCCATCTTTTTGCACCTCTTTCTCGGGCAGCACAAGGTAGTGACAGTCACACTGATTGCAGTGATCTGTCTGTTGTATGTATCTGTGCAGTAGTTTTGGAGAAACTTACCTTTTATCAGTAGCAGGACATTCATTGAGAACTACAGGAAGTAGTCTTGGATATTCATGAGCTGTAGCTTAGCTACACCCACCCATGTTATAGCTGTCCACCCCTCCCGCAGGTCTACCAATCATTGGTCTCCAGACTAAACCCCTGAATACGTTTCAGCTGGTGAACATATTCCACAATGTGAGGGAACTCCTATCCATGGTGTAAAGCGCATAGTAATAGAGACATTTATATTTGTCATAGAACATGATCATGGTGATATGTCCAGCATTACAGGTCATACCCTTTGGCATTATTTAAGGCCTTGATTTCCAATGTGATGCAATGCTATGATGAAAGGCTGCATGACAGCCGAAACGCATCAGCCTGTTCTTTAATCCCTGTGCGTTTGGGAATTTTTAATGTGTTTTCAATAAAGGAGGGATTTTTTTTTCTTTTTAAGAATATTGGTGCTGGATCAAATTTTCACATTTTTCATAAAGAGAATTGCCAATCACTGGCTGGAGGGAGGAGTAGGTGTGGCCAGCCTGCAGCTCATGAATATGCAGGACTAGTTCTATTTCTGGCTGCTACTAGATAAATGTAAGTTTCTCCTAAACTACTGCACAGTTCCACACAGCAAACACTTATGTTGCTCTCAGTGATTACTACAAAAAATGGTGATTATTAGAGTTGAGCGAGCATGCTCATCTGAGCTTGATGCTCGTTCGAGCATTATAAAGCTCGATGCACTCGTTACTCGAGCCGAGCAGCATGCTGTGCTCGAAAAAATTTCACCGTTTCCTTCTTCCCCACTAGTAAAAAGAATTCCCTACTGCTGAATCTACCACATCTGTGACAGATGCAGCAGAGGTATTTCATCAATTCCCTACCGCAGCTGTCACACATGACAGCTGCGGTAGAGGATCCTGCTGCCGACACCCGTTAATTTGTTTTTTAGGGAAGGGCTTTAAACATAAGCCATTCCCTGAAAAACAATAATTTAAAAAAAAAAAAAAAAAAAAAAAAGAAAAATAAATGTACCTGTCCGCCACTGCCGTGTCCCCCTTGGGGATGAAGAACACATCTGCCGCATTTGGCAGATGTTTCTTTCAACCCCGCTACTAAAACGAATTCCCTGCTGCACCTGCCACATCTGTGACAGATGCAGCAAAGGAATTCTTCATCCCTGTGGGGAATATAGAATTCCCTACCACAGCTGTCACTGATGACAGCTGCAGTAGAGGATCCAGCTGCTGGCATCCTTAAAATTGTTTTTCAGCGAAGGGCTTTAAGTATAAGCCCTTCCCTGAAAAACAAGAAGAAATGGTAAATAAAATGAAAAAAGAACACTCATCTTTCTTCAGCTGCCTCTGATTGGCTGAGCAATGTGACGAATTAGAGGCAGCTTTCAGCTATTGAATGACAGCTGAAAGCTGCCTCTGATTGGTCCCTGCCCTCAGCCAATCAGAGGCAGCACTCACTCATTCATGAATTCATGAATGGGTGAGTGCTGCCTCTGATTGGCTGAGCGCAGGGACCAATCAAAGGCAGCTCTCAGCTATTGAATGTCAGCTGAGAGCTGCCTCTGATTGGTCCCTGCGCTCAGCCAATCAGAGGCAGCACTCACCCATTCATGAATTCATGAATGGGTGAGTGCTGCCTCTGATTGGCTGAGCGCAGGGACCAATCAAAGGCAGCTCTCAGCTATTGAATGTCAGCTGAGAGCTGCCTCTGATTGGTCCCTGCGCTCAGCCAATCAGAGGCAGCACTCACCCATTCATGAATTCATGAATGGGTGAGTGCTGCCTCTGATTGGCTGAGTGCAGGGACCAATCAAAGGCAGCTCTCAGCTATTGTATGTCAGCTGAGAGCTGCCTCTGATTGGTCCCTGCGCTCAGCCAATCAGAGGCAGCACTCACCCATTCATGAATGGGTGAGTGCTGCCTCTGATTGGCTGAGCGCAGGGACCAATCAAAGACAGCTCTCAGCTATTGAATGTCAGCTGAGAGCTGCCTCTGATTGGTCCCTGCGCTCAGCCAATCAGAGGCAGCACTCACCCATTCATGAATGGGTGAGTGCTGCCTCTGATTGGCTGAGCGCAGGGACCAATCAAAGGCAGCTCTCAGCTATTGAATGTCAGCTGAGAGCTGCCTCTGATTGGTCCCTGCACTCAGCCAATCAGAGGCAGCTCTCAGCTGTCATTCAATAGCTGAGAGCTGCCTCTGATTGGTCACAGTGTTCAGCCAATCAGAGCCAGCCCATTGAGAGCAGTGCAGGGAAAAGAGCCAGCTGTACGCGGCTGAGCCCCGGCAGCTAAAGAAAGGTGAGTATTCTTTTTTTTTTTTTATTCACCATTTCTTCTTGTTTTTCAGGGAAGGGCTTATATTTAAAGCCCTTCCCTGAAAAACAATTTCAGGATGCTGGCAGCTGGATCCCTAACCACAGCTGTAATCTGTGATAGCCGCGGTAGGGAATTCTTTATTCCCTGCAGAGATGAAGAATTCTTTTGCTGCATCTTTCACAGATGTGGCAGTTGCAGCAGGGAAGAACACATCTGTCGCATGTGGCAGATGTTTCCTTCATCCCTGCGTGGACATTACAGAGGCAGACAGGTACGTTTATTTATTTATTTATTTATTTTACACTAAAATTATTGTTTTTCAGGGAAGGGCTTATATGTAAAGCCCTTCCCTGAAAAACAATTCAGGGGTGCAGGCAGACCATTGTTTTCAATGGAGCTGCTGGTAGCAGCCGTGGTTCCATTGAAAACAATGCAGTGCATGGGTCACCTTGAAAAATGATCAAGTCTCCCATTGAATTCAATGGAGTTTATTACTCGAAACGAGCACCTGTTCATCTCTAGTGATTATGCTTGAGATCTTCCACCATTCTTGTATCTTGTCCTTGGACTTGTTCTAGTTTATCAATGTTTTCTTGTAAGTGAGGTCTCCAGAACTGAACACAATAGGGCTTAATTACTATTACTGTCCACAAGTTAGACAGTGCAAACATAGACTAGACAGTTTTAAAATGGGCCAGATTTAACACTCAATGCTACATCTGTCGTATTTTTAGGCTAGGTTTAGACCACCTATTAGTTAACTAGGTTTACGGCAACATTTTACACCAAAATTTGGGTGTAATTCATGGCAATTTGGGCTACACCCGTTTCCTAAAAGCCAGAAAAACTGTCCAAAAGTGTCTAAAAGCACATGATAAATGTGTCCGAAATATGTAAGACAGTTTTCTGGTGTAACTTACACCAGAAAATTATAGTATTATAAATAGTAAATAAGCCCCAGTATTCCAGATGTGGTCTCAGCAGACCACTATAGAGCGGTATTATAATCTCTCCCTTTCTACTAATGGAGGAATAGTGAGTTCAGTCCTCTAGATGTCTCTCTCCTTACACAGGATTACAGAATAGTGAAGAAGACATCAGGTGACGGTACGACTCCCAACAGCCATCTCCATGAGTCAGGAGGATGGAGCAGGAGCCAGAGCCCCATCACAGAGGCTCCTCCTCACTTACCGATACATGAGCAGAAGATCCTAGAACTCACCAACAAGATCACTGAGCTGCTGACTGGAGAGGTGACACTGCTGGGAATGCTGGGAAATTATACAGTAACAGCACTAGAGGAGTCTGGGTAATGACGGTATCATTGTGTTGTCAGGTTCCTATAAGGTGTCAGGATGTCGCTGTCTATTTCTCCATTGAGGAGTGGGAGTATGTAGAAGGACACAAGGATCTGTACAAGGACGTTATGATGGAGAACCACCAACCTCCAATATCACAGGGTAAGAAGAATTTTTTTTTTATACAATGTTATTACATTGGCATTTTTTGGGGTTATTCAGTGGCTACCTTTATTTTTTTAGAAACTCAGTGACTACTGACAAAATAATAATAATCACCCATGGTGCCCCCCCTGGTCTCTGCTCACTTCTGGGCATGGCTGGACTTATGCCATCTAAGCATAAGACCACTGTGGCCAGTCACTGGCTTTAGCATTTCTATGGCTGACATCGGTGACTGGTGGTCGAGGCCACGTGCTTGAGGCCCTTACACAGGACGATAAGTCGTTCAGTGTAAATGCATACCTGAGCTGAACGACGGGCGAGAATTCATTCTGCATGTAGAAAACTGAATCATTTATCCATGAACGACTGCCTGTTTACTGTGAATTGAGGCGGGCAGATGGAGCGATCCCACTCTTCCTCCATTCACTAAGTGATGATCATTCCTGGGCTTTTATGCAAGAACGATCATTGTTGGGTTGACCTGTTGGGCATCTGCGCCCGACAGATCGTCCCATGTAAAAGGGACCTTAGGCGGCATGTGACTAGCTGTGCCCGTAAGTGAGCAGAGCCTAGGGGGCGCCATAGGTGTATTGTGGTTTGTTTATTTTTTTGTTAACAGTCTCTGAGTTTATTTAAAAAAAAAAAAAGAAAATGCATTTTTTTAATTAGCCACTGGACATTCCCTTTAACACAGTCTGCTGCATTGATACACACTGGACAATCCCTTTAACACAGTCTGCTGCATTGATACACACTGGACAATCCCTTTAACACAGTCTGCTGCATTGATACACACTGGACATTCCCTTTAACACAGTCTGCTGCATTGATACACACTGGACAATCCCTTTAACACAGTCTGCTGCATTGATACACACACGTCTGATATGACGTGTAATGTAGGAGCTTCACAATGTATTCTCTTTTCTCATCACATTAGAGCCCTTCATTTGCTATACACATCAAACAATATATCCATAGAGCTCCATTTACTCATTGGATGCCAAGAGAGTGTCCTTTGAGCATCCATAGCTGTTATATGTTTAGCCCAGAGTCTCAAGGCAGCAGAAATGCAGTCCTAAGCTCTCGCTCATGACCTGAAGGTTGCGAGTTCAATCCCCACGCGGTTCAGGTAGCCAGCTCGAGGTTGACTCAGCCTTCCAAGGTCGGTAAAATGAGTACCCAGCTTGGTGGGGGGTAATAAACAACTTAGCTGAAAGCTGCAGAATAAGTTGGCGCTATATAATAAACAAGATTTATTTTTTATTTTTGTTTACTTGTTTTATTTACTTATTTTCAATGCTAAATGGAATAGTTTAGTAGACGTCGTTTGTTTGCAGTTGCATTCAGCAAAGTAAACCACTCTAAAGCATGAGTCCGATTTAACAACAAGTACAACAGTAATACTTACTAATAGCACTGATTGCACTTCTGGAATAAAATTGCTGATGTTTAATAATAATAATCTTTGTTTTTAGAGCGCCAACATATTCCATAGTGCTAACAAAGCAGCGGGAAACAAACAAAACCCTGGGTACATGTAGTAATCAGTTGATGGAAACAGTAGGGGTGAGGGTCCTGCTCCAACCAGCTTACATACTGCAGATAATAAAGGTAAAGGGGTGGAGATGTGCAAGATATGGCGAGGTGGAGAGTGAGGGATGCTATACACAGACAATGGTCAGACTGGCTGAATCGGTATGACTGCAAGGGACGGATGATGGCGGCTAGCAATGATTGCAATCAGTAGGAAAGGGAGCATGTTATCAGGGGGGTTTGGTTTAGAAAGAGGTGCGTCTTTTAGAGCACGCCTGAAGTATTGTGTGTCAGGGTTTGCCTGGATAGTTTGGGGTAGCGCGTTCCAGAGGACTGGTGCTGCTCTGGAGAAGCCTTGGAGGCAGTAATGAGAGATTGAGGGTGCTTAATGTGATTTTATCAGTGGAGGGCTTGAGCTGGGTGGTGGATTGAGATCTGGGAGGCAATGTAGGTGCCAGATCTGTTATCCTGAGAAGAAGCAGTAAATAACCAGGGGGCAGAGGAATCAATATACACAATATATGGAGAACAGAGCATTTTGAATATAGACATTTTAGGGGAAGTGCATTATTTTTCGATTTTGAACACATTGAAATAGGATTCCTGAGATGTGGATACCCCTCTAACACCTGAGAAAAAAATAAAGGAAGTTTTCCAGCATTTTTGCTGGAGAATTATGGTTACAGATTTTGTGGTGTATTTGCTGCAGATTTGTTTTAAAAACTTTGGTGCAGCAATTTCAAGTAGTATTGCAGTTTATTAGAAGTATTATAAATGACTAGTTTTATAGTTCGAAAATAAAATTTTAATCCTAACAGATAATCCCAGTGAGAATTCTGATGGAAATGTCATGTTGTCACTACATTATAAAGTAGAAGATGAAGATGTGGTGCAGCGCTCTGCAAGAGAAAACACCATTACCCTTCATGTACAGTCAGAACTTAACTGTACAGATCCATCCTATAATCCCCCTAATGATGAGGAACCTTCTCCTGACCAATCACAGATTGTTATCACAAGTGCAGGCCACAAAGGGGACAAAAGGTTTCAATGTGCTGAATGTGGAAAAGAGTTTAAAAAATGTTCAGAACTTTCTGCACACAAGTCCTATTCATGTTTTGAATGTGGGAAATGTTTCATGCTGGAATCGGATCTTGTTAAACATGAGAGAATTCACACAAGAAAGAAGCCATATTTATGTTCAGAATGTGGGAAATGTTATAAAGACAAATCAAGTCTTGTTCAACACAAGAGACTTCACACAGGAGAGAAGACTTACCCATGTTCAGACTGTGGGAATTTTTTTGTAAAAAAATCACATCTTGTTAGACATGAGCAAACTCACACAAGAGAGAAGCCGTATTCATGTACAGAATGTGGGAAATGTTTTAAAGACGAATCGAGTCTAAATACACATCACAGGATTCACACAGGAGAGAAGCCATATTCATGTTCAGAATGTGGGAAATGTTATAAAGACAAATCAAGTTTTGTTCAACACAAGAGATTTCACACAGGAGAGAAGCCATATTCATGTTCAGAATGTGGGAAATGTTATAGGAACAAATCAAGTTTTGTTCAACACAAGAGACTTCACACAGGAGAGAAGACTTACCCATGTTCAGAATGTGGGAATTTTTTTGTAAAAAAATCACATCTTGTTAGACATGAGCAAACTCACACAGGAGAGAAGCCGTTTACATGTACAGAATGTGGGAAATGTTTTAAAGACAAATGGAGTCTAAATGCACATTACAGGATTCATACAGGAGAGAAGCCATATTCATGTTCAGAATGTGGGAAATGTTATAAAGACAAATCAAGTTTTGTTCAACACAAGAGATTTCACACAGGAGAGAAGACATATTCATGTTCAGAATGTGAGAAATGTTTTGTAAAAAAATCACATCTTGTTAGACATGAGCGAATTCACACAGGAGAGAAGCCGTATTCATGTACAGAATGCGAGAAACGTTTTAAACTGAAATCAGATCTTGCCAAGCATAACAGAATTCACACTGGAGAGAAGCCTTTTTCATGCTCTGAATGTGGGAAATGCTTTATGTTCAAATTTCATCTTGCTAGACATGAGAGAATCCACACATCAAAAAAGCCATATTCTTGTTCAGTATGCAGGAAATGTTTTACAGTAAAAGCAAGTCTTGTTAGACATCAGAGAATTCACACAGGAGATAAACCATTTTCATGTTCAGAATGTGGGAAATGTTTTACAGTAAGATCAAGTCTTGTTGCACATCAGAGAATTCACACAGGAGATAAACCATTTTCATGTTCAGAATGTGGAAAATCTTTTGCTTCTAATATCAAGTGCAAGAATCATCAGAGACGTCAACATAAGCTGTCTTGATGCTCTATTGATGGAAAATGTTTTTCAAAGAAATATAAGTTTTGAAAATGTTTTACAGAACTCACAGAGGGATGGAGCCATATTGTAGTTCGGAATGTGATAAAGGCTGTGACAGCAGGATAAGAGTTTTAACACATCAGGGCATTCACACTGGATTTTAAAAAGCCAGTCAGAGTGTTTATTCTTCTGTGTAGAGCTCTGGATCTCGGCACGGCAATATCATATATTTTCTGTAGTGGGAGGAAATTATAAGATTTTCTGTTTGGTAGCCTGCTCTTCTTTCAGCTATTCACTGTCTTTCTTTAGCTCATATTTCTGTTCTGTTATAAGAATGCAAGGCCGTCTTCAAGGTCATTTTACAAAACTCTCATAAGAAATAATTCTAATCCTGTGTAAAAGAAGTCCTGCCTTTTATTAATTCATCATTGTTCTTGTTGTATATTAATAACCAAATAAAACAATTATAATCAATTATAATTCTTACAAGTGAGGCGTGTTTTAGCCTCATCTTAGATGTCTTTGTATATATACTTCTGCTTATTAATTGAATAAACAGATGACTTTTAATCACATCCAATGTGTGTGATATGTAAGTTTCCTCGATGCTTGAGCATGAGCTAACTGAAATCAGAGGTAGAAGTAGAAACCAAAAATGGCAACAGCACTCAGAATATATTTACTATCAGAGGTATACATACCTATAATCAATACTCTAACCACATTAAATAATGCAGGGTTCTTGGTATATAATTCGATCGAATTACATAGGCCCATCTACCAACATCCAGGTGACCAAGCTTTCAGATGGGTCCTAACGCTAAAACCAGGTGGTAAATCTCAACCTGGGAAAGTTGGGTTCCTACCTCTCAGAATGCTCATCTCTTGGGACTAAGCCTACAAATAAAATCAGGGAAGGTAAGAAACCATTCATATGCTCCAGTAGGAGGGACAGAAGGCAAATGGGCAGCAGGTGTACATGACCGAGTGAAGACAGCCAAAACTTCACAATATTTGTATAAGAAAAGATAAAATAGGTCAGCACTACCCAATGGAAATATATGTCAATAGAAATATATAGGTGCACGTAAGACTGTGGCTACAACATACAGTAGAAGTAGAAACCAAAAATGGCAACAGCACAGAAAAAAAAATTACTATCAGAGGTATACATACCTATAATCAATACTCTAACCACATTAAATAATGCAAGGTTCTTGGTATATAATTCGAATTTGAATTACATTGGCCTATCTGCCAACATCCAGGTGACCAAGCTTTCAGATTGGTCCTAATGCTAAAACCAGGTGGTAAATCTCAACCTGGGCAAGTTGGGTTCCTACTAGAGATGAGTGAGCACCCAAATGCTCGGGTGCACCTTATTCGAGTCCAGCTTTGCGTAAAATTCGAGAGCTCTACTCGAGTAACGAACCCCATTGACTACAATGGGAGACTCGAGCATTTTAGTATGTGGGATGCTGGGTCCCGAGCTTCTAATTTTTCTTTTCTCTCTCGCTCTCTCAATTTGATGCTCGTTCGAGTAACGAGCGCCATCGAGTACGCTAATACTCGAAAGAGCATCAAGCTCAACAGAGTACGTTCGCTCAACTCTAGTACCTACCTCTCAGAAGGCTCCTCTCTTGTTGCAGCCATGGTTTAATTCAGCAGCATGTCAATTTTATTGCAGCTTTCACTGCAGAATTCACTTCTTCTCAATAAAGGGGTGAATTCCACACAAAAATACGCGATAAAACCTGAAATGTTTACAGATAAATCCCATCTTGTTGCTCATCAGAGAATTCACACAGGAGAGAATAAAGCAGCTCCTGCTGTTCTCGGCGCTATCAGCTCAGCGGGAAACCACACTGAGAGCTCCGAGAGCAAAGATGCTGTTTGCATGTACAAAGCAGCTGCTGTTCTTGAAGTGTCAGCGGTGTCCTGCTCCGCCTGCATTTAACTCTTAACTAGCTAATTAGTTACTTAAAAGTTTATGCAAAGATGATCACTTAAAACTGTCACTCAAATTGTCGTTTGAGAGATTTTTGAGCAATCCTCTTTCTGTGTAAATGGGCCTTTACTCCAGTTACATTTTTATGATACTAAATACTCTGATGCTAACCCTAACTCCAGTACTTGACCCTGACTTCCCCAACACTACAGCTGCACTTCTTTACACTACCTTCCCCGACTCTAAACCTAACTCCACTACAGCAGACACCCACACAGACTAACAAACTTTTTTATATTTTTAACTTTTATCTATTCTTATAAAACAGATCAAGGACGCCAAGTGATATGGGGATCCTTGATAAATCTGTAGGGTCATACAAATTAGTGTATGAAGTAAATGGTCACAGGTATGATCTGAGAAAGCAACTCCCACAACCAAACAAACATTCTAAGTGAGTTCTAGAGAAAACAAACACAGACACCTGATGTTGGCTTGAGTTGCAATTGGTCAATCTGGTCTAAGAGTCCTATTAGACAAGCCAATTTTCGTTTGAACGAGCGAGTGACATCACGGCTAGCTTTTTCGCTCTCGTTCAGCCTGTTAAGACAAACTATAATATTTCTGTCTTTCACATTTGCTGTATAAGACTGGAGATTGCTCTTTAACCCCTTTAGTGGCACGCTCGGAAAATCTCCGGGGCTTTCTGCACTGACCATGTAGTTAAACCCTGGAAGATTTCCGTGGACAGCTCTAGTGCTGAAATGTGCAGAAATCTTCTGGTGCTTTAATTGCATTGTTGACTCATTTTACAAACCTGCCCTGTGAGGCATGACATGGTAATAATAAACCTACCACTAAAGGAGATAAGCCGAACGATAAGTGAACGAGTCAACGATGGTTTTTATCCCTGCATAAAATGAAGGACGACTGAAAAACGAACAATTCTGGTTCGTCGTTCAGGCATTGTGTTTCGACCGAACGATTATCATTCACTTTTGCTTGTTTGAACAATTTTTTTGAACAATAATCTTCCATCTAAAAGCACCCTAACTAATTAATCGCAGATGTTGCCCATGTTAGCTGTGATAGGCTGTTGTCCAGAAAATAAAAAATAAAGGAAGTTTTCCTTTAAATTCCATTTGCATTTTTGCTGGAGAATTATGGTTACAGATTTTGTGGTGTATTTGCAGCAGATTTGTTTTGCAAACTTTGGTGCAGCAATTTCAAATAGTATTGCAGTTTATTAGAAATATTATAAATGACTAGTTTTATAGTTCGAAAATAAAATTAATGAAACTCCATTTTAATCCTAACAGATAATCCCAGTGAGAATTCTGATGGAAATGTCATGTTGTCACTACATTATAAAGTAGAAGATAAAGATGTGATGCAGCGCTCTCCAAGAGAAAACACCATTACCCTTCATGTGCAGTCAGAACTTAACTGTACAGATCCATCCTATAATCCCCCTAATGATGGGGAACCTTCTCCTGACCAATCACAGATTGTTATCACAAGTGCAGATCACAAAGTTGGCAAATGGTTTCAATGTGCTGAATGTGGAAAACAGTTTAAAAAATGTTCAGAACTTTCTGCACACAACAAAATTCACAGAGAGGAGAAGCCGTACTCCTGTTCAGAATGTGGTCAATGTTTTATCTCAAAATCACATCTTGTTAGACATGAGAAAATTCACACTGGAGAGAAGAAGTTTTCATGTTCAGAATGTGGGAAACATTTTATTGCTAAAGCCAAACTAAAGTACCATCAGAGGAGTCACACAGGGAAGAAGTCCTATTCATGTTTTGAATGTGGGAAATGTTTTATGCTGGAATCGGATCTTGTTAAACATGAGAGAATTCACACAAGAAAGAAACCATATTCATGTTCAGAATGTGGGAAATGTTATAAGAACAAATCAAGTTTTGTTCAACACAAGAGACTTCACACAGGAGAGAAGACTTACCCATGCTCAGAATGTGGAAATTGTTTTGCTACAAAATCACATCTTGCTAGACATGAGCTAACTCACACAGGAGAGAAGCCGTTTACATGTACAGAATGTGGGAAATGTTTTAAAGACAAATCGAGTCTAAATGCACATCACAGGATTCATACAGGAGAGAAGCCATATTCATGTTCAGAATGTGGGAAATGTTATAAAGACAAATCAAGTTTTGTTCAACACAAGAAATTTCACACAGGAGAGAAGCCATATTCATGTTCAGAATGTGGGAATTGTTTTGTAATAAAATCACATCTTGTTAGACATGAGCGAACTCACACAGGAGAGAAGCCGTATTCATGTACAGAATGCGGGAAATGTTTTATACTGAATTCAGATCTTGCCAAGCATAACAGAATTCACACTGGAGAGAAGCCATTTTTATGCTCTGAATGTGGGAAATGTTTTATATTCAAATTTCATCTTGCTAGACATGCGAGAATCCACACATCAAAAAAGCCATATTCTTGTTCAGTATGCAGGATATATTTTACAACAAAATCAAGTCTTGTTAGACATCAGAAACGTCACACAGGAGATTAACCATTTTCATGTTCAGAATGTGGGAAATGTTTTGCTTCTATTATCAAGTGCAGGAATCATCAGAGACGTCAACATAGGCTGTCTTGATGCTCTATAGATGGAAAATGTTTTTCAAAGAAATCTAAATTTTGAAAATGTTTTACAGAATTTACAGAGGGATAGAGCCATATTGTAGTTTGGAATGTGAGAAAGCCTGTGACAGCAGGATAAGAGTTTTAACACATCAGGGCATTCACACTGGATTTTAAAAAGCCAGCCAGAGTGTTTATTCTTCTGTGTAGAGCTCTGGATCTTGGCACCGTAATACCATATATTTCTGTAGTGGGAGTAAATTATAAGATTTTATGTTTGGTAGCCTGCTCTTCTTTCAGCTATTCACTGTCTTTCTTTAGCTCATATTTCTGTTCTGTTATAAGAGTGCAAGGTCGTCTTCAAGGTCATTTTACAAAACTCTCATAAGAAATAATTCTAATCCTGTCTAAAAGAAGTCCTGCCTTTTATTAATTAGTCATTGTTCTTGTGTTTTAAAAACCAAATAAAATAATTATAATATATTATAATTCTTACAAGTGAGGCGTGTTTTAGCCTCGTCTTAGATGTCTTTGTATATATACTTCTGCTTATTAATTGAATAAACAGATGACTTTTAATCACATCCAATGTGTGTGATATGTAAGTTTCCTCGATGCTCGAGCATGAGCTATAACTGAAATCAGAGGTAGAAGTAGAAACCAAAAATGGCAACAGCACGCAAAATAAATTTACTATCAGAGGTATACCTACCTGTAATCAATACTCTAACCACATTAAATAATGCAAGGTTCTTGGTATATAATTCGATCGAATTACATTGGCCCATCTACCAACCTCCAGGTGACCAAGCTTTCAGATGGGTCCTAACGCTAAAACCAGGTGGTAAATCTCAACCTGGGACAGTTGGGTTCCTACTTCTCAGAATGCTCCTCTCTTGGGACTAAGCCTACAAATAAAATCAGGAAAGGTAAGAAACCATTCATATGCTCCAGTAGGAGGGACAGAAGGCAAATGGGCAGAAGGTGTGCACGACCAAGTGGAGACAGCCAAAACTTCACAATATTTGTACAAAAAAAGATAAATAGGTCGGCACTACCCAATGGAAATATATCTCAATAGAAATCTATAGGTGCACGTTAAACCATGATTGCAACATACAGTAGAAGTAGAAACCAAAAATGGCAACAGCACACAAAGTAAATTTACTATCAGAGGTATGCATACCTATAATCTATACTCTAACCACATTAACTAATGTAAGGTTCTTGGTATATAATTCAAATTTGAATTGCATAGGCCCATCTACCAACGTCTAGGTGACCAAGCTTTCAGATTGGTCCTAATGCTAAAACCAGGTGGTAAAGCTCAACCTGGGAAAGTTGGGTTCCTACCTCTTAGAATGCTCCTCTTTTGTTGCAGCCATGGTTTAATTCAGCAGTATGTCAATTTTATTGCCGCTTTCACTGCAGAATTCACTTCTTCTCAATAAAGGGGTGAATTCCACACAAAAATACGCGATAAAACCTGAAATGTTTAGAGATAAATCCCATCTTGTTGCTCATTAGAGAATTCACACAGGGGAGAAGCCTTATTCATGTTCAGAATGTGGGAAATGTTTTGCTTCTGATACCAAGTGCAGGGATCATCAGAGACGTCAACATAAGCTGTCTTGATGCTCTTTATGTGGAAAATGTTTTACAAAATTTGCAGACAGATGAAGCCATATTGTTGTTTGAAAAGTGAGGCAGGCTGTGAGAGCAGGAAAATGTTGGGGCATTCACAGACATTAAAAAGCCAATTAGAGTGTTTTTTTTGTGTAGAGCCATGGCAATCCCATATATTTTTGTAGCAACAAATAAATCAAACCAAATGTTCTACCATTAAATAAAACACGGTCATCCTCAATCCCCTCTGTGTATATTCACAGTCTGTGACTGGTCCATTTATCTGAGTGAGGCCTGGAGAACCCACATGCATGATATAGAAGAGGCTTCACATCTGTTTTTTTTGCATTGTATGGTCCTACTAAAAGCCCATATAGACACAACAATTATAGCTAAAATTTGCTCAGAAGCCATCTTTTGAGCGATAATCGTAGTGTCTAAACGGGCAGCCATCATGCACTATTCGTTCATCGTTAACTTCTATCAAGTTAAAAGTCAGCGATAACTCTTATCAGTGCGACGCGCTGAGTGCTATCAGTTGGTATCCCGCTAAGAATTCTTTCAGCTGGTATCCCGCAAGGGGCACTCAGTGATAGCTTTGAGAACAAAGCAGCTCCTGCTGTTCTCGGCACTATCAGCTCAGCGGGATACCACACTGAGAGCTCTGAGAACAAAGATGCTGTTTGCATGTACAAAGCAGCTGCTGTTCTTGAAGTGTAAGCGGTGTCCTGCTCCGCCTGCATTTAACTCTTAACTAGCTAATTAGTAACTTAAAAGTTTATGCAAAGATGATCACCTAAAACGGTCACTCAAATTGTCGTTTGAGAGCTTTTTGAGCAATCATCTTTCTGTGTAAATGGGCCTTTACTCCAGTTACAATTTTATGATACTAAATACTCTGATGCTAACCCTAACTCCAGTACTTGACCCTGACTTCCCCAACACTACAGTTGCACTTCTTTACACTACCTTCCCCGACTCTAAACCTAACTCCACTACAGCAGACACCCACATAGACTAACAAACATTTTTATATTTTTAACTTTTATCTATTCTTATAAAACAGATCAAGGACGCCAAGTGATAGGGGAATCGCTGCTAAATCTGTAGGGTCATACAAAATAGTGAATGAAGTGAATGGTCACAGGCATGATCTGAGAGAACTCTCACAACCAAACAAACATTCTAAGTGAGTTCTAGAGAAAGCAAACACAGACACCTGATGTTGGCTTGAGTTGCAATTGGTCAATCAGATCTCAGAGTCCTATTAGACAAGCCAATTTTCGTTTGAACGAGCGAGTGACATCACGGCTAGCTTCTTCGCTCTCGTTCAGCCTGTTAAGACAAACGATAATATTTCTGTCTTTCACATTTGCTGTATAAGACTGGAGATTGCTCTTTAACCCCTTTAGTGGCACGCTCGGAAAATCTCCGGGGCTTTCTGCATTGACCATGTAGTTAAACCCTGGAAGATTTCCGTGGACAGATCTAGTGCTGAAATGTGCAGAAATTTTCTGGTGTTTTAATTGTATTGTTGACTCATTTTAAAAAAGTGCCCTGTGAGGCAAGACATGGTAATAATAAACCTGTCACTAAAGGGGATAAGACGAACGATAAGAGAACGAGTCAACGATGGTTTTTATCCCTGCATAAAATGAAGGACGGCTGAAAAACGAACAATTCTCGTTCGTCGTTCAGGCATTGTGTTTCGACCGAATGATTATCATTCACTTTTGCTTGTTTGAACAATTTTTTTGAACAATAATCTTCCATCTAAAAGCACCCTAACTAATTAATCGCAGATATTGCCATTGTGAGCTGTGATAGGCTGTTGTCCAGAAAATTAATAAACAAATGTAGTTTGGAGACAAAATGCTCACCAATATAGAAAGCCTATAAACCATAACAGTGCATGGATGGATGGATGTAGCATTGGTGAAATGTACAAAATGGTTGATGTTTAACTAGGTTTTATTTTATAGGTCTCAAGCAATAGAAATACTGTAGATAAAGAAGCATGGTTGTCTTGCAAGATCAGAAAATAGGGAATAAGTCTTTCTTCTATATGTCATGTTACTATCTAACGTTCTGTAATCTATGGCACAAATGATAACAAAAACACCACTGTGGTCCATGCTATCAGTTTTGTTAACTATACCAATGGTGTAAAACCGGAACCACATCGGAACATAATGGCCATGGGGCTCTCCTCTAACCCAAGCCCACTCACTCCAGTCTTCCACAATCCAGGCTTTTCTGAAGGCACAACGCATTCCCATATCCTGGACTACTCTGAAGCTCCACAGCTGGGGCGTGGTTTTTACACACTCAGCTGTCTAATTTTCTGTCCCACCTATCTCTTTGTGACTTCATTTTTATGGGACTTCACACCATTTGAACATTTGTGTCTACAAGCCACCCTCCATTCTCCTCTGGTGTCGTTGCTCTGTGGTCTACTCCAAGAGATGTAGGAGGTCACCCTTTTTTGGCTGCATGGCAAGAGGAACTAGGTTCAAGTTTCTCCTCAGAGGAATGGACTAAAGCATTCACTCTTACATATGATTTTTCTGTAGCCTGTAAATTGTAGGAGAAGAATTATAGGATTCTTACCAGATGGTACAGAAGATTAGCCTTGCTTCACGACCTTTATCTAGAGTGCTCTCACTTATGTTATTATGCTTCTTTTGGGGCCCTTTGTATTAGTGAGCTTGTCTTATCATCAAAGAAAAGAGAGGGTGGTTTGCAGGCAGATAATAGGTTGTTACGGTAAGGCTCATCTGTTTGCATATTCGCAAGATGAACCAATCGGTTAGGGGTTCTTGGATTCTGCTGCACACTATCCAGAGTCCTGTTTGCTCATTTCAGTTGGTGTTGGAATTTTCTTTGGGTTGGCATGAGAGCAGTGTTTTCTGGCTCACTTAGATAGATCCCCTTTGACTAAATTCTAGTTTCAGTCCTTGCTACACAAGGTTCCTTGGGTTTCATCTGAAGGAATTCAGGACCCATTCGTTTTACATTAGAATGGTGACAGAAGTAGCCAAGGATGGTCTTCTAGAGGCAGTGGTTCAGCAAATTGCTTGGTGGTGTTTGGCTTGCTTCAGAGGTTATTTTAGACCAGAATTGTTGCTTTAAAGAGGTTGTCCTGGATTATAAAAAGATATTTTGTTTTAAAAAACAGCACCACACCTGTCCACAGTTTATATGTGATATTGCAGCTCACAATGAAGTTGAACTGCAACACCAAGCATAACCCATGAGAAGATGTGGTGCTGTTTCTGGAAGATAGAAGACAAGCTTTTCCTATCCTGGGCAACTTGTTCAACTTGTTTTTTTGTTTTAAGTTTGTTGTGCCCATTGGTTTAGCAGTTGGACCACTCTTATATCTTCTAGACGGCCAAGTTGGTGGAGTGTCACCTGGGGGAAAGAACCTTGGTTTTTGGGTTGTGGAAGCTTCAGGCAGAGGCATCAGAGGTCTCAGATTCTCATGGAAGCTGTTGGGATAAGTTGCAATATCCAAGGTCCAACTATTTTTATAATACATACTGGAGGGAATGATTGTTGCTACCCTAAGGTTTCGAAGCTGATAAATACTGTATGATTTAATCCGACTTGCAGTGGTTGCTTGTTTTTTCCTCTGAGCTGATGGTTGCATTGTAAGAGATTATTCCAAGGATGGTGTGGCAAGGGGTAGTGAAGAGGGCTTGATGCACAGTTAATGCCCAGCTGGCATGCTTTGTGTGGTCTAGGTTTGGGGTTGTGGTGAGGCATTAGCAACTGGAAGGGTATAATAAACAGCTCATGAGGCAGGATGGTGTCCATCTCACAGATATAGTTTTTAGTATCTTTCTATCAGTGTTGGTATAGAGCAGGCCCTCTTCTTGATGATTAGGGGTTGGAGCCTAATGTAGTGAATCACTGTGCTCCTCCTTGGTAGAGAAGATGAGAAACATTTGCCAAATTTCGGATTCCTTGACAGCTTTGACTGCCAGGAGTCTGGAAGGTCATATAGCTTCAGGTGGAAAAAACACTGGTATATAACCTGTTAAATATTTCTTAGGGCTCATGCCCACAGACGGAGTGGAATATGCCCGTGGTTTTACACCACGGGAATCCTGTGGGGATAAACAAAATGTCGCCGCTGGCGATCACGGAAAAGCACACTTCTTACTGCGTTTTTTCATGGTCTAATACTATATCAATGGAGACCTCCCGCCTCGGAAACATGCTGTAAAATAGAACATGCCGCGATTTTTTTCCTGCAGCATAAATCCGCGGCAGAATCCCGCATGTGAGGACTGAGCTATTAGGGGAACGTGGCAAAAATCAGTCCGTGGGCATTAGCCCTAAAGGATGGAACCTTGGGAGTAGCAACAGGTAGGAACCAAAGTAAAACTCTATCAGGTAAGAATGTTACGTATGGCTCTTCGGAGGATAGAGGCTAAAGCTCACCTAAACTGATGTAATAGCCAATAAAAGTCATCTTCATAATAAGAAGGTCAATATCCACTGTCTCAAAAGGTTCAAACACTAGAAGTGTTAACATAATATGTTAAGCTGAAAAAAGACCTATACCCATCTATTTCAGCCTATTAGTAGAGATGAGCGAGCATACTCGATAAGGCAAACTACTCGAGCGAGTAGTGCCTTATTCGAGTACCTGCCCGCTCGTCTCTAAAGATTCGGGTGCCGTCAGGGGGCGGGGAGTGGCGGGGGAGAGTGGGGAGGAACGGGGGGGGAGATCTCTCTCTCCCTCTCTCCCCCCGCTTCCCCCTGCTCACCGTCGCAACTCACCTGTCACCCGCGCCGGCAGCTGAATCTTTAGAGACGAGCGGGCAGGTACTAGAATAAGGCACTACTCGCTCGAGTAGTTTGCCTTATCGAGTATGCCCACTCATCTCTATCTATTAGCCCCCAATGTTGATCCAGAGGAAGGCAAAAAAAAAAAAACAATTACGTAGAATCTAATTTTCCTTATTTAAAGGAAACTTGTAACCTATTTTTAGCCCTATAAGCTAAGCTTATGGGCTGAAAGTAGGTGACCCACTGAGTCTGGGGATGTGTTATATGTACTTCCCCTGTTATTCCTTTGGTGTCAGCACTGAAAGCCTGCTAAATGCATTGATCAGCGTGCCAAGTAATTTGCCTGATTTAATTTTATGTTTAAATTGTTTAATTAATATTTAACAGCATAAATATGCAGAAAACTGTATTCAAAATTATGGCAACAATTCAACAAATACATGGCGGGCAGGTATACTCTCAGCGCCTCAGGTGTGCCGCATTGATAGTCCTTTAGCTGTGAGCTTTTTTAGGCTAGAATTAATACTTATTATATGCAACAATGGCCTGTCTGTATATAAGGGCAAAAATAGAGAAAAAAGGAAAGTATCAAGAAAGAAAGAGGGGAAGGAAGAGGGAGGGGGGTTAGAGGGATGGGGAATGAGGGGAATATCTGAAAATGTCTGCAAAGGAGGGTGTCCACTCGCCCCCAGGTTTGTGTCCATATTAAAGAATTCTCAGAGGGGGCAGAAAAAGTCAACTTAAAGTAAGATAAAGCCCAATTCACAGACGTGACTTATACTAAAACTATAAATTTTATTAGGATAACGTTAAAATACGAATAAGGGCACAACACTAACAAACATAGGTGAACCAGGTGTCATAGACCATTAATTATCCGTGGCACCCTGGATTATGACACTCAGTAATTATTTAAGTCTAAATGAACAGACTCTCCACTAAGACAGCAATTGTCAGACTCTCAGGGTATCGATAAGTAAAGGCTAAATTGATTATTTATTCTATGTGGGCTTGATAGAACTCTCTAATCCCCACTTGGCCTTTATATAGAGTCGTGTTGAATGGGTGTTCGATTGGTGACCTAGATTAATCACGCGAGGTCTTGATAAAGGTACCAAGACTAAATGTCTTATTGTTCTGTGTAAAAGATCTTTTGATGGAACAATAGAGCACAATCACCGGACACAAATGCGTCTGATGTATCTGATTTAAAGTGGAGCAAGTTAGGGCCAATTACAACCCAAAGTGTATTTAAAGTGGGAGTGTATTTTCTCTAGATGTTTAAAGAAAATACAAGTAGATAGCTTAATGGTATCTGCTTCAGGTAATTGATATATAAGATCGATGTTTAGACTTAAATACAGGAAAATAGATAGCCAGGAGAGGATGTATTTTCTCCTCTATATGCTGAGGACAGCTGTAGAGTAGTAATGCAGTGATGATAACTGCCTTTAATGGTTTAGTACGTGAAATAAGTACTTTGACTCCTTAAATGCTTTAGTACGTGAAATAAGTACTTTGACTCTCTACGCGTTTCACCACAGGATTTTTGTGGATCATCAGGAGATATAGTACTAAGTTGAAAATAGAGGCTAGATAGATTCTTAGAGTATCACAAGATATTTTTTGACTGAAATATAGGATGAGCTCTTGGCTGTAGCAATGAAATAAATGGGTCACCTACAATAGCTTAGAGACCCATTAGTGATAATCAAAATACCAATGGCTCCTGCTCCTTAATAAAGCGTTAAAGGCTAGTTATTGAACTGAGGGACTATAGCTCGATAGTCATACAGTTTGAAATATTTAGCAGCCTTTCACTAGCACATAGAAAAAGCACTATGGGGAAAGACACAATGTGTGTCTTAAACCCCAGTCTTATTGTGTACCAAAAAGACTGCTGCTTTTCTAAGAAAAAGAACTCAGGAGTTACAATCAAGTCTGTATTCCCAAGTTCAAAAGTAGATTTTTTGGCTGCAAAGTTAGTTCAGAGCGCCCTCAGATGGTAGCTAAAGCCCTAGTATAAAGAAAAAAAGAGCTCCAGCAGGAGCATAGTGATAGTGACCCGTCGCCTTGATGGTAGGCTAGGGAATGAATATAGTTGACTGCTGAGCCAGTTATATATGGGGTAACCCCTCCCATTGTGGGTTGGTTAGGACGAGTCACTCCAATTAAATCGCTGGTATCTATAAACAATAGCCATGTGCATTGAAATAGTCATAATAATGATCCTTACACATATCCAAGTCCGTCAGAAGGTAAGTGTCACATTTATATACAATGGCATCGTAACGCAGTATAACGATCTGATACCTTTATTTGTGAATCGTAGCAGGCAAAAGACCGGAGGTTGTGGGCGTCACTGGTATGCGTGACGTCGCCTGGAAGGCGTGGTCACGCATGTGACGTTAATACATGAGAAAGCGTGCCCGCATCACCGCCGGAGGGGCGGGGTCACGCATGTGACGTCATTACGTCTGGCGAACGCGCTTACAACTAGAACCCTGACCGCAAAGGGTGACGCTGGAACGTATCTATCTTCCGGCTCGATGGAAAGATCCGTGTGACGTAATTACGTCAGTGAGCGTCCCTACGTTACGGCATTAATGCCAGGACTTAGTGAGCGTTTAGGAGTATTGCCAGTACTGCAGCGTCGTGACGTAGGGCTACTGCGGAGACCGATATATGTGACTTTTGATTATAATAAAGTATTTATTTCTAGGATATCGGTAAGGCCTATGAATGGCCATCTTCCAGGTAGGTATTATTTTAGAGTTATATTGGGATGACTCATGAAACCACCAGAGGGGGGGGGGGAGGGGGCGGGGAGCGGCGGGGGAGAGCGGGGAGGAACGGGGGGGGGGGGAGATCTTTCTCTCCCTCTCTCCCCCCGCTTCCCCCTGCTCACCGTCGCAACTCACCTGTCACCCGCGCCGGCAGCTGAATCTTTAGAGACGAGCGGGCAGGTACTAGAATAAGGCACTAATCGCTCGAGTAGTTTGCCTTATCGAGTATGCTCGCTCATCTCTACCTATTAGCCCCCAATGTTGATCCAGAGGAAGGCAAAAAAAAACCAAACAATTACGTAGAATCTAATTTTCCTTATTTAAAGGAAACTTGTAACCTATTTTTAGCCCTATAAGCTAAGCTTATGGGCTGAAAGTAGGTGACCCACTGAGTCTGGGGATGTGTTATATGTACTTCCCCTGTTATTCCTTTGGTATCAGCACTGAAAGCCTGCTAAATGCATTGATCAGCGTGCCAAGTAATTTGCCTGATTTAATTTTATGTTTAAATTGTTTAATATTTAACAGCATAAATATGCAGCAAACTGTATTCAAAATTATGGCAACAATTCAACAAATACATGGCGGGCAGGTATACTCTCAGCGCCTCAGGTGTGCCGCATTGATAGTCCTTTAGCTGTGAGCTTTTTTAGGCTAGAATTAATACTTATTATATGCAACAATGGCCTGTCTGTATATAAAGGCAAAAATAGAGAAAAAAGGAAAGTATCAAGAAAGAAAGAGGGGAAGGAAGAGGGAGGGGGGGTTAGAGGGATGGGGAATGAGGGGAATATCTGAAAATGTCTGCAAAGGAGGGTGTCCACTCGCCCCCAGGTTCGTGTCCATATTGGCTCGCCTACTCCAAGAATTCTGTTCTAATTTTATAAGGAGAGGACTACTTAGCAGTACCACTCAATGCATTGGGAGGCGAGGGATCGACTGGAAACAGGGGCGTAACTATAGAGGATGCAGGGGATGCGGTTGCACCCGGGCCCAGGAGCCTTAGGGGGCCCATAAGGCCTCTCTTCTCCATATAGGGAGCCCAGTACTATGAGTAAAGCATTATAGTTGGGGGCCCTGTTACAGGTTTTGGATGGGAACTGGGAAGGTAAGTATAACACTTATAACCACAGACTCCACGGGTCACCTACTTTCAGCCCATAAGCTTAAGTTATAGGACTAAAAGTAGGTGACAGAGTCTCTTTAAGGTGAAAAAAAAATCCTTCCTGACTTCCAAGTCATATTGATTTGACAGGAGCGATTTCTCATAAACCCGTGTTGATATGGAGGTCCTATCTTCTTTGAATTCCTCCAGGATGGCATTTCTTAGAAACCTTTCAAACATTTTACCCACAATAGAAGTAAGACTTACTGGCCTATAGTTTCCAGGCTCACTTTTCGACCAGTTTTTGAATATTGGCACCACATTGGCTATACACCAATCCAGTGGAACATACCTCGAGTGCTTAAATATAAGTAACAACAGTCTGTCTACTACATTATTTAATTTCATTAGAAACGGAGCTGCATGCGATTGGCACCCGGTGATTTGTCTATTTTAATCTTTTTAAACTTGTAAACTAGATCCGTCTTCAGCTGGCACAATGGTGCATTTGGAGGGTCTGGCTACTGTCATGCCAACCTTAGGCGGTTGTCCCAAGCTGTTATATTCTTCTTCCTTCAAGTGAAAAAAAAAGTGCTAAACTTTTTAGATATGACTGGAGCCTTCTCTGAAGGTTTCCATTCTCCTATTATCAACTTTTTAAAGGCTTCATCCACTTTGAAAGCCCTAGGCCCTCTAGAGGTAGACTCTGAGGCTTTATCTTGGTCAACAGCCAGGTCATAGGATCAGATGGACTTTACAAATTTTAAGGTGAACAGACGTCCCGATTGAGGCGAGCAGTCTCACTTTGGGACCCTGTGTCCCACTTACCGCCGTGCCCCAGCGGGACAGCCATATGCCCCGCTTTTGTCCAAGAAGGTGATTACCAGCTGGGATGTCACAGCTCCCCAGCTGGTAATCGCTTTGCAGTGCTGAGGCAAGATGCACGCACTGATGGCAGTGTGTGCATCCAGGATCTTCCTCCCCTCCTCCCCTGACCTCTTCTTTTTAGTTTTGAAGGAGAAGAGGTCAGTGAAAGAGGTGCTGCTGCAGGAGCACACACTTCCACCTGCAGCAGTGCTGAGAACCAGGAGGAGGATAAGTATGTGGGTTTCCGGGGGTGTTCTATTAGTACTGCAGCTACTGTGGGAGGTCACAATTACTACTGGGGTCGATATAGGGGACACTGTTAGTGATAGTATTCCCTATATCAGCCCTAGTAGTAATAGTATTACCCCTGAGGCCACTGTAGGAGTCACTATTACTACTGAGGCAACTGTGGGGAATACTATTAGTACTGGGGCCACTGTGGGGGTCAATATTACTACTTGGGCCACTGTAGGGGTCTTTATTAGTACTGAGGTCACTGTAGGGGTCACTATTACTACTGGGGCCGATGTGTGGGTCACTATTACTACTGGGGCTGCTGTGGGGAACACTATTACTACTGAGGCTACTGTGGGGAGCACTATTACTACTGCTGCCACTGTGGGGGTCACTAATTACTACTGAGGCCACTGTTGGGGACACAATTACAACTAAGGCCCCTGTGGGGGACACAATTACAATTGAGGCCACTGTGGGGGACACAATTACAAGTGAGGCCACTGTTGGGGTTACTATTACTACTGGGGCAAATATAGGTGTCGCTCTTACTACTGGGGCCACTGTGGGGGACACTATTACTACTCAGACCTCTGCAGGGAACACTATTTCTACTGATGCCACTGGGGGGGTCACTATTACTACTGGGGTTGATATAGGGGACATTTTATTATTGAGGCCACTGTGGGGGTCACTATAACTACTGGGGCTGATATAGGGAACACTATTACTAGTTTAGCAACTGTTGGGGCCACTATTATTACTGGGACTGATATAAGGGACACTATTCCTACTGAGGCCACTGTGGGGGGTCACCATCACTACTGGCATGGTCAGGTGCGGCCATTACAGGCCGCTGGGAACCAGTAGCCAGGGAGCGCTGACAACAGGAAGCCTTATGGGAAGGTGAGGGGGGAGTGCCACATAGTATGAAATCAGCTGTGAAAATGCAGCTAATTGCAAGTCAATGGTTCGGATCATTATGAGGCCCCCTTCACACGATCATTTGCCTATTTGTGCACACATGCGCGGAACGTTTTTGCACAATAACCAATGTTTTTTTTTTTGCCTGCGCATCAGCATATTCTAGTGTACTGCCCAGCATTTTCATTTGTGTGCGGTAAACAAGGGCGCACCAATTTAAAGGGCTAATTAGTTGAATGAGTTCTAGGCGTGTTTTTTTCCAGCTTAATTACGCAGTTTATCATGCATCTCCCAGCATACTGACTTTGATGGGGACCTTCAGTGCGCAAATGTGCAGGAAAATAGAGTAAGCTACATTTTTGCTACATGATCAAAATGTGCATGGAAAATACGCGCATGTCAACAAACCCATTGAAATCAATGGATTCTATTGTCTGTGTATTCAGAATAAAGAATGTCAGTATCTGAATCTAGAAGTAAAACACTCAGAAATTAATAAAAATAAAATCACTAGAGACCAGAAAATTGCAAAAACGGAACAAACCTTGTACATCAGAGTTTGCTCGTGCAGCATGTTTATACAGGCAGATACATCGTCGGCTCATTCAAACGAGAAACCGTTCAGTTGTTCACAGTCATTGTATAAGGCCCCGTTCACACGGGCTTATTTGCGCATGAAAAATTTGCGCTCGCAATACATAGAGAATAGAGCCCATTGGGTTCGTTCACATGCGCCTGTTTTCCCGGGCATTTCAGTTACTCCCCAAAAAAACGCAGCATGCTGCATTTTCCTAGACACCTAAAGTCCTCATAGAAGTCAGTGGGGATGTGCGCAAAATATGCTAAAAGATGCGCAAAACACGGCGCAGAAAAAAGAACACAATTGAAACTCATTTGACTAATTATCCATTTCAAAAGGTGCAAAAAGTACAGTAAAATCTGTTCCACAAAGACACTACGCTCATGCGTGCACAAATATGCATACGCTCGTGTGAAGGGGGCCTAAGTGAATGAGAACGACAGAACGATCGTTATGTAGACCGAACGATTAGTGAACGAGCCAACGATAATTTTTATGCCTGCATAAGGCCAAATGCACACGGGCGGATTTGCATTGCAGAATCCAGAGCGGGCGTCCGCCTCCGGATTCCGCAGCAAATACCGCCCAAAGCATGCGATGGCAAAACGCAATTTCCTCTACATGAGTGGAAATAGATTGTGATTTTCTGCCCGTGGAGGACAAATCTCAATATGCTGCGATTCTGTGCGGATTCCGCATGGACGGCTTCTGTTGAAGTCAATGGAAGCCTGTCGACTCATGGCCCTTCCGCAATCATCATTACAGAAAGGTTGCAGGATCCGCGACATTGCCTAGCGACGGCGCGGCATTAGCTGTATTGTGCATGTACGCTTGCCTGCCGGCCGCAACATCTGCAATACAGAAGAACCCGGACAGGTACGCAGGGGTCACCGGTCGGATCCTGCACGCGGAATCTGATCCGTCCATGTGCATTCGGCCTTACACGAACGACACGCAAGAGGTGAACAATTAGCGTTTGTCGTTGGCCGTGTTTAGACTGAACAATTCTGCTCGTTTGAACGATTTTCTTGAACGACAATCGTCTGTGTAAAGGGGCCATAACCGTACAACCCCGCGGATCGCATTTGTGACATCATTTAAAATGCCTCTGGATCACTGCAACAATGTCCGTAATATGTTCCCTCATCCTGATCCGCAGCACCCAAGTGGTACGCCCTACTTAGGGTGGTTTCACACCTGCACCCCCGGTTCCGCTTACTTGCTCTGTTTGGGGAGCAGGAAAGGTGAATCTCCATGGGCAAATGGCTCCAACTCAGAACGGAACCAAACAGCTTCGAACGGCCCCCTTTGATTATAATGGGGTCCACCAACTTTCCGCCCAGCTGTCCCACTTTTGGACATGCAGCGCTTTTTCTTCTGGTTCTGCCGTTCCTGCGGTCCGGCTGTTTCCTTGCCCATCGCCGATGAAACCGGTACTTCATGAAGTCTCCAGCTCTGCCTATTGGAAACAGCATACGCTCCCAGCGTCACTGCACTTGTGCCGCCTTGTGCATGCGCGATGACTCTTGCCTGGCGAGACGGATGACTGCTAAGCTCCGCCCCTCATGTACTGATCACATGATGCTGACATCACACAGGTCCTACTGCAGTGTAGCCGGTTCTGGTCCCTGCTGATCCCTCAGGTAAGAGGCGGCGGAGGGTCTTGTGGGGAGGTCAGATATGTTTCATGTGGTTATTACTTCAATAAAGGGAGAAATCTGCTGCAAAATGCATGAAGGCCACAGAGGACTTGTAGTGCAGTGGATGGCGGTGATGGATTGGGCGGTGGTGAGTAGTGGATCACGCGGGGCCGATAATCTATGGCGTATTACAGCAACAACAAAGTGGATGAGATTTTACCAAATATTCTCTATTTCTACTGGGGTCACCACAGGGAACATTTTTTAAACTGCGTCCGCCATGGGGAACAGTAGAGTGCGCCTGCTACAGAGAACACCATTTGGATTATGCCCACCACGGGGGACACCGTTTGGACTGCGCCCGACACGGGGTACACCGTTCTGACTGCGCCCGATACGGGGGACACCGTTTGGACTGCGCCCGACACGGGGGACACCGTTTGGACTGCGCCCGACACGGGGGACACCGTTTGGCCTGCGCCCGACACGGGGGACACCGTTTGGCCTGCGCCCGACACGGGGGACACCGTTTGGCCTGCGCCCGACACGGGGGACACCGTTTGGCCTGCGCCCGACACGGGGGACACCGTTTGGCCTGCGCCCGCCACGGGGGACACCGTTTGGCCTGCGCCCGCCACGGGGGAGACCGTTTGGCCTGCGCCCGCCACGGGGGAGACCGTTTGGCCTGCGCCCGCCACGGGGGAGACCGTTTGGCCTGCGCCCGCCACGGGGGAGACCGTTTGGCCTGCGCCCGCCACAGGGGAGACCGTTTGGCCTGCGCCCGCCACGGGGGAGACCGTTTGGCCTGCGCCCGCCACGGGGGACACCGTTTGGCCTGCGCCCGCCACGGGGGACACCGTTTGGCCTGCGCCCGCCACGGGGGACACCGTTTGGACTGCGCCCGCCATGGTGGACACTGCTTGGATTGCACCTGCTTGGGGGGGACACTGTTTGGACTGCACCCGCCGTGGGGGACGCTGTTTGGAATGCGTCAGCATTGGGTAGACACTATTTGGAATATGCCTGCCTCGGGGGGACACTGTTTGGACTGCACCCGTCACGAGGGACACTGTTTGAACTGCGCCTGCTACGGGAGATGCTGTTTGGACTGCGCTTGCCACGGTGGGCACTGTAACTACTGGGGCAAACACTGGGAACACTGTGTAGACTGCATCTACAACGGGGAACACTGGATTGCGCCTGCCATAAAGGACATCATTTGGACTATGCCCGCCACAGGGGGATACTGGCTAGCAGCTGCCGCCCGGGACGCTGTTTGTACTGGGCCTACCACCGTGGTACGCTGTTTGGACTGGGCCTGCCGCCGGGGTACGCTGTTTGGACTGCGCCTGCCGCCCGGGTACGCTGTTTGGACTTCCGCTGCCGCCGGTGTTTGCTGTTTGGACTGCACCTGCCACGAGGATCAGTGTTTGGACTGCGCTTGTCTCGGTGGGCATGTTACTACTGGGGCCACCACAGAGAACACTGTGTAGACTGCGTCTGCCATAGCGGACACTGTGTGGACTACACCCACCACGGGGGACGGTGGAATGTGCTCTTCAAATGGGAACTCTGGACCATGTTCACCATGTGGGGAAAACTGTTTGGACCACGCCTGCCACGTGGGGAGTTTGTTTGGACCGACGCTGTTTGGACTGGACGTGCCACCGGGGACGCTGTTTGGACTGGGTCTGCCGCCGGGGATGCTGTTTGGACTGGGCCTGTCATTGGGGACGCTGTTTGGACTGGGCCTGCCGCGGGTGTACGCTGTTTGGACTGGGTCTGCCGCAGGGGTAAGCTGTTTGGACTGGGCCTGCCACCGGGGTACCCTGTTTGGACTGGGCCTGCCGCCGCTGACGCTGTTTGGACTGGGACTGCCGCCGGGGTACGCTGTTTGGACAGGGCCTGCCGCCGGGGTTCGCTGTTTGGACTGGGCTTGCCACCCAGGTACGCTGCTTGGACTGGGCCTGCCTCCGGGGTACGCTGTTTGGACTGGGCCTGCTGCCGAGGTACGCTGTTTGGACTGGGCCTGCCGCCAAGCTACGCTGTTTGGACTGGGCCTGCCGCCAAGGTACGCTGTTTGGACTGGGCCTGCCGCCAAGGTACGCTGTTTGGACTGGGCCTGCCGCCAAGGTACGCTGTTTGGACTGGGCCTGCCGCCGGGGTACGCTGTTTGGACTAGGCCTGCCACGGTGGACACTGCTTGGATTGCACCTGCCTCGGGGGGACACTGTTTGGACTGCACCCGTCACGAGGGACACTGTTTGTACTGCGCCTGCCACGGGGGATGCTGTTTGGACTGCGCTTGGCACGGTGGGCACTGTAACTACTGGGGCAAACACTGGGAACACTGTGTAGACTGCATCTACAACGGGGAACACTGGACTGCGCCTGCCATAAAGGACATCATTTGGACTATGCCCGCCACAGGGGGATACTGGCTAGCACCTGCCGCCCGGGACGCTGTTTGTACTGGGCCTGTCGCTGGGGTACGCTGTTTGGACTGGGCCTGCCGCCGGGGTACGCTGTTTGGACTGGGCCTGCCGCTGGGGTACGCTTTTTGGACTGGGCCTGCCGCCGGGGTACGCTGTTTGGACTGGGCCTGCCGCCGGGGTACGCTGCTTGGACTGGGCCTGTCGCCGGGGTACACTGTTTGGACTGGGCCTGCCGCCGGGGTACGCTGTTTGGACTGGGCCTGCCGCCGGGGTATGGTTTTTGGACTGGGCCTTCCGCCGGGGTACGCTTTTTGGACTGGGCCTGCCGCCGGGGTACGCTGTTTGGACTGGGCCTACCGCCGGGGTACGCTGTTTGGACTGGGCCTGCCGTGGGGGTACGCTGTTTGCACTGGGCCTGCCGTGGGGGTACGCTGTTTGGACTGGGCCTGCCGCTGGGGTACGCTGTTTGGACTGGGCCTGCCGCAGGGGTACGCTGTTTGGACTGGGCCTGCCGCCGGGGTACGCTGTTTGGACTGGGCCTGCCGCGGGGCTACGCTGTTTGGACTGGGCCTGCCGCCGGGGTACGCTGTTTGGACTGGGCCTGCCGCCGGGGTACGCTGTTTGGACGGGGCCTGCCGCCGGGGTACGCTGTTTGGACTGGGCCTGCCGCGGGGTTACGCTGTTTGGACTGGGCCTGCCGCCGGGGTACGCTGTTTGGACTGGGCCTGCCGCCGGGGTACGCTGTTTGGACGGGGCCTGCCGCCGGGGTACGCTGTTTGGACTGGGCCTGCCGCCCGGGTATGCTGTTTGGACTCGGCTTGCCGCCCGTGTACGCTGTTTGGACTTTGGCTGCGACCGGTGTATGCTGTTTGGATTGCGCCTGCCACGGGGATCAGTGTTTGGACTGTGCTTGCCTCGGTGGGCATGTTACTACTGGGGCCACCACAGAGAACACTGTGTAGACTGCGTCTGCCATAGCGGACACTGTGTGGACTACACCCACCACGGGGGACGGTGGACTGTGCTCTCCAAATGGTTACTCTGGACCATGTCCACCATGTGGGGAAAACTGTTTGGACCACGCCTGCCACGTGGAGACTTTGTTTGGACCGTGCTTTTCACGGTGGACAGTGTTTTTGACCACGTCCACTACAGGAACACTGGACAACAGCGGTGTACGTTGTTTGGACTGGGCCAGCCGCTGGGGTACGCGGTTTGGACTTGGTCTGCCGCCATGGTACGCTATTTGGACTGGGCCTGCCACCGGGGTACGCTGTTTGGACTGGGCTTGCCGCGGGGGTACGCTGTTTGGACTGGGCCCACCACTGGGGACTCTGTTTGGACTGCGCCCGCCACGGGGGACACTGTTTGGACTGCGCCCGCCATGGTGGACACTGATTGGATTGCACCTGCTTTGGGGGGACAGTGTTTGGACTGCACCCGCCACGGGGGACGCTGTTTGGAATGCGTCAGCATTGGGTAGACACTGTTTGGACTATGCCTGCCTCGGGGGACACTGTTTGGACTGCGTCTGCCTTGCGGGGACACTGATTGGACTGCGCCTGCCACGGGAGACGCTGTTTGGACTGCGCTTGCCACGGTGGGCACTGTTACTACTGGGACCAACACTGGGAACACTGTGTAGACTGCATCTACCACGGGGAACACTGGACTGCGCCTGCCATGAAGGACATCATTTGGACTACGCCCGCCACAGGGGGATACTGGTTAGCACCTGCCGCCGGGGACGCTGTTTGGACTGGACCTGCCACCGGAGACGCTGTTTGGACTGGGCCTGCCGCCGGGCTACGCTGTTTGGACTGGGCCTGCCGCCGGGCTACGCTGTTTGGACTGGGCCTGCCGCCGGGCTACGCTGTTTGGACTGGGCCTGTCGCCGGGGTACGCTGTTTGGACTGGGCCTGCCGCCGGGGTACGCTGTTTGGACTGGGCCTGCCGCCAGGGTACGCTGTTTGGACTGGGCCTGCCGCCAGGGTACGCTGTTTGGACTGGGCCTGCCGCCGGGGTACGCTGTTTGGACTGGGCCCCCGAACGGGGACACTGTTTGGACTGCGCCCGCCACGGGGGACACTGTTTGGACTGCGCCCGCCACGGTGGACACTGCTTGGATTGCACCTGCTTTGGGGGGACACTCTTTGGACTGCACCCGCCACGAGGGACACTGTTTGGAATGCGTCAGCATTGGGTAGACACTGCTTGGACTATGCCTGCCTCGGGGGGACACTGTTTGGACTGCACTCGTCATGAGGGACACTGTTTGAATTGCACCTGCCACGGGAGATGCTGTTTGGACTGCGCTTGCCACGGTGGGCTCTGTTACTACTGGGGCCAATACTTGGGACACTGTGTAGACTGCATCTACCACGGGGAACACAGGACTGCGCCTGCCATGAAGGACATCATTTGGACTACGCACGCCACAGGAAGATACTAGCTAGCACCTGCCGCCGGGGACGCTGTTTGGACTGGACCTGGCGCCGGAGACGCTGTTTGGACTGGGCCTTCCGCCGAGGCACGCTGTTTGGACTGGGCCTGCCGCAGGGGTACGCTGTTTGGGACTGGTCCTGCCGCGGGGTACGCTGTTTGGACTGGGCCTACCGCCGGGGTAGGCTGTTTGGACTGGGCCTGCCGCCGGGGTAGGCTGTTTGGACTGGGCCTGCCGCCGGGGTAGGCTGTTTGGACTGGGCCTGCCGCCGGGGTAGGCTGTTTGGACTGGGCCTGCCGCCGGGGTAGGCTGTTTGGACTGGGCCTGCCGCCGGGGTAGGCTGTTTGGACTGGGCCTGCCGCCGGGGTAGGCTGTTTGGACTGGGCCTGCCGCTGGGGTAGGCTGTTTGGACTGGGCCTGCCGCTGGGGTAGGCTGTTTGGACAGGGCCTGCAACCGGGGTAGGCTGTTTGGACTGGGCCTGCAACCGGGGTGCGCTGTTTGGACTGGGCCTGCCGCCGGGGTACGCTGTTTGGACTGGGCCTGCCGCCGGGGTACGCTGTTTGGACTGGGCCTGCCGCCGGGGTACGCTGTTTGGACTTCGCCTGCCGACGGGGTACGCTGTTTGGACTGCGCCTGCCACGGGGATCAGTGTTTGGACTGTGCTTGCCTCGGTGGGCATGTTACTACTGGGGCCACAGACAACACTGTGTAGACTGCGTCTGCCATAGCGGACACTGTGTGGACTACACCCACCACGGGGGACGGTGGACTGTGCTCTCCAAATGGGAACTCTGGACCATGTTCACCATGTGGGGAAAACTGTTTGGACCACGCCTGCCACGTGGGGAGTTTGTTTGGACCGTGCTTGTCACGGTGGACAGTGTTTTTGACCACGTCCACTACGGGAACACTGGACAACACCTGCCATGTGTGGACTCTGTTTGGACCATGCTTGTCACAGTGGACACTGTTTGGACTGTGTCCACCACGAGGGCGCACTGCTTAGACTGCGCCCGCCACATGGGGACTGTGTTTGGACTGAGCTTTCCACGGAGACTCACAAAAACCTTTGTTCAAGATTTGGTATTTCTAGTTTTATGCTAAAGAAGAAAGACAAAGCTGCATTCTTAGAAACAGGCCTCTTGTCTTCTGTTTGATATAGATATTTTCTGCAGAACATTCCAACTGTTTCTCCTAAAAGAGTTTCTATGTATTCTAACCAAAAATTCTTTAAGGCACAAATAATAATAAAATAGCTTAAAGGGGTTGTCCCGCGCCGAAACGGTTTTTTTTTTTTTTTTCAATAGCCCCCCCGTTCGGCGCGAGACAAACCCGATGCAGGGGTTAAAAAAGAAAACGGGATAGTACTTACCTGAATCCCCGCGCTGCAGTGACTTCTTACTTACCTGGTGAAGATGGCCGCCGGGATCTTCTCCCTCGGTGGACTGCAGGTCTTCTGTGCGGTCCATTGCCGATTCCAGCCTTCTGATTGGCTGGAATCGGCACGTGACGGGGCGGAGCTACAAGGAGCCGCTCTCCGGCACGAGCGGCCCCATTCAGAAAAGAAGAAGACAGGACTGCGCAAGCACGTCTAATCTGGCGATTAGACGCTGAAAATTAGACGGCACCATGGAGACGAGGACGCTAGCAACGGAACAGGTAAGTGAATAACTTCTGTATGGCTCATAATTAATGCACAATGTACATTACAAAGTGCATTAATATGGCCATACAGAAGTGCATAACCCCACTTGCTTTCGCGGGACAACCCCTTTAAGACAAAATGGTTAATACTTTTGTCATTTCCCTGACATGGCCCACCTACCTCCATTCACAGTAATATGGAACAATAGGGATGTCCATATTGCGAATATCCCTTTAAAATATATAGTGAAGGTTCTGAGGACCTATTTCTTTCAATCCTCAATAAATGAAGTTCTGTATTACACACATGATGATGTTTCCTGTATGAAGCGTGGTACTTGGGCTGAGGTCGCGTGTTGCCCTCGGGAAGGGGACTGGTGAGTGCAGCCGTGACCCATGACAGCTTTACCCTCCCAGCTCCTCCGTGTGGGCCTCGTGTCCTGAGTAGACCCTCTGGGTCACCACACAAGCGTCTTGCAACTTCCGTAAACTACAATGGAGAAAACTGCATGCTTATGTCAGGGTAATATTTCTAAGTACAGCGCCAATCAGGCCCACCCCACTTGCCCCGCTGCCGGCGGAAAGAAGAAAACACCACACGGAGGTCTGGTATAGTTTCTCACACGGGGACATGACTGCGCTCTCCTTTATTACCGATTACATGAGATCTTATACCCTTTTGTCCCATCACCAGGAATGGGTGATGGGCTCATAACCATATATGGGAAGTCCGGATTTCCGGCCTGAGACAGTGAAAGTTCAGATGCATAGTTAAACGGTCTTTATCTTGATATGGGCCTCTGGCTTATGTACAGAAAATCACGTATTTAATTAACTCCAGTGCAAAGAATCACCCACTCAATTCTAAGAAAGCGGCTTAAGCATGCATTCTTCGTATCTCTTTCCTCCTCCACTTTAACCTTCATCCAGTATCTTTTGGACATTCTTCCTCTGTTTGCCTTGCAAAGCATCTTGGCATATCTGATGTAAGGCGACATATAAGTTTTTCTCTTTTTAACTTTGAATAGAACTTGCATACAGGTATTAAAGCATAAAGAACATATGGCAATATATACATATACCCTCACACTTAGAAGGAAACTTCTTACTCATATTGTCCTTTCAGGAGCACAAAATGGGTGTCAAGGGACCCCATTTTCCTGATGTATGGAGGACCTAGTGATAGCTTCGCAGTACATTGTTAGTACTTGCTCTTTCCTTCAACTGAGGTATCTGTCACTTCTCTTTGCTACATATAAGCACAAGCATACAGACAAGCATTTATGTCACAGGATAGTTGGGGGCTTCATGAAATAGAATTGCAGCCCGCATGAGACCCATAGCCTGTAGTTTATGCACCCCTAATTTAGAGTCTCTCCTGTTTTTATAAAGGTGCTGACAGTACTAGAACCCTCCAGTTCATCCAGCTTTCTCTTGTTTATATCTATAAAGGTCAGTTTCCTGAGTGACCCACCAAGGATGGACAGAGACAGGAAAGAGATTACCAAAAAAATATTAAACTTCACCTTGGAGATCATCTACCTGCTGACCGGAGAGGTAAGCTTTTTAAAATTTCTATCATCTTTATTGTATTATGTAACAAGTCAGACTAAGGGAAGAGAAAATCCATTATAGGAAGTAATAGGAACAATCCAGTGTCGAGTATAACGGCTTCCAGACCTTCCAAGTGAAGGAGAACTAAAGAATTGAACAGCAGAGAATGTGAAGATCGGCCACCAATATGGTCAGTTCTGTATGGTGGTAACCAATGAGCTAATAGTAATGTTGTAGAAGCAATGAGAATGGTAAGTAGGCTTGTTGTTGGCGAAGGAAAGGGCAGCCAGCAACCAGCAGGATCACATATGCATGGTGCTTTAAGAAATCTGGATCCATCTGACCAGATGATATTTTTCCGCTGCTCAGTGATACAATTTTTGCACTCATTTGCCCACTAGAGTCTGTTTTTCTTGGACAGCAATGGTGCTCAAAGTGTCCTTCTGCTGTTATAGCCCATCTGTGCTAAGAAACGAGGAGCTGAGCATTTGGATACATTAGTTGGATGAAAGATGAAAATGGTGAATTTGTTAAGAATGATGTTGAGAAGGCCGAACTTTTAAATTCCTATTTTGTATCTGTTTTCTCTCAGAAAGTAGATAGAACATCAACTGATCTTCCCTGTGCTATTGGGGGAATAAAATAATGCAGGCTATCTATAAGCAGAGAGATGGTGAGGGAAGACATACCTAACTTAAATGAATTCAAGTCGTCAGGTCCAGGGTAACCTAGAGACTTGAATTCTTTTAAGTAAAATATTTTCCAATATTGCTTCTAACCTTAGTTTTCTTCCCTTCTTTTAACCTATATTTAAAGATTTCTATCATGTTCCCTCTTTCCATTCCTTATCCCAGGTTATACAGATTAAATTTCTTAAGTCTTTCCTGACCAGTTTTATGTGCTCTTCGACCATTTTTCTATCTTGTCTTTGGACTCATTCTATTTGATCAATATCTTCTTGTAGGTGAGGTCTCCTGAACTGCACACAGTATTAGAGATGAAGTCTCATTAGAGCTCTATACAATGGAATCACAATTTTGCGCTTTCTACTGATGGAGGAATACTGGGTTCAGTCCTATACATGTCTCTTTCCATACACAGGATTACGCAATAGTGAAGAAGACATCGGGTGACGGTGCAACTCCCAACAGCCATCTCCATGAGTCAGGAGGATGGAGCAGGAGCCAGAGCCCCATCACAGAGGCTCCTCCTCACTTACCAATACATGAGCAAAAGATCCTAGAACTTACCAACAAGATCACTGAGCTGCTGACTGGAGAGGTGACACTGCTGGGAATGCTGTTATACAGTAACTTCACTAGAGGAGTCTGGGTAATGACGTTATCATTGTGTTGTCAGGTTACTATAAGGTGTCAGGATGTCACTATCTATTTCTCCATGGAGGAGTGGGAGTATATAGAAGGACACAAGGATCTGTACAAAGATGTCATGATGGAGAACCACAAGCCTTTGATATCACAAGGTATGAAGATATAGATACTGTACATATTTTTATAATCTAATTATTTGTCGTCTTTATTTTTTAAAAGGGTTGCCTAGTTTTAAACTATTGATGACCTATCCTCAGGATAGGCAATCAATAAATGAAGAGTAGGGGTCTTCTGCCTGTCAACCCAACCAATCAGCTGTTCCCTGGGCTGGTGCTTGATGCTGATGTATGCGGGAAGCACACAACTCTTTTCCTACTGCCATGGCTGGACTGGGTATTACAGGCCAAGTTACCATTCACTTCCCATTTTTGCTATCCAAGGCAGGCACTAGAAGCCATGTTTAAGCCTTATTACCATCATGTGCAGTGCATTCACAGTCAGCAGGAGGTTACTGCACCCCATTGGTAACCCCTGCAATGCGATTGGGGGTGTTGATGGGATAGCATGGCAGCCCAAAGACGACTAAAGGCTCCCAGTACTTCCGTATGTAGAGGTCTATCAAGCCCGGCCTGTGCACTAAAAATTGCACAAGTGTTGAAATTATTGCAAGTTCAAGTCCTCTATGAGGATAAAAAAAGTGTAAAAAAAAATTAAAAAATCAATAAAACCCTTTTCCCATTTTCCCCATAAAGTCTAAACATTCTTTAAAAACCCACATAGTTGGTATCACCATGTACGTAAATGTCCAAATTGTTAAAATACCACAATACTTATCCCGCACAGTAAATGCTGCAAAAAAGAAATGTTAAACGTTTTCCATATATTATATGGTACATTAAATGGTACCATTAAAAAAACAACTCATCCCACAAAAAACAAGCCCTCATACAGGTATGCTAATACAAAACTTAAAAATGTATGGCTCTTTGAAGGTGGGAACGTAAAAAAAAATACAAAAATGAAAATTCTCTGATCCTAAAGGGGTTATATGACAAAGTTATAGGCAGTCCAGATCTGTGGCACATGTGATTTGGTGGAAGATCCAGCCAATCAGCATAGACATTTCACTGCGAAAAGCCACATAGATTTCACTGTAAGTCGTCATGGTTTTTATTATATGGCTTTGGCCCCGTAGTTGTTTCAGGTGAAGCACCCATTACACATTACATTTTCGTACATACAAATATATTGTACTTGCACTCAGAAACCCCTTTTTAGGTCACCTTTATAGTACTTGATAGGACCCATGTTTCTTTAAAATAGCCTGAATTCTAATTGGAGGGGATTCAGAAAGAACGAAGTGCTAGAAGCCTTTCATTACAAATTTTGACTGATACAGAGTAAAAAAAAAATCTTGTTATTTGTATACCGCCAACTTATTCCGCAGCACTTTTGGTTAATTTATTTATTACCCCCTACCAATCTAAGTACTTATTTTACCGACCTCAGAAGGATGGAAGGCTGAGTCAACCTTGAGCTGGCTACCTGAATCATGTGGGGATTGAGCTTGCAACCTTCAGGTCATGAGTGCGAGCTTAGGGCTGCATTTTAGCAACACACATGGCTCAAAGTGAGGTTATCCCATTATATCCTACAGACACTCTACAATATTGAGATTTGAAGACTGTAGCCTATGTACTATAGAGACCTGGTTGTCATGTCCATGAATTAATTCAGTGAGAGATGTGTGCTTCATCTCATGGCGGGGTGCTTTCTTTACAACAGTTTCAGAAAAATGCCATGTATTTTAGTCACATGCTTTTTAGCAGAAAATGCCACATCAAAATGTTTGCTGCAAATCATTATGGCAATATTAAATGGGCTACAGTGTGTTTCAGGGTTTACTTGCATCTTCTGGAGCCCTGGGACGCAGCTGGCTGCCGCCATCGGCAGTGAATTTTGGGTAGACAGCCCGGTGGAAGCATGGGACCACTGTGGCCAATCAGAGGTCACAGCATCCCTATTGACACTCCTTGCATCAGCACTCATATCCTGGGGGCCATGATGCCAGGAGTTTGGGGACATAACACTGCGGCCTCTACCCAATACCAGCAGCAGCTGCGTACCGCAGCTCCAGGAGAGGTGATCATACCCTCATTTTTTATTCTAGACAGAGTCCAGCTGGGAGACGGGGTTTTGTTCTAATGAGATAAGCTAGACCAAGGCCTTGATTAGATTGTTCATCTAGATAGGTCCCCTTTAATGCAATTTAACATATCACCAACTTGGAACTGGTGACACCAATGGCATGTAGAGAACAATAATTTAAATAGTATGCCAACGTATTTTTTAAGTTAGTAGATGACAAGTTAGTAGATGACATAGCTGACATCATCCATCTCACCAGTTAATCAAAGAGAGGACAGCCAGAGATTGAAAGGCAGTCCGGGCTCGCCTGTCAGACCACCCGGCATTCATTTATAGACAGAGCGGTTAGATTAAACCTTACTTTTACCAGTTATGCAAGCTGTAAGTAGAAAACAATCAGCTGGTCTGCTCTCTTATTTAGTGTTCCCTTCGTGCCATTGGTGTCGCTAACTCCATGCTAGAGATATATAAAGAAGGGATTGAACACTTTTCATTCCTGCTACATCCAATTCTAATTTTGGCTCAAATTTAATTAAAAGAAGTTTTCCCAGTTTAATAGGAATGTTTTAAATTTGTTTACTTTTCTAGTTAGAATTAAAATCTGATTTAGTCATTTTCTTTTTTGTCCAACAGAAAATCCCAACAAGAGTTCTGATGGAATCTTCATGTCATCACTAAATTATAATGTAGAAGATGAAAATATGGTGCAGAGCTCTTCAGGAGAAAATGTTGTTCCCCTACATGTACATCCAGAACTTGACAGTACAGATCTATCATATCATTCCCCTAATCACAAGAAACTTTCTGCTCAATCTCAGAATTTTACCACAACTGCAGGCCACACACAGGATAAAAGGTTCCAATGTAGTGAATGTGGAAAATGGTTTAAAAAAAAGTCAGGTCTTGTTACACACAGCAAAATACACACAGGGAAGAAACCTTCTTCATATTCAGAAGGTGGGAAAGGTTTTGCTGATAAACCAAATCCTCTTGTACATGAGAGAAGTCACACAGGAGAGAAGCCGTATTCATGTTTAGAATGTGGAAAATCATTTTCCAAAAAATGTAAACTTATTAGACATGAGAAAATTCACAGAGAAAAGAAACCGCATTCATGTTTAGAATGTGGGAAATCGTTTCCAAAAAAGTATAAACTTATTAGACATGAGAAAGTTCACACAAGAAAGAAGAAGCCGCATTCATGTTCAGAATGTGGGGAAAATTTTACATCAAAAGCAGAGCTTGTTAGACATGAGGGAATTCACACAAGCAAAGGGAAACAATTTTCATGTGTAGAATGTGGGAAATTTTTTGCATATCAATCAAGTGTTGCTAGACACGAGAAAAATCACAGACGAGGGACGCAATCTTCATGCTCGGAAAGTGGGAAATATTTAACAGAAGAACCAGATGGCATAAATAGGAGACGAAAGAAGCTTTATTCATGCTCACAATGTGGGATGTGGTTAAGAGATAAATCAGATCTTGTTAGACATGAGGGAACTCACACAAGTAAAGGAAAACCATTTTTATGTTCACAATGTGGAAAATGTTTTGCATATAAATCAGAGCTTGCTAGACATGAGGGTGTTCATACATGAGGAGGAAAAGCATTTTCATGTTGAGAATGTAATAAATGTTTTGCATATCAATCAAATGTTTTTGTAGACACAAGAAAATGTACATAGGAGGGATGCAATTTTCGGGTTCAGAAAGTGGAAAATGTTTTAAAAAAAACTCAGATGGTGTTGCACTTGAGAGAATTTAAAATGAGAACATGGTTAAACAAAGTCTTGCTTAGTTTTACCAATGCACAGAAGCCTATATAGGGTAGGCCATTGACTGTTGATTTGTCAGGTCCTCTTTTTGCTCTTCTGTGTTAACTGTTTTTTCTTATAATAGATGTCTATTGGACCATAAATTGCTAAACAAAAAATTAACAGACACCAACCTCTTCTGTGGCTTAAAGTGAATGAGCCGCTGCTGGTTTTTAGGCCAGCTGAAACTGAACAACCGGCAAGAACCTCATGATTCTCACTCGTCGTTGGCCCTTGTTTACAATGAATGATTATGGTTCAGTTTCTCTTATTTGAACGACTTTCTGAACAATAATTGTTCTGTCTAAATGGGGCATTAGTCATAATTCTGATTGTAACCCTATTTAAAAAACTGTGCTAACCTGAAGAGGGCCGTACACGCAAAGCCTCCTAGAAATATTGATGTCTTGGCAAGTTTTTGTATTTGAGGTTCTGATATGCTTTTAAAGAAGGACAAGGAGTTAAATCTAGCGCAATTTTATTAAGAGAATGAGCTGCAATACAGTTGCATATAGTGAGATTGCGTATACTTTTATTAATATACGTACATCATCAAGAAGCCTTGCAAACATTATCTGGCTGGACAACAGTTGGGGAAGCGCCAACAAAAACAGAGAACCCCTTCGGAAGCAAATCTCAACACCGTGATAGACATGTCCACTCATTGGCACAATTGGGACCCTTCCAACTGTTTACACAGTAAAAAATATTTTACACAACCTAGTAAACAACGTGTGTGCACTGTCCGTGCTTACGCGTTATCAGTCTGAAACACACATAGTCTGGAGTGGACAACCATCAAATACATGTAAGACAGAATAATAAGACTTATTCCCAGTCCATGATGGCAGACTACAAAATTCAGTGAGCAAGTATGGAGGTATACAAGTTCCATATGATGGCCTGTGCTTATCCCTCCACATTTGCTGTAATTGAGCCTCTAGATCGTTCAAACTTGTAGGTGCAGCATGCGAGAAGCGGCCCATAGCCGAAGACATGGCAGGGTAGATAAAGACCTTGTCACAGGTGGCTCTACCATCTCCTCCCCTGAGGTTAGCTCGGAACCCGTCCACGTTACTGCTGGGAAGGTCACTGGGGAAAGGGCAAAAAGCAGTTACCTTGCAGTTCGTTGTCACGCGTTACGCCACCTTTCCATCCTCTGTGGTGAATCCTGAAGATGTAATAAACAGTCCTCACACAGGGATAAATTTCTGAGCAAAACCAGGAATGGTCGGTAGAACTCGTTTATGAAATTTAGCATATATCTATATTATACTTCAACACTATATTACAAGTTCGACACTATGGAGCAATTCCAGCAACCTCATTGGTTCTGATTCCCAATTCCAGCAACCTGATTGGTTGTTTGGCTTGTCTCATTCAACCTCATTGGTTGTTTGGGTTCCCTGATTAGTGCCGAACTTCAGTGTAATATAGATATATATGCGTCCAGGGCAAGTAGTCGGCCATCGCTCAGCTTCTTCCATTTTGGACTCTCGTTGACACAGCACAGTTTCTCCTACTCACTAAAAGTTTCTCTATACTTGTTGCATGCTAACTCATTTTGCACTATCCCTAAGGGTGCCTTTCCACTAGTGTTTTTTTAACGCTGCGATATTGCTGCGTTTTTTTAACGCGATTGTCAACAAGACTTTCTAATGTTAAAAACGCATCACAAGTTTGTGCGAAGCGTTTTTAACATTAGAAAGTCCCATTGACAATCGCGTTAAAAAAACGCAGCGTTATTATAAACACATATATGAAACATGGTCACGACGCACAACATGATACATTTCCCAGACATAACCCAGACGTTAACCCATTCAGTACTGCAGAAGTGCAATACGCATCAAATACATACATATAGAAGACACTGACAACACAATTGCACAAAACAAATACATTTATACTTATGGAGGGGCCCCGTTAACTCTAGGCCACTACATAGGCTGTGGAAGTTGTTGTACCAGATTGTCCCATACATGTTCTATTGGTGATAAATCTGATGACCGGGCAGCCACAGAAGTGTGACAATGTTGTGGAGACATTTTTGTGACACCTTGTGCTGCCGAGCATTATCCTGCTAAAAAATGCCTCTTGCAAGCCGTCATGAGAGGAACACACGTGTCTGCAGGATGTCCTGAACATATCACTGAGCTGTCATTGTCCCTCCTACCACTACTAGGGGTGACCGACTGTCGTATGCGTTGGCCCCCAAACCATCACAGCAGCAGTAGGGGGAGTGTGCTGCTCCACAGCAAAGGCAGGACCAAGGCGCTCACCCCTAGGTCTCCAGATACGAACATGGCTGTCGTCGTTAACCAAACTAAACTTGCCTTTGTTGCTGAAGACAACCCGGTTCCACAACTAAGCAGTCCAGTTTCTCATTCGTGACACCACTGCAAATGGAGGTGACGGGTGGGTGGGTGGCTGTCAAAGGCCGTACATGTAAAAGGCACATCCACACTTTAGAAAAACATAACTCTCTTATTTATCCATCGCCGTAGCTGTCCGAGGGATTGTGGTTTTTTGTGGGACGAGTTGTATTTTCCATTGGTACTATGAGTCGGGAGAGGTATCATCAGAAGAGCACCTAGAAGGTGAGTGGGGAGACTTATAAGGCCATCTATGTCCCTCTGGGAAATATATGCAAATAAGGAAGATGAACAACCTCTGCAGTGCCATCTATTGGATGGCAGAATTCCTGCAAATCAATATCCGACAGGTCTTTGGAACAATGATTGGGAATTGTGATGATGCCCCTCCCGACCCACATCATAGACCTCTCACTAGCCAAGCCAGGATCCTACTACACTGATGAGGGGCAAAAAAAACCCAAATAGCTGTCTGTGTATGGATTCAGTTTTGGTTTTCAATTCCCAGCGATTGTTCTAAAGACCTGTATAAAGGGTCACATTGATTTGCAGGAATGCTGCCATCCAAAAGGTTACGGTGCAGAGTTATTGTCCTATCTTCCTTATTTGCATACCATTAGTACTATGTAATGTACCATATAATGTACTGAAAAATTTTTTAAAAATTCTAAGGTGGGGTCTTTATTTCTACTGTGTAGAAAAATGACGTAACTTTACGACGATACCAAAATTATACATATTTTTTCCTTTTTTGGGACTTCCTGCAGTTTCAATTGGTAGCCTTTTGGATTACGTATGACTTTTTGATCGCACTTTATTACATTTTTTCTTGAATGCAGGGTGATCAAAAAGCACATTTTTGACATTTGTGTATTTTTTTGCCTACAATGTTTACCGTGCAGGATAAATACTGCTTAAGGCCGCCTGCAGACGGCCGGGTCAGATCCGTCTGCAAGAATTTTCGCAGTGGGACCCGACCCAAGCCCCTGCAGAGACCAGCGTGGCACTCACCTGCTCCCGCGGCTCCGGCTCTTTGATGTGCTGGCAGCCGACGCAGATCGGAGCCGGCGGCGAGCACCGCACAGAAATAGAGCGTGATTTCGCGCAGACAAATTGCGGCCCTCTGCCTAGGATTGCATTAAAAAACGCAATCCAATGGTAGCTTCAACGGGCGGAAATTTTGGGGAGATTTCCGTGTGCAGGGGGCCTATCTCTGACTTTTATAGATGCAGCGATACCAAATATGTTTTGGGTTTTTCATTTAGATAATTTTACTATAAATATGGCAAAGGGTGCAGTTTAACTTTTACTATATATTTTTTTTGTAATAATAAAATGATTTTTAATTTTTTTAGCCCCCATATGGGACCAGAACTTGCAGTGGTTTGATCGCTCCTACAGTATGATGTAGTATTACCACAGTATTACATTATACTGTGATCTAACAGGCAATCTATCAAGCCACGCCACAGGACCAGATGTCTTCACATAGGGGTCTATGGGACCCCTGAACTCTGCTCAGGGGAATTTAAATGCTGCTGTTGATGGCAACATTTAAAGGGTTAACAGCTCCAATCAGTGGCAGCGCTGATCACAGCTGTAGCAAGCGGGTGTCAGACGTACGAAACAGCCGACACCTGCATTGCATAGAACGGGATGGGCTCCTGATGCGCCTCCATACAAACCCCGAACCTCCATGATGTAACTGTACATCAGGGAGCGTTAAGGGGCTAACTATATGGCATATTTCCTGAAATTCGCAACTTTGAGGAAAGATTGGTTGCTATGAGCAACAGAGACAGTTTAATAAATATTGCCGGACGATTCAATCACTTCTTCTCCATACAAAGCAAAGGAGATCTGCGACGTCGGGTCACAAAACCGTCATCACAGGTCCTTCAGCCACCACTTCTCCTCATTGCTGAGCTCGGCCCCCTTATATACTGATCACATGATGGTGACATCATCACAGGTCCTTCACTCACCACTCCTCCTCACTGCTGAGCCCCACCCCCATGCACTGATCACATGACAGTGACATCATCACAGCTGTGAAGCAGATACAGAGGAGGTTGTCGATCAGTCGGACCCTTGTATTTGCAGGATATTCAGGTAAGCTGACCTCTGACCGCTTTTGTGTCCATTTTTTTGCATTATTTGCGCAATTTCTGTAATTGCATTAGAACCGTGAAGATATAGTCTTGTGTTGAGTGCAGAAACGTTACATTTAATTTGCGATTGATGTTACGCTGCGCAATGTAAGGAATGAAAACAGGAGTAGAATGTAAGAAGCTCACGTAGGACTTTTGTCACGGGTGGAAATGTTGCGGATTTGACGCACTTTTCACTGTTTGCGTTGCGCGGGGTGAAATCTGCATTAATTGACATGCTGCGAATTTAAAATGTTCCGCTGATCTATTTCCGTTGTGCATTATTTCCACAGCTCATAAAGAAGGTTTCTTGAAATCTCGTGCATGTTATCTGTACTGTAAGATCCGTGGGTTTGCAAAAGATTCGCCGCATTTACCTTCCGTGCGCACGCACCCTAAGGCCACTCTCACACATGCGTTTCGTTAAACGCCGCTCGGATTTTGAGCTGCATTTTGAAGCTGCATTTTGAACACGTGTCATAGCGTTCGTCAGAGCTTTTTAACGCACCCCATCATTATAATGGGCGATGGGGTGCGTTTAAAAAACACTGAAAAATATAACAGACGGTGCTCAAAAATCGTGGCGTTACAAATGCTGCGTTTGAGCACTGGAGTGAGAAGCCCCATTAAAATCAATGGGAGCGTTGAACCACGGTTAGCACAGCGCTTGGGACGCCACGGTATAGAGTGATGTGTGTGAGAGTGGCTGAGCGCCTGTGCAAAATGCAGTGAATAGGACCCGACACACGCGTGTTTTGCGCATATTTCCGTCATGCAAGAAATTGCACAGCATGCTCTATTTAAGCAGGGAAAGAGCACATATTGAACTAATTACACTAATTGCCCATTTTTTATAAATAGGAGCGTTGTTGCGTGTTTTATTGTGCGCCTCATTCGTGCATACAAAAAGTACAGGAAAGCACGCACTTGAGTGCACAAATATGCAACGCCCATTGCGCAATTGTGCTTAAAGAGGTTGTCCCGCGCCGAAACTGGTTTTTTTTTTTTTTCAACCCCCCCCGTTCGGCGCGAGACAACCCCGATGCAGGGGTTAAAAAAGAACACCGGAGAGTGCTTACCCGAATCCCCGCGCCCCGGTGACTTCTTACTTACCTGCTGAAGATGGCCGCCGGGATCATCTCCCTCGGTGGACCGCAGAGCTTCTGTGCGGTCCATTGCCGATTCCAGCCTCCTGATTGGCTGGAATCGGCACGTGACGGGGCGGAGCTACACAGAGCCGGCATCCAGCACGAGCGGCCCCATTGAGGAAAGAAGAAGACCCGGACTGCGCAAGCGCGTCTAATTTGGCCATTAGACGCCGAAAATTAGACGGTCTCCATGGAAACGAGGACGCTAGCAACGGAGCAGGTAAGTGAAAAACTTCTTATAACTTCTGTATGGCTCATAATTAATGCACAATGTACATTACAAAGTGCATTAATATGGGTATACAGAAGTGTATACCCCCACTTGCTGCCGCGGGACAACCCCTTTAAGGTCAGATTCACAGGAATGAGTTTGTGCAGCATTTGGCAGGGCTGGACAGCTTTCTGTGTATGGAGGCGACTCAACTCTCCCCCAACTGATGTCAGGGAAAAGAAGGGATGTTGAATTTTACAGGCCGTTCCTTTTGTTCCCTAGGAGATAAGCCGACACCAAAGGTGTCTAGTGTTGGCTTACCTCCCTCTATACACAATCATTTGTCCAACAGGCTTTATTCCTACCAGTAATTGAAGTCCATAATGACAGCACCCATACTCTTCCTCCCATAGTTTGTATTTCTACTTTGTGATACGGTTGATACATTGTATCCATCCTGCTGTAGTAATGAGGGAAATACTAGCGGGTGGATGCGGGCTGGGTTTTTTAATAGCTTTGTATTCCTGCCCCTTCAGAGGTCAACCCTTTGTGGTGCTGTCATGATAGACTCCCTGAAATCCAAACACTGGTAGGACTAATTCCTATTCTTTCTTTTTTGTTAACTGTAATCCCTTTTTTACCCCTTTGCGACTGCCGACGAAATTTACACCGCTGCTTCCTGGGCGTTGTGCAGCAGCAACATAAATTTCAGTTCTGCTGTCAGCGGGCAACTGCAGTCATCCACAGCAGGTAAGACATCAGAAACTGTCTATAACTAACAGTCTGTTTGGATGCATTCATTGGGATTTGATTGGGTCAGGTTCTGATAAGTTCATCAGTGACAGCCAATCACAGCACTTTGATTTAGTAACAGACCTCCCTGGCATGTCAGTGCTGTAAGGGTGAGATCCGAACAGAGAGAAGGAGAACAGAGTATGGCCCTCTGCACACTGCAGAGCCGGGTTCCAAATGCTTAATCCTGCAGCCGAATCCGGCACTGCTAGCAGCGGCGTCCACACGTCCCTGATAAGCTTCTTTTTTCTTCTGTACTGTCGATGGTCGGCACAGTTCATCGTCGGACATGCGCAATACAGATATTTTTTTCTTAAAAACTACTGCTTTTCCCTCATCATTGCCTAGCGACGACGTAGAATCCGCAACCTTACTGCAATGTGATTGCAGAAGGGACGTAATGAAAGACATCCACGTGGAATCCACAAAAAAATGGAGCATACTGCAATTTTTCCTCCGCTTGCAGAAATCGCATTCGGTTTCCGCAAGTGTGGAGGAAGAATCGATTTCCCATAGCATGCAATGGGCACTATTTGCTGCGGATGCACGGTGTGGAGGCCCGCCGTGGATTCCACAGTAAATGTCCACCCGTGGGCAGGAGCCCTATGTAAAACAGCACACATAAACCCCCAATTACAATCACTCCTGCCATTTAGTTGATTGTATAGTGTAACACTCATTTATAATAATTTATAGAGAAATACATTACATTTATAAGGGTGGTCTCACACAGGTGAGAAAGTTATGAAGCAGATGATGAAACCAATGATTTACAATGATTTCCTTCCCATCTGCGATGTTTTCACTGATGTGATGTTGAGAGAACAAAAAATCAAGCATGCTCTATCTTTCTGCGTTTTTTGTTTTTTTTTAATCTCCCATGTTTCCCAATGGAGACTCCTTTGTATTGCATAACAAAAAACATGCATCGCGATACAATTTTAATAGAGATGAGCGAGCGTACTCGGATAAGCACTACTCGCTTGAGTAATTGGCTTTATCCGAGTATCGCTGTGCTCGTCCCTGAAGATTCGGGTGCCGCTGCGGCTGACAGGTGAGTCGCAGCGGGGAGCAGGGGAGAGCGGGCGGGAGAGAGGGAGAGAAAGATCTCCCCTCCGTTCCTCCCCGCTCTCCCCTGCAGCTCCCCGCTCCGTGCCGGCACCCGAATCTTCAGACCCGAGCACAGCGATACTCGGATAAAGCAAATTACTCGAGCGAGTAGTGCTTATCCGAGTACGCTCGCTCATCTCTAAATTTTAACATAAAGTCCTATTGACTATTGCAATAAAAAATTGTGCGTTTTTATCGTGCAATTTCATCACGGCCAGCAGCAATGTGATGCGAGATTATTCTAAAAAAAAAAAAAGCATTGCAGACGCCCAAAAATCGTGGAAAAAAGATGAAATTTTGCCCTGATTTTCTCGCGATCGCCCATGTGAAGCTAGCCTAAGGCTATGTCCTTGCATGGTGGATTTTGGTGCAGATCAGCACTAAAATCTGTGTTAAAATAAACACCATTTGTGCGGATTTTGATACAGTTTTGATGTGGATGAGCGGGTAATTCTACCCTTTCAAATGTAGGGGTGAAATCTGTTGCGGATACAAGTCCAAACGTGCGTCAAAATCTGCACCAGTGCTGTAATGTGGATTTTCCACGCCAAAACCCATAACCTCTATTCTACTAAAGGATCAGCTCTATTAACAAAGAATAAACATGTTCTATGTAACGCAAGCACCCCCTTTACACATGGAGAAGAGGGATTGCCTGACCTTCATGCTGAGGTAGTACTTCATTCAACTGAGATGGATGTTCGTGTGTGCTGCTCTCTCCATTCACTTCTATGGGTGTTACAGAAGTGCTGTTCAACCACTAGGCAATTGTTTTTTTCCCTCTTTTTCCTGGGTTTTCATAATTATAATTTAATAATTAAATATTTTTTCTAAATTCTTTTATTTTTTTTATTAAGATAACAAGTATACAGATTGACTTCAGCTTCGTCACAATTCAAGTAAAAACTTGTACAAACAACTTGGTTGTAAATTACAAAAGTACATTTTAACTTTTTGGGGGGTTTGGGGAGGGGAACGTGGGAGCGGCATGGGGGAAGGGGAAGAGAGTTGGGAGGTGGAGTCACAAGTGATTCAAAAGGTCATGCAATTTGAGATTTATCTCAGCAATGTACGATACTCAACTTATTGGGTGAGAAGAATGGTAAATGACACATCTTCAATGCTCAATGACATTGTTTACTGTATTATTTTGAGTTTTTCTATTTTTTTCATAAAGATGATGGTCGCACTAGAACCGTCCCTTTGATCCTGTTCTCATCTAAAATGGTTATTCTCTTGAATGACCCACCAAGGATGGACATAGACAAGAATGAAATTACTAAAAGAATATTAAGTTTCACGTTGGAGATCATTTACCTGCTGACCTCAGAGGTAAACTTTTTTTGTATTTCTATGTTTTTCATTGTATTATTCATCAAGTCAAAGGAAAATCCAGTGTCCTGTATAAGGGCTTCCAGACCGTCCAAGTGAGGGAGAACTAAAGAACTGAACAGCAGAGAATGTGAAGATCGGCCACCAATACGGTCAGTTCTGTATGGTGGGAACCAATGACCTAATAGTAATGTTGTAGGAGCAATGAGAATGGTAAGTAGGCTCCTTGTAATGAGGAGGGAAAGGCAGCCAGGAGCCAGCAGAATCAGTTTCGAGTTCAGCCTTTCCCAATAGTTTGAAATCTATGCAGAAACATAGAATATTGTTGGCAGAAGGAGAGCACATGGTCCATCTCATCTGCACTTATATTATTTCCTTTTTATTTTTTTCTCAGATATATAATAATAATCTTTATTTGTATAGCGCCAACGTATTCCGCAGCGCTTTCAGGCATGGATAAATGCAGAACAATACAACAATTACAACGTGAGGTATATTGGGTTAGACACAAATGGGTTGGGGGAGGTACAGGAGGTGCAAGGGGTGGGGAACACCAGCAATAGGAAATTTTATGTGCAGATCAATTAGAAGGCAAACGGGATGGGGCACCATAGGGAGGGCAAGGGACTAGGTCAGGAGATTTGGTATGCTTCCCTGACGAGGTGCGTTTTTAAGGCACGTCTGAAAATTTTGTGCATCGGGAATTGTCCGGATACCTTGGGGTAGAGCGTTCCAGAGGATGGGTGCTGCTCTGGTGAAGTCCTGTAGGCGAGCATGAGAGGTTCGTATTACAGGGGTGTTTAGTCTGAATGTGTTAGCCGATTGGAGTGAGCGGGCTGGGTGGTGTACTGACAGGAGGGAGGCGATGTATGCTGGTGCAGCGCCATGCAGAGCTTTGTGAGTGAGGTAGAGGAGTTTAAATTTAGTTCTGCAGTGGATGGGCAGCCAATGCAGCGACTGGCATAATGCAGAGGCGTCTGAATAACGACTGGATAGAAAAATGAGTCTAGCTGCTGCATTTAGTATGCATTGGAGTGGAGCGAGTCTAGTACGGGGGAGGCCGATGAGTAGCGAGTTGCAGTAGTCCAACCGGAAGTGGATGAGGGCAACTACGAATGTCTTTAGCGTGTCCGTGGTTAGGAACGGATGTATTTTAGCAATATTTCTGAGGTGCATGTGGCATGTTTGGGCCAGAGATTGGATATGGGGGGGGTAAAGGAAAGGTCAGAGTCCAGTGTGACCCCAAGGCATCGGGCATGCCGTCTGGGGGTTATGATGGTGCCAGACACTGGAATGGAGATGTTGAGGGGAGGTTGGGAGGAGGTGGAAAGACAAGGAGGTCAGTTTTAGAGAGGTTTAGTTTAAGAAAAAGGGAGGACATAGTGTTAGAGACAGCGGACAGACAGTCGGTGATATTTTGGAGGAATGGTCCAGAGATCTCACGAGAGGAAGTGTATAATTGGGTGTTGTCAGCGTAGAGATGGTATTGGAGGCCAAATTTGTGGATGGTTTGTCTAATTTGGGCAGTATAGATGGAGAAGAGAAGGGGATCAAGGACCAAGCCCTGGGGTACCCCAACAGCAAGAGGAAGTGGAGCGGAGAACCAGCAAAGGAAACACTGAGAGAGTGGTCAGAGAGGTAGGAAGAGAACCAGGAGAGAGCAGTGTCCTTTAGACCAATAGAGCGGAGCATAGTGAGAAGGAGGTTATGGTCAACAGTGTCAAATGCAGCAGACAGGTCAAGGAGGATTAGTAGAGAGTAATCACCTCTCGACTTTGCAGTCATCGGGTCATTTGTTACTTTTGTAAGGGCAGTTTTGGTCGAGTGTAGAGAGCGGAAACCAGACTGGAGGAGGTCAAGGAGTGAGTTGTCAGAGAGAAAGTGTGTAAGGCGGGAGTAGACCAGGCGTTCCAGTAATTTGGAGATGAAGGGGAGGTTTGAGACAGGTTGGTAGTTGGCAGCATCAGTTGGGTCCAGGGTTGTTTTTTTAAGCAGAGGGGATATGATGGAGTGTTTAAATGAGATGGGGAAAGTGCCAGAGGTTAGGGAGAGGTTGCAGATTGCGGTGAGGTGAGTAATGAGAGCTGGGGAAAAGGACCAGAGGAGGTGAGAGGGTCGCTAGCGCAGGTGGTGGGGCGGGCAGCGGAAAGGAGTCTGGAGACTTCTTCCTCTGTCATTGGTTCAAATGTTGATAGTGAGTAGGTGCTGGATGCAGTGCTGATGAAACTGGGATCGGGGCTAACCATGCAGTTTTCAGAGATTTCTTTTCGAATGTTGTCGATTTTTTTTTTTTTTTAAATTTGAAATAGGCAGCTAGTTCTCCAGCAGTCAGATCTGTCACAGGGGCCTGTTTTTTGGGGGCTGAGGAGGGTCTGAAAGGTCTCAAAGAGTTGTTTGGAGTTGTGGGATAGTGAGGAGACAAGGGAGGTAAAATAAACTTGTTTGGCATGGTGAAGGGCTAGGTTAAAAGTTTTAAGCATGAATTTGAAGTGGAGGAAGTCTGCTGGCAGCTTTGACTTTCTCCACAGCCGCTCGGTGCACCTAGAGCACCGCCAGATGAAGCACGTTTGGGATGTGAGCCAAGGTTGCCGTGGTCTGCGTTTGACCGCTCAAGTCACGGGCAGTACCACTTCATCCAGGGCATGGCTGAGGGTGGTGTGGTAGTATTTGGCTGCCAGGTTAGGGCAGGGGAGGAGAGAGATAGGGGATAGGGAGGACTGAATAGTTTCGGCAAACTGTTTAGCGCGGACAGACTGGAGGTTCCTAGAGGTGTGACAGATAGGAGGGTCAGGGGAGATGCTAGGGTGCCTGATGGAGAAAGAGAGAAGGTTGTGATCCGAGAGTGGAAGGGGGGAGTTAGTAAAGTGAGAGGCAGAGCACAGACAGAGGAAAACTAAATCGAGAGTCAGAGAGATTAGTGATAAGCCAAGGGAGGAGGTAAGCGTTAAAAGCCGGGAGGCAGATGAGGAGCTGGAGTCGTTAGTAGGGATGTTGAAATCACCAAGGATAAGGGTTGGGATTTCACAGGATAGGAAGTGGGGGAGCCAGGCAGCGAAGTGGTCTAGGAACAGGGGGGTGGGACCTGGGGGGCGGTAAATAAATGCGACACGCAGGGGCAGTGGGCAGAAGAGTCGCAGGGTGTGGACTTCGAAGGAGTGGAAGGTAAGCGAGGGAGCTGAGGGAATGACCTGGAAAGTACAGTTTGGGAAGAGGATGATGCCTACTCCTCCGCTGCGTATGTCATCCGATCTGGGGGTGTGGGAGAACTGCAGGCCATCATAGGACAATGCAGCGGGAAAGGTAGAATCGGACTGCTGTATTCAGGTTTCCATGAGAGCGAACAGGTTCAAGTGTTTACTGGTGAAAAGCTCATGGAGAGTTGAGAGTTTGTTACATGCAGATTGAGAGTTCTATAGGGCGCATTTGAATGGGACAGGGGGGGGGGGCATTTTAATAGAGAGCAGTACGGGGTGGGCCTGGGTTGGGTAAAATGTCCCCTGTGGCTAGGAGTAGCAGGGTAGCAAGGGTGAGGGCATGGTTAGGGGATTTGTGTGGGTGGCTAAGGTGTTTCTTTGCGGTATGGGGGGGGGGGGGTTGGAGGCGTCTTAGGAAGTTGAAAAGTGTATGGGAGCCATACATGGGTGAGGAGAGGAGGAGGGGCTGATGTGGATGGAGTGTGTTGGGCCTGGGCATTGGAAGAAAGTGTTAAGGCTTAAAAAGAGGATAATGATGGAGATCAGTGCAAAGAGGAGAGTATTTACCTCCAGGCTTTGGACAGTTGTGCATGTCACCTGTCTCCTGCTCTGTCGAACTGCGCTGTATAACTGCATCATTCGACATCATAAGACACTTGTTTTTTGACACATCAGGTGAGGCATGGAGGATAGAACTGGCTTTAAAGTTCTGGCTACAGGACTTCAGCTGGGAGTGGCTTGTTACATCTCACTAGTCAACCAGCTAACCCACCTTTAGATGGCTAGTGAACAAGATGGAGGGGGGGGGGGGTGTTATTACCCTCTTACATAAACAAACTGTGTCCAGCAACACTACGATGAGACAGGGAGAAAGCTATTTGGGGAGGTGATGAGGAAAATACATAGGATAACAAATAGAGTCAAATCAGTTTATATAAAGCAATGGGACATACCATTGCGCACAGAATATGACATAAATGAAATAATTCACAGCAGATTCAGGAGAGGCCAGGCAGAGCAATCAAATTCAGATGAAGTGAAGCAATGGATGAGTGGGACATACCTGTTGGTGAAAGAGAGAAGGTAGATGATTATTAGTAACTGCGCTGTATAACTGCATCATTCGACAGCATATGACACTTGTTTCTGGACACTTAGTGCTGGACACATCAAGCGAGGCAGCCTCTGGATATATGTTTAACTCAGTCATGTCAGAAAATACCAAATTCTGTTTTAAAATGATGATTTTTTTTATTGAAGGAAAATGCTCTTCACCCCCTATCTGGCTCCATGTAACAACGTAATTGCCCCCTTAGCTACTAAATCAACCAGTTAGCCTAATTCAATTGACCATTGGGTTCAGTTAGGGCCCTTTTAGATGGGATGATAAATCGTTCAGATACCGGCATCCAGTGTTCTAAAGACATTCAAATAGAGATGCGGGCGTCATTGAAATTTACTGGTCTAAAAAGGCTTTGGGACCCCAGCGAACTACAATGAGAGCCATTATCCATAAACAGAGAAAACATAGAACAGTCATGAACTTTCCCAGGAGTGGTTGGATGGAATGGAATTGATGGAATGATCATTTGAAAGCTGCATCCAATGTTTACTCACATCTTCTATCTTACATTAAAATTAGTTGGATGATTTGAAACATTTAAATGTGACTTATTAGCAAAAATGGAAGAAATCAGATGAGGTGCAAATAGTTTTCCACAGCACTGTATGTTAACATCATGGCCCTCCTTTGACCTCTTCTAGGCTATACTGTTTAAGTTCTTCAAGTCCATTCTAATCATTTGTATGATTAAGACCTTCCAACATTTTTGTATCTCATTTCATCAATGTCTTCTTGTAGATGAAGTCTTCAGAATTGAACATAGTATTCCATAGAGGTCTCTCTAGAGCTCTATACAGCGGGATCACAATCTCCCACTGAGGGATGAATACTGAGTTCAGTTATCTACGTGTCTCTCCCCATACACAGGATTATACAATAGTGAAGAAGACACTGGGTAACGGTACGACTCCCAACAGCCATCTCCATGAGTCAGGAGGATGGAGCAGGAGCCAGAGCCCCATCACAGAGGCTCCTCCTCACTTACCGATACATGAGCAGAAGATCCTAGAACTCACCAACAAGATCACTGAACTGCTGACTGGAGAGGTGACACTGCTGGGAATGCTGGGGAATTATACAGTAACAGCACTAGAGGAGTCTGGGTAATGATGGTATCATTGTGTGTGTCAGGTTCCTATAAGGTGTCAGGATGTCGTTGTCTATTTCTCCATGGACGAGTGGGAGTATTTAGAAGGACACAAGGATCTGTACAAGGATGTCATGAAGGAAAATTGCCAACCTCTTATATCACAGGGTAAGAAGAGATGTATATGTGTCTATATGTAGTGCATACACACATGTGAGGTAATGTAGGAGCTCCCCAATTTAGGCACCTATCACACCACCTTAAGTTTGCCATAGACATCAAAACTTATCCAAAAGAGTGGGATGAGGAGTGGTATATGTAGAGGTTGTTACCTGAAATGACTTATTTTAGGCCTCTAGAACAGACTGAATTCTTAGGGCACTTTTCATGGAGCAAGAAATCGCTTCATGGAAGAAAAAGAGCCCCATGGCCAGATTTTTGCTAAAACTCTTTACACAGTCTACAAGCAGGGTTTTGTTTTTTGTGGTATTTTTTTCTCATTTGTAGTATATTTTCGGGGTCAGGGACATATTGCAAAGAACAAATTGGATTCCCAGAGAAGATAATACTTTTCAGATTTTCAAATGTTATCAAGTCCAGGCATGTGTAATAAAAGTCCTGGCTGAATGTGAGCTAGAATCTTGGTCTTTGTCCTGGATGCATTTTAAAGTAACTGCATCAAAAACTGCATGTCACCATAATAGGAATGCTATAAAATTGTCTACTTTTGTAATTTGAAAAAAATAATTGTAAAATATGATTTTAATCCTAACAGAAACTTCCAGTAAGGACTTTGATGGAAACTTCATGTCACTGTTAAATTATAACATAGAGGGCGAAGACATTGTGCAGCACTCTCTAGGAGAAAACCTCATAACCTTCCATGTACATCCAGAACTTGAGAGTACAGATCTATCATGTGATCCCAAGAAGAAGTGTGATGGAAACTTCATGTCATCGTTAAATTATAAAGTAGAAGATGAAGATACTGTGCAGCACTCTTCAGCAGAAAACCTCACTGCCATTAACGTAAATCCAAGACTTGGGCATACAGATCTATCATATGGTCCCAGTAAGAATTCTAATGGAAGCTTCATGTCATCGTTAAATTGTAAAGTAGAAGATGGAGATGCCATTTATCACTCTTCAGGAGAAAACGTCATTACCTATCATTTACATCCAGTACATAATAGTAAAAATCTATCATATAATCCCCCTAATCATAAGGAACCTTCTTCTGTCCAATCACAGAGTTTTCCTACATGTGCGGGTTACACAGGGGCTAAAAGGTTTCAGTGTGGTGAATGTGGAAAACGGTTTAGAAAAAGTTCAGGTCTTTATATACACAGAAGAATTCACACAGGAGAGAAGCCATACTCTTGTTCAGAATGTGGAAAACGTTTTGCATATAAAGCAAGCCTTGTTAGACATACGAGAATTCACACAGGAGAGAAACCATATTCATGTTCAGAATGTGGGAGATGTTTTACAGATAAATCGGATCTTGTTAAACACGAGAAGCATCACACAAGGGAGAAACCATTTACTTGTTCAGAATGTGGAAAATGGTTTTCAAAACAATCAAATCTTGTTACCCACCAGAGACTTCACACAGGGGAGAAGCCGTATTCATGTTTAGAATGTGGAAAATGTTTTTCATATAAATCAAAGCTGCTTAGACATGAGAGAATTCACACAGGAGAGAAGCCGTATTCCTGCTCAGAATGTGGGAAATGTTTTAAAGATAAATCAAAGGTTGTTTTCCATAAGAGAAGTCACACGGGGGAAAAACCCTTTCCATGTTCAGAATGTGGTAGATGTTTCACGAAAAAGTCAGATCTTGTTAGACATGAGAAAATTCATACAGGAGAGAAGCCTTATTCATGTTCGGAATGTGGGAAATGTTTTGCCAATAAGTCAGATTGTGATAGACATGAGAGAATTCACTCAGTAAATAATCTGTATTTGTGTTTAGAGTGTGGGAAATATTTTGCTACTAAAGCCAAGCGTAAGGCTCATCAGAAATGTCACGCAGGAAAGAAGCCATTTTGATGTTGTAAATGAGGACAATGTTTTACAACAAAATCAAACTTTTAAAACTCACCAGAGAACTCGCATAGAGAAGAAACCACATTCTTGTTTGGAATGTGGGAGGCTCAAACTAGTCCCATCAGGGAGCCAATGATTTGCTTGGTAGGCCTTGGAACACTCTTGCATCTTATAGTTTTGTGCAAAAGCATGACAAAACTACCGAAACTGCTTCAGGACTCTGTGACATAATAGCCACATGACAGAAGGAGCTGAACAGGAGAGGAGGATGAGAGTCGGAGGCTACTGTGAAGAGTACACTGTTACTGCTCTAATGAAATATAATGAGGGGCCCCGATGGTTGCGTGGTACTGGATAATACTAATGAGAGGGAACGAGTTAGCAATGACGTCATTTACTCGTTCAAACGAGAATCGGCTATCAAACAATAACCTATGTAATGAACTTAAACATGGCTGTGATAACTTTCTGTGACAAGCTATCTTAAGCCATTAAAAAGATGAACACGGGGGGCGTGGCCGGACGAGTAGCGGGAAAGTCGCAAGAGAGCGAGCTCTGCCTCTACCCACTGCTTTTTGGTCGATTTCGGGAAGAGAGCCCACAGGAGAAAGCTGCGGAACACCCCACGAACATCCTCGGGGGTAGAGGAACATTTTGAGACGTCCCCCGGCCGCATAGACATCAGAGCGAAGCGAGGCCTACCGGGCCCGGGTAAGCCGCGGACTAGAGTGCCGGCCTCCGTAAACCGGAAGTGGCCGCGGAGCCGAGCGCACCCGAGCGGGAGGCAGCGGACCCTCCCTCCCCCTTCCTGCCACAGTCAGAGGAGCCCCCGGAGTGCAGGGGCCGAAGAGAAAAAGGCGGCGGCTGCGATTTAACAGGCAGGCCGCGGACTACAGTGCCAGCCTCCGAAAACCGGAAGTGGCCGCGGGACCGCCCGGAGCCGAGCGTACCCGAGTGGGAGGCAGCGGACCCTCCCTCCCACAGTCAGAGGAGCCCCCGGAGTGCAGGGGCCGAAGAGAAAAAGGCAGCGGCTGCGATTTAACAGGCAGGCCGCGGACTACAGTGCCGACCTCCGAAAACCGGAAGTGGCCGCGGGACCGCCCGGAGCCGAGCGTACCCGAGCGGGAAGCAGCGGCCCCCCCTTGCTGTAGTACGAGGAGCCTCCGAGGAACAGGAGCAGAGGAAGAGAAGCGGCAGCGGACGCACTCAGCAGCCCAGAGGTAGGACACCGCAGGGAGGGGGGAGACCAATACCCTGTGCAGCAGGGACAGACTGAGACGGCTGCAGGGGACCCTGGGTGTGGGTACAGACCACAAACGGGCCCAGACACCCCAGCTTTCCCCATTAAATACCCCAGGCGACCCCTTGAGCAGGCACACAGGCCTCTGGGGTACACAGAGACACTGAACCCCTGTATTTACACAGACCTGGGAACTATAACCCTCAGGACTCAGAGGGTTGCCATAAGGAGAGGTAGTACAGCCCTTCCTCCTATCCTATAAAGGACTGACAAACACTCAGGGACAGCTGTTTCTGGATCAGAGCACGTCAGATCTCTCTTATCTCTGCGCAACTTCGGGGGACATCGGGAAGAGGAGGAGCCCCCCTCCACAAATAGACGCATCAGGAAGAACCTTTTAAAAAAAAAAAAAAAAAAAAAAAAAAAAAAGAACCCCTCTTCTCCCCGCAAGCCTTCTTCCGCAGTACAACTTGCCTCCTCTGGCCCTGAAGGCTCTATTCTTAGTCTAAAAGACACAAAGAGCTCCCAGATGAGGAAAACCCGTATTTGATTAATCTTAAAGAACATAGAAATCGCTACTCCTCCACACTCAAGATGGAGCAACATGACTAAGTGAGGTAGCCCCATCTGCTACATGTGGCTCCAGAACAGCTCAAAACAAGGCCATCAAATACCAATGAACAACTAAAGAACTTTAACTATACTGACTACGTCTTCCTGCTCTACAACATACCACTCCTTCTGGTGAGTCCATCTGAACATAAACAGAGACTAAACCAACGCAACCTATCAGACACTACCTTCACACAATGGTTAAACGCCGCATCAAAACAGTTGCCCCAAGACGACTCTCTGAGTTCTTCCCCCCTGGCCCCCGCAGCAGCAGAAACAAATCAACTACTCCCCATCCGAGGAATCTCGAACCAGAAGAAATACCTCCATCACAAAACTCCTCCCCGGGCCCCCCCTCGCCTTCTCAGGGCAGCACCAACTCCCCCCCAAGAAGCAGCGGAAAGAGAAATGTCCAAGAAGCCTCCCCAACCTCTCCCTCATCCAAAGGCCCGGCAGTAAAGAAGAGTCAAAATAACAAGCCTTCAGAACCCCCGCAACAAACAGACTCCATAAATAACCTCCAAGCCTTCCCGGACTCTGAGAGCCCTCTAACCATAAACACGCTGAAGAACTTGTTGATATCGCTACAAAAAGACATATCCAACGACATTCAGAATCTATCAGGACAGCTGCAATCCAACATTGACCATCTAGCTACTCGAACTGACCACATTGAACAAAAACTAGGAGAATTCACCAAAGCCCATAACGAGATGGTGGACGCTCACGGTAATCTAGAAGATGAAGTGGCTCGGTTGCGGGAAAAAGTCATTGATCTAGAGGACCGATCCAGAAGGAACAATCTCAAATTCAGGGGAATCCCGGAGGACGTGCTCCCTCCTGACATTCCACAATATCTACGTAAATTGCTACAAACGCTTCTCCCGGACCTCCCTGAAATAGAGTTTGCGATCGACAGAGCTCATAGGATCCCGAAAGCACGTTCCGTCCCAGAATCCGCTCCAAGAGACATCCTGGCAAGGATCCACTTCTACAAAATAAAGGAAGAAATCCTATCTGTAGGAAGACGTAGGGGCATACTGCCGGCCCCATACGAGCATGTTCAAATATTCCCAGACCTGTCGGCGGCTACTCTGCAGTCGCGTAGACTATTCACAGCAATAACATCAGCTCTACGAGAGGCACACATTAAATATAGATGGGGATTCCCAACCAAGCTTCTGATCTCCAGAAACGGAACTCTCCATGTTGCGACTTCAGTAGAGGAAGGCTTTTCTCTCCTGAAACAATGGGAAGTCCCCACTTCGCAGAAACCCCCGAGGACGGCGGGGAACTCTCCTCCCAGAGTTGAGCAAGAATGGTCGACCGCAGACAAGCGTGGCAAACATGCATAACTGGGAGCCTTGAAAAGGCCTAGATCTATTCCTGCCTCTTTCCACTATGGAGCCCGAAACAGATGGTTTGAAATACCACCCCCCCCTAAGGTTCATTCACCCAGCGCCCATCGGCACTGGATGAACATGCTTTTGTTTTTGTTTATTGTTGACGTTTATTTCCAGGTTACTGTCAGTTATAAAAATGTTCCCAGGAGGTCCTATTCCCACCCTACTATTATTTCAAACATGACAAGACGACACGACAGCCCAACTAACGCACCAGTAACCAGCCATGCCAATTAACATTTCTTCTCTAAATGTAAAAGGTCTGAACAGCCCATATAAACGGAGCATGCTCTGGAGACAGGCTGCTAAATCCCACTCTGACATTTTCTTTGCACAAGAGACTCACTTTATAAAAAACAAACACCCCCCCTGCAACCACCCCAAATTCCCACATATTTTCTTGGCATCCAATGGGGAAAAAAAGAAAAAAGGAGTAATGATAGCCATAAGCCAAAAAGTATCATTCTCCCAAAGAAACATATACTCTGATCCAGCAGGCCGTTTTTTAATACTGACATGCGAGATAAACGCGACCATATACACCCTTGTAAATGTTTATTTTCCCCCGAACAGACAAGCAAAATTTTTCAAACATGTCCTGTCAGAAATGGCCAAAATCCGTGAGGGTAATCTAGTGATCGGAGGAGACCTGAACTCAGTGCTAGATCCCGAGTTAGACTCCACGGCAAGAGGCAGAGGCATATCACCCATTGTCCCGATCATTAACTCAGAGGGGCTATATGATGTATGGAGATGCTTGCATGGATCGGAAAGAGACTATACCTTCCTCTCCGCGCCCCACGCATCTTACTCCAGAATAGATGTATTCCTGCTGCCGCACAGGTGTCTGGAGAACACCTTACAGGCTGAAATTGGAACAATTGCATGGTCTGATCATGCCCCTATATCCCTGTCCCTCAGAGAAACATTCAGCTACTCTCCAACATCTCCATGGAGATTAAATGAATATACTCTAAACCTCCCAGAACACGAAACGCTCCTCAAAGAGGAATTAGAGGAATTTTTCGCCAACAATATAGGATCGGTCCCAAACATGAACACGGTATGGAACGCCCACAAGGCTTTCATGCGAGGAGTGCTCATAAAAATCGGAGCAAGGGCAAAAAGGAAAAGGGACGAGGAATTCAATACCCTGATGGACAAAATCAAATCATTAGACTCCCTAAACAAAAAAGAACCATCTACACAAAAGACAAAAGACCTGCTTGTCCTCAGGGCCAAACTCCAAAACCTACTAGTCTCTAAACACGACACCGCGTTCCTAAAATTAAAGATGCAATTTTACGCACATGATAATAGGACAGGGGCCTTACTAGCAAAACAACTCAAAGAACGCAGAGCAAAAGAAAAAATCAAACATTTGCTTGACTCTCAAGGTAGGAAAATCTCCCATCCCCAAAAAATTGCAAACATGTTCGCCGAATACTACTCCTCCCTTTATAACTTAAAAGATAATTTAAACATTCACCACCCCCATAGCGAAGAAATACAAAGTTTCCTACAAACCATAAACCTCCCTTGCCTCTCTCCTGAACAACTAGAAAACCTTTCGGCTCCAATCTCCACACAAGAAGTGTTGGACACTATTAAATTACTAAAACCGCACAAATCCCCTGGCCCAGATGGCTTTTCCAATGGGTATTATAAAAAATTTGCACCAATCCTAGCCCCCCATTTGATGTCCGTGTTCAATGGAGCGATGAGGAGCGGCTCCTTCCCATCGGAGATGTTGGAAGCCCTGATAGTCACCATCCCTAAACCAGGGAAGGAGAACACATCCCCAGCCAATTTCCGTCCCATCTCCCTCCTGAACACGGACGTAAAAATCTACGCAAAACTTCTCAGCATCAGACTGTTCTCGATTCTTCCCCTATTGGTAGCAGCAGATCAGGTTGGGTTTGTCCCCCAGAGACAAGCTCCGGACGGCACCCGGCGATTTTTGAATCTTGTCAGGGTGGCGGAAAGGAATGGAACCCCGGCACTTCTCCTCGCATTAGATGCTGAGAAAGCATTCGATCGCATTCACTGGGGATTCCTGGAAGCCACCCTGGGAAAATTCGGCTTCTCAGGGCCCATTAAAACTGCAATCTTGGCTTTGTATTCAGCACCGTCTGCCAGAGTTTTTTCTTCAGGATGCCTCTCCTCGCCATTTACCATCTCCAACGGTACAAGGCAGGGGTGCCCCCTGTCACCCCTAATATTTGCCCTGATCATGGAACCGCTGGCAGAGAAGTTTAGAGCTAATCAGAATATACAGGGAATCAAGGTTGCATCACAGGAACACAAAATCGGATTATACGCAGATGACGTTATCCTAGCCATCACGAACCCCATCCCCTCCCTGACACAAGCTCAATCTATACTAGCCCAGTTTGGCGAGGTCTCATATTATAAGATCAATAACGCAAAATCCCAAATATTAAACTTAGGCATAGACAACAAGACCACCCAGACTATCGTTGAAAGCTTTCCCTTCTCCTGGTGTAAAGACTCGCTACCATACCTGGGTATCAACATAACATATCCCAGCTCCTTGACATTTTCTAAAAATTACCTACCACTTATACAGCGTATCCCGGGCATTCTAAGTAAATTCCGCAAACCCTTCATCTCCTGGGCCGGCAGAATAGCAGCGGTTAAAATGATGATCCTCCCCCGCATACTATACGTCTTCAGGACTGTAACAATCCCGACCCCCACCCACTTTATAGCAAAACTCCAAGGCATTATCAATCAATTCATATGGGGAGGACCACACGCCAGAATTAAATTCTCCACCCTGGCAAGACCGTACAAAATGGGAGGCATGCAAGCTCCTGACATCAGGCGATACTTTGCAGCAGCCACTCTAGACCAAATCAAACACTGGTGGATCCCCGCATCCTCCAAGAAATGGGTGAGCATAGAAGCAGCAAGCTTGGGAACCCCCCTGATCTCTCTCCTTGGAGTGAACCCCCCGCCTCTTCCACCCCACACCCTACCTAGTATTCAAGTGTCGGTCCAGATATGGAACCAGCTGGTCTCCTCGACACTGGACGGGATACCGATCACACTCCTCCCGCTGAGATTCTTGTCATCCATTCTCCCAGACTTTGAATATGGGATGTGGGAGAAACTTGGAGTCAGGAGAATCGGAGACCTCTATAAAGAAGGGACCATTATGGACTTCCCTACAATAGGTAAGACATTAAAACTTCCCAACAAACTAAGCTTTTCCCACTTAAGATTAAGATATGCACTACAATACCTAGACGCGCGTAAACCTATATTCCCCAGAGCGGCTTTTGCTTTCTTCTCGCTCTCAACAGGGGTCTCCGGAGGCATATCTACCTTCTATGAAAGCTCATTCTCCCAGATCGCCCAAACTAAATCTACCCACATGACACTCTGGGAACTTGACTTTAAACAAACCTTCAGTCTGGAGGAGTGGGGCCGGGCACTCTCGTGGACCAAAAAAATTTCGCATGGCATCTCACATTGGGAGTCTTCCCAAAAGATATTCCTACGCTGGTATCTTACGCCAGCAAGGATATCGAGAATGAACCCCCTGGTCTCGGAGGCTTGCTGGAGAGAGTGTGGCGCAAAGGGTACCTATTTCCACATGTGGTGGCTGTGCCCAGTCATACGGTCCTTTTGGAACCTGGTTTTTAACCTCATATACTCCGTCACAAACCAGCATGTACCCCCCGACCCCACCCTGGCCCTCTGCTTCTTGAAGACGGACAAATTATCTCCCTTTTACTCAGCCATCACCTCACATATTATTCTTGCATCTCGCCTAGTTATTGCCAGACACTGGAAATCAAAAGAGGCTCCCTCTATTTTAGAGGTCAGAAATTCAGTGGAACTCACTTTCCACTTAGAGGAAGCCTTCTCACGTAGAATTGTTTCTCGTGCTCCGCAAAGCTCCATCTGGCCAACTTGGCTGGACTACACAAGCAAGAATCCCCTATAGATAGGAGAAGAACTAGAGAGGTAAATGACGTGGAGGTCCTAAACGGCCGACATAAGAGACAGCGTCCCCCCCCCCCCTTATCAAGTCCAGGCAATCCTACACCCCCATCCCCTCAATTCTATCATCCCCTTCTTCCCCGCCCGGGCTACATCCCCCCTAACTTCCAAACCCAGACCTACAATGCAGAGATCTTTCAACTCAACCCAAGAACAACTATCTTCCTGGCACAGGGAAAATTGTACCTCCGTCGTTTTTGTTTTTCTTTACTTGTTTGGTTGTTGTATACAAATGTTACTTATAATCTACTCTTTTTTTTTTTTTTTTCTTTCTTCTTCTCTTCCCCTTTCCTATACTTACACTTGTTCTTGATTTTTCTTTATATGTATGTATGACTCGGTTACAAATCTGCATAGCTATGATCGAGGCTCTCCTACTCAGGAGTTTCAATAACTATGTAACTTGTTAAATTCTGTGTTAAAATTCTAATAAAAATTTAATTATAAAAAAAAAAGATGAACACAACATAACCCATTGTAAAGCAACTGATGGGGCAAATGGACTGCGGCACAGAAAGTGACCGCAGTGTGTTAAGAGTTATGTTTTAACTTGGCTGAAACAGTATGGTTGAGATTGGAACAACTACTTGAAAGGGATGAAATACTTTTTTGTGTAGAATTAGCCTGGATCTGTAAAAACACTAAAATTTATATTTACTTGAGGTCAATTGTGTTTCGGGATCCAAGAAAGAAAAGGGCTTCCATATTGTGTATTAAACCTGAGTTCGGGTGTTCCGTCTTCCTGTTCCGTGCTCTGTTATCAGAGTGTAAGAAGTGAAAGAAAGTGTAAGAAAAAAAGATTTATTTCGTATCACCGTGTCTTTGAATGCAATAATACCAAAAATACATTTCCAGAAAACAGGTTTTATCGTTTTTAGTCTAAAATTGAAAAGCCTAAAAGAAAATATCTAATTTTGGTATTACTGTATACATACCGATCTGCAGAGAAGTTATATGTCATTTAAATGATATGCTGAATGCGGTTTTTAAAAAAAAAATGAATTAAAGGGGTTGTCTAGTAATAGTAATGTATGGGTTAGAATAATAAAATGGCAGATGCTGAGATCCAGCACTGTAGTCCTGCTGCAGTCCCACTGATGGCTGTGATAGGTGACTGATGCAGGCAATGAGAGACTGCAGCATCACATTTGTGAACTCCTGAAATCATGGTGCTGAGAATGTGTAGGGCGATGCTTGGAGAATGAGCGGTGATGCTACAACGGTCAACTACGTTCCTATAATGTCACCACTGGGAGCACAGCGGGACTACAATGTGGATCCTGGTGGCAGCAGAAGGGTAAGTGAGTTTCATTTTATTATTTTAACCCTTACAGCTCTATTAAAGTGGGGTTGTCAGGTAACTGGAGCTCCACAATTTAAGCACTCTTCACAACACCTTAAGTTTGCCATAGACGTCAAAACTTATCCAACTATCAGATAGGCTCACCCTGGAGACCTGTCATTTCTCCCCCCTGCACCCCATGGCGGAATATCTCTAGCAAGGCACTCTGAAAATTATATAAGGGATTACAGTACCATCATATCTAGTGATTACAGATGAATTCATATATGGAGTTGTTAATTTTCTTTTTTCTTCTCAATCCAGCCCAGATCACCAAGACAACTTCACCCGGGCACAACTTATCTCTTCACAAATTGACATACTCTTATCTTTGTCTCCCTGCTTTGCCAGCATCCTCCCTATGTTTTCCACACCTCCACACAATCTCTTTGTCCATAGTACCTTACACTAAATAGGCTCCACATACTAGGTGCCATTTTTACTGCCCTCCACACTAAAAGTGCCTTTTTATGGCCCAAACAGTAGTGATGTGCCCTTTAATAATACCCCCATCAGTTATAATGCTGCCTTTTCTCTCAAACAATTCATAATTATGTTACTATCTGTAACAATGCTCTATTTCATGCCATCAAATAAAAAACACTACACCCACCTTTTTTGCTCCCCACTACCCTAGTCGAGTCCTTCAGTGCCTGGTAGTGCAGTGACATGCTGCACAGCACGTGACTACTGAGGACCATCTCTGGCTTCCAACACTTATTAGGACCCCTCCTCCTAAAGAGTTCATAGCCCCTGATATATTACGCTAGAGGGGGAGAGGTGAAGTTTTGGCTATATGGGACCCAGAAACCTTTTATGGTTGTTCTGTCCTTGTCGCCTAGTCCAGCATACCTTGTCACGGGCAAGCATTAGGTCATTTTCTGCAGAGCCTTGCCAGCATACAAGGTAGCTGCTAACACTACAACCGGATGCACATGGGCGTATGATTAGCATGTATTACGCGCCGCTGTATGCCCGCGTGCTACATGGTAAATAGCAGGCAATTAATTACATTGCCTTACGTAGTTCGAATCACATTAACGTGACAGAATTGCGTAAGCGAACGCAAAAAAAGAATGCAGCATGTTTTATTTTGCCATGTATATATGTGAGATACAGCCTATTGTTCTCTATAGGCCTGTATATACGCGTGCCCATACGCAATTATGGTGAATTTTGAGAATTTGAAGCAGAGGATTAAAGTGCCGACTTGTGGTGTGGAATGCGGAAAAATTCCACCCAACCTGAAAGGCCCCTAAGGCCTCATGTCCACGGGGAAAAGATTTTAAATCCGCAGCGTTTTTCCCGCACGTGGATCCGCGCCCCATAGGGATGCATTGGACACCCGCAGGTAGTTAAATACCTGCGGATGTCATTTTCCCCTGAGGCGCGGATTGCGTGTGCGGGAAAAAAGCGCGACATGCTCCATTGTAGTGCGGGTCGTCCGCGGACACGGCTCCCGCAGGCTTCTATTGAAGCCTATGGAAGCCATCCGGATCTGCGGAACACCTGTACCAGAATTAAAACTTACCTGTCCGGACGCTGCGGATCTTCCCTCCGTCGCGGCTGGATCTTCTTTCTTCAGCCCGGCGGATGTGCCTGGCGCATGCGCGCGGCACGCTGACGGCGTGCCGAGCACATCCGTCGGGCCGAAGAAAGAAGATCCGGTCGCGACTGAGGGAAGATCCGCAGCGTCCGGACAGGTGAGTTTATTCTTATTTTTAGCCTCATGTCCCCGGGAAAGGAGGGACCCGCTGTGGGATTCTGCATAGAGAATCCGTGGCGGGCCTGATTTTCCCCGTGGACATGAGGCCTAATAGTACCAATATATAGCAGAGGGGGGGAGCATACAAATTAATATGTATTCACCTTGTATGTTGGTGGATACATATCCTACAGTGGCCCCTCCAGTATCCAACACTTTTGAAACTAGACTTCATCTGTAAATCGTGCGATGCACCAAATCCCCGGATGTTCCCCCAGTTGTAAACTAGAATGATAAGCAATATTGCACACGTTTCTCCAAATCCGTTGGAAGCAGCTCCTGGACTATGGACACATTGAATAAAGAATGCCAATTTCTTGCGGAAGTCTCCCTAACCCTGAAGGTTGTAAGTTCAATCCCTGCTTGGTTCAGGTAGCCGGCTCAAGGTTGACTCAGCCTTCCATCCTTCCAAGGTCGGTAAAATGAGTTCTCAGCTTGCTGGGGGGTAATAAATGAATTACCTGAAAGTGCAGCAGAATAATTTGGTGCTATACAAATAACAAGTCCCTTCTCCTGTGGACATGGCCATATACGGGCTTGTTTTTTTGTGTCAAGCTGTAGTTTTTATCAGTACCATTTTTTGGGTACATATAATGTTTTGTATAACTTTTTAAAATGTTTTTGGAGAGCAGGGAGAAGAAACATCAATTCTGCCATTGTTCTTGTGTTGGTGAATTAGGGGATGGGATAATTTGAATTGTGAAGGGTTAATGGTTGCACAAGGCTCTAAATTCCCTAAAGTCCTGAAATTCAATCCAATAATGCCATGCTTTGAACATTTTGCCTGTGATTCTTTAACCCCTTAAAAACCAGCCTGTTTTGTGCCTAAAGGACCAGATACTTTTTAGGGATTTTACCCCTGTGGTGGTTTTAGTGTCCTATTTTTTTTTTTCTTCAGCTACCAAAATTATTTTTGCAGCAATTTTTTTTAATGTGACATACAGGGAATATCTTTGTTACAGACTTTTTTTCCTCTCTTTTTAGTTTTATTGGGGGACATTTTTTACCATCTATGTCCTCCCATGATTTTTTTTTTTAATTTGACACTTTTCCACTGTAGCTGGGCATCCATAGGAGCCCCATAGTCACTAGCATAGCTGATCAGAGTCTGCCAGGACCCTGGAGCTCTGCTGTGCCACGGGATCCCACTGGTCATGTGATCGCCAGCTTGCATAGTGGAAGAAACACTTCCACTTTCACTTCTTAGAACATAGCGCTCATTGAGCGCTATGTAGCGGGCAAAGGAGAAGGCAGACATGGTTAAAACCGCTTCTACTTTCTCCTCCTGGTTCTTAGCTGAGGCTAACCATTGACAACCCAACCTGCTTCTGCTTGATTGCAGGAGCAGAGGATTTTCTTTTTTGCTGTATTTCTGCGATTGGGCAGGATTAAAGCCCAGGACCAAGCACCGTAAATTTACGGTGCTTGGTCCTTAAAGGGGTTGTCTTGCGCCGAAACAGGTTTTTTTTTTTCCCATAGGCCCCTCGTTCGGCGCAGGACAACCCCAAGGGATGTGTTAAAAAAAAAAATGTTATTACTTACCCGAATCCCCGCTCTGCGACGTCTTCCTTCTTCTTCCTTCACCAAGATGGCCGCCGGGATCTTCACCCACGATGCACCGCGGGTCTTCTCCCATGGTGCACCGTGGGCTCTGTGCGGTCCATTGCCGATTCCAGCCTCCTGATTGGCTGAAATCGGCACACGTGACGGGGCGGAGCTACGAGGACCAGCTCTCCGGCATGAGCGGCCCCATTCACCCGGAAGAAGACCGCACGGCGCAAGCGCGTCTAAAAAAGCAAGAAGACATCAGAATTAGACGGATCCATGGCGACGGGGACGCTAGCAACAGAGCAGGTAAGTGAATAACTTCTGTATGGCTCATATTTAATGCACGATGTACATTACAAAGTGCATTAATATGGCCATACAGAAGTGTATAACCCCACTTGCTGCCGCGAGACAACCCCTTTCAGGGGTTAATAGAAGCTGTGAGCACCTCCATCTCCATGATGTATTATGTTGAACCATAATGAAATAGAAGGTAGGGAGGTTTGTCGCCATAATTTTTGAATGCAGATTCTTGCTGTGTTAACCAGATGGCGAACCACAGAGTGCTTGTAAACGGATATTGGGATATCCCTAAGATGCAGAAGAAAGAATGCAAGTGATTTAGGGAGGGCAAATGTGATATGCCAACACTGGACAATTCCAAAATATGTAAAGTAAGGTTTTTTGCTCCAACCCACATCTCTAGCATAGTGGAGACATGAAGGGTATCATTTTATGTAAATGAGAGGGCACCCTGTACCACCGAGAGAGGATTTTGAATCCTGTTTCCTGAAACCTACTACAGATGGAAGATGTGTGAGTGAGATTGTATATTTTGTCTCTCTGCTCCATTGTGAGTGGCAGTGACAGATCTCTTTCCCAACTCTGAATGTAGTTGAGGTTTGGAGCATTGGGCTGGAAGATTAGGATTTTGTAGATACGTGAGAAGGTATGTTGGGAAGAACCTTCTTCACTGCAGAGAGATTCAAAACAAGTTTTTGTCCATGAAAATCCTGTTTTCCCTGCTGGCGTGTATTACTGAACTCTACCAAGTTATGGCAAGTATGGTAAAGGAAAGTGTCAGGCAGCATCCATCGGTTAAATTCAGCCCACCCGAGCTTTCTTTATTCTCAAACAAACATCAGCAAGGCAGCAACATTTCGATCCTATGCAAAGGATCTTTCTCAAGTTATGGCAAGTAAACAAGCTTACCCAACTGTTCCCAGTTTGGCTCTGAAAGTTAAATCTCTGTGTGTGGACTCTTTATTACGAACAACTGGATTTACCACAGAGGATGGAACGGTGGCGTCACGTGTGACAAAAAGGACTACGGTAATCCACCACTGGGTTTCCCTATTTTCATAGCCTGCCCTCGGCCCCTTGGACGTGTCCCTGGTTACCCTCCAGGTGGGAGGCGGTCGAGCCACCGTGAAAAGGCCCAAACTCTACCCCGCTGTCTCCTAGGCTGGAGCCCACTCCTTGGACGCTGCAGGGATGTAAGGAAGTGTTTGAGTTGGATGATGTGCTAAGATGACAGGGGTATCAGATCAATTATTCCTGCCAGTGTGTCTGAAGAGAGCCAGCATCTCTCTAGCAGAAAATGGTGTACTCTGAATCTGTTGTTAGAGAGCCATTGACAAAATGTTTTCCAGGCCAGGTGGAAAGACTGAGCTACCCAGGATAGAAAAACAAAGGGGAGGGTATAGGAGAAACCCCCAGCCTGGGGAAGACCCGAGTGATAACCTTCAGTTCTGGGCCAATCGTCGGGTGATTTCTCGCCTCTATGGGCATATCTTCATCAAGCCAAGCTATTAAAGGCACTAATTGGGATGCTAGTTCTAAGGAGGCCCATTGTTTAAGTTCTTGGTATCTATGCCAATCAATTATTCATAGTAAGTGGGAGCTTGAAGGTAAGCTATGAAGTCAGGTAGGCCACTTCCGCCTTCAGCCTTATGCATGGTGAGTATATTGTGAGTTACAAACGTGGATTTGTTTGCCCAGATGGATTTGGTGAGAAGAGAAAAAAAGTGTCTGAAGAAATGTCCGGGGTTATGAATCGGTAAAGCTTGAAAAGTGTACAAGATTCTGGGGAGAATGTTCATCTTGAAGACCACCGAAAAACAAGATTGTCAGCAGAACTCACCAATCTTCCAATCAGCTGTTTCGACCCGGGTCTTTTTCAAGCTGATTCACATATACATTACTATTACCTCCATCATATATCAGTTAACAATTAAACATACCCAATCACCATTGCACCCATGATTACAATTAGTAAACACATGTGTGATACCTCTATCCTCTCCTCGTCATAGGGTGGCACGTGAGTGACATCATCTGCATCTACTCCCTTATGATTATCGGTATACATCCAGGCACCGGCATCCATCAGGGCTTCTGCGCATGCGCGAGATTTACAACCTCTCGCGTGATATCCCAAACTACACTCTTTCTCAATAGGAACCTGTATATCTGTCCTGCGCATGCGTGAGATCACTGCTGCCGTGCGATACCTTGCATTTAGTCATGTTTGTCGTCATGACAACCAGGCAGCTCAGCCTGCTAACAATCTCAATCTTATTACTCCGCCAAGTATGCAGCACAGGTACGGGTTGTCAGACTTACCTAAGCAATCTTAAATCCGCAGTATTAGCTTAAGGGTGCGTTCACACGAGCGCATAAACGGCGTGTTTTTGCGCCCAATCGTATAAACATGACCATCTGAGGCATTGGTTTCCAATGTATTTGTTCGCACGGGCGATTTTACGGCGCGTAAAAACGGCAACCCGAAAAAAAAACGGAACATATGCGACCGAAATACGCGCCAACGCATATTCGATGGCCGAAAAGATAGTTTGCAAAGTAGGAACAAACGATATGACGCTTTCTAGCTCTGGTCATGATCGCCGAAAAACGTTCTTTCCGGTGATTAAACGCTGCGCACGTGCGAACGTAAATACGCCTACGCTCGTGTGACCGTGCCCTAAGAGTGTATATGTATGTAAAAATAAAGTGCCAACACTATCTCAAGAGTGTATGCAAATGTATATGTACCCAAATTAGAATGCCCAATCTAATACCCCATATCAACACTGGGGAATATTTATTCTATTGCAGAACCCTCATGTCATCATTCATTTTCCATATTTGGGTATTTCCCTTAAGCCACTGCCAATCATGCCATATCCCAAGATTCAACAGAGCAGTAACTAAGGGCTGGGTGAGCAGTCCCCAGTCATGTGACCGCAGTTATCCAATGGATAATAGCAATCACATAAAAGTTTTAAAAAAGGCAAAGTTTAATCTCCATTCACCGATACGATCAGTTAGGGGAGATGAAAATTCTTAACGGAGGCCTCTGCATTTGAAACACAACGCGATGTAGGTACCCGCATCATCGCTAAGTGACGGCGCGGGAAATATAAACAAAATACGGTATACTGCGCATAACCACCTGTGTGAGTACACAGTTATGTGCAGTACATTACGCGGCCGCACGCTGCGGCACGACTGGGCTCACAGCAAGTGGATTCCACCTACGGCCGTGTGAGCCCGGTGTTATTCAGACCCCTACCTATAATACATAATTACAAGAAGCCCCGGGTACGTTCGCCTGCCTGCAGTACCAGGAGCAGCTTGTTGAGCGCCCTCTGTGTGAGACCGCCGCACCTCAGCAAGCTTACGAAGCCCCACAGAGCGCCACTTTATACACCCCGTCCCTGCCACTGAGGTCAAGAAATACCCCCCAAAAAAGTGCCACTGAGCAGGGGGATACCTGGTTTTATTGCCCCATGTGCAGATCCCAACCAGGACCCCGTAGTTACCCCTGTCATCAGACATACTAAACAGTTTTACAGTGTCACTTTTATCTAAGATTAGGGAATACCAAAAAGGTCGGGGTCAATTTTTTTCTTACAAGTGAGCAATGGGGCCTGGAATTTATTCCGTTGTGCCCTGAAGTCCAAACGATGTTCCCTCCATTATAGGCCTAGCCATGTGTCCAGTAAGCAGATTAGGGTTACAACGGGTATGTCTCTGACCACAGGACAAACATGGGGATCCATTTTGGGGTGCAAGTCTTCATTCATATGTGTGCTGTACAAAAAACCTGTTTTTAAAATGACAGAATTGCCAAAAAATGTAAATCATAATTTCTTTCCTTCTGCTTTGCTTAAATTCATTCAAAAACTGTGGAATCAAAATACGCAGCACAGCCCTAGATGAACTCGTTAAGGGGTCTAGTTTTAAAAATGGGGTCATTTTGGAGGGGTTCTCCGTCGTTTTGGCCCCTCAACAGCTCTACAAGTGGGCAATGGGGCCTAAATTACCTTAAAGCAAAATGTTGTTCTGAATGCCACCGGCTGCTCTCTTCGGTTCGGGCCCCGTTGTAGTATTAGGGCCACAACGGGGATGTTTCGGAATACAGGGAAAACTGGGGTATCAATTTTGGGGTGCAAATCCTCATTTTCATGTGCGCTATAGAAAAAAAAACTGTCTTTAAAATGGTATATTTGCAGAAAAATATGAAATTTTATTTCATCTCCTCTAAATTGCATGAACTCCTGAAAATAAACTGTGAAGTCAAAATACTCCTGACTCCCCTCAGTGAATACATTAAGGGGTGTAATTTTTAAAATAGGGTCATTTGTGGGGGTACCTATCATTTTGACACCCATGAGCCTTTGCAATCTTGGCTTCGTTTAGGAAAACAAGTTTGTACGTTTCTTAAATGGTTAAAAAAAACACTAAAGTTTTTCCAATGTGCTTCCAGAATAAAGTAAACAGATGGAAATATATTTTAGCAAAATTTTGTACAGTATGTTTGCACATATTTGAGATATTGCAGTTGAAAATGTGAAAAAATGACAATTTTTTAAAAATTCTCCAAATGTTTGCACTTTTAATAAATATTCACAAATTCTATTGGTCGATTTTTACCAGCTAAATAAAGCTCAATGGGTGGCGAAAAAACACTGTCAGAATCACTTGGATATGCAAAACCTTTATGGGTTTATTCTATGTTAAAGTGACACATGTCAGATTTCCAAAATTTGATCTGGTTATTAAGGTGCAAACAGGCTTGGTCACTAAGGAGTTAATCCACTCCATAATCCTTGTTCAGGTCAATAATTATAGAGAACAAAACCAAAATGACAGTTATTGAGGAATGTTTCCGTTTTCTAGCGAGAGAATCACCCTGTAGATTTCACTGCTGAGCTCCGCCCCTTATATACTGATCACATGATGGTGACATCATCACAGGTCCTTCAGCCACCACTTCTCTTCCTTCCCACTGCTGAGCTCCGCCCCTTTTGTACTGATCACATGGTGATGACATCATCACAGGTCCTATTGCAGCAGATACACAGCAGTTCCAAGTGACTCCTGTTGTCTCTGTTATCAGCCAGAGGATATACATACACGGCACAGTGATATCAGCTACATTATATTACAGTATCAGCCCTCTGCGTGTGACTCCGGCCGGCAGGTAAGAGACGGCGGAGGGGTTTTATGCTGTTTTATTCATTTTTTTGTAATTGCAGTAAAACCGTGAAGTGAGTCTTGTGTTGAGCTCCGACATGATACATATACTACTAATATTTGGTGAAAACGGGTGGCTTTATGCTGCTTGAGGAGAGGCGTGAAATGGTGCCCCCTTGTAAAGCCCCCCACTCGTGTCACAGACATTGTAAGCACCAATACACAAGATATCCGACATGTACATAAACTATTGAGACTTGTCTGATGTGAGTAATAGTAACCCCCCCCCCTGAATGGTCCTGATAGTAATAGTGAGCCCCTTAATGGCCCCAATAGTAATAGTGCCCCCAGTAGTGTCCCTCTTAGTGGCCCCAATAGTAATAGGGACCCCTAAAGGCCCCGATAGTTATAGTGAACCTGTTAGTCATTCCTGTAGTAATGGTGCCCCTTTTGGTGACCCTGGTAGTGTCCCTCTTAGTGGCCCCAATAGTAATAGGGACCCCTTAATGGCCCAGTAATTATAGTGACCCCATTAGGCATTTCTCGTATAAATAGTGCCCCCAGTAGTGTCCCTCTTAGTGGCCCCAATGGTAATAGTGCCTCCTTCAGTGTCCCTCTTAGTGACACAAATAGTAATAGGAACCCCCTTAAAGGCCCCAGTAGTTATAGTGAACCTGTTAGTGGTTCCTGTAGTAATTGTGACCCATTTTCGTGGCCCCAATAGTAATAGGGACCCCTTAAGGGCCCCAGCAGTTATAGTGACCCCGTTGGGGGTTCCTTTATTAAAAGCCCCCCAGTAGTGTCCCTCTTGGTGGCCCCAGTAATGATATGGACCCCCTTAATGGACCCTGTAGTTATAGTGACCATGTTCGTTCTTATAGCTATAGTGGCTCTGCAAGTGGCCCCAGTATTAATATTGACCCCCCATAATGGTTCTGGTAGTAATAGTGCCCCCAGTAGTGGCCCCAATAGTAATAGTGCCTCCATTAGTGTCCCTCTTAGTGACCCTAATAGTAATAGGGACCCCCTTAATAGCCCTGGTAGTAATAGTGCCCACGGTAATAATAGTGACTCTTGTTGGTGGCCCCGGCAGTTATAGTGACCTCCAGCTGACAACATGAAGCATTTACCTTTGTCTGCGGCTCAGGTCAGGCAGCTGCCACTGCGGTGATCATCATACTGTGACCCCTGACGTCTGCACCCCGAATCTGTGCTGCGTACATGACAACCCCTGCATGCAGGAACACAGACACCAGGGAGAGAGAGGTCAGGGGTCACAGACTGATTACAGAAGCGATGACTAAAGTGAGGTAAATGTTTGTTGGTTGCTGCCCGGGTGGCTAGCAGCTGACTATTATTTTTTACCGTCCGTTATTATATCTGGTAAATAAAGAAATGCTGGCCTTAATTACGGGCTGGACCGGTGACCTACTGGTCGGGTGACAACCCTAGCGCCGCCTCTCTGAGGTCTTGCAGACGGCTGCCTGAGAGCTCAGTTTGCTTCATGGCAGTAGCGCCCCTGGTGGTGAATGTTACCCTCCAGTGTAAAGAGTGAAATCTGCAGCAAAATGTATGAAGATCACACAAGAATCATAGGTGGATGGCGGTGATATATGTGGTGGCGGTAGTATGTGGTGGAAGATCACACAGGGTGAATACAATGCAGATTTTGTGCATGGGAACTTCTGAGCGTATCACAAGAGCAGGAAGGTGGATCAGGTTTTAAAGGGATTCTGTCACCAGGTTCGTGAGGTTTGACTCGGACCTGAGCGCTGCAGCACGAAAAGTGATGGTTCCCTCCCTATACATAACAGGGGAGAGAACTGTGAGTCTGCATGATGAGGGCAGGAAGAAGCCGCCCCGGCCTGCCTCCATGACTCAGTGCTCGGGTCCAAGTCAAACCTCATGAATCTGGTGACAGAATCCCTTTAACCAAGTTCATCCCGACTACTACCAACATGTTTTCCCAAAAATAAGACCCTGTCATATATTAATTTTTGTCCCAAAAAAGGGCACTAGGTCTTATTTTCAGGGGGTCATATTATACGTACCTAACAGGCTTGGTCCACATCCCTCCCACTGCTCTCTGGGGCTCTGGCAGGCCTCCGGCTGTCCTTGGCCGCCCACAGAAGATCGCTTCCTGGTTATGGTATTCATAAATCCCAGCTCCACAAAGCGATGGCTCTGATTAGTTCTCGAACCCTGAATCCAATGGCTGTGATTGGTTCATCCAGTGCTTCATTGATTGGCTGAGCAGCTCTGAAGAACCAGTCACAGCCATCGCATTCTTGAGGCAGAATTTACGAATTGGCGGAGTCGCAGCATTGATTGGCCAATTCATAAATCCTGCCTCCACAACGAGATTGGCTGTGATTGGCTGAGCAGCGCTCGAGAACTAATCAATGCCGCACTGGATGTACCAATCAGTGCATGCATATTTTTGGTGGATTTTGACACATGCTGCGGTGTGTCCTTTGTCGTATTCATGTTGTGGCGCAAAAAAAAAAACAGCCTTTGAGAGTTATTGCCATCTTGGCTTTTTAATGCTAAAATTGGAATACATAAGGCTTAATGTCCACGAGCGGATTTGATTTGTGGGGCACCCAGTGAGCCATGCAGACCATCCGCAGTACAGAAAACATGGAAGTACAGAGGTCCGCGCAGATGCTGCCGCCTACCCGCACATGTACGCAGGCGTAGTGAGGTCAAAAATAGGCATCAAAAACAACACTAGCACTGGAAGCCAACACAACAGTGAAAAGACAGCGGTCATACAAGTTAGGGCCCTTTTACACGGGACGCAGATGTCCAGCAAGTCGTCCCAGCAATAATCGTTCCTGGGCTTAGTAGTAAATGGAGGTGGAGCGAGTCGGGAATCCTTCTGGCTCACCCACCTCCATTCACAGTAAATAGGTAGTTGTACATTAGTGAAATACAGCCTGTTCACACAGACTGATCCGTTGTTGAGTTTTCTGAAATGGAACGAACGAGAAGCGAACGGATTCCTGTTCGATCAGTTAGGGGATGCATTTACACGAACAGTAATCTATAGTCCCATGTAAGAAGGCCCTTTCGCATTTTTTTTGCGCACTATGCCCTGCAGACAAATAAATATGCCACCACCTCCCACGCAGCATCACGCCAACTGCGAACATGGTAGTACTTGCAGCGATTGTCCCACAACACTGGCCTGTGCTGCACAAGTACAAGAAGTTGCTCTTGATGTATTAAATGTGGCACTTTGCTGCAAAAATGTATTTTCTCTTTGGCTTCCGGCGCCTTCCCATCTGCACTTCCTTTTTTTCCCCTTGGTCGGCATAGTTGCAATGGCCGAGCAGCGACTCAAGGAACATACCTTAATAGGGGGGACAGGAAGGCCTGTTTTGTCACGGTGATGCCAGTACTCCAACTGGACCCTCGGGGTAAAATGACAATGAAATAAATGAGTTGAGTCCAGTAGTATATTAGTAATCTGGGAGTATGCAGATTTACTGACTTTGGTATTTTGCAGTATAATTGAATTCACCATTTTCCACAAAGGTACCTTGAACAGGTACACACAGATGCAGTAGCATGCAGGCAATTGAACACAATGAGAAATACATTGACCTTTAACTTGATTAGGACCTGACTTCAACACTCCCTCCTCTAATTACTGAACAGACTTGATAAACCATCTCCCCACTAGTTGATCAAGCTGAAGGATTGATTTGAGTTTAGTGAAGTGTAGATAAAGCAGACCGCAAAGAGGCTGTAAGGCTAATCCTGGCTTTGAGTTTACCGGGTAGCTATGACTCCCTGTTAGTAAAAGGCTGACCTCAGAAAGGTTCTCCATCCTTCTGCTGTGGGATGCCAAGGGAATGGGTATACACCACGCTCGACCTTGGGAGAAACTGTGATGCACTGCTAACTTGCTTCTGTACACATACCTCCTCCTCTCCGACATGACTGACTGCAACCTCTCCTCTCTCGCACCTGACTGACTAACTTTATCTCCTCTGTTTCTTTCCTGCACTTTCTGGACTCCTCCCACTCTTGCATAGGGACTTGTGTTGTGGCTTTCCCGCCCTTGGACTCTGCACCAGTGAGATTAAAGCTGACTATCAGCCAATAGGACACAAGCTGACATCAGAGCTAAGCTCTAGGCTTAGTGTAGAGAAGGGGGGACACAGGGTCTCTCCTACAGACGGCACCTTCTGTGTCCAAGGATGGCACATAGACAGGTGAGACAGGAAAAGTATTGGTGTGAATGTTCTGTAGGACCCGCTTGGCCACTACATAGTTATCTGTGGGAGAAAATCATCGCAATTGCATATACAAGCGGGTCCAATGCCTTTTTTCTTGGCTCCCATAGAGATTAATGACCAATTCTCACTCTGGAATCGGACAAAAATAAGACATGCTGCAAATTTTCAGCCTCATACTATCGCGGCGAGAGGAAAATCGCTCATGTAAATTAACCCAAAATAATGGGTTATTACACTGCAAAGGTTCTGTGCTTCGCGCATTTCCACACAACATGCATGTTTTTCTTGCCCATGTTAACACAGTGTTATATGGATTAGGGTTCCCCGATCTGCATGGAGAAGTGACCCTCGCATCCAGGGAAAAAATGAGGGAAGTATCTGATCGCGTTTCCTGCATTGTCCATTCCCTACTATGGCACGTACGGAAACAGCGGCCTAGATAACTTTGGCGTATCCCTGTCTGTACTGAGAATATACCTTGCATCCATGTGGTGATGGCTCTACAAACCGGATTCGCTCTAGTCTCAATGAGCGAATTTCTGTATTTTCACTCCTGATATTGTATGATTTGGGATCTTTCCTTGTTTCATAAAGGTGCCGGCAGAACTAGAACTGGAGTTTTTGTCTAGAACAGACCTCCTTCTGAATGACCCACCAAGAATGGAGAAGGACCAGAATGAAGTTACCAAAACCATATTAAACTTCACCTTAGAGATCATCTACCTGCTGACCGGAGAGGTAAGCTATTCTATATTTCTATGATACTTATTGAATTATGTAACAAGTCAGACAAAGGGAGAAAGGGAGGAGAAAATCCATTCCAGGAAGTAACAGGGACAATCCAGTGTCCTGTATAACGGTTTCCAGACCTTCCAAGTGAGGGAGAACTAAAGAACTGAACAGCAGAGAATGTGAAGATCGGCCACCAATATGGTCAGTTCAGTAGTAATGTTGTAGGAGCAATGAGAATGGTAAGTAGGCTCCTTGTAATGAGGAGGAAAGGGCAGCCAGGAACCAGCAGGATCACATGGATGGAGCTCGGCGTGGAGACTCAGATTTTTGCCAGTCGCTCAACGTCTACAGTATATAAAGACCTAGAAGACTGATGGCAGGAGGACACGTGGTCCATCTAGTCTGCCTTTCGATTTATTTCCTCTTGCTTTGTTTTTCTTAAGCCCCATTTATACATAATGATTAACACTTTAAAATTTCACTCAAACAAACAAATGTGCGTGATAATCGTTACATCTAAACGCGAGCCATCGTGTACTTCAATTTCAGCCGGTATACCAATCATCGTTACATTTAAACGCTCCCAGCTCAGCGTTGCACATAGCAAAGTGAAGCCTTGAACAAGAAATGGATGATTTTAAACAATGATCTGCCTGTCTAAGCATTTTGCCCGAGTGCGGACAACTGCGAATGGATTAGCGGTGACATCATCGCTCAAACGGGAAGCGTTCCGTGTAAAGGGCCATTAGGCTACATATATGTTTAACTCCAGCAGGTTTACTGCCCCGTACTGTTGGTTCCGACCACATCTGCTAGGAGTTTTTTTTAAGCATCTTCTACTCTCCCAGTTCAGTCTGTTCTGACATTACTTCTCTTCTTTGCCCAACTTCAGATTTTATCCCCGTATTCTTGTGTTAAGTTTATTTAAAAAAACGCTTCCCTCCGATCAGTCATTAAAGAAGTTTTCTGGGAAAATACTATTGATAACCCATCCTCAGGACCCCGACAGATCAGCGGATTGTGCACCCGCTGACAGCGCCGCAATTACACAGGAGTCGGGTGGAAGTCTCTGCACTGACCTCTGTGTAGTGGCCAGTGGTTGTAACTGCAAGCGGGGCTCATTTTGAAATCCATGCGAGCTGCTGAAATTGCAGGCACGGCAATCGTGTTGGTCCTGTAAAACATGAATAAACGATATATGACTGCTTAAGCAAATGACCGGCCGTTTGCTCGATTATCGCTACATGTAAAAGTAGGATGGGTGGAGCTATATAAGGCAGCAGGGAAGTTGAGATGAGAGTGGCGCTAACAGTTTGTGCAGTCACCCGAGTCATGGTTTCCCCAGCATATCAGCAGGGAACTAGCTCAGGGTATCCACCTCAGACCAAGCAGAAAGTTGGAGGTCAGAAGAGAGTGAAGGACTGTAACTGTTTCATTGCCAGCCCCCCCCCCCCCCTGCCCCTTTTGCAGAGGGATGCCCACATGCATTACAATGTCCCCCTATCTCTCCTCCAGGCTATACAAATTAAATTCTTTAAGCTATTATAGGATATTTTACACTTACGACCCTGCACTATTTTTGTGTCCTATCCCTAGACTTATTTTATTTCAACATAATTCAAAAAGTTCAATATTTCTATAAAAAAAAATGTATTTTCGTAGGTGATGTCTTCAGAACTGAACATGGTGTTCCAGATATGGTCTCTCCACATCTCTATACAGTGGGATCACAATTGAGAGAGGAATACTGGGTTCAGTTCTCTATGTTTCTCTCCCCATACACAGGATTACACAATAGTAAAGAAGACATCGGGTGATGGTACAACTCCCGATGGAGGATGGAGCAGGAGCCAGAGCCCCATCACAGAGGCTCCTCCTCACTTACCGATACATGAGCAGAAGATCCTAGAACTCACCAACAAGATCACTGAGCTGCTGACTGGAGAGGTGACCCTGCTGGGAATGCTGGGTAATTATACAGTAAGAGCACTCGAGGAGTCTGGGTAATGACGGTATCATTGTGTTGTCAGGTTCCTATAAGGTGTCAGGATGTCGTTCTCTATTTCTCCTTGGAGGAGTGGGAGTATTTGGGAAGACACAAGGATCTGTACAAGGATGTTATGATGGAAAAGTACCAGGCCCCTGTATCACAAGGTACGAAGAAATATACAGGACATATATAGTATATGTGTGTATATGTAATATATGCATGTTCGAAATATAGGAAAAAAAAAACATTCTAGCTGGACTTCCTTGCAAGGGTTCAGGAGTTTGGAGTCTCTTCTCTGCAATGCTCTGTTATTTGTGGATGTTGACTCCTATGTAGGAACTGTTATCTATTTGATTGATTACAGCAGGGTTAATGGTGGTAATATAGCATGGTGCAAGGGCACTGATCGATGCCCACATGTACTACCCTTATGACTATCCTTAAAAGTTAGTTGTACAGTGATTTACTACATCCTGCATTCTAAACAAAAGGCTACAGCAGAATTCTAGGGCCACACACTCACTTTGGCTGCAATGGGTGGTTGCACTTTCAACAAACGCTTTGTAGCCCTGCAACCTCACAATCTCATTGTGGTCAACGGGGTCATGGTATGGCTCACAATTTGCTGCTATCCGCAGATCACAGAAAAATCCAACCTTGGTGGATTTTTTTTTTTTACTCCCCTCAGGTCATGATCGAAGCATTTTACGAGTTGCACCATGATCCTATTAACCTCAATGAGAGTCTGAGGCACAGGGCCATGACCTTTCTCTTAGTTGCCTTCTGAATTTAACCAATGCTAATGCTGCCTTGATCTGAGACCATGTCTCTCTTTACTAAGTGGAGAGAACAGCGGACAGACAAAGAATAACTGCAAAGTACCAATACTTGTTAGTGACTGTAAACAGCTTCTAGCAATCATAGAATGGTAGAGTTGCAAGGAACCTCCAGGGTCATCGGGTCCAACCCCTGCTCAGTGCAGGATCACTAAATCATCCCAGACAGATATTTGTCCAGCCTTTGTTTGAACACTTCCATTGAAGGAGAACTCACCACTTCCCGTAGTAACCTGTTCCACTCATTGATCACCCTCACGGTCAGAAAGTTTTTTCTAATATCTAATTTGTGTCTCCTCCCTTTCAGTTTCATCCAATTGCTTCTAGTCTTTCCTTGTGCAGATGAGAATAGGGCTGATCCTGTTTCTCCTTGTTAAATACCATTCTGTTAGTTGCTGCCCACTGTTCAAGCTTTTCTAGATCTTTTTCAATACTTTCTCTCTCTTTCCTAGTGTTATCTTTCCCTCCTAGCTTCATGTCGCCAGCAAATTTGATCTGTTTCCCAGATCATTTATAAAAATGTTGAACAACACTGGGCCTAGGACAGAGCCTTGTGGTACCCCACTTGATACATTCTTCCACTTGGATGTGCAGCCATTTATGACCCTTCTTTAAGTACGATCACTCAGCCAGTTGTGAATCCACCTAACAGTTGCTTTGTGAATCCCATATTTGGTTATTTTTTCAATAAGTATGGTATGAGATAATTTGTCAAATGCTTTACTAAAGTCAAGATATACTATATCTGCCGCAATTCCCTGATCAACCCAGTCGGTGATTCTGTCATAGAAGGAAACCTTGTTGGACATTTCTGTCCTTAAGAACATCCAGCCATTGGATTCTTCCTACCATCTTTCTGAGTCCATTAAAATCTGTCTTTCTTAAAACCAACCTTGAGGTCTGAGTTTTACTGAGGTCTTCCTCCCCTTTTTATGCAAAATTCAAGGATAGCATGATCACTGCCTCCTAAGGACCCAGCCACCCGTACTTCCTCAACCATTCCCTTCCTGTTGGTAAAAATTTGGTCCATGGCTCCTGCCGGCACAGTTTTTTTCGCTGTGTCCACGGTACCCAGAGGTGATGGGGATCTCTCAGGAGAAGTGTCTGGCGGCTTCCCATTTCTTCAGCCTCCCACCGGGCTTCTCAGGCCTGGGGAGCAGATTTTAGCCACAGCCTGCAAATTTAGGCCCTGGCTGTGGCCTACTGTTTGGTACTTCTAATGGGGACAAGTTCCTTTCCCCTCTTCACCAATAGGGGCTTTTGGTGCTGGGTGCCAGGTTTCTGGTCCTCCCTCCATCTTCTGGCTTGGTGCCTGAATGCTCTTTTACCATTGTCTCCTATGCTACAAAACCTGCAGTTGGGTCCTGTTTGTTCTCTCTGCCTAAGCAGATGGCTCTCTGCTATTTCTGGGACCGGTAGTGCACCTCACGACCTCCTGATTTCTATTCCAGTGTATCATCGCATCACCGCTCCGTATTCATCCAGTCCAGTAATGGGTAAGTGCTGCCTGGCGGCGAGCTTCACTGCTTCTTTGCCTCTCCTGCAGCACGTATAGCAGCAGGTACAGCTAAAGGCACAGTGTGGCACTATGTTCAACTCCAGGGCCAACAGATCTAGACAGGGCCCAAACAAAACCAAGTATTTTGCTTAAGCTCACTGCAGAACGAAATTCTTTTGCTGACAGTCGGAGCTGGTATTCCCCAGCTGTCTTCCACTGACCCAGGTGGCAAGAAAACCAGCCACAGGTACTTATCCTGTACAACCTCCTCCATCTGCCTAACTAGAATGGGCTTACAGCCTCTTTCAGGCGGTATCCAACCTTACCAAAGCGTCTACCCCCATTTTAGACAGTCTGGGCTGCTTTTTCTGTCAACTGCCACCAAGGGTATATGACAATGATAATTTTGCCACACATGACCCTCCACGTGGTATACCTCGGAAATGAGCTTCACCTCCTCTTTTGAGGCATCCTTCTCACTCTCTAGCCTCCTTTTACCTCCATGTCTCTCTTCCAGAGATGACAACTACTCTGATGAGGAACTTTCTGGGTCAGACTACAATTTGGATGAGGGACAGGCATCTAAGCTATCCTTTTTGATTGATAGTCTGATAGTGGCAGTAAAAGAGACCTTTCAGGTGAAGGGTCAGCCAGTGATTACATCTATGGAAATTCTCTCTTTTCGGCACTCAGAATGTACCCAGAAAATCTTCTCTTACTATTCGGAATACAACGACATTGTAGTCCGGGAATGGAACCTCCCCAACAAACGCTTTACCAATCTAAGCATTTTATAAACCCCCAGATCGCTTCTTTGCTTCTAGAATCCCAGCCTCTTCTTTGTAGGCCACCACTGTGGATCAGGCAATAGCAACTCTGCCCTATCCGGGAGTAATAGTGCTGGTTCCTCCCTCAGAATGCTTCAAGGATTTTTCTTCCAACCTGTTCATGGTGCTGAAGAAGAATGGCACTATCAGATCCGTTCTGGACTTGGAGAAGTTAAACCGCATTATCAATGTCCTTCACTCCCACATAGAATCATTCAGGTCAGTCATAGTGTTCATGGAACAGGGAAAGTACCTGTCTTCCATAGACCTCAAAGACGCTTATCTTCGTGTCCCAGTATGTCGAACTCGCCAATGTTTCCTCTGCTTTGCCATCTACTCAGATCAGTACCACTGCAAGGTCATTTGATTTGGCCATGGCCCCCCAAGTATTCGCTAAGGTCCTGGCATCCGTCTCCGGGCTCTGCAGCAATAACCCTCCATACCTGCTATGGAAAAACGATTCTTCATGCACATAAGTGGAAACCAAATGCAGTTTCGGCTTGCGGATGAAAAATGGCAGCATGCTCCATTTTTCTGTGGTTCCCGCGTGGACGGCTTCCATTGAAGTCAATAGAAGCCATCCGAGCCATGGCCCATCCGCATTTGACATTGCGGATGGGCCATAGATTCCACGGGAAAAGCAGAAATTAAAAAAAAAAATCTGTACTGCGCATGTCCGACAGGGAGCCATGTGGACCATGGTACCGCAGTACAGAAAGAAGAACAAAAACTACAGGTTCGCATGGATGCCAGCTGGGCACAGGGTCAGATTCCACTGCGGGCTCCTGCATGTGGAATCCAACCCACTCCTTTGCATGTGACCTTATGCAGACACGAAAATCTTTTTGGTCTGCCGCTGTATTGTTCCATCTATGAATGACTGCCTGTTTAGGCGGAATGATGCAGCGGCAGACCAAAAATGATTTTTGTATCTGCATGAAAGATCCAATCAGCAGCTTATTGAAAGATGGAGCGGTGCAGCGGCTCATCAATGAACAACTGCCTGTTTACTGTGAATGGAGGCGGGCGAGCCAGGGATCGTTCCGCATTCATTCACTGAGAAGTCATTGCTTCTCTGCAAGACCTGGGACGGCTATCAGGTGCTTCAGCACCCGACAGTCATCCACTGTAAAAGGGCTTTGACAGGAATAATGCAAATTCGTTTAATTCATGACATCCATTTTTAATTACCAGATAATCCAAGTAAGAAGTATGATGAAATCTTCCAGTTATCGCCTAATTATAAAGTAGAAAATGAAGATATCGTGCAGCGCTCTTCAGTAGAAAACTTCGTTACCGTTCATGTAGAGCCAGAATGTCATAGTACAGATCTATCATATGATCCTATTAAGAACTGTGATGAAAACTTCCAGTTATCACCTCATTGTAAAGTAGAATATGAAGAAGATATCATGCAGTGCTCCTTAGGAGAAAACATCATTACCCATCTTGTGCATCCAGGACATCAAAGTACAGATCTATCATACGATCTCAGTAAGAACTCTGATGAAAACATCATGTTATCACTTAATTGTAAATTAGAAGATGAAGATATCATGCATCACTCTTCGGGAGAAAACCTGATTAACTTTCATGCACATCCAGGAATTTACAGTACAGATATGTTTTATAATCCTGTTAATGATGATGAACATTCTATTGACCAATCACAGAATTTTACCACAAGTGCTGGTCACATACGAAGTAAAATGTTTCAATGTGTGGAATGTGGAAAAGAGTTTATAAAAAGCTCAGATCTTTTTACACACAGAAGAATTCACACAAGAGAGAAGCAATTTTCAGGTTTAGAATATGGAAAATGTTTTATGCTGAAATCAGATTTTGTTAAACAAGAAATTCCCATAGAAGGGAAGCCATTTTCATGCTCAATATGTGGGAAATGTTTTACGTATAAATCACATCTTATTCAACATGAGAGAATTCACACAGGAGAGAAACCGTTTCCATGTTCAGAATGTGGGAAACGTTTTATGCGGAAAGCAGATCTTGTCCCACATAAGCGGATTCACACAGGAGAAAAGCCATTTCAATGTTCAGAATGTGGGAAATGTTTTACAGATAAATCAGATCTCGTTAGACATCAGAGAATTCACTCAGGAGAGAAGCCTTTTATATGCTCAGAATGCGGGAAAAGCTTTCCATGTAAATCACATCTTAATCAACATAAGAGAATTCACACAGGAGAGAAGTTGTTTCTATGTTCAGAATGCGGGAAAAGTTTTTTGCGGAAATCAGAGCTCGTTGCACATCAGCGAAGTCACACGGGAGAGAAACCGTTTCCATGTTCGGAATGTGGGAAATGTTTTACAGATAAATCGTATGTCGTTAAACATAAAAGAATCCACACAGGAGAGAAGCCATATTCATGTTTAGAATGTGGGAAATGTTTCAGACTGAAATCGGATCTTGTTAAACATGAGAGAATTCACACGGGAGAGAAGCCGTTTCCATGTTCAGAATGTGGGAAATGTTTTAGAAATAGATCACATCTTGTTACCCATCAGAGAATTCACACAGGGGAGAAACCATTTTCATGTTCAGAATGTGGAAAATGTTTTATGCTGAAAGCAAATTTTCTAATACATCAGAGGCGTCACACTGGGGAGAAGAAGTTTTGATGTCCTAAATGTGTAAAACTATTTAACAAGGAAATCAATTTTTGAAACTCAGAGAATTAACGTAGATAAAAAAATTCATACTCTTGTTTAGAATCTGCAAAAGGCTTTAGAAGCATAAAAACGTTAGCTAGTAAGAATTTTTTTGTGTGTGTAGAATGAGCCTGAACCTGTCAAAAGAACTTCAAATTCAAAATACCTGAGGTCAACTGTGACCAGGATCCATAAGAGAAGTATTGTGGGTAGAAGGAAGAAAAGAGGTGCCTTTACTTTCAAAGCAGTCAAGGAATTCTCACCAAGAACCTTAATCCGTTCATAAATTAACCCCCTGCAGGAGTGGCATAGTGAAGAAGTGAGGACTCCTTGTGTAAATTGTTTACTTTCTAAAATATGTGGACGCTCATTGAAACCGCATAAAGGTAAAGGTGATTGGACTGAACAAAATCTAAAAAAACTGTATTCATAACAATTTGCTAAATAAAAAAAAAAAATCTTAGATCTGCGATTCCTTTCTGTAGCTGGAATACTCAATACTGCCCCTGTGGCAAAAACAACCTCTAGCAGGCATTTACTATAAGGTCTCATTCATACTTGCATATCTTGGTCAGTTTACTGCATCAGTCAGGGGCGTAACTATAGGGGGTGCAGGGGATGCGGTTGCACCCGGGCCCAGGACCCTTAGGGGGCCCATAAGGCCCCCTCTATTCAATACAGGAAGCCTAGTAGTATAAATAAAGCATTATAGTTGGGGGGCCCTGAATCTTCAAGTTACGCCTCTGGCATCAGTATTCATAAGGGTGTATTCACACGGGCAAGTTTCACATGCAAGTTATGTTTCATAGCGATATGGACGGAACTCGCGCATGTTGATGAGACATCGATTGCAATGTTGTCATTCCCAAGCGATTTTACTTCTCACGATTGAAAAGTCGCTGTGTGTCTTATTTTTGGGTGAAAAGGAAACAACCATTATTTTCTATGGGGTCTTTAAAAAAAAATAAAAAAACACACCAGCATGCTATCTGATTGCATGCTAGTGCGATGTGAGGTTTACCACTGAAAACTATTGGAAGAAATTGAATCAAACTATTGTGAAAAATGCACAGATGTGAGATTATGGATTTCTTAAATAAAAACGCATCGTGCTCACATCCAAAATCACAATTTTACAAACCCTGACAGTGGGGGAGGTGGAAGGAAGGGGAAGGTAAGTACAACTTAGGCCCAATGTCCACGTGCGGATTTTATATATAAAATCCATGCGTAGCCCCCGCACTGGAGATCCATGCATCTTGCTGCCCATATGGATGCGTTAGAATCTGTAGGGCAGCTAAAAGCACGCGGATGTGACTTCTTCCCGACATGCGGGTCGCCTGCTTTGGAAGAAATGGCAGCATGCTTCATCTTCCTGCGGATCTCCGGCACAGACGGCTCCCGCGGCTTCCACTGAAGTCAATGGAAGCCGTCCGTATCCGCGGCACAGCCACAGCTGTTTTTGTGCTGTGCTGCAGATACATGGGAGAGGAGAGTTTTTAAAAAAGTGTGCGTGGCACATCAGCCGGGCAAAAGAAAAAAAGATTCGGCCGTGACAGAGGGGAGACCTGCAGCGTCCGGGGAGGTAAAAAAATGTCTTTTTCCCCTTTCCATGGTCTCGGGCACGCAGGGATTCAGCAGTGGAATCCATGCAGGCAAGTGGACATGAGGCCCCAGACTCAGCAGGTCACCTACTTTCAGCCCATAATCTTAGCTTCTTTGGCTAAAATTAGGTAACACAGTCCTAAACCATTACATTTCAACCACAATGTTCTCAAGTCAGTATCAGGTTTTTCTGGTGACATGCTGTCTTTAGGTTTTGCCAGACAGTATAAGTAAATCCAGACACACTTATTTCTTAGGTTAATTCTATTGTATTACAGGAATTTACTTATCCACCTTTAGTCTGTAATAAGAGAACAAATAATTTGAGGGGTCATCAATTGGTTATAGTGGATTTGGGTAGCAAAAGTGAAGTTGCCCCGTCCATTGTTCCTGAAGCCAAGGAGGTAAGGAACCTTGACCACAAACTCCTCCTCAGTATGGTTTGCTCCATTGGACCAAAGGACACTGCTCTCTCCTGATTCTCCTCTTACCTATCCGACCCCTCCTTCAGCGTCTCCTTTGCAAGATCTACCTCCTTTCCTCTTCCCCTTGGTGTTGGGGTCCGCCAGGGCTCTGTCCTCGGCCCCCTCCTATTCTCCATCTACACAGCCCCTATTGGACAAACCATCAGGAGATTTGGTTTTCAGTATCATCTCTACGCTGACGACACCCAGCTATACACCTCTTCCCGTGACACCACAGCAACATTGCTCCAGAATGCCACCGGCTGTCTGTCCGCTGTCTCTAACACTTTGCCCTCTCTCTACCTAAAACTGACCTACTGGTGTTTCCGCCCTCTACTAACCAACCTCGTCCTGACATTTCCATCTCAGTGTGTGGCGCCACCATAACTCCCAGACAGCATGCCTGCTGCCTTGGGGTCATATTGGATGCTGATCTTTCCTTTACGCCCTACATCCAACACTCACTGTTGCACTCATCCACTCCTGCCTCGATTATTGCAACTCACTGCTGATATGCCTCACCCGCGCCAGACTCTCCCCCCTCCAATCCATCCTGAATACAGCAGCCAGGCTCATCTTCCTGTCCAGACGCTACTAGGATGACTCTGCCCTGTGCCAGTCACAGCACTGGCTGCCTGTCAAATATAGAATTCAATTTTTGCTCATTACCTTCCTCCACAAAGCTCTCCATAGCACCGCGCCGCCCTACATTGCCTCCCTCATCTCAATCCACCACCCACCCCGCGCCCTCCGTTCCACTAATAAAATCCAGGCAATCCCTGATTCTCACAACTTTAGACGTGCTCTAAATACGCACCTCTTCAGGGAGGCATACCAGATCTCCTAAACCAAACCCCTCTGTACTCCGCCTGATAACATGCTCCCTGACCTACTGACTGCAATCCCTGCTAGCCCACCCCCTGCAGTCACACTGATTCAGCCACTATACGGCTCAATATGACCATTGTGCGATGCTATACACATAGACAGTCTCCACCTCACCATACCGTGCACATCTCCAGCCCCTTTACCTTCTGTATCACCCCATTATTTGTAGCTTGTAAGATCGTTGGAGCAGGACCCTCACACCTATTGTTTCTATCAACTGATTACTACATGTAACCGTGGTTTTGTTTCTGTTCCCCTTGTCTTGTAAGCGCTGCAGAACATGTTGGCACTCTATAAACAAAGATTATTATAATGTAATTTATGTAATAAGATATCTTTTGTAGACTCGTGTAGAAGAAATTATGCAACATATGAGAGCGAATGAGCAAGCACTAGTCAACCATTAGATGCTCAAATTTATTATTGCCGCTACCTTATAATTTCCATAGGAAAAAGCATACGATTGCACAATTCAATTTTAAGTTCTCTAACAGATCCATATTCCTAGACGCAGTGGCAATATTAAGTCTTTTCTGTTACACTGAGAGGCATTCTTGATACATACATTGTAGACCACGGAACCAAAGGGTGTGAAAAGGGAGTATGAAATTACCCAGTTCATCTGATATGTGTATATTTAATTATTCTTTTAGACCAGTGTTTCCCAAACTCCAGTTCTTACGGACTGCAACAGGTCATGTTTTCAGGATATCCTGTAGTACGAACACCTATGGCAATGTCTGAGGCACCGACAATAATTACATCACCTGTGTAATACTGAGGAAATCCTGACCCATTGGGGTCACTGAGGACTGGAGTTGGGAAACACTGTTTTAGATTAATGAGGAACTCTGAATGTCTGTGTGTTGTGGATTACTGGTTTTCCTGTTCAGGATTAGTGATGTCCTCTTTGGAAGACTATGCTTACCAGGGTGATGGTTGAAGGGGTCGACCAAGGTGGTGGTTGGGGTATGTCCCTTGCCACCAAGGGGACAGATGGAGTAGGTGCCACAGACTGTGCCGTGTATGAAGACTCGTGACTTATCTTGGATGCTTGAACTTTTATTAATGGTACAAAGACAAGTGAGTCCACACCAGGTGGTTAATCATAAATAAAAGCATTCCTCCGCTAGGTTGAGGTCCCGCAATAATATTTAGATGATTTCCTGCCACTTCTATAAATTCCTACTTTAGTCTCCTATCAAGGCCGTATTCGCTGTGGTACCCGCAGATTGTACTAAGTCCACATTTTACCTTTACAGAGCTCATAGAATAAGTCCAAACTATGCACAGTAGCACAAGTGACTCATAAGGGCCAAGCTGCAGCAGCAGAATTCAAGACTGCTAAACACACTAATCTATTTATGAGCAAACTAGTCTGCCGTGATGTTTTTTTTTTTCTTCTGGACAGTTTTCTTTCTGCCACAACTCAATGTATTTAAAGGGAGAAATGCAAAGTCCCTACATCTGGATAAGAAAACTGAAAAAAAACACATACAGAATTGGACTAAGCAGCAGCACATGTTAAAAAGACTTGGGTATACTAATAGATCACAGACTGAACATGAGTCAATGGTGTGATGCAGCAGCAAAAAAAAAAGGAAAACAAAATAACAGGATGTATTAAGAGAAGCATAATGTTTAGATCATGTGAGGTAATTATCCAACTCTACTCTTCCTTGATAAGACCTCATCTGGAATACTGTGTCCAGTTCTGGGGCACACAATTTAAAAAAAGACCTTAAACTGGAACAAGTTCAGAGAAGAGCTACAAGGATGGTAAGCGATCGGCAAACCATGTCCTATGAGGAATGGCTCAAGGACCTGTTCATGGAGTTCTCGTAGGCAATCTTCGCCTTAAATAGAATTGATGCTACTTCACAAGGCAGGATAGAGTGTGACCAGCTAGATGTGCCCCAAGACAGAGAGAGTTGGTAATAGAGACTGCAAAGAATGTGGCAGCAACAGTTACCAGCAATGGAGCGGTGTGAGCATGCGGTCACCACGCTGAGGGAATACCGCATAAGAGGGCCTGATGACCGGGGCCAAAATTGATGACAGATCGCGTGAAAGGAGAGGGAGACTCCCTTCCTGCAGGGGACTCAATCCCTGAAGTAGAGAACAGTGCTATGATTGGGGTATGACAAAAGCTGCCAGACATGTAAGACCAGTCCAGCGATAGTAGTGTGCCATAGATATTCATTTTTGGAATACTCCTTTAATCATCATGATAAAGATTCTAAGAAGCTGTTTCTCTTAATGCTCAGTAAGTGAGGTTCTGTATATCACACATGATGATCTCCCCTGTATGATTTAGAGCCTTTCCATGTTTCACAAAGGACCGACCATACTAGAACCCTCCAGTTCTCTCATATTCTCATCCAAAATGGTTGTGTGCTTAAATATTCCAAGGATGGACAAAGACAGAAATGAGATTACCAAAACAATATTAAACTTCACCTTAGAGCTTTTCTACCTGTTGACTGAAAAGGTACGCTTTTCTAAATTTCTGTGATGTTAATTGTATTATGTAACAAGTCAGACTAAGAGAAGAGAAAATCCATTCTAGGAAGTAATAGGAACTATCCAGTGTCCTGTATAACGGCTTCCAGACCTCCCAAGTGAGGGAGAACTAAAGAACTGAACAGCAGACAATGTGAAGATCGGCCACCAATATGGTCAGTTCTGTATGGTGGGAACCAATGAGCTAATAGTAATGTTGTAGGAGCAATGAGAATGGGAAGTAGGCTCCTTGTAACGAGGAGGGAAGGGCAGCCAAGAACCAGCAGGATCACATGGCCGGAATTCGGCCTGGAGACATTGATTTTTGCCACTTGTTTGACATCTAAACAGACACATAGAATACTGACGGCAGGAGGAGCGCAGGGTCCATCTAGTCTGTCCTTATATTATTTTCTTTTTATGTTTCTCTTAGTGAACCTGCCTGGTATAAACTCATCTATCCTATCACTCACTGTTGATTTTCCTACCACATCTTCTGGAAGTTTGTTCCCATCTACTTCTATTTTCTGACATTGTTTATCATCTTCCTCCAACTAATTTCAGATTTTGTCCCCTTGTTATTGTGTTTAATTTCTTATTAGTGTGATTGTTCTCAGTAAGAGACACCAAGTAATCTTGTAGATAGGAGACCTTCTAATGCCTAACAAAATACATGATGTTGTAGTGAGCTTTCAGAACTTCTATGGACCCTGTCACAGGCTTAATGAAACTGGTTTGGATTTGGCGCATATATACACAGGCAGTCCCCGACATACGAGGTAGTCCCCTAAGGCTAATTCGCATGGCGGCCGAGTGGTGGCAGCAGCGAGCAGAAGCCGCCGCTGCCGCAAACAGTAGCTCTCTCTTACTGTACATACGTGGTTTCAGTACAACGCGTGTTGTGAATTCCAAACATGTCGGGTGCCAAACGCAAAGGCAGTGGTGATGCAGGAATTTCTAAGAAACACCAGGCCATCACGATAGAAACAAAGGTTGACATCATAAAAAGAGTGGAGCGTGGTGAGAAGATGTCTGATGTTGCTCGCTCATACCAGATGAATCGTTCTACCATCGGTACCATTCTCAAGAACAAGGATAGGATCATGGAACATGTGAGAAGTTCAGTGCCTATGCACTCTACTATTATTAGTAAGAAACGTGGAAAAGTGATAGAAGAACTTGAAAATCTTCTGAGCAGTTGGAAGGAGGATTGTCATCAGAAAAGAAAGCCACTAAGCTTAATGCTGATTCAAGAGAAGGCTTTAAGCCTTTTTGAAGATGTAAAGACAAAATATGGGAAAGAAGCAGCAGATGTGACCTTTACTGCCAGTCATGGATGGTTTAACCGCTTCAAGGCATGTAATAACCTCCATAACATAAAGGTGACTGGAGAGGCAGCAAGTGCAGATACAGTAGCAGCCCAGGAGTTCCCCGCCACACTATCAAAGAAGGTGCGTTTTTACCTCAGCAAATATTTAATGTTAACGAAACAGGCCTTTATTGAAAAAAGATGCCAGACAGAACCTACATTAGTAAGGAAGAGAAGCCTATGCCTGGCTTCAAACCCGCAAAGGACAGACTGACGCTACTGCTTGGCGGTAATACCGCAGGAGATATGAAGATCAAGCCATTGTTAGTGTATCATGCTGAAAACCGAAGAGCCGTGAAAAATATAGCTAAGGCCTCACTTCCTGTTGTGTGGAAGAGTAACCGAAAAGCCTGGGTCACTCTGGCTATGTTTCAAGACTGGTTTTATCACCATTTCATCCCCGAGGTGGAACGGTACTGCCGGGATAAGAACATTCCCTTCAACATTCTTCTCCTTTTAGATAATGCACTGGGCCACCCTCCTTTTTTAGATGACTTTCATGCAAATGTGAAGGTAGTTTTTTTGCCACCAAACACTACCTCCCTACTCCAGCCAATGGACCAGGGGGCCATCGCAACCTTCAAGAAATACTATCTCCGTTGCACGTTTCGTTAGGCACTGAAGGCAACTGAGGGTGAGTATGGGATGACATGGCGTGAATTTTGGAAGAACTTCACTATCTATAATGCCATAAAGAACATTGATGCTTCATGGTGTGAAATTACCACGCCTACCATGAATGGGGTTTGGAAGAAACTGTGCCCCATGTTTGTCCACGATTCCCCTAGTTTAGCGAAGCTGCAGGCAGAGGAACAAAATGTAGTCGACAACTTAGTGAGCATCAGCGAGAAGCTTGACCTTGATCTTGAGGAACAGGACTTCCATTAATTTTTTTTTTGCTATGGACAACCAGGAACTGACAAATGAAGACCTCATGGAACTGGAAAACCAGAGGAAGGAGGAAGAAAAAGAGTACGAACTGGAAGTGGAACCAGCACTGAAGCATTTCCAGACCAAGATGATGGCAAAGGCATTTCAAATGATTGAAGACTCTCTGGCGCTCTTTGAATCACAGGACCCAAATGTGGAATGGTACACCAGGGTTGCAGCATCTGTCCACGATGCACTTCATTGCTACCAGGCCATATACGATGAGAAAAAGGCAGCTACCACCCAGGCATCCTTAGACCAGTTCTTTAGGATGTTGGAAAGATGCGACGAGTCTCATCATGACGCTGAACCAGTGCCATCGACGTCAGGTGTTACAGCATCCACGCCAACATCTTCTCACCCTCCCTCTAATGTTGACGTCCTATTACCACTGAGTGCTGATGACTCATCCTCTCCAATTGTTGATGCATCATTGTCTCCCATTTCTGCTGCTCCACCATCGCCAAACGTCTCTTCCACTTCCAGTCAGTAATTTCCCACAGAAAGCCAGTCCACGTACTCCAGCTGTGTCACCTTATCAAGGTAAGATCCTATTTTTGTTACTATTTTTACACCCAACGATTCTATTACTTGAATGTGAATTCAAGTAATAGAATCGGACTAACGAACAAAATGTACTTGTGAACAGGCTCCTGGAACGGAACCTGTTCGTAAGTTGGAGACTATCTGTATATATGTGTGTGTGTGTGTATATACAATACATACATATACACACACACACACACAAATGCAGTGACGACACCCCACTTGACCTAAATACTTAATTGGCCCACTGCTATGGGAGACAGCAGTATAAGCAGTCCACTGCTATGGGAAATGCACATAAGGGAGATGGAACAATACCTCTGCAGCGCCACCAATTGGATAGCAGCATTCCTTCGAATCAATGTATGAATTTTTATGAAGTTTTTTTTTAAACATTTATTAGGAAAGGAGACGATGCCAAGAGGACATCCCTCTTGACCTCCTTCAGACCTTTCATATTCTCCACTGATGCAAGAATTCCACTCCAAGGTTCATTCGATTCTTGATGGTATCAAAACTTTTTTACCCTCAAGAGTTTATGTACTATTCTTTGGAGCTGAAAATTGGTCAAAAATTTGAACACAAATTGCAGTTTTTCACAATCTCTGTTTCTTTACTTCTACAGTGGATAATCACACCAACGGTATGTTGCCATTTTTTTGTAGGTATATCATTTTGATTACAGATTTTTCTGATTAGGAATAAATTCATTGTGGAAGTGGTTTTGAAATGCCTATATAGAGATCCACCAGGAATCAAATCATTTTAAAATCTATGCACCTCAAAGCTTTCAAACAGCAGTTATCGAGTTACTTAAATCTACATATTTCACAGGAATTCTTTAAAAATGGAGATATATATATATTTCAACATATTCAGTTTTGTTCCATTTTGTCTGTCGCACAGCAGGGGCTACCAAACACAATTCAATGGTCATTACCCTGGTTCTGTAGTTAATAAATATATTCCATATCTGGCCCTAGATTGCTGACCGATTGAACAAAAGGCATCAGATATTAAGCTGTAACTTTTTTGGCCCGAGGGTCCATGAGATGCTAAAATATAATAACCCCGCCCCCCAAAAAGTTTTTCATAGATATGCCATTTCAGAGCTAAATATTCTGCAGTTTGTTCCACTGAAGACATCTACCCCACAATCTATTACAGAGGTTCTCCTGGTATTGCAGCTCCACCTGTTCATAGCCTGTTACCTGTTAACATGGCACATATATTTTGGTGGTTTTTGGTTCTATACTTCAGTTTATAATGGGGGATATGCTGTATGTTAGCTATGACGAGTAAAATAGAGTAACTTTGCCTATAAGGGACCTTGACATGTTTTTATGGTGGTCCTTGTCTCGACACACAATTGCCGGCATTAGGATGCTCACTGCAGAGCCTGGCCAGGCATATAAGATAATTCCTGATTCTAGCCGTTTAACTCATTAGATGCCACAGTGAGTAGTGACTATAGCATCTAGGCAGTTAGCCAGAAGGAATGGGGACCATCATGACCTGCAAGCTTACAAATAGTAAAAGAAACTGTATAAAACCGTGTATAATATTACCAATGTATAGTAAAGGGGGATCGAAGACAAATGAGGTGCAATAAATGTGTGAACAGTGCAAGTTGTAGCCAAAAGTTTTGAGACTGATGCAAATTTTGGTTTTCACAAAGTTTTAAGCCTCAGTTTTATAATGATATTTTGCAGTAACCCTAGATTTTTATAAAAAGTGATCGAATGAACTGCAACAAATTGCAAAGTCATTCCTTGCCAGGACCATCTCCTAAAGAGGATTCAGTATCTTAAATCACGCAATGTGCCTGAGGGACTTCCGCTCAACAATAGAAAATTTTATAGTGGATCATAGATTGGATGATACGGCGGCTCCTATACAGTGAGAGGCCTTGAAATGTGTGGTTAGAGGAGTACAAGACTCAAAAAAGAGCGCTCGCGGAATTTAGAGAAGAAACTAGAAGAGCTAGGAATATTAGAAGCATCAAATTAAAAGGTCCCCTCAGATAGACTTCGGACAGATATCGCAGAACTGCGCAATCAAATTTTGTCCATTTTGGACCAGGCATCTCTCTGTCATAGGGATGAAATCGGGGGGATATTACGAATACGGCAACAAATGTGGCAAATGGCTGGCAAAGGCTATTTACCCAAAAACTGCCCAAACACTCATATTTGCCATCAAGTCCCCTGGTGGAAGATTGTTACATTCAACTGGGGAAATTCTTGACAAATTCCAGAAGTATTACAAGGATCTGTAGAACATTAAAAATAAAACAAATGCTAATCATTAGAGTGAAGACTCAACTTTACAAACTTATCTAAGCGGAAATGCTCCCCCTATAATCCCGATGGAAGAAGCACAGGCATTAGAAACAGATTTTACAGACCAAGAGGTTGCGGCGGTAATTAACCCCTTAATGACACGGCCCATTTTGGCGTTGAGGACCAAGCGATTTTTTTTTTGGTATTTTTCCATCTCCATTTTTCAAAAGCCGTAACTTTTTTATTTTTCCGTGGACGTGGCCGTATAAGGGCTTGTTTTTTGCGTGGCGATCTGTAGTTTTTATCGGTGCCACTTTTGGGTACATAGACAATATCGTAAATTTTTTTTTTTTTTTTTTATGATAACAGGGAGAGAAAACGCATCAATTCTGACATAGATTTCTTTTTCTTTTTTTTACAGCGTTAATCATGCAGCATACATGACACACTAAATTTTTTCTGCGGGTCGGTATGGTAACAACGATACCAAAATTGTTATATTTTTTTAGGTTTTTACACTTTTTTGCAATAAAACCCCCCTTTTTTTGGAAATCTTTTTTTTTTCTCTATAGCTGCATTCAAAGTCCTGTGACTTTTCTATTTGTCTATGTATGGAGCTCTATGTGGGCTTATTTTTTGCGAGACGAGCTGTAGTTTTTATTGGTACCATTTTGGGGAATGTACGGCTTTTTGATCACTTTTATTGCATTTTTTGTGAGGCAAAATGCGAAAAATTAGCATTTTGCCTCTGTTTTTTAGTGTTTTTTTTACGCTTTTTGTTGTACAAAATAAAAAGCGTGTTCAACTTTTTGTACACGTCGTTACGGACGTGTCAATACCAAATATGTGGGGTTTTAATTTTTTTTCCCTTTTTTTATGCTAATATTAGAAAAAGCATTAAAAAAGGGGGTTTTTTTTACATTTTTTTACATTTTTCTTTTTTTTACACTTTTTTTTTCTTTTTTTACACTATTTGAGTCCCTCTGAGGGACTTGCAGCACTGTGCCTATGATCTATGTCATAAGGCATGGCAGAGCTACTGCTCTGCCATGCCTTATCGCTTGTACAGCGATAATAGGCACAGGCAATACAGGACGCCAGTGTCTGGCATCCTGTTGCCATGGTGACAGGCCGGGCTCTCACGATGACATCGCGAGAGCCGGCCGGAGACACAGAGGGAGCGCGATCCCTCTGTGAACTCTTTCCCTGCCGCGATCTACTTAGATCGCGGCGGGGAAGGGGTTAACAGCGGGGGGCGCATCTCCGATGCCCCCCCGCTGTTGCAGCGGGACGCCGGCTGTGACTGACAGCCGGCTCCCGCTGCAGGATAGCGCGGGATCTTATGTGATCTCGCGCTATCCCCAGGACGTACTGGTACGTCCTGTTGCAGGAAGTACCAGGCTCCCAGCACGTACCGTTACGTCCTGGAGCGGGAAGGGGTTAAAGACCTGAAAATGGGTAAAAAGTCCGGGACCAGATGGTTTTACCCTGTGATTTTATAGGGTGTGTGGCGATTTGTTGGGCCCTATGCTAACAATCATTCAACACCATATCCAGGGGGTGTCCTTTTCCCCCGCAGGCCCTCCAGGCCATCGTTATGGTGTTGCCCAAACCAGGAAAGGACCCTCTCGAATGCAGTAATTACAGTCCTCCTAAATCTGGACACTAAGATTTTCTCCAAAATTAGTCACTCAGCCCCTTGTTTCATCTCTAATTCACAGAGATCAGGTGGGTTTTGTACATGGCCGTGAAGCTCAGGACAATACATTCAGGACCCTCTCCATCATGCTGAGGGCACGGAAGTCAGGAGATCCACTTCGTTTATTAACAGTTGACGTGTAGAAAGCATTCGATAGGGTCCACTGGGGCTTCTTGGAGGCGACGCTACATAGGATAGGTATGGGCGACAGAGTGAGGGAATGGATTATGGCCTTGTATAGGAACCCCTCAGCTAAAGTGAGGGTTAATGGATACCTGTCACAACCCCTGGAGATAGGAAACGGGACCAGACATGGATGCCCTTTTTCACCCACACTTTATATTTTGGTCATGGAATCATTAGAGGATTCAAAACAGGGACTTCTACCCAGAAACTGGCCCTATTTGCAGATGACCTCCTAATCTATATGACCAATCCCAGAACTGACCTCCCTAATATACTCAAAGAATTTAACGATTTGGGAGATTAGGTAATTTTGAAGTTAATGCGCATAAGTCCGAAATTCTGAATGTCACGCTCCACCAGAGGAAGTGTCCCAACTAAGTAAATCTTTTCCCCTTTACGTAGCGTGGTGCTATTATTAAATATTTGGGAATTATTATATCTTCGAACCCAGATCAGCTATATGAATTTAATTATATATTGGCGCTATCTAAACTAAAGAAGTATTTACAACAGTGGCGGTCCATTAAGATGTCATGGTTTGGCCGAATCAATGCCTTAAAGATGGACTCTCTTCCTAAATTCCTATATCTATTTCAGACCATCCCCATGAAGCTCCCTAGGAAGTATATGCTTATTATTAGAAGAGAAACAACAACATTTGTCTGGGGGGTGGATCAAGGCCGCGATTACAATTCAAAACCCTATCCAGAACAAAAGACACAGGAAGAACGGGTTTACCCAACTTTGATCTATAAAGCGGCGATTTGTAAGTGTGTCCTGGATCTCCTTCACAATAGGAGTACCAAAAGGTGGGTGGCCATGGAACAGGACTTTGCCTCAGGACAGGTGCTAGGTATGTTTTGAATACCCGGGGCAGAAAATAGGAAGAGATTGAGCCTATCACCCCTCATGGCAAAAATTCTGGATGTATGGTATGGTTTCGCAGAAAGGAAGGGCCTAGTGTCATGCACAGGACAACTTACTCCATTAACAGGAAATCCCGGTCTACCAATTCCAACAGACGATGGTTCATTGTTGGCCAAACTAGGGGATACGACACCACATATCAGAGACTTGTTGGAGAATGGGAACAGTGACCGGAGAATGGTTTCAGTACATCCAAATCTGTAGTTATGGCCGCTCCCTGGGCACAATAGGACAATTAAGATTCTTCATTCTGGCCATAAGACAGGTAATCTCGAGGTTATGGAAATCAATAACACCCCCATCCAGAGTACTTTGGTTGGAAACCGTGGACACGCTGAGACAATTAGAAGAAACCAAAGCTAAAAATGACAACAGATTTCAAAAGCATTATGCGACCTGGGCAACATGGCTAACACTACGTTCTTCCAATCGACTTAGAGACTGGCTCCTTAGAGGAGGAAATTCACCCTTAAATCAGTAAGAAACTAGCAAAAGGTAATATAATTAGGGGCGGGCAGCTTAGTCTGCCGAACACAGAGGAGTTTTTCTTCTTCTTTTCTCTATCTTTCTCCCTTTTCTTCATCTTTATCTTTAACCCTTTCCAATCCACTGTCTGACGTCTAAAGACATTGCGATTGAAGGCTGTACAGCTCCGATGTTGGAAGACGTCTGGCAGGGTATTCTTACTGTATATTACTGGCTGCTCTGTTGTCGGGGCCTCTCCAGCATGTCCCATGCCGCAGTACTGGCTCTAGCCAGCAGATGGCGCCATTGTATAATGGCAGAAAGATAAAGCCCCCTAGGAAACCTTGAATCCAAAATTGGATTGCAAAGGGTTAACTCTTGACCGTTTCTCAATACTCTATGTCCTGATATTTTACACCTGCTCGGGGAGGTTTTCCTTTTGAGGACATCCCCACAACCTATTTAGTTGATGTTGGATATAGCTTTATAGATGGAAAACTCGATACTTATATAGTGAAAGTTATATGAACAAGATTTTATGTGTAGGATATGCATATGTCACTATGTGTAGGATATGCATATGTCAAAACTGTTCTTATTGATTGACTGTACGACCAAATAAAATACGTTTGAACCATAAAGAGGATTCAGTTACAGCAGTGGTTCCACACCAGTGCAGAGCTTGCTCAGGAATGGTGGCAGGCAGGCACAGTGAGGTGAAGGCTTTTGGAAGCCAGTGTCAAGAAGGGCAGCAGAGTAGCTAATTCTCTCTAAGGAAAAGGTCAAGAACAGACTGATGCTCTGCAAGAAGAACGGGGACTGGACTGCAGAAGACTGGGAAAAACTATTCTCTCCGATGAAGCCCCTTCAGACTGTTTGGGACATCTGAAAGAAGGATTGTCTGGAGAAGAGAAGGTAAGCGCTACCATGAGTCCTGTGTCATGCCAACAGTAAAGCATCCTGAGATCATTCATGTGTGGAGTTACTTTTTATTCAATGGAGTGGGCTTACTCACAGCCTAAGGACACGGCCAAGAATAAGGAATGGGATCTAAACCTCCTCCAGGAGCAACTTCTCCCAACCAGCCAGGAGCGACATCTCCCGGCCACCCAGGAGCAATCTGGTAATAATAAACGATGCTTTCTCCAGCATGATGGAACTCCATGTCACAAGGCAAAAGTGATTAAGTGGTTGAGTGAACAAAACATTGATATTTTGGGCCCATGGCCAACTCCACCGATCTCATTCCATTGAGAACCCACAGTCAATCCTCCAAAAAGCAGATATTGTAATAACCTCCAAGCACTGATAGGTGGAACGGGTTGTCATCAGTCAGGATTTGGCCCACAAGCTGATATCCAGCATGCCAGGGCGAACTGCAGAAGTCTTGAAAAATGAGGGTCAACACTGTAAATATTGAGTCTTTATCTAAACTTGATGTATTTGTCAATCCAAGTTAAAAAAAACTTGTGAAGTTCTTATAATTGTACTTCCATAACTAGAGATGAGCGAGCGTACTCGCTAAGGCAAACTACTCGAGCGAGTATTGCCTCTTGCAAGTACCTGCCCGCTCATCTCAAAAGATTCGGGTGCCGGCGCGGGGGAGCGGTGAGTTGCGGGAGTGAGCAGGGGGGAGACAGGGAGAGATCGATCTCCCCCCCCCCCCCCCCCCCCGTTCCTCCCCGCTCTCCCCTGCCGCTCCCCGCCGGCATCCGAATCTTTAGAGACGAGCGGGCAGGTACTCGCAAAAGGCAATACTCGCTCGGGTAGTTTGCCTTAGCGAGTACGCTCGCTCATCTCTATCCGAAACCAAAGAAACACCTGACTAAAAGATCTAAAAATACCGAAGAAGCAAACCTTGTGTAAACCCAAATTTGTGCAAGTCATGACGCTAGTGAGAATAACCCAGTGCTGGCACACTGGGGGCGTGGCATTTGCTCTGATCTGCTTTGGTGAGGCCTTTGAGGGCAGGAAGGGGTTAAAGACACTGGTTTAGATGAATGCTGGATATATGAATCCAGTCTAAAAGAAAAACAGTCTTTACTGCTGAAATCAATCGCAGCGCAGCTTTCCAGAGCGCTCCAAGGAATGAGAGCTGCACTGTGATCTACAGTATATATATAAAATTGATTGTATGTCTGCGTGTCTGTCTGTCTGTCTGTCTGTTTGTCCTTTATGCGCTACTACACCATTCATCCGATCGCCATGAAACTTTGGGAAGTTGTTGAGTACACTCCTGGGAAGATTATAGGCATAGTACAGCTATCCTATGATAAATGGCGCGTGTGCGAGCGTCGTCGACAGTTACACCCCCCCCCACGTAGATCGTTCGATTTCCAACATTGCCACTAATTCTCTCACTTCGCGATGTCGTAGAAACATGAAATTTGGCACGAGCATTGATTATGTCATAAATAGGAAAAGCTAATGGGTCCCAACTGGATTATTCAATTCTATGCGCAAAAGAATTAGCGTCCAAATTTTACGTAGGGAATCTAATTCTCTCTCTTCCCAATGTAATTTGGCACGGGCATTGATTATGTCATAAATAGGAAAAACTAATGGGTCCCAAATCGATTATTCAATTCTATGCGCAAAAGAATTAGCGTCCAAATTTTACGTACGGAATCTAATTTTCTCACTTCCCAATGTCATAGAAACTTGAAATTTGGCACGAGCATTGATTATGTCATATTTAGGAAAAGATAATGGGTCTCAACTCGATTATTCAATTCTAAGCACAAAAGAATTAGCGTCCAAATTTTACGTACGGAATCTAATTTTCTCACTTTCCGGTGTCATAGAAACTTGAAATTTGGCACGAGCAATGATTATGTCATAAATAGGAAAAGCTAATGGGTCCCAACTCGATTATTCAATTCTATGCGCAAAAGAATTGGCGTCAAAATTTTACGTACGGAATCTAATTTTCTCACTTCCCAATGTCATGGAAACTTGAAATTTGGCATGAGCATTGATTATGTCAAAAATAGGAAAAGCTAATGGGTCCCAACTCGATTATTCAATTCTAAGCGCCAAAGAATTGGCGTCCAAATTTTATGTACGGAATCTAATTTTCTCACTTCCCAATGTCATAGAAACGTGAAATTTGGCACGAGCATGGATTATGTCATAGCTAATGGGTCCCAACTCCATTATTCAATTCTAAGCGCCAAAGAATTAGCGTCCAAATTTTACGTACGGAATCTAATTCTCTCACTTCCCAATGTCATAGAAACTTGAAATTTGGCACGAGCATTGATTATGTCATAAATAGGAAAAGTTAATGGGTCCGAACTCGATTATTCAATTCTAAGCGCAAAAGAATTAGTGTCCAAATTTTACGTACGGAATCTAATTCTCTCACTTCCCAATGTCATCTATATATATATATATATAAAAATGAATGTCTGTCTGTCTGTCCTTTATGCATTACTACACTAGATATATAAAAACAAATGTCTGTCTGTCTGTCTTCGCTGCAACGCGCGACGGGTAAGCTAGCTAGCTAGCTAGCTGGCTGGCTGGCTGGCTGGCTGGTTGGTTGGTTGGTTGGTTGGCTGGTTATATAAATCTCCTACAATGAAACCATCATTTCTCCAATTTCTTGCCCTCGTATAAAGCACACGGGTTGGAACTCTTCCCCTTCTGTCACATCACTGTCGCCACAGCTCCTGCAGCCACTATTTATCCTCCTCACCGCTGAGCTCCGCCCCTTATATACTGATCACATGACGGTGACATCATCACAGGTCCTTTAGCCACCACTGACTCCGCCTCTCATGTACTGATCACATGGTGGTGACATCAATCCAGGTCCTATCGCAGTGTAGCAGGTCCTGGTCCCTGCTGTTGTCTCTGTTATCAGCCAGAGGATATATATATATACACTGATATCAGCTACATTCACACCTGACAGTTGCTACATTATATTACAATATCAGACCGCCGCGTGTGACTCCGGCTGGCAGGTAAGAGATGGTGGAGTGGTTGTTGCATTTTTCTTGCATTTTTTGGTAGAATTCCTGTAATTGTAGTAAAACAGTGAAAAGTGTTGTGGCAATCTGCGACACATTACTGCGGCTTATTACTAGAGCTGCCTGGTGGGTGTTACCCTCCCAGCATGACATCATACTGTGCAGGACAGATTGTTCGCATCTTGCGAAGTTCGTAAATCGAATGTTCGCAAGTAGGGGACTATCTGTACATACACCGTTCTAGGCCGGTGCAGAGAAAATGCTGCAGATAAGAAGGCTTTCAGAAATAGAAGGGATAATAGCTTATTTTTGTTAATTAACACAATACAAAGTGACTGAACACAACAGACATGTATTCCCATCAGTATTCGGGGTGACGCCCTTCAGCTTCACTGCAGCATCAGTTCTTCTAAGGACACTTGCACACAGTTTTTGAAGGAACTCGTCATGGAGGTTGTTCCAGACATCCTGGAGAACTAAGCATCTGTGGACCTCTTAGGCTGGGTTCACACAGGGCGGTTGTGCCGCGTTTTGCCGCGGCAGATCCGCCCGCGGCAAAACCGCCCGCGGCCGCTCATCTCGGGATTAGCCAGCCATGTGGACGAGATTTCTCAGAAACCTCGTCCACACGGGACGGCTAATCCGCTGCGGTAAATCCGGCTGAAACCGTGGCTGCAGCCGCGGTTTCAAAAGAAGCAGCATGTCTGTTTACTTTTTTTTTTTGTTTATTTTCGTCGTGGCCGCGCTCTCCTCTATGGGAGAGCCGGCCGCAACGGAAAATCATGCGGCCGAGCCGCTTCAAAGCCGCCGCGGCTTATACCGCGGCGGTTCTCCCGGCGGAAATCTTGCGGTTTTTGCTGCGGCCAAACCGCGAGATTTCCGACGGGAATCCGCCCTGTGTGAACTCAGCCTTATTGTTATGTCAGGGCAGCAATCGGCTCTGCGTCCCACCCGGATGCAACTAAAAACTCATAACAAGGTGGTAAATGTTTGTGGCGTCAGAGGGACACTGCTGGTCCCTGTCGCTGGAGGAAGCGGTAGTATTAAAGGGGTTTTCCAGGGAAATACAATTGATGACATCATTTGGATAGGTCATCAATAGTTGATCGGCCGGGGTCCATTGCTCGAGACCCTGACCGTCCAGCTGAGCGGGCGTATGCTGTCAACTCCGCAATACCACAGAGGTCAGAGTCGAAGCCTCCGCGCCGGACTCCCAAGTAGTGGCCGGCGCTTGTAACTGAAGGCACGGCAATATCGCATTGGTGGTCTGTGCAATATCGCTGTGTTTTCTCACAGCGATATCGCGATTTTGTGTCACGCGACTTTGTAGCGCTCTTTTTCCGGGATTTTTGTTTGAAAGATCAGCCTTCCCCCGAAAATGTGCCCTATCTGCATAAAAACCCCACATACATCACCTAAAAAGTGCTGTCAGGTTTGCGGCGTCTTCTACTCGGTCCCCGGCAGTTGGTCAGAGATTGGAAAATCCCCGCCTCCAGGAAGCGCTGCTTCTGATTGGCTGAGCGTGTTTTCATGCGATGCAACACAAAGGAAGGCTCCATAGGGAAACATGGGCTACAAAACATCGCTCGTGTGGAAGAACCCGTAAGAAAGCATGGGCTCTACATGCATTGTCACATTGTGACATACTCGCGCAAGAAAATCGCCCGCGTGGAAGTGGTCTAACTCCCTCCTGTCTAACAGGGGAAGAAAGCAAATAACCTACAACAAAACCTCTCTATATTACCCCGGTCTGGGTCATTACACTACTAACTGGAGACCTTCTCTCTGCCAGCTTACAAAATACCTGCTTCTGCAGCCGTAGTCCTACACTGTAGTGGCTCACACAGACCATCTTTCTGTGTTCCCGGGGTAGAGCAACTACTGGTCTGCTAACTACTGCTTAAACATTCACCCACTGGCTTGGCTAATTAATCAGCCCACAAGTGAACTATTTTTGTTACCTCACATAGGAGATGAATCTGAGAGGAATATACCTCCCTTTCTGTCACTACAGATATATAAATATATATATGATCTGCATAGCACCATTTCCCCTGCCCTACGCACGCACGCAATATAGAGCCTCGTGTGGCGCAGAGAGTTAAGGCTACAAAATTGCGGTATTGCCGCGAGAAGACGCAGCGATATCGCATGGACCAGCGATGTGATATCGCTGCGATTTTCTTGTGGCAATGCCGTGTCGCCCGTGTGAGGGAGGCCTTATACTCATTAGATGCCAGTGTCTGTATTGGTCATTGCATCTACTGAAAGTGGTTCAATCCTCAGGACTAGAGTTTCTTCTGATCACGGTTGTTGCAGTGGGATGTTGCATGGACTGCCAGAACCCCCCGTCGGTGAGAGAGTAGATGAATGACGGGATAGAGAGGAAACCTGGGAACAACAATGCTGGCGGTTCTACTGGTTCAAACTTTGGTAAATATGACAATGTTGCTGGCAGATGTTCAAATTTCTGATGCTAACTACTGGAGCGTCAAGAAGAGGAAGTAAGAGACTAAGAACCATGGTGATTGTAGCAACCACAAGTGGAACTGAATGGGTTAGAGTTACCAGGATGCCACAGATAGAAAGAATCCTAGAATACTGAGTGGAGGTATCAGCAGAAGGTGGAATGTGGTAAGAGAAAGTGATCACCTTGATGTCAAAACATTAAATGTTTGTGGATTGCCTCCAATGACCAAAACTCTTTGTAAGACAAGAGTGCTGAGTCTGATTATATACTATAGATCCACATGATGTGCCATAAATGTCTCATGGATGTTGGCTCTGACTTTTGGACCCATACATGTGTGAGCAATAGGGATCCTTCAATATGCTTGGTGAGGTGCCTCCACATCCAGGTGGACAATGAAGAGGTGGCTGCGCATGTGCACTGTTCTCTACATTCACTTCTATGGAAGTTATGAAAACCCCTGAGCAGCTACCCTGACATTTATAACACATCCTGTGAAATGCCATAGATATCCATGCTTGGAATACCACTTTAATCGTTGCGGTGAAGGCTCTGAGATCCTGTTTCTCCCAATACTCAATAATTGAGGTTCTGTAGATCACACATGATGATGTCTGCTGTATGATTTAAATCCTCTCCTTTTTCAGAGAGGTGCCGGCAGTAATAGAACCCTCCAGTTGATCCAGTTCTCTCGTGTTCATATCTAAAATGGTTCATCTCATGAATGACCCACCAAGGATGGACAAAGACCGGAATGAAGTTACCAAAACAATATTAAACTTTGCCTTAGAGATCATCTACCTGCTGACCGGAGAGGTAAACGTTTTTTTTATATTTCTGTGGTCTTTATTATGTTATTTTACAAATCAAACTATAAGGGAAGGGAAAATCCATTCTAGGAAGTAATAGGGACAATCCAGTGTCTGGTATAACGGCTTCCAGACCTCCCAAGTGAGGGAGAACTACAGAACTGAACAGCAGAGAATGTGAAGATCGGTCACCGATATGGTCAGTTCTGTATGGTGGGAACCAATGAGCTAATAGTAATGTTGTAGGAGCAATGAGAATGGTAAGTAGGCTCCTTGTAATGAGGAGAAGGGCAGCCAGGAACCAACACAATCACATGGCCGGAGTTCAGCCTGGATACTTAGACTCTTACTACTACTTTGATATCTACATAAAAACATAGAGGATTGACAGCATGATGAGCATATGGTCCAGCTAGTCTGCCCTTAAATTACTTGATTTTTATGTTTCTCTTAGGATACATATATGAGGGGTATCCAAAAGAACCTAGGAACCCTCTTCTGGTGGTCAGGGCATTACTATTACAGGCTTTTATTGCTAGGTGAATGTTTGTGGAACCCTTCTGAGGTGGTAGGCCAGCAGACGTTGTTGGGGAACGTTGCATTCGGCTCCAATAATTTATCTTTCAAGAAGTTGTTCAGTTGTTTTGCCTATTGTGTTATGGCTGATTCATACGAACAACGTGCAGCAGAGAAATGTTGTTTCTCTTTGTGAAAAAAGCAACAAATACAGTTGTTATACCATGTTTCCCCAAGAATAAGACCCTGTCATATTAATTTTTGATGCATAAGAAGCACAAAGTGTTATTTTCAGGGATGTATTATTGTACTTACCTAGCAGGCGCCATCCGAGTCCCTGCCGCTGCTCTCCTGAGCTCTGGCAGGCTTACTGCAGTCCTCGGCCACCCACAGAAGACGGCTTTCTGGCTACGGGATTCATAAATCCCGCCTCCAGGAAGCAATGGCTCTGATTAGTTCTCGAGTGCTGCTTAGCCAATCAATGCAACACTGGATGAACCAATGCAATGGTTGTGATCGGTTCATCCAGCGCTGCATTGATTGGCTGATCAGCGCTTGAGAACCAATCACAGCCTTCGAATTGTGAAGGCGGGATTTATGAATTGGCTGAGCCGCGGCATTTTTTGGCCAATTCATAAATCCTGTCTCCACAACACGATGGCTGTGATTGGCTGAACAGCGCTCGAGAGCCAATCGATACAGCGCTGTATGTACCAATCACAGCTAGGACTAAGCCTGCTAGGTAATGTATTGCTTTTTTAATGTAATGCAGCTAGGGCTTTTTTTTGGGATAGGGCTTATATTTCAAGCCTCCCCCGAAAATCCTGAAAAATTAGGATAGGGCTTATTTTTGCGGTAGATCTTATTTTTGAGTAAACCGGATACTACAAAGAGCCTATAAGGAAACTGCCATAAGTAAAATACAACGGTTCTCCCATTTCAAACGAGGTGATATGTCACAATGGACGGAAAAAACGTCCCAACTTGTGGCAAACAGATTACTCATTCTTCCATCATGACAATGCATCTGCCCACAAGGAGCTGAGCTTTTAAGCAATTTTTGATGAAAAACAGCATGACACCCTTGCATCACCCTCCATATTCACTCAATCTCGCTCCGCAAATGATTTTTATTTCCTCAAGTTCAGAGTGGAACAAAAAATGTCACAAGTACTAAAGGTAAGCAATGGAAAAAACACTCGGACGCATGCAGACTGCTTTGAAGGAGACTGAAGTATCAAAATGTGCAAATAAATTATTTTTAATAAATAAATTCCTGATTCTTTTTGGCATGCCCTCGTATGTTTATCCCACACAAATTTTCAGTCACCCACTGTTGATTTTCCAACTATATTTGCTGGATGTTTTTTCCAAGCATCTACTTCTCTTTCAGTAAAATACTTTCTAACATTTCTTCTCATCTTCCCACAACTAATTTCACATTTTGTCCCCTTGCTCTTGTGTTAGTTTCATAGAATCATGCTATGGTAGAGTTGGAAGGGACCTCCAGGGTCATCAGCTCCAGCCCCCTACTCAGTGCAGGATTTACTAAATAATGCCAGGCGATGTCTGTCCATCCTCTGATTGAAAATTTCCATTAAAGGAGAGCTCACCACCTCCCGTGGCAACCTGTTCCACTCATTGATCACCCTCACTGTCTACTATCTAATTTGTGTCTCCTCCCTTTCAGTTTCATCCCATTGCTTCTAGTCTTTCCTTGTGCAGATGAGAATAGTGCTGATCCCTCTGCACTGTGACAGCCCTTCAGATATTTGTAGACTGCTATTTAGTCTCCTCTCAGCCTTCTCTTCTGCAAGCTAAACATTCTCAGATCCTTTAACTGTTCCTCAGAGGACATGATTTGCAGACCGCTCACCATCTTGGTAACTCTTCTCTGAACTTTGTTTATGCTCTAGTTTGTCTATGTCTTTTTTTAAAGTTGGGTGGCCAGAACTGGACACAGTATTTCAGATGAGTTCTGACCAAAGAAGAGCAGAAGGGAATAATTTACCTCACGTGATCTAGACTATGCTTCTCTTCATACATTCCAGAACTGTGTTTGCCTTTTTTGCTGCTGCATCACACTGTTGACTCATGTTCAGTCTGTAATCTATTAGTATATCCACATCTTTTTCCCATCTGCTGCTTCTACTCCCAATTTCTCCCATTCTATATGTGCTTTTTATCATTTTTTTCTTGCCCAGATATAGGACTTTGTATTTCTCCCTATTAAACACCATTATGTTAGTCACCACCCTCAGTTCAAGTTTGTCTATTCTCTAGTGTTCATTCTGTCTCCCGGCTTCATGCCATTTGTTAATTTGATGAGTTTCCCCTCACTTCCCTCATCTAGATCATTTTATAAAAATGTTGAACAAAACTAGGACCAGGAAGCTTCCTACATACCTCTATGAGGCTGTCTTCAGCTACAGGCAATGTAGCAAACCAACCAAGGAAACATAACATAATGTTTGCTGTAGCCCCTTCAGTCTAGCGATCAGTGGGGGTCTCAGCAATGGAACCATCACTGATCAATACTTTTGACATGTTTCAATGACATTTCAAAGGTTTACTGAAAGATCAGGTACTCTTTAAGACCATCCACCATTTTTAAAGTCCTCTTTGGTCCTATTCAATTGTATCAATGTCTTTCTGCAGGTGGGGTTTCCGGAACTGAACACAGAATTCCAAATGTGGTCTCACTAGAGCTCTATAAGGCAGGATCACAATCTTTCACTTTCTACTGAAGGAGGAATACTGGGTTCAGTTCCCTACGTTTCTCTCTCTCTATACCCAGGATTATACGATGGTGAAGAAGACATTGAGTGGTGGGTCGATTCCCAAAAGACATCTCCATGAGTCAGGAGGATGGAACAGGAACCAGAACCCTATCACAGAGGCTCATCCTCACTTACCGATACATGAGCGGAAGATCCTAGAACTCACCAACAAGATCACTGAGCTGCTGACTGGAGAGGTGACACTATTGGGATTGCTGGGAAATATACAGTAACACTGGGGGTTTCTGGGTAATGATGGTATCATTGTGTGTGTCAGGTTCCTATAAGGTGTCAGGATGTCGCTGTCTATTTCTCCATGGAGGAATGGGAGTATTTAGAAGAACACAAGGATCTGCACAAGGACGCCATGATGGAGAACCACCAGCCTCTTACATCACAAGGTAAGAAGAAAGACCTCTGTGAGAGGAGGAGCATGGATGGCCTTAAGTCTCCTCACACACCTTCTAGGTGCTCTCTTTAAGAAGAAACAATACTCTTACTAATCGACATCTATAGGCCTCTCACTAGCCAAGCTGGAAACCTACTAATGAGGAGCAATTCCCCTGAAACAGCTGTCTGTGTTTGGTAATTTGGCTTTAGCTTACAATTCCCAGTGATTTTACAAGACTTGTTCAAGAAGTCTAAAGGTCCATGTACATAAGACGACTGTCGGGCAAACGATGCCTGACACTCGTCCCTGCGTGTCCGCACTCCCGTGCAGCCACACAGGAGCTAGTAGTGCTGGCTCGTTCACGGAGCGGCCAGCAGGGTGTGGGGCAGTGCAGGAGATTTCTTTCCTCTCGCTCCCCCACCCCTCTCCATTGACATAACACAGCAAGCGTTCACCACTGAATCACCCATCGTTTATGCAGCATAAACGATGGACGATGAGCTCAGGATGTGGTTCCCTTCGGATAACAGTGATCATATTAATTTAAAAAGTATTTTTAAAAAGTTAGTTTCATCATCTACCCTTACGGATCATACACGCAGAACTTACCCCGGCTTTGGCGCATGCGCCCGTCAGCATATTGGCGGATGCATGCACAAAAGTCAAGGATTGCGCGGGAAATTTAAAATCTCTGTGCTGCTGGCTACCAAAGGTAGCCGAGAGCCTGGAGATGTCATGGGGGGCCGCAGTATGTGGTTACTTGTCACGTGATCACCGTTAGCCAATGGATAATGGCGATCATGCAAAAGTTGTAAAAAAAAGTTGACGTTTCGTCGCCCTCACCGATGCGATCAGTGAACAGAGATTAAACTTCTTACCGGAGGCCTCCGCATTTAAACCCTGATGCAATCATACTCCACAGACCTTCTCCCCGCTCTTGCGCATGCGCCTGCCAGTGAAATGCCAGACGCATGCGCTAGAGCTGAGGAGCCCAGGAAATTTTAAATTTCCTTGCTCCTAGCTACCAACGGTCGCCGAGAGTCTGGAGCAGTAACCAGGGGCCTCATTGAGTGGTCCCCAATCATGTAATAAAAAGGCAGCAATCTATCTTAGGCCGGTCTCACAGGACTGGATAGGAATTCTGCTCACTGGGTTGGAATTACATAATCGACTCACACAAAACAGAACGCAGCATGTTCTGTTTTACCGCTGATATCAGCAACATAGAGCCCCTTGTGCTGTATGGTTGCGGATATACTCGCAGCCCATATGCAACTACATTGTGTCATTGCTAAGCGGCGGCACAAGAAATAAAAACAGAGAAGGTGTACTGCGCATGACCGCCTGTGTGAGTACGCAGTTATGCACAGTACATTACGCGGACGTACGCAGCGCCACAGCCGTGCTCACAGCTGGGATTCACTGCGGGCCTCCGCAAGCAGATTCCACATCTGGCCATCTGAGCTCGGCGTTATTTAGATCGCTACCTATAATATGTAATTTACAAGAAGCCCTGAGAACGTTTGCCTTTCTGCAGTTCCAGGAGCAGCTTGTTGAGCGCCTTTTTTTTGTTCGATAATTTTATTAACATTTTTGAATAATAAACAACAGCATTGCATTGAATAAAATCAGTCTGGGGAAAATTTACTTTTTAAGTAAAACCCATTGCTGGCGTTCAGTCTTATAACTGGCTTTACCCATATTTCCCGCTGAGGTTATCCAAAATCTAAGCACAATTAAATACAAAAAAACATGACAAAACAAGACAAGAAACAAAACAAAGGGGAAGGGGGAAGGGGGAGGGGGGAGGAAAGACAAGGGAAAGATGGGAGAGGGGAGATAGGAGCGGAAAGGAAATAGGAAATACGACCTTGCTCACGTCTCACTAAATTTGGTAAGGCTCCAGTCGACCAGATTCAAGCCACGCTTTGAAGGGATCCGAAGCTCTCATGGCTATCCAGAGACTCCATAGCTCATAGGCGCCAATCCGTTCCTGGTCATCCCCAGACCCTTCTTCTTTGTACCTCATGAGCATATCCAATTTCTCTGTCCATATGATCCTTGATGGAGGGGAAGTAGAATGCCACAAACCAGGAACAGACCTCCTTGCCTCCAATATAACAGGGCCTTAATTTTGGCAATAGACCCTGGCAGCATTAGGAGGAGGGCCGTCTCAGCTGTTATGGACACTGCCGACCTGGTCATAGCATTATACAACAATTCCACACTGCTCCACAGATTTCTGACAGCGAGATATTCCCACCAGATATGTAACATCGTTCCAGGACTGCCCTGGCATCTCCAACACACCGGGGAGACCAGGGCATACATTTGGTGTAGCCCTGTCGGTGTCCCCTACCAGCGAGATAGCATTTTGAAATTCTGCTCCTGTAGTCTCCCAAATTTAGTGCTCTTTTGACTAAGAATGAAGGCCCGCTGCCACTCCATTCTGGAGCAATTCCTCTCCAACTCCTGCTCCCACCAACCCAAGTAACTAGGGAGTGAGTCCCCCGTCTCACCGGGAAGCAACATTTTGTATACTACCGAGATCCCATGCTCGACGGGGACGACATCATACATAGGCCCTCAAATGGCGTCAACTGTTGTCCCCTGAATCCACCGGGCGTCAGGGACTCCACAAAGCCCTGCACTTAGAGATAGCTAAACCATGCTCCCGGGGGGGCTCTAGAGTCTGTGTAGAACTTTCTCTAAGGGCCTCATCCCCTCCTGTGACACCACATCTCGGACCCGTGGAATCGGAGAACTAGGAAGGGACAAGATAGTATTATTGTTCCACATGACCAGGAACTGTGGGTTAGCGACCAACGGAGTGAGGGGACCTGGGAGGGACACCAAACATAACCCTGGCGCAAATATCCCCCAGATTTTAAGGACTCCCAACGGAAATAGTGAGAGCAACTGAAGACCTCCCAACAGCCGCCTCGGGATCCAGGGTGCTCCTGCGCCATTCTATAGTCCGGCTCGTGCTCTATTTCGACCCACAACTTAGATGGCCTGCCCTGCATCAAAGTGAGGACAAAATTTGCGAGGCATGCTTTGTAATAAAGCGGGAAGTCTGGAAGCCCCCCTCCTCCTTATTCCTTGTGAGCAATCTGAAGCTGAGCCTAGAGCCGCCCCCGAGCATATGCTCGGACAAGTATGCAGTTATTCGAGATGACCGATGCTCGCTCGAGTAACTGACTTATCCGAGTATGCTCGCTCATCTTTACTCGGGACCCTTTTGTTTATTACCTCACTGTCATGCAGAGACTTCAATAAATTCCCAGTTCCTTAGTGGGTTCTTTTTTTAATCTGGCCCCATGGGATATCAGGTTGCTCCTCAGGACACACTTCAAGGCCTCCCTTTAATAGAGGTCCGTGTATCATCGTTTTGGTGATCTTGTATAAAATTAGCTATAGTTGTTTTAATGTCCTGTACGCACTGAGAATCATTTAGTAGATTGTCATTTAGTCTCCATACTCTCGATCGTGAATTCCCTCGGAAACCAGCTAATTCTACATAGACTGGGGCGTGGTCTGACCATAAAAAAGGCCTGAATGAACTAGAAGGCTGAGAATCTAAAAGCGCATGAGATACCCATACATAGTCTAGTCTTCCATAGCTGTTATGTGCTAGCGAGTGGAATGTGAAGTCCCTGACGCCCGGATGCAGCAAACGCCACAGATCTACCAGGTACATGTCCCCTAGCTCCCTTAACAGGGAACGAGTTGCTGCCCTTGAGACTGAGGACCTACCCGAAGATGAATCCTGTGTCAGGTCCATTGTCATGTTGAAATCACCTCCCAAAATAATGACGGAACCATCTGCAAACTTCGCCAGTTCCCTCAAGGTGGCAAGTCCAAAGGAAGTCTGACCCTGGTTCAGAAAATAGACATTAGCACATGTGACCACCCTGCCCGCCACTTTAATTTTAATGAACAAATACCTGCCCTCTGGGTCACTCAAAAAGAGGGTTTATCTGTAGGGAACTGTGAAACGCAATGGACACTCCACCAGACTTTCTAGATGGGTCTGGGCTGTGAAACCAAGTGGGAAACAATTTTGTGGAGCATAGAGGGATCTCGCACGCCTTAAAATGCGTCTCCTGAAAGAGAAGTACCTTCATCCCCTTTTTTGCACATGATAAAGTATTTGGCCTCTTTTGGAAGGAATGTTCAACCCCTTGGCGTTGTAAGAGCAAACTGTCAGGCTAGCCATATCTGTAAGTATCTGGAGCAATGCAAGGGAAGCTTGAGCATAGGTCATATTCAAAAGTAAAAAAGGGACTAGGAACACAGAGGGAACAAGGGAGGTAAAGGAGGGAAAACAAACCCATTCTTTAAAGTAACCCTACTACCAGCTATCGATGCAGCTATGAGCTGCCTACCCTAGGTGGGGGAGGGGGAGACCGGAGACAAGAGTCTGTCCCAGCCCTCACCACGGACCTCATATTTACACAGCAAAAGAGAGGGGAGAAAAAAAAAAAAGAAAGGAGGGGGGGGGGGAGGCGAGGAGAAAGTAAGAGAGAGGAAAAAAGAGGGGGGGGGGAAGAAAGGAAGGAAGAGTGATAAGAGAATAAAAGAAAAAAGGAAGATAAACATTTTTTTGCAAAACTGAAGACGATAAACATGTTCGCTGCAGGACCCAGAGCAACATCACAGAAAGAAAGGAGAGAAAGCAGAAGAGCAGAGAAGTGGAGAAATCTGCTCCCCAAAGGGAGAATAAACTGGATGGGCGAAAACATCCCGAACTGTCCAGTATCAAGTTATCAATTTATCCGCTGCAGCACAGGGGATAATAAGCTCAGGAGATCAGCCATTATCTTGCACCCTCGGGAGTTTGTTCTTTGCTCCTCAGCCACTGTCACCGGCCATCTGCCAGTCCATTCGGGGTAAGGGTACCGGCATCCCCCCAACTCTGGGCCATTCTGGAATCGCGATTTGGGGTAGCTCCAAATTCCCTAGTAGATTGCTGAGATTTCTGAAGATTGCTGTTTTCCTTCCTTTTCTGGCTTGCAATTGGAGAGAAAATCCCCATCTAAAGTGAATGTCTCTTTCTCATAAGGCGTTTAAGAGGGGCATAAGGGCTCGTCGAAGCTGGAGCATATGCTTGGATAGGTCTGGAAATACGGACACCAGACTCCCCCGGAATTCCAACTCTGGCTTCCCATGTCTTTTGCAGGATCATTTCCTTTTCTCTATAAAAGTGAACCCGGCATAGCACATCTCTGGGTTTTGCGGGGTCTGTAGGCTTTGGGCAAGTGCACGGTGGACTCTATCTAATTCAAGAGCCGCATTTGGGGATGTGTCTAGAAGATGGTTAAAGAACTCTGTGACCCAGCCCACAAGTTGACTGTTGCCCACCTCCTCGGAGAGACCTCTTATACGGAGATTGTTGCACCTATGGCGATTCTCAATGTCGTCGATATGGTTGGTCAATTCTGCAATTTGGAGAGCTTGCGCTTCCAGGATTTGTACATGTTCTTCCATGGTGCTCTGAAACTTGTCCTGGGTCTCTTCAATCTCCACCACTCTCTGCCCCACATGCCTTATATCCCTCTGAAGAATGGCGATGTCTTGTTTATGCGCTGCATCAAATTTCATCTCTAGTTTCATGGGTATAGCTTTTAAATGGGCTTCTAGTCCCAGTCCTCCTCGGTTCCCTGAGTGCCTCCGGCCTTCTGGGGGTTAGATTGTGATGTGGGCCCAGATCTCTGGGTGTCGATTGCCCCCTCTTGAAAGGGCGACTGCCCTCCTGATTTTCCCTTTTTGCGGGATGCTTCTCCCACCTGGGCTGCAGGCCCCACGGAGGGTACTGGTCAGCATGGGCCCTGAGGGGGCCTTTGTGGGAGGGGAGGTTACTGGGTCAGGCTCCCCCTGATCACTCTCTGGGTCAGAGCTCTGATTTGTCTTCTTTTCCCTGCTTGCCCTCATGGTGGGGCATTGTGGGCCAGATTGCTGGCCTGTACAGTCCTGGCCGGGGGTCTCCCTTATAGCTTCCCTGGGGCTCCAAGGGGGATTGTATAGGGGTGCAGCGTTTTGGGGGAGTACAGAGCATCCCTTTCATGGGGGTCAGAGCTGCCCCTTCTTCCTACATACTGTCCCCTTCCCTCCTTGTCCTCATGGTGGGGCGTTGTGGGCTAGATTGCTGGCCTGTACAATCCTGGCCAGGGGACTCTGGCCGCCATTAGCATTAGCCAGGGATAGTACCTTTCTGGGACCAGAGTCCCCTGGAGTCTCCCTCCGCTGCTGCCGATCCATCATCTCCCCTGCTGCTTGTGCTGGACTCGCGGCTGCTCCCTCTTCTACACTCTGAGCCGTGGTCTCCTTCTATGCTGCGGCTGCCTGGGCGCCATGGGGTTGTGCCATCTTTGCTCTCCCGCTCAGTGCCGGCGGTCCCTCTAGGGAGCGGAGGAAGTGCTCCAATCCTGGTGTGGTGGGTCTCTGCTGCTGCCTCGGGGTGACAGGCACCTTTCTCCTCCACATGATTGTCCACATTCGGGTCCGCGGCGGCGGAATCATCCCTGCTTTTGGTGGATCAGGCAGGAGCTCAAGGAATGGGTGTCCTACTCCATCAGTGGTAAGCCACGCCCCCTTGAACGCCTTTTGTTTGAGACCACCGCACCTCAATAAGCTTACGAAGCCTCACAGAGTGACACTTTTTACACCCCATCCCCGCTGCTGGGGTCAAGAAATACCCCTCAAAAAAGCATGAGAGGAGGAGGGATACCCGGTTTTATTGCCCAATGTGCCCATCCCAACCAGCCTCCATAATTACCCCTCTCTTCAGAAATACCACACAGCTTACATTATTATTTTTAGCTAAGATTTGGGGGATGCCAAAAAGGGGGGTGGGTTATTCTTAGGGAGTCAATTTTTTTTCTGCACAAGTGGACAATGGGGCCTGGAATTTATTCAGTTGTGCCCTGAAATCCAATGGGCGTTTCTTCCATTATAGGCCTAGTCATGTGTCCAGTAAGTAGATTAGGGCCACAACGGATATGTTTATGAACACAGGACAAACAGGGGTATCCATTTGGGGGTGAAAGTCTTCATCCCTATGTGTGCTGTAAAAAAAACACCATTGCCAAAAAAATGAAAATCGTAATTATTTCCTTCTCCTTGGCTTAGATTCATTAAAAAACTGCAGGTTCAAAATACACTGTACACCCCTAGATGAATTCGTTAAGGGGTCTAGTATTGAAAATGGGGTCATTTGTGGGGGCTCTCCATCGTTTGGCCACTCGAGGGCTCTACAAGCGTGCAATGGGGCCTAAAACACCTGCAAGCTAAATTTCTGTTCTGAAAGCCACCGGCTGCTCCTTTCATTTTGGGCCCCATTGTGCATCCAGACATAAGATTAGGGGCACAATGGGTATGTTTCTGAACACAGTACAAACAGGGTTATCCTTTTGGGGTGCAAGTCTTCATTCATGTGTGCTGTACAAAAAAGCCTATTTTTAAAATGACACAATTGCCAAAAAAATGAAAATCATTTTTTTCCCCTTCTGCTTTGCTTATTTTCTTAAAAAACTTTGTTGCCAAAATATGCAGTACACCCCTAAATGAATTTGTTAAGGTGTCTAGTTTTCAAAATGGGGTCATCCATCTAAGCAGTTCCCCTATTTACTCCCACTACTGGCTCTCTGTCTCTCTCCTCCCCTCCGAGTGGTTTACAATGGGAGTGGGTGGGTCCGGGGCTGAGCTAAGCTCCCTCCCTACCCTTTGTCCATAGCCAGCAATGGGAGTGGGCGGGACGAAGCGGGGCTTAGCTCCGCCCCCTCCCATTGCAAACGCTGGACTGAAGGAAAGAGGCAGAGAGCCGGTGAGGGAAGGGGGAAAGTCCTTAGATGGAAGCGTATATCGGCCGGGCGTGAAAACCTGACCAATATACGCTCGTGTAAATAAGCCCTAATAGATTTCTTAGAAATCTGTTTACTTTTGTAGTTTGAAAAAAAATCACATTCGATTTTTAATCCTAATAGAAAACCCCAATGAGAAGTCTGATGGAAGCTTCATGTCATCGCTAACGTGCAAAGTAGAAGAAGAAGATAACATATATTGTTCTTCAGGAGAAAACCTCATTACTTTCCATGTACATCCAGAACTTTACCATACAGATCTATCATATGATCTCACTAAGAACTCAGGTGGAAACTTCATTTCATCGCTAAATTATAAAGTAGAAGATGAAGATATTGTGCAGCACTTTTCAGGAGAAAACCTCATTAACCTTAATGTATATCCAAAACTTGAGAGTACAGAGCTTTCATGTTATCCCCCTAATCATGAGGAACTTTCTTCAGACCAACATCTAAATTTTGCCACAAGTGTTGGTCACACAGAGGGTAAAATGTTTCATTGTGGTGAATGTGGAAAACAATTTACAAAAAGCTCAATTCTTTCTAAACACAAAAGAATTCATACAGGGGAGAAGCCATACACCTGTTCAGAATGTGGGAAAAGTTTCCCAGAAAAATCAAATCTTGTTACACATGAGAGAATTCACACAGGACAGAAGCCACATTCATGTTCAGGATGTGGGAAATGTTTTGCATACAAGTCAAGTCTTGATAGACATGAGAGAATTCACACAGGGGAGATGCCATTTTCCTGTTCAGAATGTGGAAAATGTTTTAAAGTTAAATCAAGTCTAGTTCGCCATGAGAGAATTCACACAGGTGAAAAACCATTTTCGTGTTCAGAATGTGGGAAGTGTTTTGCCGATAAATCACATCTTGTTACACATGAGCGAATTCACACTGGAGAGAAGCCGTTTTCATGTTCAGAATGTGGGAAATGTTTTGCTGATAAATCAAATCTTATTTTACATGAGAGAATTCACACAGGAGAAAGGCCGTATTCATGTTCAGAATGTGGGAAATGTTTTACTACTAATGCCAAACGTAGGGATCATCAGAGACGTCACAAAGGGGAGAAACAGTTTTACAAGGAAATCAAGTTTTGAAAGCTCATTTGAGAATTCTTAGAGACAAAACCAATACTCTTGTTTGGAATGTAGGAAATGCTGAAAACAGATTTACTGCACTTTATTCTTATATACAGTTCTGTGTAAAGGTTTTAGGCAAGTGTGGAAAAAGCTGCAAAGTAAGAATGCTTTAAATAATAGTGTTAATAGGTTTTTGGTCAATTAACAAAATGCAATGTGACTGAACAAAAGCAAAATCTAAATCACATCAATATTTGGTGTAATCACCATATGCCTTCAAAACAGCATCAATTTTTCTAGGTACTGATGGAACTCGACAGGCAGGTTCTTCCAGACATCTTGGAGAACTAAGCACAGATCTGTGGATGTAGGCTTGCTCAAACCCTTCATGGAATTATTCTAACTGACATTATGGAGCCGGGAAGGAATGTTTTAATTACCCAAAAGGGGTAAATTGGCTTCTACCTCATTGTTTTGTTTTTTTTTTGCTTTCCTCTGGATCGACATGGGGGGTGGAAACAGGCTGAACTGGATGGACATTTGTCTTTTTTCAGCCTAGCATACTATGTTACTATGTAACTGCAGACAGACTGAAACCTGATGAGTTCAGAGCTCTGTGGGGCCATATCCTCACTTCCAGGACCCTCCTATTTCTATTTACCGTGAAGACAGTTCTTAATTACATTGGATTAATATTTAGGGTCATTGTCTTGCTTCAGAATACATTTGGAGTCAATCACACACCTATTTTTGAAAACAAAGTCTACCTTTTTCATGAAACTTTGGATTTTATATGGAAAAGGGTTATATTACTCCTATCATATCCCTCTCGAGTGATTCTGCAGGTTAACCGTTATTATTGTTGATGGTCTTTGTACAACATGCATTCAAGTTCTTGGGTCTCTTAATTTTTTTTTTCTGAAAGACTATTTACCCCAGAAAGTTGAAAGTATTGTCACTTCTCAACATAATCTCCCTCTTTACCTTCAAATTTTTCACAACGTTGGCTCCATGATTGCATGGCCATTGTGAACGCTTCTTTAGGGGTTTGTTTTGTCCACTGGAAAATTGCTGATGCAAGAGCACACGACTAGGAAATGTGTGCCAACGACGAATGTCCGTTATTCACATTTCATCCATTGTGAAAAATGATGGAATGAAGGCACCATTCATGTACTTATCACGTGTCAAGATCGCTTGACACACTGCCATGTGCGCAAACTTGTAATTGTCAGTCAACATTTGCATTCACTTGGAGAAAGCTTTCCACATTTTCTGATTTACATGCAGGATTGTGTACTCAGATCCTGCAAAAATGCTGACTTTGCGGTCAGTTGATGGTTCTCCATAACCACGTGCGCAATCATGCTTTCAAACCAGTTGGTGTGTAGCCAAGGTTCCTTTGGTTCATTCCCATACAAGGTTTGTCTTTCTTCGAAGTGTCAAGCCAGGAATGCACATTTTTCACATCCATGACACTTTCAACATGTCTCACTCAACTTCTGATTAATGTTGATGGGTGCCACTCCACACGTGAGGAAAATGGGTGATTATACGCTGTTATTAGAACATGAATGTTGCCATTTTAAGTATTGAAAACACTTCTAAGTCAAACCGTTGTCCACTGGGTTTCTATCTGCTCCTTTTCCCGAGAAGAAAATTAGGAGACCTTAGAACTTGAATGTACCTTGTAACCCTGAGTTTTTAATAGGTTTTTTTATCTTTGCTTCCTGATACTTTTTGAGCATTATTTCTTGGATTTAATACATTTAGGTCTTTATTTAATTCAATTAATTTGGGTTTGTACAACTTCTTAGTATACATTTTCAAACACAAGTTTAGAACATCAGGTTATTCACATACATTAAACTAGTTTATTTTTGTATAGAATTATCCTCCACTTATGAAACACTCAATATTGCAATTAAAAATAACTAAAATGATTTGCTCACTGTTTCCCAATGTTGGTCCACATTTATCCCTGGAAGGAAACCACTGGTCCATAGCAAAGTCTCCAGACAAAACAGGCAAAATCCAGCATTTGAAATAAAAAAAAAATGTCCTTTTAGTCTTTATTTGTATTCTCTGAAAAATATATAATGTTACAATTGACACGAACTAGCCCTCATGCCTATGTGTTTCGAACTAAAAGTTCTTGCTCCCAACTATAACAGATGGCGCATGTTCATAGTTAAAACCAAAACGAACCTATTGCAGTTGTTTAGACTACACAATTCTGAAAATGTTGAAAAGTTTGGGATGGAACATGTTAGTCGTATTCAGGTAAATGATGGAGAGTGCCAAAAGTGGTAGATAAAATGCAAGAGAAAACTTGGACTAGAGCATACCAATTGTGCTTATTAAATTAACCCACGCATGTTCCAACTATTCTCGTATTGACTATTCAACTCTCTTAAAGCCAAAAAATAAGGACTATTCAACTCTCTTTAAGCCAAAATGTCTATAAGAACACAATAAATTGACTTGGCTTTTCTCTATGCCTCTGGCCTTTTCGGCTATCCTGACTTTGTTGCAGGTGACAATATATTACCCAAAATTTTTCCTCACATAGCCACACAAGCTTCCATCTTCATCTAGCGCCAGTGCCCCACAGGTCCTCTCAGTGATTGTGACACTGGACATATCTGCTCCACAGTCTATGACACAGGTTCTCCTGGTATGGCAGTTCCCCAGATGTCCATAGTCTGTTGCCTGTGCACATGGCAAAACTCAGAAAGGAAGGAAAACTTTGGTCTATTGTAGCATGGATTTGGCTGGAATAGTTTTTGGGTGCTAGGATGCGTTTGCAGAGCCTCTGATGTACCAATACAGTCAAAACCTCAGAGAAGTGACCCCATTTTGGAAACTAAATCCCTTAAAGCATTATTCAAGCCATGTAGAATCCACGAGTAGTGGACATATATCATCTTGGAGCAAAAGTTATGCAGCAATGGAGAAATTATGTTGACCCCATTTTGAAAATACATTTAGGTCTGCAGTGCCTTTTTGTATCCACAGGTAGAGGACACGTAATGTTAGTAGAGAATTCAAAATGGAAAATTCTGGAGAAAACCTTGACAGGGATTAAACTGTTTTATTGTTTTTAATTTAATTACCCACGTCAACCTGACTGTCTAAGTAGAAAAGGGTATAAGATACATTATGTTGACAAAAGAATTGCCCCCCCCCCCCCCACACCAATCTTCTGCTGTCAGAAGGGGATATGCCAATTGGTTGTGTGAGCATTAGGTATAAAGGAAAGAATCACACAGACCTATCCCAGTACAGAAACCATCAGAATTTCACAAGTTCTAGAGTTGACAGACTTGCAATGGGATCTGGTGGTGGGATGTCACCTGAGCAATCAATCAGTACAGGACATTGCAGCGCATTTGGACTTTCCAAAGTTGGCAATGTTATTCAGAAATGGAAACCATCTGGTGTGTGTGCAGTGCAGCCACGTTCATGGGGACCTCGTAATCTGATAGACTGTGGACAATGAAGCCTTGTATGCCCTGTGACGGCATCACAAAAATTGTCTGCCAAAACACTCGTCCAGGAGGTCTCACGGGCCATTGAAAAATTCATTAGCACCAGAACCATCTGTAGGGAACTGCATGTGAAGGGTTACCATGGATGAGCAGCTGAACATGAGCCCAATATCACAGCAGTGAATGCAGAGAGGCACCTGCGACGATTCTTGGGCTGTAAATGAGTGGAAGCAAGTTTTATGGACAGATGAATTTTGGTAAACCATCTTCTGATTGGATGGGTATGACGGTTGCCTGGACAGCAGTTTCTATGCGACCGCATCACCCCAACAGTCAAGTATGGAGGAGGTTCTGTTATGCTGTGGGGGTATTTCTGTTGGAAAGTACTAGAGCCATTGGTTATAGTGAAGACCACCCTCACTGCCAATGGGTACAGAGACATCCCAGACAATGTGGCATTACCTACCTTGTACTTTAGTACAGAATGGAGGCAAATCCCTCCACTTATCTATCAGAATTTGGTGGAAACATGTCTAGGAGGGTTACTGGAGTCTTTGGGGCCAAAATGTAATTAAAATTTATCACCTCCTGTTTTTGTCCCAGTACATAGTGTATGTGTAGTCTCTGTGTGATATAAACACTTACTGTTTGACATCTGTCCTGTAAGAACCTCAAGACCTTGTACCCTGTCTCGCTGTGCCTCATCTTTGAATAAATGCTGTTTGCTTAAAAGGACTTGTTCTTTGGATCGCTGATTTCCAACAAAAGTGACCTTTTCTCACCAGACTTGGAGGCAAGAAAGACACTGGGAGAAATTCTACTGAATGATAACGTTGCTACAGGTGCTAGTACAACTGCTGTTCTATTCTGGACCTGGGCAGTATAAGAATCTTCTAAGGAATTTGGGGGCTCATGATGTAATTTCAACAGACACCCTGACCGGACCCTTGGATGGAACCAATAGTGAGTCTAAGTTGTACTGTGATAGGGGTACTACTCCTGTCTGAGTAGAGATACTATTGTGACTCCAGTTCTGAACCTGAGTGGATGGGGTCAAACAGATCTAAAAAAAATCTGTGACATCCCATAAACCTGCTTCTATATTGGAAGCCCAAGTGACAGGTTTATGGGATTTATCAGATGCTATTGTGCTAAAATGGTTGTCTGTCACTACAGTGGGTATATTACTTTTATAAAGTTTGGGGCACGGTAGGCCCAAAACTATATAAAAGAAATAACTTGGTAAACTCCTTTTAATTGATTTGTACCAAAAACTAAAGTTATTCGCTTTCCACAAAATAGGTAATAATAACTTTATGATTGATATGAGTCCTACCACCGGAAACCCTACCGATCCCGAGAATAGGGGTCCCGACAGTTCTTGCATGAGTGGAGTGGAGGACACGCATGCATGCTGCCTCTTCATTCATTGCAATGACAGTGCCAAGTGCTTAGTAATGTGAGGCGCAGTCCTTGAAATGAAGCAGCACACATACATGTCTTTCACTCCATTTATGCAGGGACTGTCTCCCTGTTCTTAGGTTCAGTCAGGGTCCCAATGGTCAGACTACTAGGGATTATAGGAATAATCCTGTGGATAGCAGATAACTTTAGATTTTGGTACAACCTCTTTAAAGGCCCATTCAGACGCAACGATGATCGCTCAAAATTCGCTCAAACGTTAGTTTGAGTGACAGTTTTGAGCGATCATTTTGCATAAACTCTCAGCCTTTCGCTGAATGCAGATAACAGCTGGAGGTCTGTTATCAGCATTCAGCTGCTTTGTTCTCGAGCGGGTCTACGGCTGAAAGAATGCTATCAGTGCTATCCCGCTGAGGCCTTAGCATGCATTCCTGATGAGACACGTCGCTGACTTCAAGCTGGCTTGAAGTCAGCGATGAACGAATACTGCATGAAAAGTGCACAATGGCATTCATTTAGACGCAGCGATTATCGCTCAAAAGATGGCTTTTGAGCAAATTTTGAGTGATAATCGTTGTGTAAATGGGCCTTAACCCATTAAGGACCAAGCACCGTAAATATACAGCGCCTGGTCCTGGGGTTTAATCCCAGCCAATAGTATATCTGCAGTGTGGGATTTAAGCCCCTACTCTTGTAATCTGGCAGTAGCAGGTTGGCTTCTAGGCTGTCAGAATCAGTTTTAGGCCACTTCTCCTGTAAAAGCTACATAGTGCTCAGTGAGCTCTTGGTAGAGAATGCAGGAAGAAGCAGCACTGTCATTTCCTGCATGGAGCCCAGTGGTGGCACATGCGCAGTACAGATTTTGCAGCACCGTTGCTAGGCGATGACGCGGATCCCCCAATGATGATTGCAGAAGGGCTGCAAGTCAGACAGCTTCCATTGACTTCAATGGAAGCCGTTTGCATGGAATCCGCCTAAAAATAGAGCATGCTGTGAGTTTTTTCCTCTGCAAGCAGAAAATCACAGTTGATTTTTGCTTGTGTGCAGGGGGAAAAAAACATTGCTTTTCCATTGCAGACTATGGGTGGTATTTGCTACAGAATCCAAAGGTTGACGCCCGCTCCGGATTCCGCAATGCAAATCTGCCCGTGTGCAGGCGGAATTGTCTTTGCACATACTGCAAACACTAAAAATACTATGTTATCCCTGTCCACTGGTATTTTCCCCTCCACATTCAAACATTCTATCATATCCCCTCTCCTAAAGAAATCGACTCTTGACCCAACTGATGCCGCCAACTACCGTCCTATCTCTAACCTCCCCTTCATCTCCAAACTACTACGCCTGATCTATTCCTGCCTTACTCGCTTTCTCTCCGACAACTTCCTCCTCAACCCCCTCCAGTCCGGTTTACGCCCCCTCCATTCGACTGAAACCGCCCTCACAAAAGTGTCTAATGACCTGTTAGCGGCCAAGTCAAGGGGCGACTATTCCCTACTAATTCTTCTTGACCTGCCTGCTGCATTTGACACTATCGACCATGACCTGCTTCTCACTATACTTTGCTTTATTGGCCTAAAGGACACCGCTCTCTCCTTGTTCTCCTCCTACCTCTCTGACCGCTTTTTCAGCGTCTCTTTTGCTGGCTCTACCTCCTCTCCACTTCCTCTCGCTGTTGGGGTTCCCCATGGCTTGGTCCTGGGCCTCTCCTCTTCTCTACTTACACTATACGTGTTTTCGAAATTGCATAATCTTAAATAATTTCCGGAAAGGCTATCTGATACAAAATATCCGATGACAGTGACATCATTGTCACTACCGACAAACAACAGAGCAGAGGAGAAAGAGGTACAGCAAGAAATGACTCTACCCACAAACAACAGAGGAGAGGAGAATGCGGGTAGAGTCATTTCTTGCTGTATCTCTAACAGAGCAGAGGAGAAAGAGGTACAACAAGAAATGACCCTAACCACAAAGAACTGTGTAGTAAGCACACAAAGTCCTCTTGAATAGAGAAAAAGAAGTGCTGTTGTGAAGTAGAAAAGGAGAGTGGTGGTTGTGGGGGATTCCCTATTGAGAAGTACAGAGGCTGCTGTCGGCAGACCTGACAACTCACGAGAGGTGTGCTGTCTTCCAGCTACACAAATGAAAGATGTGTCTGATAGGCTGTCAAGACTCTTCAGTCCTACAGAACACCACCTATTCCTACTAATACATGTAGGGACAATTGACACTGCCAAAAAGGACCTTGCAACTATCTGCTGAGATTTTGAAGACCTTGGAAAGAAGGTGAAGGAACCAGGAGCACAGATGGTCTTCTCATCGATCCTCCCAGTGGATAGCCATGGAATAAGAAGATGGAACAGGATTCTAGAAGTGAACAACTGGCTACGTCGATGGTGCCATCAGCAAAGATTTGGATTTCTAGACCATGGAGTGAATTACCTATACAATGGACTGCTTGCTAGAGACGGATTGTACCTTACAAAAACAGTTAAGCATATATTTGGTGGGCGCCTTGCTTCACTCATTAGGAGAGCTTTAAACTAGAACAATATGGGAAGGGAAGTGAAAGGCCAGATAAAAATATACAGCTAATTAATACATTAGAGAACTTTGCTATTAGAAGGGAAAGAAAGAAGAAAGACTAAAAATTCAGAGGGAAAGTAGAAGAACAAGAGACACCGATCACAAACTAAAAGGTTTTTACACAAATCCACAGAGCATGGAAACAAACAAGGAAAATTGGAGCTCCTAACACAAGAAAAGAAATATGATGTTATACCCATCACAGAAACTTGGTGGAATGATACACCTGATTGTAATACAAGGCTTGAAAGATACAACTTGTTTATAAGAAACAGACCTAAAAAAAAGGGGAGGAGGTATTGCGTTGTATGTTAGGAAAACATTAATCTCCACAGAGATTCAAGCTTCAGAGCTGGGAGTTCTATAGAAACTGTTTGGGTAAGAATACAAGGAGAGAACAACAGAAAGGACACCATTGTAGGCATTTACTATAGGCCACCTGCACAAGCAGAAGATATTGATGAACTCTTTCTACATCAGATGGCCATGCTCTCAAAGAAGCATGACACAGTGATCATGGTGGATTTTAACCCTTTCCAATCCACTGTCTGACGTCTGAAGACATTATGATTTAAGGCTGTACAGCTCCAATGTTGCAAGATGTCCATCGGGGTTCTCTTACTGTGTATTGCCAGCCTCTCTGCTGTCGGAGCCTATCCAACGTGTCACCTCATGCAGTACTGGCTTTAGCCAGCAGATAGTGCCGTTGTATAACAGCAGAAAAAGAGTAACCCCCCTAGGAAAACCAGGATACAAATTAGATTGGAAAGGGTTAACTATCCGGACATTTGTTGGGAATCTCTCTCAGGTAAAACTAATGAATCCAACAAATTCTTATCTGCTCTTGCTGATAACTTTATCTTCCAAAAGGTTGAATAGAAAACAAGGGCATCTGTTATCTTGAACCTAATTCTTACCAACAGGGAGAAAATGGTTTAGGAAGTAAGAGTGGCTGGGTCCTTAGGAGGCAGTGATCATGCTATCCTTGAATTTTGGATAAAGATGGGAGGAAGACCTGAGAAAACTCAGAACTCAATGTTGGATTTCAGAAAGGCAGATTTTAATGAACTCAGAAAAAGGATAGGAAGAATCCAATGGTTCGATGTTCTTAATGACAGAAATGCAGAAGAAGGTTGGGAAATATTGCGAAATGAGATTCTCAAAGCACAATCGTTAACAATCCCTAAAAGAAGGAAGAATGGGAAGCATTTAAAGAGACCATAATGGATGAACGCAAAACTTACACTCTTGTTAAAAACGAAGAAAAATATGTCTATCAAATTGAAAGAGGGGGGATATCTAAAGAAGAATATAATGAGGTCTGCAGAAACTGTAGGGCAAGTGTCAGAAATGCTAAAGCTAATAATGAATTGAGGCTTGCAAAAGGCCAAAGGTAATAAAAAAGGATTTGGAGAGTATGTCAAAAGCAAAAGAAAAGTCAAAGATGCTATTGGATGCTTACAAGAGGAAAATGGTGAATTGGTTAAGAATGATGTTGGGAAGGCCGAACTTTTAAATTCTAATTTTGTGTCTGTTTTCTCTCAGAAAGGAGATGGAACATCAACTGATCTTCCCTGTGCTATTGGGGGGATAAAAGAATGCAGACTATCTATAAGCAGAGAGATGGTGAAGGAACACATAGCTAACTTAAATTAATTCATGTTTCAAGGTCCAGATGAATTACATCCTAGGATACTAAAGAAAGCAGCGGAGGTAATTGCTGAACCACTTGTCATAACCTTTGAATATTCCTGGAGAACAGGAGAAGTCCTGGAAGATTGGAAAGGGGCAAATGTTGTCCCTATCTTCAAAAAAGGGAAGAAGGTGGATCCAGGAAACTACAGGCCTGTGAGCCTGACTTCTATAATCTGTTATCTTTAAACAAATTTTTAAACAAATTATTAAACAGTATGTATGTAACTACTTGGATGAGAATCGAGTAATTAACCAGAGCCAGCATGGGTTTGTAACACACAAGTCATGCCAGACGAATCTAATTTCCTTCTATGACAGAATCACCTACTGGGGTTATGAGGGAAATGCAGTGGATATAGTATATCTTGAATATAGTAAAGCATTTGACAAAGCATCTCATACTATACTTATTGAAAAAAATGACCAAATATGGGATTGACAAGGCAACTGTTAGGTGGATTCACAACTGGCTAAGTGATCGTACTCAAAGAGTTGTCATAAATTGCTGCACATCCAAGTGGAAAAATGTATCAAGTGGGGTACCACAAGGCTCTGTCCTAGGCCCAGTGTTGTTCAACATTTTTATAAATGATATGGACGAGGGAATTGATGGGAAGCTGATCAAATTTTTCGACGACACAAAGCTAGGAAGCCTAGCTAACACTAGGGAAGAAAGAGAGTATTCAAAAAGATCTAGAAAAGTTTGAAAAGTGGGCAGCGACTAACAGAATAGTATTTAACAAGGAGAAATGCAAAGTCCTACATCTGGCCAAGAAAAATGAAAAAAGCACATACAGAATGGGAGGATTTGGGCTAAGAGGCAGCACATGTGAAAAAGACTTGGGTATACTAATAGATCATAGACTGAACATGAGTCAACAATGTGATGCAGCAGCCAAAAAGGCAAACACAATTTTGGGATGTATTAAGAGACGCATAGAGTCTAGATCATGTGAGGTAATTATCCCCCTCTACTCTTCCTTGGTCAGACCTCATCTAGAATTCTGTGTCCAATTCTGGGCACCCCACTTTAAAAAAGACATCGACAAACTAGAGCAAGTTCAGTGACGAGTTACCAAGATGGTGAGTGGTCTGCAAATCATGTCCTATGAGGAACGGTTAAAAGATCTGGGAATGTTTAGCTTGTAAAAAAGAAGGCTGAGAGGAGACTTAATAGCCTACAAATATCTGAAGGGCTGTCACAGTGCAGAGGGATCAGCCCTATTTTTATTTGTACAAAGAAAGACTAGGAGCAATAGGATGAAACTCAAAGTTAGGAGACAGAGATTAGATAGTGACAAGGGTGATCAATGAGTGGAACAGGTTTCCACGGGAGGTGGCGAGTTCTCCTTCAATGGAAGTATTCAAACAAAGGCTGGACAAATATCTATCAATCCTGCACTGAGCAGGAGGTTGGACCAGATGACCCTGGAGGTCCCTTCCAACTCTACCATTCTATGATTGTAATGAACTTCAGTTTAACTTCAGTCATTGATGTTCTTTATCTGTTCTGGATGAGTTTTGAGAAGGATCGCTGTGTAGTACTATTCGTACCCATCATGGAAAGGTAGAGTCTTAAAGGGGTGGTCTCGCGAAACCAAGTGGGGTTATACACTTCCGTATGGCCATATTAATGCACTTTGTAATGTACATCGTGCATTAAATATGAGCCATACAGAAGTTATTCCACTTACCTGCTCCGTTGCTAGCGTCCTCGTCTCCATGGTTCCGTCTAAATTCGCTGGCAGCTTGCTTTTTTAGACGCGCTTGCGCAGTCCGGTCTTCTGCTCAGCGCGAGCCGCTTCAGTGTGTTAGACGCTACAGCTCTTCTGCGCATGCGCAGACGAGCTGTAACCTCTCGGGAGCGCGCTGGAGCAGAAAGGTGCAGAAAGTTCAGCAGCCCAGCCGAGCGGAGACGAGAAGCCCAGCCCAGCCGAGCGGAGACGAGAAGCCCAGCCGAGAAGCCGCCCATGTAAGTCGCCTGTCCCCGGAGCCCACCGCCTGCCCCCGGAGCCCACCGCCTGCCCCCGGAGCTCACCGCCTGCCCCCGGAGCTCACCGCCTGCCCCCGGAGCTCACCGCCGTGCCCCCGAGCCTGCCGCCATGCCCCCGATGCTGCCCGAGCCTCCCGCCGCCGTGCCCCCGATGCTGCCCGAGCCTCCCGCCGCCGTGCCCCTGAGCCTCCCGATGCTGCCCCCGATGCTGCCCGAGCCTCCCGCCGCCGTGCCCCCGATGCTGCCCGAGCCTCTCGCCGCCGTGCCCCCGATGCTGCCCCCGATGCTGCCCGAGCCTCCCGCCGCCGTGCCCCCGATGCTGCCCGAGCCTCCCGCCGCCGGGACACACACACAGACAGACACACACACACAGACAGACATATATATAGACAGACAGACATATATATAGACAGACAGACAGACACACAGACAGACAGACAGACATATATATATATATACACAGACAGACACACACACACATATATATATATATATATATATATATATATATATACACACATATACAAACACGTGTGGGTATATATATATATGTGTGTATATATATATATAATGTGTGTGTATATATACACTCACGAATACGCGTATGCGTATACTCGTACACACGTATACTATATATATATCTCTCTATATATCTATATCTATATATAGATATATAGAGATATATATATAAAAGATGTGTACACGCATATATACACACACACATTATATATATATATATATATATATATATATATATATATATATATACATATATATATATATATATATATATATATATATACATATATATACACACATACACATATATACACACGCATATAAAAAAACACGTGTGGGTATGTGTGTGTATATATATATATATGTGTGTGTGTGTATATACACTCACGAATACGCGTATGCGTATACTCATACACATGTATACTATATATATCTATCTATATATATAGATATATATATATAAAATGTGTACACGCATATATACACACACATATATATTTAGGTGAAAAAACTATTTCATCTAAAACAGTGGAAAGTGAATTGCAGGGAGGCATTACAGTACCTTCTGCTGAGAATTCAGCACTGGACAGCTCCCTGCTATTACGAAGCCTGGGTTACTTGTGCAGGGGGAAAGGATCAGCACTGGACAGCTCCCTGCTAATACGAAGCGAGACCGGCGTCTCGGGAGCGAGCACGTCGGGCTGAAGCAAGCGCAGGGAGAAGAAGCGGCGGCCATCTTTGGGAAACTTTTTATAAGTTTATGAAACGCCAGAACTGTAAGTAGGAACCGGCTTTAAAAGCCATTTACATTGGTACTTAGTAATGTATGCTGAAGAAGGGGGACTGGGCAAAAAAAAGTATTTCACTGCTGCCTCGAGACATCTCCTTTAAGGCAATTTGCATGTTGATAAGAGGTATCCTTTATGTTTCTATCATGTAATAGTTTGTAGAGGAATAATTCATAACAGGTGATAGTCATTGTCTAAAAATAAAAAACTTTCAAGAACTAGGCAAACCGAATCAGCTCATCTTCCAGGTAATTCTTGAGATCGTCGGGATAATGACTCACCAGCTTCTTGGCTTCGGAGCGAATCTCTATAGAAGTAAGGATGTCTAGTTTGCCAAGAGAATCTAACCGTGAGAAAATTAACTCGTAAGCGGAAAGTCGCCGTTCAAGCAAAGCTGAGAACTGATCAATGGCTTGTAGGAAGGAGGAAATTATCAGAAGCGGAGAGCTCAACCCCAGAAGGACTGCCACAATACAAGGGTCATAAACGAATGTGTACTTTATGCTGGCGTCGTTGCCGGTACTCATTTGTACTGGACAACTGGGCTCCCTGATGTTCATAGTCAGCGAAGGAGTTTTGCGTTGATTGCACATCAGATTGCAAAGATTGTAGAACAGCAACGACAGTCTTCAAATCCAGGTGTGGGTTTTGTAGACACAAATTTGTTTTGTTGGAAGCTTGAAGAATGCCGTTCCAGAATGTGGCGTATATTCCAGTCTCCAACATAGACATCTGATCATACAGGCCAGTCACGGTGCAACTGCAATATCAGAGTATCTGCAATAGCTGTGTACCTGTGCAGAGGAGATTTTGTAACATAAGCCTGGCAAGATCATTGCGCCATCGAAATTCTTTGAGTAGAGAAAACTGATTTCCTTTCCCTTCGCGTTTCATGGCCGACTTAAGCGCCTTTGGTAATATTTCAAACAAATGATCTGAAGCAGTGAAGAATACGTAGAGCTCCTCAAGAAAGCAGAAAAATCAGACAGCTGTTTAACAGCACTCAGCTTCTTCTTTTCCCACAAGATTTAAGCTGTGGGCAGCAAAAGATACCCAGATTGTTTTAGGATTTTCTCCTCTAATCTTGGCTTGAAGACCATTGAATTTCCCACTCATGGCTGCTGCATTCTCATATGACTGACTTCGACAGTCTTTAATATCTATTCCATGTCCGTTAAGAAATTTTGTCAATCCTTGTTGCATTTTCTCTGCCAAGTGACCTTGATTTGGCAGAAATTGTACAAATCATTCTACTGGCACCCCGTTCTCTATATATCGAAATACCAATGATAGCTGGTCGATGTGCCCTTCATCGGATGATGAATCAAGCAATATGGAGTAATACTGTTTGTTGTAGATAGTTGATGATAAATAGTTGGTGTGTCCGGATCTTCTAGTTGTGTGATTCTGAACGTGTAAACGTACAATTTCATCATATTCTGCTAGAAGCTCTAACATTCCAAGATAGTTTACATTTGGAGGGAATCCGACTTTTTCTTCTCTTCCCCAGAGTGCCAAACCGCATTCGCATAGAAATGTAATGACAGAGACTGAGCGTTTTAGAATTTCTTTCCAATTGTTAGCCATTTCTCCAACTTTTTTGGCATGTTTCATGTCAACATGACCTTTTTCCACTGACTTTTGTGCAAATGCCATGATAGATTCCACGTGTTTCTTCGACTGTTCATATTCACACAAATGGCTTGTTGCATGCTTCCAATCGCAGAATCCATCAGCATTAAGCTGGGTTATATTTGGATTCATCAGTTTGCACATACAGCAGTACACACGACCAGTTGCCGGTGAAAAATATAACCATTCCCGTCTTGGTCAACTTCCTCACCGTTTTGGTTTTCTCTGTTAAACATCTTTCTTGTGCATCTTCTGGTTGTACTGCTGTCCTGTTGCTTCACAGGCAGGCATCCGGCATGCACATGGCACCTGCGACCATATTGCAAATCTGCGTTGGACCATGGAAAAAGCTAGAGAATACCAAAAGAATATCTACATGTGCTTCATCGACTACCCCAAGGCCTTTGACTGTGTCAACCATGACAACTTATAACAGGCCCTGCAAGAGCTGGGCCTATCGGCACATCTAGTCAAGCTGATAAAAATCACGTTATACCAATCAAGAAGCCACTGTGAGAACACAGTATGGGAACACAGATTAGATTGGGATCGGCAAAGGCTCCGACAGGGCTGCATCCTCTCACCCTTGTTTAACTTATATGCGGAAGTGATCATGTGTAAAATGGACCTAGGTGAATTGGAAATCGGGTTGAAATTAGGTGGAAGAAACATCAACAATCTCCATTATGTGGATTACAGAAGCAGGTCTAAAGCAGCTGATATGTAAGAACAAAAGAACAAAATCTGGAAAAGCAGGGATATTGGTATAGCAACTAAAAGCAAGATAGTGCAAATCACCATTTTCCTCATAGCCATGTATGGATGTGAAAGCTGGACTGTGAAAAAAGCTGATAGAAGGAGGATTGATGCGTTGGAGCTGTGGTGCTGGTGAAAGCTGCTGCACATGCCCTGGATGGCGAGCATAACAAACAGAGAAGTCCTGAATTGTATAAGACCTGATATATCACTGGAGGGCAAGATGACCCAACTCAGACTCATGTATTTTGGCAATGTAATGCAGGCAGAGTTGCTAGAAAAATCTATAATGCTTGGACAGATCAGTGGAAAAAGAAGACTCCACACTGCTGGTAAGAATCGGGAGCTGGTAAATCCTGGCTTCCCTGATGATAAATGCTTGATTCAGCTGCTTGCACTGCAGACCTCCTACCTGCACTACCTCCTCCAACGACTCCCTCTGCAGACTGACTACTCTTCACTGCACTGACTCCTCCTTCACTTCCTGCACTTCTCCCGCACTTTCTCTCCTCTCCTCCCCCTCAGCATAGAGGCTCCCTGTATAGTTTCCTGCTCTGAACTCTAGCTGCCACCCCTCTACCAATCAGTGAGGGCATAACATCCAGCCAATAAGCAACCAGCTGTTTGTCAAGCTTTTAGCTTAGGAAAGGGAGAAACAGGGTTTCTCACACATAAGGCACCTCTTATGCCTCCTGGAAGCACATAGGCAGGTGTCACTGGACAAACATTGGGTGGCTATTCTGGAGGACCGTCTGTGCCACTACACCTGCAGCACAGAACTCAAGTTCTGGAGGTTTTTTTAGTCCTCCAGACACACTGACACAGCTGTCCCTGATGATAAGCACACATTCAAGTACGTATGCATACATACGTAAAGGCATACACGATTTATTTTTTTCTATTTTTTTTTTTTAATTTACATTGTAGCAATGTCTGTGTAGAGGGTTGGTTGACAACATCACAGAGGCTCACTTAGCCCCGATAAAAGTTCAAGTTGCTTTACTTTTTCTTACTTTCAGTAATAACAGGTAACACAACGAAACAGCAGCCAATAGCGGCCCTTGAGCTTAAGTGCAAAATGGAACACAAAAGAAACCATAACACAGCAAGGCATCAGCTGTACCTTAGGTTCTTCTCACCCAAGACTAACTTGCAGTGAGCATTAATCAGGAACCCACAGTAGTTGCACTCACAGGCTCTGACCCTGACTGCATGGCCTTGCAGACTTTTATGTCCCAGTAATGAGCTCAGTGTTTTCAGCTGAGCTCACTGAAACCCGCAAGAAAGCTCTTGACTGGATCCCTACCCCACCCAGGCTAAGTGTAGAGTGGATAGGAGCCGTGTGTGTAATAACTATGCAGGTCACTAGAGAGTAGTCAGGATAGCCAGGAGTTGTTACCAGGAAGTCTCAGGTCACCGTACAGATGGAGGAAATGGGTAGCATCATTAGGAGGAAAGCCAGGAGTAGTTATGAGAAAGTCTTCAAGTCACTTGTAGCGGAGAAGGAGGAGAGGAGCTAGATCAAGGCTGGGAAACGCAATAATTACATTGTGGTGCAGTGGCAGAGTCAGGCTTTTCTACTGAACCTAATTAACAGCAAAACGTGTCAGGACAGGGGAACAGAGCAGGAATATGAGCAAGGTCAACTATCCAGAGGCCCAATAGTGTCTGGGTGAGATATAAATATCCACCCCAACTCTTCTCTATACCAGAGGGCAGGGTAACTTTACCCATCAAGCAATGCACCCTTGACAAGGCATCCGCATTACCCTGAGACTTGCCGAGTCTATATTCGAGGAAAAATTGAAGTTCTGTGAGTTTGTGTATTTAATGTGTCAGTCCTTTCAGGGAGAGCGGGGCCGAAGTTCCAGCATGGGGCCGCTTTTATTGAGGCAATCGCTCTGCTTGTAGGTAGGGCCAAGTCATCTTCCCTGCAGCACAGGGTCAGTTTTCCCTAACCCGTGTCTTTGGGTCACGTTCGTGTGGGCCTGGTGCTTATTTGCCCACACGAACGTAACAACAGGTACGAGTCACTTCGGCTTTACCTTCTTAGCAGGCAAGATTCTCTGTCTATCAGGGCTTAATTAAATTGACATGGTAATTCTGGTATGGCTTTCTTTTGCCCAGCTGGTATACTTTATAATTTAACTTCCCCAACCTTCTCTATGACCTTATAGGGGCCTTGCCATTTAGCGAAAAATTTATTTTTGACTGTGGTCACCAAGATCAGGACACGGTCCCCAGGGTAAAATTCTCAAATCTTGGCAGACAGATTTTACACCCTCCTTTGGGCCTCTTGTGCCGCCTGCAGGTGTTCTCTAACAATAGGCATTACCGTAGCAATGTGGTCCTGTATTCCACATGCTCAATAATACTCTTGTAGGGAGTCTACTCCATTTCCCATGTTTCCCTGGCAATGTCTAGCAGCCCCCTTGGGTGACGACCATAGACCAATTCAAAGGGCGAGAATCCTGTAAAAGCCTGTGGCACCTTTGTAATGGAAAACATCAGTTAGTGTAATAGACGGTCCTGCAGGTCTGCATATGAATGGAGGGGGATCGCTGGTCTATCCCGCTCCATACAATGCGGGTTCTGGCTGTTTCTTACAGCTGACACTCGCCTGGCCATAGCTCCAATAAGCAGTGCCGCTGAGCGTAGCTGTTAACCCTTTAAATGCCACTGTCAATGCTGACCGCTGCAGTTAAATGTCCCAATCGATGTTTAGGAGTCCCACACTGCCCCCCGTGATAAGATCGAGGGCAGCCGTGTGGTTGCCATTACAGGGCTGCCATTACAGAGTGTCTATTAAGCCTTACCTGTGGCAGAGCTTAATAGAATGCCTGTTAGATCACGGTATGATGTAATGCAATGGCACTCCATCATCCTGCAGGAGCGATGAAAGCATTGCAACTTGTCTCCTAGGGGGACTAAAAGAAAATGTAAGAATTAGCTTAAAAGATTTTTATTATTTATAAAAAAAATTAAAATAAAGGTAATAAAAGTTTTACCCCCCCCCCCCCATTGCCATATTTATAATAAAGCAATCTAAAAACTAAAACATAAACAATATTTGGTATTGCTGCATCCGTAAAGTCCGATCTATCAAAGTAACGCATTATTTACCCTGCAAGAAAGAAAAAAAAAACATCGCCAGATTTGTGCTTTTTTGGTCATCCTGTCTTTAAGAAAAAATGTAATAAAAAGCGATCAAATAGTTATATGTACTCCAAAATGGTACCAATAGAAACTACCGGAAGTCTCGCAAAAAAAATGAGCCTATGCAAAATAAAAAAGTGATGGCCGTCAGAAAATGGCGGGAGATAATTTTATATAATTTTTTTTTCCACTTCACTCCACAGTTTTTCAGTCCATTATATGATACATTATATACTACTACTGAAAAAGACAACTCGTTCTGCAAAAAAACATCCTCATACAGCCACGGCGATGCATGAATTAACGAGCTGCGAGTCAATCGTATCTGCAATTTCTTTCCTTCATTCAAAGCACAGAAGCTCCACCTCCTCGTGTCACATGTAACCACTTCTACTCACTGCTGAGCTCCGCCCCCTCAGGTGCTGATCACATGACGGTGACATCATCACAGGTCCTATCCAGTGTATCGGGTCCTGGCCCCTGCTATTGTCTCTGTTATCAGCCAGAGGATATATATACATTGATATCAGAGCTCTGTCTGTGACTCCGGCCGGCAGGTAAGAGGCGGTGGAGGGTCAGACAGGGTCCATGTGGTTATTACAGTGGATGCTACGTTTCCCATTATGTGTATTTATTGGCATTAAGTATTCGCACATGCAAGAGCGTTTTTTTTACTGTACCGTTTTCACACGCAACTTGGGTGCATTTGTGTGCAACAAAAAAAACATTCAAATGATGCTACATGTGTGTGTGTGTGTGTATATATATATGTATATATATATATGTGTGTGTGGGAGTAAGCCCTCACTGACAGGCTGACTGATTGACTCGCCACTTATTCTCTAACTTCCCAATGTCATACAAACATGAAATTTGACATGAGCATTTTAAGTGCAAAAGTAAGTGACACCCCCCCCCCCCCCCCTATGTAAAGTAACTAATAACACATCTGTACCGCACAAAAGTGAAATTTGGTGCGACCGTTCTTTACATCTGTGTGTATATACTGAGGAGAATCTACCTCACCTCTATGTATATATACTGAGGAGAATCTACCTCACCTCTATGTATATATACCGAGCAGAATCTCCCTCACCTCTATGTGTATATACCGAGGAGAATCTACCTCACCTCTATGTATATATACTGAGGAGAATCTACCTCATCTCTATGTGTATATACGGAGGAGAATCTACCTCACCTCTATGTGTATATACTGAGGAGAGTCTACCTCATCTCTATGTGTATATACGGAGGAGAATCTACCTCACCTCTATGTGTATATACTGAGGAGAATCTACCTCACCTCTATGTGTATATACTGAGGAGAATCTACCTCACCTCTATGTGTATATACTGAGGAGAATCTACCTCACCTCTATGTGTATATACGGAGGAGAATCTGCCTCACCTCTATGTGTATATACTGAGGAGAATCTACCTCACCTCTATGTGCGTATACTGAGGAGAATCTACCTCACCTCTATGTGTATATAATGAGGAGAATCTACCTCCCCTCTGTGTGTATACTGAGGAGAGTCTACATCACCTCTGTGTGTATATACTGAGGAGAATCTACCTGACCTCTATGTGTATATACTGAGGAGAATCTACCTCACCTCTATGTGTATATACTGAGGAGAATCTACCTCACCTCTCTGTGTATATACTGAGGAGAATCTCCCTCACCTCTATGTATATATACTGAGGAGAATCTCTCTCACCTCTATGTGTATATACTGAGGAGAATCTCCCTCACCTCTATGTGTATATACTGAGGAGAATCTACCTCACCTCTATGTGTATATACCGAGGAGAATCTACCTCACCTCTATGTGTATATACTGAGGAGAGTCTACCTCCCCTCTGTGTATATACTGAGGAGAATCTACCTCACCTCTCTGTGTATATACTGAGGAGAATCTACCTCACCTCTCTGTGTATATACTGAGGAGAATCTACCTCACCTCTCTGTGTATATACTGAGGAGAATCTAACTAACCTCTATGTGTATATACTGAGGAGAATCTACCTCACCTCTATGTGTATATACTGAGGAGAATCTACCTCACCTCTATGTGTATATACCGAGGAGAATCTACCTCACCTCTATGTGTATATACTGAGGAGAATCTACCTCACCTCTACGTGTATATACTGAGGAGAATCTTCCTCACCTCTGTATGTATATACAGAGGAGAATCTAACTAACCTCTATGTGTATTAACCAAGGAGAATCTACCTCACCTCTATATGTATATACTGAGGAGAATCTACCTCACCTCCATGTGTATGTACTGTGGAGAATCTACCTCACCTCTGTGTGTATATACTGAGGAGAGTCTACCTCACCTCTATGTGTATATACTGAGGAGAATCTACCTCACCTCTGTGTGTATATACTGAGGAGAATCTACCTCACCTCTGTGTGTATATACTGAGGAGAATGTTCCTCACCTCTATGTGTATATACCGAGGAGAATCTACCTCACCTCTATGTGTATGTACTGAGGAGACTCTACCTCACCTCTATGTGTATGTACTGAGGAGAATCTACCTCCCCTCTGTGTGTCTATACAGAGGAGAGTCTACCTCCCCTCTGTGTGTCTATACTGAGGAGAATCTTCCTCACCTCTGTGTGTATATACTGAGGAGAATCTAACTAACCTCTATGTGTATATACTGAGGAGAATCTAACTAACCTCTGTGTGTACATACTGATGAGAATCTTCCACAACTCTATGTGTATGTACTGAGGAGAATCCACCTCACCTCTATGTGTATACTGAGGAGAATCTACCTCACCTCCATGTGTATATACTGAGGAGAATCTAACTAACCTCTATGTGCATATACTGAGGAGAATCTAACTAACCTCTGTGTGTATATACTGAGGAGAATCTCCCTCACCTCTATGTGTATATACTGAGGAGAATCTACCTCCCCTCTATGTGTACATACTGAGGAGAATCCACCTCACCTCTATGTGTATACTGAGGAGAGTCTACATCACCTCCATGTGTATATACTAAGGAGAATCTACCTCACCTCCATGTGTATATACTGAGGAGAATCTTCCTCACCTCTATGTGTATATACTGAGGAGAATCTAACTAACCTCTATGTGTATATACCGAGGAGAATCTACCTCACCTCCATGTGTATATACTGAGGAGAATCTACCTCACCTCTATGTGTATGTACTGAGGAGAATCTACCTCCCCTCTATGTGTATGTACTGAGGAGAATCTACCTCCCCTCTATGTGTATATACTGAGGAGAATCTACCTCACATCTATGTGTATATACTGAGGAGAATCTACCTCACATCTATCTATGTATATACTGAGGAGAATCTACCTCACCTCTATGTGTATATACTGAGGAGAATCTACCTCACCTCCATGTGTATGTACTGAGGAGAATCTACCTGACCTCTGTGTGCATATACCGAGGAGAATCTCCCTCACCTCTATGTGTATATACCGAGGAGAATCTCCCTCACCTCTATGTGTATATACTGAGGAGAATCTACCTCACCTCTATGTGTATGTACTGAGGAGAATCTACCTCCCCTTTGTGTGTACATACTGAGGAGAATCCACCTCACCTCTATGTGTATACTGAGGAGAGTCTACATCACCTCTATGTGTATATACTGAGGAGAATCTACCTCACCTCCATGTGTATATACTGAGGAGAATCTACCTCACCTCTGTGTATATACTGAGGATAATCTCCCTCACCTCTGTGTATATACTGAGGAGAATCTTCCTCACCTCTGTGTGTATATACTGAAAAGAATCTAACTAACCTTTATGTGTACATACCGAGGAGAATCTACCTCACCTCTATGTGTATATACTGAGGAGAATCTACCTCACCTCTAAGTGTATGTACTGTGGAGAATCTACCTCCCCTCTGTGTGTATATACTGAGGAGAGTCTACCTCACCTTTATGTGTATATACTGAGGAGAATCTTCCTCACCTCTATGTGTATATACCAAGGAGAATCTACCTCACCTCTATGTGTATATACTGAGGAGAATCTACCTCACCTCTATGTGTATGTACTGAGGAGAATCTACCTCCCCTCTATGTGTATGTACTGAGGAGAATCTACCTCCCCTCTATGTGTATATACTGAGGAGAATCTACCTCCCCTCTATGTGTATATACTGAGGAGAATCTACCTCCCCTCTATGTGTATATACTGAGGAGAGTCTACCTCACCTCTATGTGTATATACTGAGGAGAATCTACCTCACCTCTGTGTGTATATACTGAGGAGAATCTACCTCCCCTCTGTGCATATACACTGAGGAGAGTTTCCCTGCCCTCTGTGCATATACACTGAGGGGACTCTCCCTCCCCTCTGTGCGAATACGCTGAGGAGAGTCTCCCTCCCCTCTGTGCGAATACGCTGAGGAACATTCACCTCACCTCTGTGCGTATACGCTGAGGAGAATCTTACTGGCTTTTGTGTGGATATACTGAAAGACTGTAAAGTGCATTAGGAAGCGGCCATGGACTGCAAGGATGAAGCCTTTAAGACTAAGAAAAGGCTGCAACCCCCAGTCTGGGGGTAAAGTTGAATAAAAAGAGGTGTTACCTTAAAGGGTAAAGAGTGGGAGGGGTGGCACATTCTGCAGAGGGACATCGATACATGCCGTCTGAGGACATATGTCCACGGGCAGATTTAAATTGCAGTATCTGCGTGGGATTCCCATGTGGATGATCCGCAATTTAAGTCACCCATAGGCATGCATGGGGCTCCGCAGCTTTATTACAGCATGTGGGTTTGTTCTGTGGACCTTCTGCTCTGGAAAACAAATCGCACCATGCTCCATTTTGCAATGGAAGCCTTCTGATCTGCGGCCTATCTCCAATTCTCCAACCTACATAAAGGTTAGCGAAACTAGGTGCGAATCTAGTATGCATCGTGTTAGCTTTTGATCTGTTTATATACAGTGGAGTTAAATATAAAATAAATTTATTTTTGAGGGTGAACCGAATACCGTGGATAATAAAATTCCTTTGTGCTACAGGGACGCAGTGGTCTTCGGAAAGTACAGAAGAAATGGTGTCAATACCTAAGTCATGGGAGATATTAGAATAAAGTGATGTAATGTCAGGCGCGGCCCAGTGAGAAGAAGGTTTCCAATTGATATTGGAAAGCTTGTTTATGACTGAAGGTGCGTCTTTGAGAAGTGGATAGCATAGCATTGAAGGAGAATGTCAATATAATGAGATAAGGTGATGGTGGGGGGGGGGGGCAGAATAAGGGGGTCTATATGGACATCTGAAAGGTGGTGGAAAATAGGAAAAAACGAGGGAACTCAATAATGAGAATTTCTTGCATTTCTTCTGATGACCTGATCTATATGTGCTCTTTGGATCAGTTTAACGAATTTGCACTGAGTGGAAACAGTAGGGTCAGATTTGAATGGAATGTAATATTCTCTATCGCCCAAGATACGCATGGCTTCCTGAATGTAGGAAGGTCGGTCTTGTAGGACGATACTGCCACCCTTATCGGCGTTACCGATGACAAGATTTGGATCTTTGAGGAGCGAATCAAGATCTTGTTTCTGCTTTCTACTGAAGTTTCTCCTAACTGTTGTTAGCGCAAAATTCGCTATTCAATATACTGTGCGTTCCAAATTTGATAATATGTGCAGGCCTGGAGAGCCTTTCAAAGATCACAAGCCTACATCATGTGTCCCCAAAAGAGTCTCTGTCTTTATTAAGCGCGGGTAAAACTTAAATAAGTTTCAACACAGGACGTCAGGCAATTTAGCAGTTACAGTGAGCTGATAGGCCATTTCTCAGAGGGAGGTATTTGTGAGGTAGCTTGTGATGTCATCCATCTGGGAGGAACTTCAGTGAGCACGCTCAGTTCATTCTTGAATTTGGTCTCATGAGAAGAACATCCTGTTTCTCCTCTCTGCTTGACCAAGATAAAGACAATCCTAGATAGGTTTTTGCCAGTTAGAACCGGTTTGACCAGTATTGGGACAATAGACACTGCTCCTTAAATTCTTGTGGAGGTGGGGGGGCGATGTTCCCTTCCCCCAGAGGTTCAGACCGGAAACACAACATAGCATTTTCACAGTTGACAAAAATACAGAAAATACATATAGGATATCTCCCACACTGTAAAACACTTATTAATGTTTCTAAAATCTGAAGATAATAAGCAAGCGTAGGTGTTGATATGGCTGCCCTTACAGTGTATGCTGTAAAAGGAGGATTTTGCTTTAAGGTTAGTATGAATGGGTTCTGGAGTAGAGGGGTTGGTAAGAATGAAGGTACCTGAATACCTACATTGGTATTAATATTATGATTAGTAGAATTGAAGGATAGAGAAATGATGGGTTAGTGTCAGCTATCTAATAAAAGTGTTGATATCAATGAATAGATCAAACTTGTTCAATTTTGGGCAGAAGACAGGCCTTTACTCAAGAGTTTGACCTCTGTTTGGGTCAAAATATGTGACGAAAGATTGAAAATCTTCACTGTGCCAGTTTGTTCCTGTTTACCACTGGTTTGGCAATTCTTCCCCTTTCACCCCTTCTAGTGTGTCTTTTAGGTTCAGTTTCCTTTTTTGTCTTTTTCGGGGTATGCAATTAAAATATTTTGTGATATGTGTCGTCTTTGTCATACATGGTACGTCGTGGTGGGTGTCAAGGTCAGCGGAAATTCTAGAAAAGATACCAAGTCGTTAAGCGGTAGGGAAATGGAAAGGTTGCAATGAAGTATTTCTTCTGAGTCACAGGCTCCATTCTTAGGGGTAGCAATTGATGAGTCCTTTTAAGGTGGATTAGGGAGTGGACGTGACTGAGTGTTGGGTGTGTTTAACAGTAGTTGCAGAACGATGGTCTACGTTTAGGGATTCGACTTCCTCAATTAGTGCGTCATAAAGTTTCTTACTGTCCTCAAATTAAGTAGAGGTTTCTAATGGAGGCATATATTTGGCGGTTGAAAGGTTTGTGAGGGATTATTCATAGTACCTGGCTCTGTATTGTTAGTTTGGGATGTATTTTGAGTGATAGTAGTTTGGGGCCAGTGAGAAATAGGGGGTTGGGTCTAGTGGTGGCACTTCAGCAGAGAGTTCGGTGGTGGTAAAAGGTATAGGTCTTGATGGTTAATGAACCTTGGGGTGAGCGTCAAAGGCGAGGAAAGAAGTCGGTCAAAGAAGTGGTGGGTGGTTAATAGGGATGTCCATAAGGGAAGGAAAAGAATTGGTAGTGGTTTTCTCGGAGAGTCTCCTGGAAAAGACTCTATTAAATAGTTTTGTTGGTAATGTATATTTCTGTTCTGTTAAGGTGTTAGTGGTTGGTTTATTATGGGTGTCTGATGTGGATCTTTTCTTAATCCAAAAAAGTCATCTCGATCCCTCTGTAGTTTATTTAACTTTCAATGGCCCCCTGCACATGGGCGGAAATTCTGCGGCGGGATTTCCCGCAGACTTTCAGCCCCTGCCCGCCTGCATAGGACTGCATTACAATACGCAATCCTATGCGAATGTACGCGGAAAAAAAAATCGCGGTATGCTCTATTTCTGTGCGAGTCTCCGCCGGCACATCAGAGAGCCAGATCCGGAGAGGTGAGTGCCGCACTGGTCCCTGCAGGGGCTCGGGTCGGGTCCCGCTGCAAGAATTCTCGCAGCGGGATCCGACCCGGCCATCTGCAGTTGGCCTATCTCTTTTTCAATATTCTATATACTAGACTAGAGCAGAGTGAGATTATGGAACTCTCTGCCTGAGAAAGTGGTGATGGCAAAATCAATTGAGGAATTTAAGAGGGGCTAGACGTCCGTTTGGAGCGCTGCAACATTGCAGGATATAGACATTAAATAACCAGAGGAGGGGTTGTTGATTCAGGTCTGGGAGTCAGGGATTCTGACTGCTAGTATGGAGTCGAGAAGGAATTTGTTCCCCCAAGAAGGGGGTAAATTGGATTCCGCCTCATAGTTTTTTTTTTTTTGCCTTCCTCTGGATCAACAAAGGGGGGTGGAAACAGGCTGAACTGGATAGACATTGTTTTTTTTCAGCCTTGCTTACTATGTTACTATATAGTGTCCTACCGTCCTACTACCTTTATTGGAGAGTGGCGCCTGTTTACCAGTTTGTTTTTTTTCTATTTGATCCTCACATATCTGGCATGCCCAACGTTGGTGGGTTCTTCTGGTTGGTAGCTTCACTATCCATCTAATTTTCGCAACCCTCTCCAGGACTTTTGGTTTCTAGATATTCATCTAGGACCCAAGCCTCTGATACCATTGGGTTTGCTCCACCCCGCTTCCTTCTCGCTGAATGATTTAGAGTCACTCCTTTTTTTCATAAAGGTGCCGGCAGTACAAGAACCCTCCAGTTCATCCAGTTCTCTACTATTCTCATCCGAAACTAAGGATGGAGAAGGACTGCAATGAGATAACCAAAAGAATATTAAACTTCACCTTGGAGATCATCTACCTGCTGACCGGAGAGGTAAGCTTTTCTGTATTTCTATCATCTTTATTGTACTATGGAACCAGTCAGACTAAGTCCGGGCTTATACGACAGTATGCGTAATACCCTGAGTGATCGAATAATATCAATGTATACACGCAAATATGAGCGAAACAGCGTAAGGCAATGTATTTGATTGTCTGCAAATTACTGAGTATCATACATGCGTAATATGGGGTAAACTTGTGTTTTATGTGAGCTTGGCCTAAGGCAAGAGAAAATCCATTCTAGGAAGTAATAGGAACAATCCAGTGTCCTGTATAACGGCTTCCAGACCTTCCAAGTGAGGGAGAACTAAAGAACTGGACAGCAGAGAATGTGAAGATCGGCCACCAATATGGTCAGTTCTGTATGGTGGGAACCAATGAGCTAATAGTAATATTGTAGGAGCATTGAGAATGGTAAGTAGGCTCCTTGTTATGAGGAGGATAGGGCAGCCAGGAACCAGCAAAATCCTGGAAACTTGGAATTTTGGTTCTAATTTGAAACCTAGAAGATTGACAGCAGGAGAAAAGCTCCGGGTACATTGAGTCTAACCTTATAGTATTTCCAATTTATTTTTCCATTTAGGATCGATATACGTTTATCTCAATCATGCTTGAATTCATTTAGTGCCCCTTTACACGAGCCGATGATCAGGTATTACCGATCTGAACGATCGTTTCCTCGATCACCGGCCTTTGCTTATTTGTTGGTTTTTTATTGGCTGATCATGTCTCTTATATGAGCATAAAACGTTGCACTCTTTCCCAGCACACGTTCTCTTGTAAACGGCAGATGAACTTACGACAAATGCCTTCTGTATGGGGACAAGCCATCGTAATAATGGTGGTTTGTCACCATATGAGCAATAATCTGCCTGTGTAAACATTGTTAACAAGCACTGACCAACATGTTCATTATTAGTCAGAGCTCTGTAGATGCTCCACTCAGTTCAAGCCCCATCTCGAAATGCAGAGGGCTCTGGATCTCAGTTCTCGGGATCAATTTGTGTTTTGGCACTGAGACCTTCTCAATCATGTGGATTGTCAATTGTGGAATAATCCCTATAAGTACTTCTAAGTCATTCCTTTATCAGTTTTATGCTTAAAGGGGTTTTCCAGGCAGTGCCCGGTGACAGAGCCGGGATACACCAGGTTGTAACTGAAGCCGCGGCTCCGACCCATGTGTAGTGACTGGTGCACATAATTGCAGACGTAGCTCTCATTGATATCACTGCACCAGCTATTGTGTATCCTGGCACCGATAGCAGGCGCTGCCTGAGAAACCTCTTTAAGGCCCTCCACCATTTTTATAATCCATCTTTAGACTTGAATGTTGTATGTTATCAATGTCTTTTTGTAGATGAGGTCACCAAAACTGATCACAGTACTCCAGATGTGGGCTCTCTAGAGCTCTATATCGCTGCCTGCTGAGGGATGAATACTGGATTCAGTCCTCTACGTGTTGTCTTTCTTCATACACAGGATTACACAATAATAAAGAAGACATCGGGTGATGATGTGACTCCCAACAGCCATCTCCATGAGTCAGGAGGATGGAGCCAGAGCCAGAGCCCCATCACAGAGGCTCCTCCTCACTTACCGATACATGAGCAGAAGATCCTAGAACTCATCAACAAGATCACTGAGCTCCTGACTGGAGAGGTGACACTGCTGGGAATGCTGGGAAATTATACAGTAACAGCACTAGAGGAGTCTGGGTAATGACGGTATTATTGTGTGTGTCAGGTTCCTATAAGGTGTCAGGATGTCGCTGTCTATTTCTCCATGGAAGAGTGGGAGTATTTAGAAGAACACAAGGACGTCATAATAGAGAACCACCAGCTTCCGATATCACAAGGTAAGTACCCTTTTGCATGAATTCTAGGATAGATTAAAGGCCCATTTGGACACAACGATTAACACTCAAAATTTGCTCAAAAGCCATCTTTTGGGCAATAATTGTTGTGTCTAAAAGGGCCCATCTTTCACTGTTCGGCCAAAAAAACAGTTTTCAGTTCTGCTTGAAAACCATTGTTCCGCATAACAGCTGCTAAGCAGGACTGCACGGTGTGCTCTGCCCAGGAAGAGCTGATTACAGCTGATAACGATGTATCAGCTGTTCTTAGCTGTCAGTCCACCGGCAGATCAAAGGAACATTCCTTGACTGCAGCTTCTGGCAGCTCACATGTTACTACTTGTTACTATTAGGCATTAGTACCAAGTAGTAGTTTATGCAAAATGATCACTCAAAAGACATCTTTTGAGCAATAAAGGTCTTTTATTGCTCAAAAGATGTGACATAGATTATGCGTATATGGTGTGGATATCACAGGGACGTTGTTACCAGCTCTCGCGGAAATCTGATTATTTTGTGCTAGGGAGGATGGGTGGGGTAGTGACCAATGGGCTGTTAACCTCTGTGCTGTATGCATAGCGGGTGGTGTGTCTGACTGCAACCATGTGGGAGCTTTTACATCTCCAGGTGACCCTGTACCTCCATCCTTCAGCAGGGGTGGATGGGTATAGTAGTATCTTCTGAGGTAGTACTCCACCTCGTGCCTCTGGAGACCCCGTGGGCCTGCAAACCTGTGAAGACCCTGGGGACGGGGGAAGGAGGAGGGTAGTATGGCTCAGAAGGTTCCTCTAGATCCTGCAGGGCCCCTTGTGTGGTGGAGGATGGGCACTGCAATGTGTCTTCAGGGTGTTCTTTGCCCTGTGATTGAGGACAGATGCTCATTGTATTCTGATAACTCCCCTCCAGGGACTCCACAATTGTCTGAAGTACCCCTCTTCTCCTGAAGGACTCTCTGTTTGGCCTTGGAGCTCCACCCCCTGACCGCAGGCCCAGTCTTCTGCCTCACTGCCGGTTCTTCTACCTGTTCTGGAGAGGCACCATGTGACAGGCCATCCTGCTCCTTTACATCTCCTGGCGGCCTCCCAAGGCTTGCTTTACTCACCTCCTATGGCCTAGGAACAGTTGTGGCAGTGCCATCACTACTTCTTTCAGCCAGGCACCTTAGTGTGTGCTCTGGCACATGCTCCGCTAGCAGGCCACCTGCATCCTCCAAGCCTGAAGCCATGCTCTGGAATTGCGGCGGTGAACACAATCCTAGAGCGCGGTCAGAAGTCGCCCGATGCAAAGGGAGCCTGCACCTGAGTTCCCTGATGGCAATGAGTCCTCCCCTTCCTTCCGCTACCCATTTGATGCTAGTTTGGTGCCTCTTCTCAGAACTAGAGCTTTGTATCAAGCTGCCTCCCTTTGCCATAGCAGGCCATGCCGGAACATGTTTTATAAGATGGTTATATTAATGAAATAAAGAAGTTGAGCTGCTAACCCCTTTGTACTTGCATATTTATTATAGGGTTGCATCTTAATTCCATTTTTTTGTCCACATTGTTGGTTCCATAATAGGAATCTTACACTTTTTGTTTACTCTGTTATGTGAGAAAATCATAAAAATTCATTTTTAATCCTAACAGATAATCACAGTGAGAACTCTGAGGGAATTCTGTTACCACCAAATTATAAAGTAGAAGATGAAGATATCATGCAGCACTCTTCAGAAGAAAACTTCATTACTCTTCATGCATATCCAGAATGGAACAATACAGATATATTATTTAAGACCTCTAATCACGAGGAACATTCTCCTGACCAATCACAAATTGTTACCACACGCATCGGTCACAAAGGGAGTAAAAAGTATCAATGTAGTGAATGTGGGAAACCTTTTACAAAAAGCTCACATCTTTTTACACAGAAAAAAAATCCTAGAATGAAAAAGCCGTACTCATGTTCAGAATGTGGGAAATGTTCTATTACTGAAGTCAAACTCAAAGATCATCAGATAATTCATAGGGAAGAGAAGACCTTTTCTTGTGTAGAATGTGGGAAATGTTTTCCATATAAATCACATCTTGTTAAACATGAGAGAATCCACACTGGAGAGAAGCCATATTCATGTTCAGGATGTGGGAAATGTTTCACAAATAAATCAGATTGCGTTAGACATGAGAGAATTCATACAGGAGAGAAGCCGTTTTCATGTTCAGAATGTGGGAAACGATTCACACATAAATCAGATCTTGTAAGTCACCAAAGAATTCACACAGGAGAGAAGCCCTTTTCGTGTTCAGAATGCGGGAAAAGTTTTATTCGGAAATCAAATCTTCTCAGACATCAGAGAATTCACACAGGAGAGAAGCCATATTCATGTATGAGATGTGGGAAATGTTTTGCAAATAATACACAACTTATTTCACATCAGAGTATTCACACACTGAAGAGGCTGTTTAAATGTTCAGAATGCGGGAGATGTTTTAGCGATAAATCAAGCCTTAATAGACACCAGAGAATTCACACAGGGGAGAAACCATTTCCATGTTCAGAATGTGGGAAATGTTTTAGGGTGAAATCAGTTCTCATTAAACATCAGAGAATTCACACCAGTAGAGAAGCTGTTCCCATGTTCAGAATGTGGGAAATGTTTTAGGGTGAAATCCGTTCTTGTTAAACATCAGAGAATTCACGCCAGTAGAGAAGCTGTTCCCATGTTCAGAATGTGGGAAATGTTTTAGGGTGAAATCAGTTCCTGTTAAACATTAGGGAGTTCACACAGGAGAGAAGCTGCTTTCATGTTCAGAATGTGGGAAATGTTTTAGACTCAAATCTATCTTGTTAACCATCAGAGAAATCTCACAATGAGAGAAACCACATTCATGCTCTGAATATGGGAAATGTTTTACTACTAAAGCCAGGCATAGGGATCATCAGAGATATTGCACAGGGGAGAAGCCGTTTCGAGGTTATGTGAAAAAAAATCAAATTTTTAAATTTATGACAATTCACAAAGAGCAGCTTTTTTCCTTGTTAATGTGCAAAAGGCATTAAAAGCAGATAGTGTTTTTTATTAACACTTCATGTTCTTTATAGACATTCAAGAGCCTATCGGAGTTTTTTTGGGGTGGCATTAGTCTAGATCTGTCAAACACTGAAAATGATGGTTAGCTGAGGTCAACTGTAACCGCGATCCATGAAGGCTCCTTTATAGAGATGAGTGAACGTGCTAGTTTAGGACAATTACTCGATCGAGCATCGCTTTTTTCGAGTAACTGCCTAATCGGGCGAAAAGATTCGGGGGGCACCGGGGGGGGGGGGAGTGGGAGGGAAAGAGAGAGAGCTCCCCCCTGTTCCCCACTGCCACTCCCCCTGCTCCACCCCGCCCCCCGAATCTTTTCACCCGAGTAGGCAGTTACTCGAAAAAAGGGATGCTCGAGCGAGTAACTGTCATAAACGAGCATGTTCGCTCATCTCTACTCTACTTTCAAAGCATTGAAGCTGAATTGTCCCTTTCGTATTACTGTATTCACTCACTGCAGGAGAATGTGGAGTGGCAGTGGAAAAAGTAAGGACCCCCTCCTGTGAACTTTGTATTTCTAACATGGATTTTCTAACTTGTGGGCATTCATTAACCCTTACCAATCCAATTTCCCTGCCACTCGCATCCTCCCCAGCTCTTATTTATTTTGGGTGGGAATGCGCATTATGGATTCCTTGGAATTACTCCATTGAAACCCATAAAAATGACCCGTCATGGTGATTTTATTACTAATTTTTTTTAAATTAACTGTGACTTAATATGTATATTAGACTATGCAGGAGAGTCAGACGTCGGACCTCTCTCCTGCATACTGTAATTTATATATGTAGAATTGGACTCCGATGGTGGACCTCTCTTCTACATAGCATGAAATCTCAATGTCGGATGAGGTCCGACATTGAATTGGAAAAGATTAAAATAGTATTTATTGCTAAAGGTGATGAGAGTGAACAGAATAAATTACACATTTTATTCATAATTATTTGCTAAATAAATTAAAAAAATGACACAAATATGTGATTCTCTTCTGTGTTTCGAATACCCGATACCGCTCCTTTTGGCAAAACAACCTCTAGTAGGCATCATTCACACTTGCATGTTTTGGTCAATATTTGTAACCCAAAGCAAAGAGTTTGTCTAAAACAGTACTGACCAAAATACACAAATAAGAATGAATGAGTCCTTGCTGTCCACTACTTGGGAGATTTTGCTTCCCGCCCTGCCATGGAGATTATGCACAGCTACTGATTAAGGGTGGCTTCACACGAGCGTGTTTTTCTGCGTACATAGGTGTGCAACCCTGTAAGTGCAAAAGCATGCGTGTATGAAGGTCCGTACATTGCCTTCAATGGAGCCGCCCGCAGCAGGCAATGGTCTGCCGGCACTCCTGAATTGTTTTTCAGGTAAGGGCTTTACATATGAGCCCTTTCCTGAAAAACAAGAATTTTCGTGTAAAAAAAAATACTTACCTGTCCGCCGCTGCCATGTCCCCGCGGGGATGAAGAACACATCTGCTGCATGCTGCAGATGTTTCCTTCATCCCCGCAAGGAAAAAGAATTCCCTGCTGCACTTGCCACATCTGTGACAGATGCAGCAAAGGAATTCTTAATTCCTGCAATCATAAGCAGCTCTTTCAGCAGACGGGGATTTTAAATCCCCGCCTGCTGAAAGAACTGCATTACAGAGACAGGGACAGTGCATAGAAGATGCGGCTGAGCCCCGGCAGCTGAAGAAAGGCGAGTATGATTTCTTTATTTTTTTTTTTCCTCACCACTTTTCCTTGTTTTTCAGGGAAGGGCTTCTATTTAAAGCCCTTCCCTGAAAAACAATTACAGGATGCCGGCAGCTGGATCACCTACTGCAGCTGTCATCTGTGACAGCTGTGGTAATGAATTCTGTATTCCCCACAGGGATGAAGAATTCCTTTGCTGCATCTGTCACAGATGAAGGATGAAGAAAACACATGCCGCAAGTAGCAGCCACGGCTTCATTGAAGACAATATGTGCATTCCCTATGGTGCACGTGTTAAGGACCACTAGGTCACATTAACCTTTCAAGCCTTGGGTTCCAAATCAATTCGTATCCGGTGCACCACGGAGGCCAAGAACCACACAAAGAGTCGGTTTCTAGTTCTCCTCAGATACGTAGAGAGAGCCCCGGCAAGTATATAGCTCACTCTGCTTAAGGCATACGTACTCTGAGCGTTTATTGACTTCGTATAGTTCTAATACAGGAAAGGAATACGTCATTAGTCAGGGGGTTAATCTTATTGGGTTAGAAAAACATCAAGAATCGTGCATTGTTGAGCAATCAGCGTAGTGAGAATATATCTGTAATGTTCTTCAAGTGTCTGTTTCTCCCAGCGTTATCTGGTCCTCCCTGGTCCTCCCTTGTATCCACTCTGTGATTCAGGTGGCTGTAGTACAGTCAGTTCCTTTGTCCAAGTCTCTCTGGAGGTGTGGGAGGCCTTTTTCTGATAAGAATTGTGTCCAGACTTGGTTCTCATGAAAAAGAAAAGAGAGACACATCATTAGACATTGCACCGAATCTCATGCTCTAAATCTATTTCTGCTTGAATTATTGTTTCACTACACACAAGCTTATTTACATCTTATAATGCTCCATTTTGTATCTAGTGGCCATTTTGAGACAGATTCTTCCATTTTATGAGCCTGTACTTTCTCACACGCATGTCCTATATTTAGAGGCATGCACCTGTAAAACACAGACATGTGCACACACCATAGGGAATGCATTTGTACTAATAGAAGCGTGTTTTTGTGTGTACATATGCACGCACAAAAACACGCTTGTGTGAAGCCACCCTAAGTAAAGCATTCACAAGTCATTAGATTTCCATCACCTGTTCTCAAGTCAGTATGAGGTTTTTCTGGTGAAATGCCATTTTTAGTTTAGCCAAACCTGTCTTCTGGTCCTGTGGCCAAATAACTTCTTATATTTGCCTAGCTGTACTTGATCAAGCTGTAGTCTTTATTTTCTGGACAGTAAAAGTTTTCTCCAGGCACACCCCAATGTAATTTTTGCAATGGTAGACATTAACGGCTTCTTTACACGTGCATAAAAATCACAGCATGCTCGATTTTTGTGCGCACCTCCCTTATAAGTCTAAGGGAGGTGCGCAAATGCATGCCCAAGGGGATGCATGAAGCAGTGCGCAAAACTGTGTAATACTAGACTGCTATTGAATTGCGGATCGCTCGATTCTACAGAGATCACTAGAGCCCATCCGCGGAGCATGCTGTGATTTCTTTTCCGCACGTGGCATCTCCAAATCAACTCCTCGGGTGTTAATTGAAGTACGGGCGCCCCATGCTTCCCTATGCAGGAGCAGATGTCCCGCAATTCAAATCCACCCATTGACATTGGACCTAAGGCATTCAGCTTCTTTAGTAACTGGGACGTTTGGATGTCTGCTTAGCTGTGGGAGAGGGGCTAGGTTCACAGGCTACCTCCCTGCTCTCATATCTGCCTTCAGTGTGCACACAATCTCTGCCTCTCCTGGTGTTATATTTGTCCGACCTAGTATATGCAGCCATTTTTATACTATAGGCATAATTCTTATTGGACTCCTTTTTATTAGCTCCTGTGTGTTTGCATGGTTATAGAGGGGATGGCTGCCATAATGGCTGTTTTGAATTCATGCAGCAACAAGCCTGTGGGATTTTGAACGAACTCATGATCTTTGGGCACATTTCAATGGGAAAAAAATGTTATTGCTTGTCATTTCTATTACTATTTTCATAGTTATATAAGCTAATTCCCATTGGCTCCAGGGTATCATGTGGGACATCTGGAGTACTCAGGCACCATAGAGAGGTTGTTAGGTTGTGCTGCTGGAGTTTGTTGTTCTACAGGGTTTAAGGAGCACACCTGCACAGGTGAGGGTTAATGAGCTGGCTGGGTGTGGTTGTTCAGGTCAGCCAATCCCCTGGGTCTGGGTGTAGATATATACCCCGCCGCTCTGCACTGAGGAAGCTGTATTTCCTCAGTCTTGTCTGCTGTGTGAGTAGTGTCTGGTCAGCTTGCAGCTTGCTGTGTGTGTAGTGTCCTGTGCTGCCTGTTTAGTGTCTTGCTAGAGTAAGGACTGCAGGACACGAGGAGCCTTGTCGGGGCCTTGCAGCTTAAGTTCATTGGCCAATGTACGAACTAATCCCTCGCTTTTATATTCAGCTTTACCATCTGCTTTAGCATGCGAGGTTGTGTGGTAAGTGAGTTTGTGCATTTAATGTGTCAGTTCCGCCTGGTTGCGAGTATCACCCTTTCAGGGAGAGTAGGGCCGAAGTTCCAGTGTAGGGCCGCCTTTATTGAGGCGATCGCTTTGCTTGTAGGTAGGGCCAAGTCATCTTCCCTGCAGCACAGGGTCCGTTTCCCCTAACCCGTGTCTTTCGGTCATGTTCGTGCGGGCCTTGTTTTTAGTTGCCCACACGAACGTAACAGAGGTGCACTGGATCCTGTTGTGTAGTTTGTGCCAGATAATAGACAGGAAACATTGGCTACCTACTGGGTGCTGAATCGGGCTCACACGTATGGCCACACCAAAGTCAGGCCTATGGCCTTTAGAAGCAAGGACTTGCTGCTCAGATCATGGGTATCCCCAGCACTGTTGAGATGATGTCTGTATTTTTTGGATGTCTGTGACTGCCCACATGCTCCCCTGCTGCCACCAGGACGCATGCTTTACTGCTTCGAACCCATAGGCTTTTTGTGTCATTGTTTGGGACTTGCACTCGGTGTACACTGCAACATGACACACTGTAACATCGAGGACTTTGCCATCATAGCCTTAATTACAGCGGCGTCTGCTACATAACAGAGACTGTTACTGAGTGGAGAGTGAGTGAAACCCTGACTAGGTAAGACCCCATCACCTCGAATATAGGGTGGAGGGCCCTAACACCACCCATGGACACCCTGTTTCATGGTCACAGCATATATAGATATCACTATACATGCTGTATCTGGCAGTAACTGGGGGAATTAATCCTCCTCTTAAAATGTAACAGGGACTAATTGACTAACATGTGCAGGGTGATTCGTTGAGAATGGGGAAAAGTAAAGCTGATTCAGTCATTGATGAATTGAAACACACCCAGTGGACACTGCCACAGTGGGGCAAGCTGGTGAATCCACCCCCCCACCAAAAAAAAACGTGTATCTTCTTTGTAGGAGCCAAAGGCGCTGTGCTACCAATGAACTCTTCTGTCTATTCCAACTATAGTGGTGCACACTCTGTCAATACCTTCACATGCCTATAATCAATGTTCACATCACCGGTGTACCGCCAGGGGTCGTAATGTGACCTGGCTCCTCGGAGAAGGGGGCCCATGCCATATAATGTCTAACCGCTGTCGTACGGCTTCGGGTGGCACTTAGGGAGGGGAGGACCAAACATGAAATTTGGCATGACCATTCTTTAGGTCCCAAATAGCCCAATACCCATCAGTAAAGCTGTTGCGACTTTAACCCTTTCCAATCTACTGTCTGACGTCTAAAGTCATTATAATTTAAGGCTGTACAGCTCCGATGTTGGAAGACGTTCGTCGGGGTTCTCTTACTGTATATTGCCAGCCTCTCTGCTGTTGGAGCCTATCCAACGTGTCACATCATGCAGTACTGGCTTTAGCCAGCAGATAGCGCTGTTGTATAACGGCAGAAAAATAGTAAGCCCCCCTTGGAAAAACAGGATACAAATTGGACTAGAAAGGATTAATATTCAATACTAAGCACAAAAGTAAATGACCCCCCTATGCTATGCTAATTCTCTAACTTCCCAGTGTGTAGTACAAGCGTGAAATTTGGCACGACCATTCTTCAGGTCCTAAATAGGATAGGTTCGCTGTACTGCACATGGTCCTCATGGCTCGCCGTCAGACATGCACAGTACAGTTTATTTTTTTTTAATCTCCTGTTTTCCCTCGGATCCGTGTGCTGTGGATCGGATGGCTTCCATTGACTTCAATGGAAGCCGTCGGTGCGGGATCCGCACAAAAATGGAGCATGCTGCAAATCTTTTTTTTCCCGGACCAAAAGGTCTGCAAATCAAATCTGTATGTTTTAATCCATTTACGGATGCCCATGCATCTCTATGGGTGGCTTGATTTGCGGATCTCCTGTGCGGGTGCCCTGCGTGGATTCCGCAGATCAAATTTGCCCGTGGCATTGGGCCTTACTTCCTGGTGTCGTACAAATGCGAAATTTGGCACCACCATTCTTTAGGTCATAAATAGGAAAAGTAAAGGTGTCACAACTCGATTATTTAATTCTAAGAGCAAAAAGTAAGTGACCCCCTATGTAATGTAACTAATACACATCTGTACGCACAAACGTGAAATTTGCCACGACCGTCCTTTACATCCTATATAGGAAAAGTAAAGGGATTACAACTTCAATATTCAATTAAAAACTGTGCGAAAATTCATGATGCATGAGCTAGTTCTTTTTTCACAAACCATAAAGTCTAGGGAAATGATTTGTATACTGAAGAGAATCTACCTCACCTCTGTGTGTATATACTGAGGAGAATCCACCTCACCTCTATGTGCATATACTGAGGAGATTCTACCTCACCTCTGTGTGTATATATTGAGGGGAATCTACCTCACCTCTCTGTGTATATACTGAGGAGAATCTTCCTCACCTCTCTGTGTATATACTGAGGAGAATCTTCCTCACCTCTCTGTGTATATACTGAGGAGAATTTTCCTCACCTCTCTGTGTATATACTGGGGAGAATCTTCCTCACCTCTCTGTGTATATACTGAGGAGAATCTTCCTCACCTCTCTGTGTATATACTGAGGAGAATCTTCCTCACCTCTCTGTGTATATACTGAGGAGAATCTTCCTCACCTCTCTGTGTATATACTGAGGAGAATCTTCCTCACCTCTCTGTGTATATACTGAGGAGAATCTTCCTCACCTCTCTGTGTATATACTGAGGAGAATCTTCCTCAACTCTATGTGTATATACTGAGGAGAATCTTCCTCACCTCTATGTGTATATACTGAGGAGAATCTTCCTCACCTCTATGTGTATATACTGAGGAGAATCTCCCCCACCTCTAGGTGTATATGCCGAGGAGAATCTCCCCCACCTCTAGGTGTATATGCCGAGGAGAATCTACCTCACCTCTCTGTGTATATGCTGAGGAGAATCTACCTCCCCTCTCTGTGTATATGCTGAGGAGAATCTACCTCCCCTCTCTGTGTATATGCTGAGGAGAATCTACCTCACCCCTCTGTGTATATGCTGAGGAGAATCTACCTCACCCCTCTGTGTATATGCTGAGGAGAATCTACCTCACCCCTCTGTGTATATGCTGAGGAGAATCTACCTCACCCCTCTGTGTATATGCTGAGGAGAATCTACCTCACCCCTCTGTGTATATGCTGAGGAGAATCTACCACACCTCTCTGTGTATATGCTGAGGAGAATCTACCACACCTCTCTGTGTATATGCTGAGGAGAATCTACCACACCTCTCTGTGTATATGCTGAGGAGAATCTACCTCACCTCTCTGTGTATATGCTGAGGAGAATCTACCTCACCTCTCTGTGTATATGCTGAGGAGAATCTACCTCACCTCTCTGTGTATATGCTGAGGAGAATCTACCTCACCTCTCTGTGTATATGCTGAGGAGAATCTACCTCACCTCTCTGTGTATATGCTGAGGAGAATCTACCTCACCTCTCTGTGTATATGCTGAGGAGAATCTACCTCACCTCTCTGTGTATATGCTGAGGAGAATCTACCTCACCTCTCTGTGTATATGCTGAGGAGAATCTACCTCACCTCTCTGTGTATATGCTGAGGAGAATCTACCTCACCTCTCTGTGTATATGCTGAGGAGAATCTACCTCACCTCTCTGTGTATATGCTGAGGAGAATCTACCTCACCTCTCTGTGTATATGCTGAGGAGAATCTACCTCACCTCTCTGTGTATATGCTGAGGAGAATCTACCTCACCTCTCTGTGTATATGCTGAGGAGAATCTACCTCACCTCTCTGTGTATATGCTGAGGAGAATCTACCTCACCTCTCTGTGTATATGCTGAGGAGAATCTACCTCACCTCTCTGTGTATATGCTGAGGAGAATCTACCTCACCTCTCTGTGTATATGCTGAGGAGAATCTACCTCACCTCTCTGTGTATATGCTGAGGAGAATCTACCTCACCTCTCTGTGTATATGCTGAGGAGAATCTACCTCACCTCTCTGTATATATACTGAGGAGAATCTGCTTCACCTCTATGTGTATATGCTGAGGAGAATCCAACTGACCTCTGTGTGTATATACTGAGGAGAATCTAACTGACCTCTGTTTGCATATACTGAAAGGCTGTAACGTACATAAGGAACTGGCTTGTTTAAGATGACTTTTCACCATAAAAGGTAAAGCTCTGAGCGAAAAGCGCATAAGAAGTCCACAATCTAGCGGCAAGTCTTTCAGTTTAAATGCTCTGCATGAGCGCTGACAACCATAGCAGTCTGTCTGCTGAGCTGTAACATCACGCTGGTGATACAGTGCCTATGTTATATGTCACTGAGGGTGTCCAATGAAAGTGCTTTTGCTATGGAACATGGAGGACACATTAGCTGGCATCATCAATGCTTCCTGCCTGCTCATTGATTGCATGCTGACCTGTTTCAGCATGCATTATGGGAAACCTGATTTTTCCAGCGGTTTTTGCCAAAAATTGTCTGACCTGATCCGATTCGGAAAAAATTGTCCTGATTTTACCCCACTGGCCAATCACAACAACAGCCCTAGGTCATCAGTAGATTTTGCCCGGAAAGCATCTTTTAACACTGCTGCTTGTCCCACAGGGTCATTTAAGTTTCTTTGAGCTAGACTGTTCCTCTTTCCTACCCTCACAGTGGAGAGGAAGGAGTAGAAGCGGATAAGTGAAGCTTTGATGAGATGTTTCAAACTATAGCATGAAGAAGGATGCATCTGCAGCCGCACTTATAGGCTTCAGCGGTGATTCTTCTAAGGGCACTGGAAAATGTGAGTGGCGGTGTGCACCGTAAAGTGACCGGTGGTCAGGCTGCAGCGCTGGACGGGGAGCCATCGGGATAGGTGAGTATTCAAATTTAGTTCATTTTAAGCTCTTTGACATAAGTACTATGCCAGGATGTAAACTTAATGCACCAGGACGTAAAGTTATATCCTGTGGATGGCGCTGGATCGGAAGTTGAGCCTGCACCATCCTGCATCGGGAGCCTGGCCCCTTTCTGCAACAGTGGGAATGCATATCAACAGCAATCCCCGCTGCTAACCCTATGTAGATTGCAGCATGTAAAGGGTTCTCAGAGGGAGCGGGCTCCCTCTGTGATGTCATCGGACTCCCACAATGTAATTGCGGAGGGACGATAAGTTGTTATGGAAACAGGATGCCCGATACTGGTGTCCCGGCTTACCATTGCCTATGATCGCTATTGATCATGCAGTGCAATACCGAAGTCTTGCAATGCATTATCATAGCCATCATAGCTGTTATGGTTCAAGTTCTCTACAGGAATATAAAAAATAAGTAAAAATAGTGTAAAAACAAAAACAGACGAAAAAAAAAGTAACCCAAAAATCATCGTAATCGTAGTGCCGAAAAAGTGTAACACATCATTTATGCTGTATGATTAACGCCGGAAAAAAATGGCAGAATTGATGTTTTTTTTCTCCCTGCTCTCAAAAAAGTTTTGCAATACATAGTATGTACCCAAAAATGCTGCCAATAAAAACCACAGCTCACCACACAAAAAAAAAGCCCTCATGCGGCCGACAGAAAAATAAAAGATATGGCTTTTGAAAAGTCAAGATGAAAATCCCCCTGAAAAATTGTTGTGTCCTCGTGGCCAAAATAGGCCGTGTCCTTAAGGGGTTAAATACACTTGGGAAGCTTTATGAAAAAAATGTCTTAAAAGAAGAATCCTGTTGTACATAGCAACCAATCACATTTCTCATAGGGCTCTTGAAATATGAAAGCTGTGCTGCGATTGGTTACTGTGGGCAAAAAAAAGAGCAATTTTACTTTTAGTCCGCCTTTATGAATCTCCCTGAATGATTCAGTCTGGTATTCAGTTTGATTTCTAGTCTTATGCACAGGAGCTCCGCCCCCTTATATACTGATCACATGGTGGTGACATCATCACAGGTCCTTCAGCCACCACTTCTACTCACTCCTGAGCTCCGCCCCCTCATACTGATCACATGATGCTGACATCACACAGGTCCTACTGCAATGTAGCAGGTTCTGGTCCCTGCTGATCTCTCAGGTAAGAGGCGGCGGAGGGTCTTGTGGGGAGGTCAGACACGTCAATGTGGTTATTACTACAGGGGTGCGGGGGAGGTTATCCTCCAGCGGAAGGCCGGGCTCACACAACCGGGTCATATTCCGCATGAGGGAAACCCGCAGCAGGTTCCGGCTGTAAGTTTGGCTGGTGACCCTCCATATGACGATTAATTGTATTGTGTATGCCCGCGGAGGCGTGCAGGTGGTCATGCACAGTACAGGTTTTTTTTGTTTGTATTTCGCGCATGACGCGGGTACCCACAGCCCATATGTAATGCTAATTGTGTATGGGCTGTGGGTTACACGCCTGCATTGACCTCAGCGGTGGCCATCTGTGTGGAATCTGTGGTAAAATGAGGCATGCTGCGATTTTTCTTCCGCTCGTGGAATATGAGGCGGTTTCAGATCACAAAACCACTGAGGAATTCGGGAGTATAAATTTATAACTATTTTTAAAACTTTCAACAGAGCCCTTAATTCTTCAAGAGGCTTCATGTGTGACTGGGAAGTATGAAAAATCTATAGCACAGATAACACTCTGGCCTGGTGACCCCCTAACACTAATTCAGAGACCATAAAACTTTCACATCTTTATCAGTGAACTATTTAAGTATTTATTTATTTCTCTACCCATCCTGTTGCGGTATCATTTTAAGTGCAAATTAATCACATCCATGTCTGTGCGTTGTCATACGTATGTGTGTGTATATATGCATGCCTCTTCAGATCTATTTCATGATGCCCGAGGAAGAACCCTGGGAGGTTCAAAAGCTCGCTTTAACATCATTAATTTTTGTTAGCCATTAAAAGGTATCGTATCTACAAAATTAGTTTGTATATCTTACTGGGAACAGTCACATCAAGGAAAATTCAAAAATGCATGCCTTTCAATCTCCACGTTTAAAGGGGTTGTCCCGCGCCGAAAGGGGTTTTTTTTTTATTCAATAGGCCCCCCTGTTCGGCGCGAGACAAACCCAATGCATGTGTTAAAAAAAACAAACCGTTTAGTACTTACCCGAATCCCCGTGCTGCGGCGACTTCTTGCTTACCTTAGCAAGATGGCCGCCGGGATCTTCACCCACGATGCACCGCGGGTCTTCTCCCATGGTGCACCGTGGGCTCTGTGCGGTCCATTGCCGATTCCAGCCTCCTGATTGGCTGGAATCGGCACACGTGAGGGAGCGGAGCTACGAGGACCAGCTCTCCGGCACGAGCGGCCCCATTCACCAGGGAGAAGACCGGACTGCGCAAGCGCGTCTAATTGGGTGATTAGATGCTGAAATTAGACGGCACCATGGAGACGAGGACGCTAGGCACGGAGCAGGTAAGTGAATAACTTCTGTATGGCTCATAATTAATGCACGATGTACATTACAAAGTGCATTAATATGGCCATACAGAAGTGTATAACCCCACTTGCTTTCACGGGACAACCCCTTTACCTCTTCCACTGATTCACCCTCTGAATGGCACCATCCAGCCTGTCTACACAATTTTGAATGGCGTAATTCCCCTGGCCAAATTTAATGCAGAGAACCTTTGCCGAAGTCTGGGGCACCGGAAGGGTGTCCGGGAGATCAAATGCAGGATTCCCCCTTCCTATCCAGAGATTCTCACACTTATCCCAGTTGAACCTGGATGCCTCCGAGTAGTGGTTGACCTTGGATGCCACAAAGTCCGCCTTCCCTCTCAAGGACACAAAGAACTTGATATTGTCGGCATATGCTACCACTCTCAGAGTGGCCTATGGCAACACCTGGTCCATTCTGACCCCTGTAATAAGTCCATGATTAAACCTCTCAAAGAAAGGATCTATTGCGAAGACATACAACAGGAAACTTAGAGGACAGCCCTGACGGACACTGAACACCACCCTGTAAGGGAGGCCAAGCCAACCGCTCTCCAGCCGGAAAGTCTCAGCCCCAAAACATGTTCAAAGCCAATCAGCAAACCTTACTGGCAGGCCATATCTCAGAATGACTGACCAGAAGTACCCATGATTAACCTGTTCAAATGCTTTTGCCTGATCCAGGGACAGTGACCAGCTCTACCCTGCTGTACTGCCTCCTGGACACAGAGAACAGCACCTGAGGTGCTATGGCCTGAAACACAGCTATGTTAGACCCCCAAGAGGAACTGGTGGTGCAAACTTCACTGACCAATTAAACACCACCTTTACCTGAACCTTCCTGTTCATATTGAGAAGTGCTGTGTGATGCCAGTTATCAATACTCCTCGAATCTTTACCCTTTCAAAAAATTATCAGGGCTGACCTCCTCATTGACTTAGGCAGAGTGCCTGAAGAAAGACACAAATTTAATATCTCAGTCAAGAGAGGACACAAGAGTTCCTTTAAGGTCCTATAATACGCAAATGTTAAGCCATCTGCACCATGGGAATTTTTTTTCGTTGAAGCCCATCAATCACTAGTGTAACGTTCTCTTCCCTGATCGCTTCTGTCAAAACATGTAGAGGTTTCTACCTCTGGGACAGTTTTGACCAGGAAAGCTGACATCCCATTCGAATCTAGATCCTTCTTTTCCAATAGTTGCAAGTAGTAGGATATGACAATCTCTAGAATCTTTGATCTGGATCGGTTCATGGACCCCATACTATCACTCAGGCCAGTGACAACTGCAAGTTTGGGGGGGGATGTAGGTTCAAGCATGTTTGCTCCCAATGCAACACAACGTCGCATGGAGCTTCAAAGTGCTTTCGGAAGGGAAAAGGAAAAGGGCTCGCGGTTGCTGGAAAAAGGGATGACCCCAGCAAACCTGGTAGAAAACAATTTAGTGACATTCTACAGTTTCCGTAATGGTTGAGCATTTCTTGAGTAAAGATTTCACCCTGGATCTCCTCGTGGCTATCTTCAGTCAAAACGAAATGTTCAAGTTTCCTTCTGCGGTGGTACTACTCCAGGCACCTGAGGTTGGAGAGCTCTCAGCATAACCTCACCACCCTGCTCTTGAATATCTCCCACCACTCTGACCACTCTGCAGAATGTCCTCAAAGAGGGATAAATTTAGTCTCCGAAGGCCTCTGCCCATCTGGGAGGTCTCTGCAACTTTCAGAGACTATCTGCTTTCCTGTAATGTCATAGTCATTTATATTCTTAGCCAAATCAGAGGACAGCTCTATCCCAGATTCGTGTTTCCATCTATCACTCCATCTTGTCAGTTTTGCAGGTGTTTGTGTGTAACCTTTTATCTGCGGGCCTGGCTCTGAGTTACTGTCTCACTTCCCGCTCTGCTCACTGCACTGCGCACCTTCTCCTGTCCTGTATAGATATACACTGCAGAGTACCACTTCTGTCTTGTCTGTATATACACCCATTGCCAAAAAAAATCAAGAACCTAGAAGAAGTTGTTGCAATCGAATGAAACTTTTTATGTGTAATTTGAACTTTGATATAAGTAAGTGATTACAATATCAGCAAAAGGATCATTTATTTCGGAGAACTGACCCCTTGAAAGGAGGCTCTAGTACCGTGTTGAACTTCCTGTAGCTTGAATGCAAAATGTGATATGGGCATGCATGGAGGCTCTAGTACCCTATTGTACCACCTCTAGCTTGTATACAAGATGTATATTTAAAATAAGCAAAAGGACTCAATGCGCTCCGTCCAACCGTATCAAAGTATAGAAATCTTACTTGAAGTGGGGTGCCTGGGCTCCTGGCACCCCAATATCCAAAGGAAACAGGGAAATTCCAACGAGGCAGGGATATTCTTCATAAAACAATTTATTACATGCAGAAACAAGTGGGTATCGCAACGCGTTTCGGCTTTTGACAAGCCTTTTTCAAGCATACCTATGCTTGAAAAAGGCTTGTCAAAAGCCGAAACGCGTTGCGATACCCACTTGTTTCTGCATGTAATAAATTGTTTTATGAAGAATATCCCTGCCTCGTTGGAATTTCCCTGTTTCCTTTGGATATTGGGGTGCCAGGAGCCCAGGCACCCCACTTCAAGTAAGATTTCTATACTTTGATACGGTTGGACGGAGCGCATTAAGTGAGTCCTTTTGCTTATTTTAAATATACATTTCTTTCCTCCTTGACACAATGGTTTCGGAGTTGCTCGCTGCTGCTCTCCCTCAGGGGATGTCTTAGGACCGCCAACGTATTTTGCCATAAATTGGTTTGAAAAGCCCCAGTGGACCCACGAACTGACCGGTCTCTATCTCATAGGACCGGTTCAGTTGCGGTGAGTTTCCTTCCTTATTTATTCTGTTTTCAATTTTCTTGTACACCATTGGAGCGCCGCTTCTGATTCAATTATCTACACTTGTATACAAGATGTGATACGGGGGGCATGGAGGCTCTAGTACCCTATTGGCGCCTGTAGCTTGGAAGCAAGTTGTGATACAGGCAGGCAGGGAGGCATACAGGTATATATGGTATCCTGCGGAATATCACTCCACATTTGCTGCAACTGAGCTACTAGATTACGCAAACTCGTAGGCTGTCGAAGTTGATTTTCCAGATAGTCCCATATATGTTCTATTGGTGATAAATCAGCGAATAGGCAGGCCACAGAAGTATGACAATGTTGTGGAGGCATTTCTGTGACCCCCTTCTGTGTGTGGCCGACAATATTCAGCTGGGAAATGCCTCTTGGAAGTTTCCATGAGAGGAACACATGTGAGCGATTACCTGTATAGGAGTGTAGTGGACATGAGTAGTTGTCACTTGTGATGCCACCGTTCCTTCACACCGTTGCTTGTACGGCGGGAAAAATAATAGAGTCCACACACAATTCTAGTTGAATACCTCAGTCACTGGGAATGGGCAGTAACTGGAACTTTACTTCTTAATGGCAACTTTCACACACCAGTGCAGGAAGAACAGTTAAGCAGGGTCAGAGAGGAGAACACAGGATGACACCGGGCCTACAGTCCTAGTTATCTATATGACTCCGTTCCTGGACACATACACTCTGGGACACAGGATGAAACCAGGCCTACAGGCTGAGTTATCCGCTCCTGGACAGACACACACCGGAGGTGGACAAAACACTCTGCAGACACTCACTTGCGCTTAGTAGCTTGAACACTGCATGGCGGGCTCCTTTCTCCACTCACTCTCTCGGTAGGGGTCCTGGAATGGGAATATCAGGATACCTCTCCTCAGCTTCCATTCTTTACCACATGAGGGTTGAAGGTACCCCCATGTGGCTGGCACTCTCTTTTTGGGAACCCAGAAGAACAGCCATCTGGAGCCAGAATGGATGGACTACATCTTTTGGCTTGCACTCATATTTATATCATACAATATCATGTGACAAGACAATTGTTTACAATTTCCAGATATATCCCAGACATTCACAGACATTAACCTCTTACATGCTGCAGCTGTGCAATACACATAACTAAAAACAAGACGATTTTCAACAGTGCATCCACAATGAAGACATGACATGTATGACAATTATGGAGGCCAGTGAGGGCTTTATATTCCTATCCCTCCCTTAGCTCATTGCCGTTTATTGCAGTTCAGTTGGTCGGGGTGGTTGCAGCTGTCCAAGTCTTCCTGGAGTTAGCTGTGCATCTTCCAGTTAAGTTGTGCTTTGTGTACCTCACTCTTGGTTATTGGTACTGTGGTTTGGTCCTTTTCCTTGCTCCCTGTTGGGATCAGGTAGCAGGCCAAGGAGGTTTGCACTTATCAGAGGGATCAATCGTATTTTAGGTAGGCCCTAAATACCTGAATAGGGGTTTTACTGCAAAATTGCATGTCCTATTTGTCCCATTTTGACACAGTCTTGCATCTGTCCTGAGCAAGGTGTCACCTGTCTGTGGATAGTGGACAACAATACAGTTGGTCCTGCTTGTGCTTGTCAAATGATCAGACGATCCTCTCTACTGGTGGTCTGTCGGGGGTCTTGAGCCCGGTTGTCTTGTGTGCCCTCACACATCCACTGGTCCCCACATTTCTTAACAGTTTGGTGAGAACAGCCCAGATTTTGGACAATTCATTGATACGACCATCCAGCTTCTCACATTCCAGTAATGCGCCCCCTCTCAGACTCTGTTAACTGGGCGAAATCTCTTAAATTATGTCATACAGGCGTCTAGTGGTCAACAAGCTCTAAACAGCTCTAATCATTTGCACATCTGTCTGAGATGTAACTGCATGCTTTTTTTTATTTTTAATTTTTACAAAGAGTGTATTTATCCTGCACGGCACCACTTCTCCTGTCTAGGAACCACACTTACTTTGAAAACTGTCCCTCCACCTGATGCCATTCTGGCTTACCTCTGGTACCTATGATTATGGAAGCAGCTGAACTGGCTGTTGTATACAATTTCTGTAACTACCATAGAAGTGAAAGGGGATTGCGTGAGCAGCGTAGCCCAGCAAACTTCCGGCAGTACCAGAACCCTCCAGTTTATCCAGTTTTCTCGTATTCTCATTCAAAGCAGTCCTTCTCCTGAATGACCCACCAAGGATGGACAAAGAAAGAAATGAAGTTACCATAAGAATATTAAACTTCACCTTGGAGATCATCTACCTGCTGACCGGAGAGGTAAGCTTTTCTGTATTTCTATGTTACCTATTGTATTATGTAACAAGTCAGACTAAGGGAAGAGAAAATACATTATAGGATGTAATAGGAACAATCCAGTGTCCTGTATAACGGCTTCCAGACCTTCCAAGTGAAGGAGAACTAAAGAACTGAGCGGCAGAAAATGTGAAGATCGGCCCCCAATATGGTCAGTTCTGTATGGTGGGAACCAATGAACTAATAGTAATGTTGTAGGAGCAATGAGAATCCAGCTTCTCGCATTCTAATAATGCGTCCCTTCTCAAACAGCGTGCCTACTTGCTATTCCTTGCATTGAGGAGGGACTTCCGGAAATGGCAGAGTTCAAAGCGCTGGGCCATCTCCAGCTGACACATTGCAAGGAATGGGGTGGTAGTATGCATGCTTGGCTGCCAGATATCTCTCTAGAGCTCTATACGGCGGGGTCACAATCTCCCACTTTTTACTGATGGAGGAATACTGGGTTCAGTCCTCTACATGTCTCTCTTCATACACAGGATTACACAATAGTGAAGAAGACCTCGGGTGATACTGCGACTCCCAACAGCCATCTCCATGAGTCAGTAGGCTGGAGTAGGAGCCAGAGCCCCATCACAGAGGCTCCTCCTTACTTACCGATACATGAACAGAAGATCCTAGAACTCACCAACAAGATCACTAAGCTGCTGACTGGAGAGGTGACACTGCTGGGAATGCTGGGAAATTATACAGTAACAGCACTAGAGGAGTCTGGGTAATGACAGTATATTGTTTTGTCAGGTTCCTATAAGGTGTCAGGATGTCGCTGTCTATTTCTCCATGGAGGAGTGGGAGTATTTAGAAGGACACAAGGATCTGTGTAAGAACATCATAATGGTGAACCACCAGCCACTTACATCAGAAGGTAACCATATACAGATATACTATTGACATTATTATTTCAAGGGTATGTGGCATGTGCAGGATTTGTTACGCAACATTACCTTATTTAGGGCTTTTTCAGTAATCTCATGTTGCATATAAGCACCAATTCCTTACTTACTAGCCATACTTTTTTGTTATGGAGGTCATTATGGGATCTGAAAGGAATCCAGCAATCTAGTTTATTCTGCCCGAACCACATTGTGCCTGTTTTTCTGAGTTATACCAAAAGCATTAGAAATATGCTAATGCATGATATGTAAAGTAGCCTGATATGCAAAACACTAGCCTGATCTTTCAGGATTTTCAGGGAGGCTTGAAATATAATCCCTAGTTAGATTACATTAAAAAAATAGCAATACATTACCCAGCAGGCTCGGTCTAGGTCCTGCCCGCTGCTCTCCAGACCCCCGATGCGCTTCCCACAGTCCTTGACTGCCCTCACAGGATCACTTCCTGGTTACAGGAAACATTAATCCTGCCTTCACAAACTGATGGCTGTGATTGGTTCTTCGAGCACTGAACTGATTGGCTGAGCAGCGCTCGAGGGGGGCCAATCACAGCCATCGCTTCATGGAGGCAGGATTTATGAATCCCGTAACTAGGAAGTGATCCTCTGTGAGCGTCTGAGGACTGCGGGAAATGTGCCAGGGCTCTGGAGAGCAGTGGGAAGGACCAAGACCAAGCCTGCTGGGTCAGTAAAATAAGATTTGCTTCTGGCAAAAGTTAATATGACGCTGTCTTATTTTTGGTAAAAACTGGTATCTCTTATGTTTTTTTAATTTAGACGCATTTTTAATAAAAAAAATTACTTTAGGTTCGGCTTTTATACTGTGTGTTTTCTAAAAACAATGGGGCTTATTCACGAATACTGTCTGAAAGTTACACAGTGCAAACTTAGACTGAATAGCTTTAAAATATACCAGATTTATCACAGTAGCTTTTCTGAATGATAGATCTGTCGAATTAAAAGACTTTAGTCTAAGCTTAGACCACGTTCTTACATTTTTTAGCTTACCTAAAAAATTAGACTAATATTTTGGTGCAATTTGTCACAATTTGATTCAATTGTTTGCATAATTTAGGTCATGCCCCCATTTCACAAAGCTATTGGCCTATTTTGGAAGAGTTGGAAAAAGTGTTAGGTGATATATTGTGTTTTTTTTATGCAGATAGGCCTTATTTTAGGGCTTTTAGGGATTTCCGACTTTTTTTCTCGCAATATAGCAGCCTACAAAACATTGATAATGTGAAGGAACCCATTGGAAAGCAGGGGCTTCACATACATACGATTTGTAGCACTATCGTATCATGAAAAAATGGCACTATTTTGTCGCTCGTGTAAAACCGGAACAGAGTAGGCCTATGCCTTGTTATCACCTGACAACTCAGAGGCAGAAATTTATGAAGTCAGTAGTTACTCCAACTTTACTTCTCTCACTGAACCCTATATCCATTTGGTAGTCGAAGTCACTACTGGTGGATCATTAATCAATGAGAGCTGTATCTGCAATTACGAGCGCCAGCCACTACACAGGGGTTGGAGATAACTGCTTCGGCTCCATATCCCTGTGTGTTGTGGCGCTAACAGCTGGCACCCAATCAGCTGATCAACCGGGATCCTGCGAGATGAACCCCAAACAACAAACTACTGTTTACTTATCCTGAGGACTGAGTGTCTTCTATCATTTTTGGTATCTCAATACATCAACAATTGTGCAATGCGGTTTGAGATATTTTCAACAAAAATTATATGCTTTGACAGCCACTGGATGTTCCTTTCCTTTTGGACCTTGTTGGGTGTCTGGTCAATAAGATTAGGGCCACAAAGGGGGATAAATTCTGGGGTGCATGTCTTCATTTTTATGTGTGCTGTACTGAAAAAGAGAATTTAAAATGACACATTGGAAAAATGAAATTTGAATTTCTCAATTTCCTGCAAAAAAGTTGGATCAAAGTACTCTTGACACCCCTCAATGAGTTTCTTAGAGTTTTCAAAATAGGGTCTTTTTTATGGGGCTGGTGGGTTGGTTACTTAGCTTAGTGTGGGACAGCAAAACTTTTAAAAAATTGATGTTCACTTTGCCTCAAAAATATAGAGTTTTTAAAATGTGCTTCCAAAATGTATGTAAATGTACTTCTAATTAGGATGTATACACTATATGTGTACATTTGTGAAATACTGTTAAAAATAGGGGGAAAAAATATATTTTTTTAACTTTTTCCTCAGTTTTTTGAACAAAAGTCAGCAGTGGACGCAGCCAGGAGAAGCGTATTCTGGCTTTATATTTCCCTTTCATTTTGAATCCACTTTTGACTTTAAATCAAAAACTACATGAAAACCAGAAGCTTTTCTTCCAAGAAATGTTGTGTCAAACCAGAATGAAATAGCTTACAGCTGAACAACCCCTTTAGGTTAGACTGTGGCCATGATCAGTTGTCAAAAACAGTAGTTCGTTAAATAATATTAAAGTGATGTAAAATTGGTAAATGGCTAAACATGTCGACAGAGAACGGGTTGGATTCCCAGAATAGATTGTGATTTTCAGATTTTTGAAGTACCGTATATACCGGCGTATAAGACGACTTTTGAACCCCGAAAAATCTGCTCTGCAGTCGGGGGTCGTCTTATACGCCGGTAATTCAAAAAAAAAAAAAGTGTAAAAAAAAAAATTCATTACTCACCTGCCCCGGTGTTCTGTCGCGCTCCGGCAGGATGTCGCTCGCTCCGGCAGGCTGTCGCTCGCTCCTCGTCCCCGGCGCAGCATAGCTTTCTGAATGCGGGGCTTGAAATCCCCGCTTCCAGAAAGCTAATACACACGCCGGCAGCCATGACATCATTGAATGGCTGTGATTGGCTAAAGCGCACGTGGCTTCAGCCAATCACACTATTCAATGACATCATTGAATGGGTGTGATTGCTAACACGTGCGCCTTCAGCCAATCACAGCCATTCAATGCTGTCATGGCTGCCGGCGTGTGTATTAGCTTTCTGGAAGCGGGGATTTCAAGCCCCGCATTCAGAAAGCTATGCTGCGCCGGGGACGAGGAGCGAGCGACAGCCTGCCGGAGCGAGCGACATCCTGCCGGAGCGCGACAGAACACCGGGGCAGGTGAGTAATGAATTTTTTTTTTTTTCTCCACTGTATACCGGCGTATAAGGTGACAGTTGGGGGGTCGTCTTATACGCCCCGTCGCCTTATACGCCGGTATATACGGTAGGTTTACGTCATTGAACATCTCACAGAATGTGGGACCGGCATCGGGGTCTTGGCCGTTGATACATTTTAAATTATTGGATGACGTTTAATAAGGCTGGAATCACAAATGCAGTATTTGTTTTGAACAAAAGCCAGAAGTAGATTTCAAAGTAATGGAAATATACAGGAAAAGCTTAAAAGTCTCCGTCTGTCTGGATCCACCTCTGGCTTTAGCTTAAAAGATACCAGATCAAACACTGCCCGTGTTTCTAGCCTGATATCAATGTTATAAATTTGTCTACTTTTGTATTATAAAAATTACAAACTCAAATTTTAATCCTAACAGAAAATCCCAGTGAGAACTCTGATGGAAACCTCATGTCATCGCTAAACTGTAAAGTAGAAGATGAAGATATCGTGCAGCACGCTTCAAGAGAAAACCTTGTTACCCTTAATGTACATTCAGAACTTGACAGTACAGATCAGTCATATGATCCCAGTAAGAATTCTGATGGAAACTTCATGTCCCTGCTAAGTTGTAAAGTAGAAAATGAAGACATTGTGCCGCACTCTTCAGGAGAAAATCTCATTAACATTATTGTATATCCAAAATTTGAGAGTACAGATCTATTATATGATTCCACTAATCATGAGGAACTTTCACTTGACCAATCACAGAATTTAACTACAAGTGCAGGGCAAAAAATGTTTGGAGAATGTGGAAAACAGGTTGAAAACAACTCAGGTCTTTTTAAACACAGAATAATTCACACAGAAGAAAAGCTGTATTCATGTTCACAATGTGAGAAATGTTTTGCATATAAAGCAAGTCTTCTTAGGCATGAACGAACTCATACAGGAGAGAAGCCATACTCCTGTTCAGAATGTGAGAAATGTTTTACAGGTAAATCAGATCTTGTTAGACATATCAGAATTCACACAGGAGAGAAACCATATTCATGTTCAGAATGTGGGAAGGGTTTTACAGATAAATCGGATTGCATTTTACATAAGAGAACTCACACAGGAGAGAAGCCATTTTCATGTTCAGAATGTGGGAAATGTTTTGCAAATAAATCCCGTCTTGTTAGACATTACAAAATTCACACAGGGGAGAAGCCACACTCATGTGCAGAATGTGGGAAATGTTTTTCCGATAGATCAGATCTTGCTCGACATATGAGAAGTCACACAGGAGAGAAGCCGTTTCCATGTCCAGAATGTGGGAAATGTTTTACAGATACATCTGATCTTGTTAGGCATGTGAGAATTCACACAGGATATAAGCCATACTCCTGTTTAGAATGTGGGAAAGATTTTACAGATAAATCGGATCTTGTTAAACATCAGAGAATTCACACAGGAGAGAAGCCATTTTCATGTTCAGAATGTGGGAAATGCTTCACCACTAATGGCAAATGTAGGGATCATCAGAGACGTCACTCAGGAGAGAGGCCGTTCTCATGTTCAGAATGTGGGAAATGTTTTACAGAAAAATCAACTCTTGTTAAACATAAAAGAATTCATACAGAAGAGAAACCATTTTCTTGTTCAGAATGTGGGAAATGTTTTATATTGAAATTAGATCTTGTTAAACATCAAAGATGCCACTCAATACAAATGTCAATTTGATGTTTTACCAGGAAAAACATTTTAAAAAATCATCAGAGAATTCTTGTTCAAAAATTATATTCTTGTTTGGAATCTGGGAGATGCGAAGAAAGCATTTTAATAAATCAGTTTATTCACAGACCTTGTCAGTAACAGTCAGTAAAAGAGTTTATTTTTGTGTTCAATTAGCCTGAATCTAACAATCAAAATTATAGTTACCTGAGGCCAACTGTGAATGGGATCCATATGAAAAAGTATTGTAGATATAAGGAATAAAAGAAAAGAAGTCTGCATTTTCAAAAGCGATCAGAATGGTAGACATCAGAGCAAGCTTACGTGTGGCGTGTTGATATGATTCCTAGTCATAGGTCCTACAACTGCAATATGCCAAACGTTTTATGAAAATAAATAATTATGGTGCCACAGAAACAATTAATGACATTCTGGTTAGAACAAAGCAGTAATATTAGGTTGCCAGTAGAGATGAGCGAGCACCAAAATGCTCGGGTGCTCGTTACTCGGGACGAACTTTTCGCGATGCTCGAGGGTTCGTTTCGAATAACGAACCCCATTGAAGTCAATGGGCGACCCGAGCATTTTTGTATTTCGCCGATGCTCGCTAAGGTTTTCATGTGTGAAAATCTGGGCAATTCAAGAAAGTGATGAGACACAGCAACGGATAGGGCAGGCGAGGGGCTACGTGTTGGGCTGCATCTCAAGTTCACAGGTCCCACTATTAAGCCACAATAGCGGCAAGAGTGGGGCCCCCCCCCTCCCAAAAACTTTTACTTCTGAAAAGCCCTCATTAGCATGGCATACCTTTGCTAAGCACCACACTAGCTACAACAAAGCACAATCACTGCTTGGATGACACTCCGCTGCCACTTCTCCTGGGTTACATGCTGACCAACAGCCCCCCCTCCCCCCCACAGCGCACACCAAACTGTCCCTGCGCAGCCTTCAGCTGCCCTAATGCCTCACCACCCTCATGTCTATTTAGAAGTGCGTCTGCCATGAGGAGGAACCGCAGGCACACACTGCAGAGGGGTTGGCACGGCTAGGCAGCGACCCTCTTTAAAAGGGGCGGGGCGATAGCCCACAATGCTGTACAGAAGCAATGAGAAATAGAATCCTGTGCCACCGCCATCAGGAGCTGCACACGTGGGCATAGCAATGGGGAACCTATGTGCCACACACTATTCATTCTGTCAAGGTGTCTGCACGCCCCAGTCAGACTGGTAATATGTACCTTAACAGTAACCGCGTTGGTGGTAATGTGGTGGTGACTGCGGACCTAGTAGCGCGGTTTTATTTTGTTGGTTTTCAGAATGTGGCCAGGATTAAGTGGGCCGTGGCGGGGGATGTTTTTGAGGCACTACGTGTCCTCTCCACGTGTCCGTGGTTATATGCACCTTAACAGTAACCGCGTTGGTGGTAATGTGGTGGTGACTGCGGACCTAGTAGCGCGGTTTTATTTTGTTGGTTTTCGGAATGTGGCCAGGATTAAGTGGGCCGTGGTGGGGGGATGGTGGGGGGGCTCTCTTGTAGTGTCGGTAAAGGTGAAATTCTTGGACTGCCACCAGACGAACCAATGCAAAGGCATTTGCCAAGAATGTTTTCCCTGTTGGAGGAGGAGGGGGATGTTTTTGAGGCACTACGTGTCCTCTCCACGTGTCCGTGGTTATATGCACCTTAACAGTAACCGCGTTGGTGGGAAATGGCCTCGCCGCCATCATGACTTTGGGAAGCCTCTGTTTCCACACCCCAGAGACATACCATTAGCGGTATAGGCAGAGCCCATAATTCGTAACATTTCAGCCGTAGCATTAGGACAGGCCCCACTAACATATCACTAGCAGCATTATAGCGGGAGCGCAGTCTTCGTTCCATGTCAGCAATAGTAGCACTCAAGACAGGCCCCAGTAACAATTCCGAAGCAGCAGTATAGCGGGAGCGCAGTCTTCGTTCCATGTCAGCAATAGTAGCACTCAAGACAGGCCCCAGTAACAATTCCGAAGCAGCAGTATAGTGGGAGCGCAGTCTTAGTTCCATTTCAGTAGCTGCAGTATAGCCAAGGCCCAAGTTACATTTATGTAGCTAAAGTGTAGGCCAACCCCACACACACTTCTGTACCATGAGTGCAGGCGAAGAACATACAAATTGCTATGATTACACTGTAGGTGAGGGCCCCAAAAAATTGGTGTACCAACAGTACTAATGTACCTCAGTAAAAATTGGCCATGCCCAACCAAGATGGCAGGTGAAACCCATTAATCGCTTTGGTTAATGTGGCTTAAGTGGTAACTAGGCCTGGAGGCAGCCCAGTTTAACGAAAAATTGGTTCAAGTTAAAGTTTCAACGCTTTTAAGAGCATTGAAACATATAAAAATTGTTTAGAAAAATTAGATGAGTGAGCCTTGTGGCCCTAAGAAAAATTGCCCGTTCAGCGTGATTACGTGAGGTTTCAGGAGGAGGAGCAGGAGGAGGAGGAGGAATATTAGACACAGATTGATGAAGCAGAAATGTCCCCGTTTTGGATGGTGAGAGAGAACGTAGCTTCCATCCGCGGGTGCAGCCTACGTATTGCTTAGGTATCGCTGCTGTCCGCTGGTGGAGAAGAGAAGTCTGGGGAAATCCAGGCTTTGTTCATCTTGATGAGTGTTAGCCTGTCAGCACTGTCGGTTGACAGGCGGGTACACTTATCTGTGATGATTCCCCCAGCCGCACTAAACACCCTCTCCGACAAGACGCTAGCCGCAGGACAAGCAAGCACCTCCAGGGCATACAGCGCGAGTTCAGGCCACGTGTCCAGCTTCGACACCCAGTAGTTGTAGGTGGCAGAGGCGTCACGGAGGACGGTCGTGCGATCCGCTACGTACTCCCTCACCATCCTTTTACAGTGCTCCCGCCGACTCAGCCTTGACTGGGGAGCGGTGACACAGTCTTGGTGGGGAGCCATAAAGCTGTCCAGGCCCTTAAAGACTGTTGCACTGCCTGGGCTGTACATGCTGCTCGATCTCCGCACCTCCCCTGCTACCTGGCCCTCGGAACTGCGCCTTCTGCCACTAGCGCTGTCGGATGGGAATTTTACCATCAGCTTGTCCGCCAGGGTCCTGTGGTATAGCAACACTCTCGAACCCCTTTCCTCTTTGGGAATGAAACTGGGAAGGTTCTCCTTATAGCGTGGGTCGAGCAGTGTGTACACCCAGTAATCCGTAGTGGCCAGAATGCGTGCAACGCGAGGGTCACGAGAAAGGCATCCTAACATGAAGTCAGCCATGTGTGCCAGGGTACCCGTACGCAACACATGGCTGTCTTCACTAGGAAGATCACTTTCAGGATCCTCCTCCTCCTCCTCCTCCTCAGGCCATACACGCTGAAAGGATGACAGGCAAGCAGCAGGGGCACCGTCAGCAGTGGGCCAAGCTGTCTCTTCCCCCTCCTCCTCATGCTCCTCCTCCTCCTCCTCCTCCTGAATGCGCTGAGATATAGACAGGAGGGTGCTCTGACTATCCAGCGACATACTGTCTTCCCCCGCCTCCGTTTCCGAGCGCAAAGCGGCTGCCTTTATGGTTTGCAGGGAACTTCTCAAGATGCATAGCAGAGGAATGGTGACGCTAATGATTGCAGCATCGCCGCTCACCACCTGGGTAGACTGCTCAAAGTTTCCAAGGACCTGGCAGATGTCTGCCAACCAGGCCCACTCTTCTGAAAAGAATTGAGGAGGCTGACTCCCACTGCGCCGCCCATGTTGGAGTTGGTATTCCACGATAGCTCTACGCTGCTCATAGAGCCTGGCCAACATGTGGAGCGTAGAGTTCCACCGTGTGGGCACGTCGCACAGCAGTCGGTGCACTGGCAGATTAAAGCGATGTTGCAGGGTGCGCAGGGTGGCAGCGTCCGTGTGGGACTTGCGGAATTGTGCGCAGAGCCGGCGCACCTTTCCGAGCAGGTCTGACAAGCGTGGGTAGCTTTTCAGAAAGCGCTGAACCACCAAATTAAAGACGTGGGCCAGGCATGGCACGTGCGTGAGGCTGCCGAGCTGCAGAGCCGCCACCAGGTTACGGCCGTTGTCACACACGACCATGCCCGGTTGGAGGCTCAGCGGCGCAAGCCAGCGGTTGGTCTGCTCTGTCAGACCCTGCAGCAGTTCGTGGGCCGTGTGCCTCCTATCTCCTAAGCTGAGTAGTTTCAGCACGGCCTGCTGACGCTTGCCCATGTAGTGGCCCTGCCCGCCTGTGCTTGTCCACGTGTCCGTAGTTAAGTGGACCTTGCCACTAACCGCATTGGTGAGGGCGCGTACAATGTTGCGGGAGACGTGGTCGTGCAGGGCTGGGACGGCACATCGGGAAAAGTAGTGGCGACTGGGAACTGAGTAGCGCGGGGCCGCCGCCGCCATCATAGCTTTGAAAGCCTCCGTTTCCACAACCCTATACGGCAGCATTTCAAGGCTGATAAATTTGGCTATGTGGACGGTTAACGATTGAGCGTACGGGTGCGTGGCGGCGTACTTTCGCTTGCGCTCCAACACTTGCGCTAGCGACGGCTGGACTGTGCGGTGCGAGACATTGGTGGATGGGGCCGAGGACAGCGGAGGTGAGGGTGTGGGTGCAGGCCATGAGACGGTAGTGCCTGTGTCCTGAGAGGGGGGTTGTATCTCAGTGGCAGGTTGGGGCACAGGGGGAGAGGCAGCGGTGCAAACCGGAGGCGGTGAACGGCCTTCGTCCCACCTTGTGGGGTGCTTGGCCATCATATGTCTGCGCATGCTGGTGGTGGTGAGGCTGTTGGTGGTGGCTCCCCGGCTGATCTTGGCGCGACAAAGGTTGCACACCACTGTTCGTCGGTCGTCAGGCGTCTCGGTGAAAAACTGCCAGACCTTAGAGCACCTCGGCCTCTGCAGGGTGGCATGGCGCGAGGGTGCGCTTTGGGAAACAGTTGGTGGATTATTCGGTCTGGCCCTGCCTCTACCCCTGGCCACCGTACTGCCTCTTGCAACCTGCCCTGCTGCTGCCCGTGCCTCCCCCTCTGAAGACCTATCCTGTGTAGGCGTTGCACACCAGGTGGGGTCAGTCACCTCATCGTCCTGCTGCTCTTCCTCCGAATCCTCTGTGCGCTCCTCCCTCGGACTTACTGCCCTTACTACTACCTCACTGCAAGACAACTGTGTCTCATCGTCATCGTCCTCCTCACCCACAGAAAGTTCTTGAGACAGGTGGCGGAAGTCCCCAGCCTCATCCCCCGGACCCCAGGAACTTTCCAATGGTTGTGCATCAGTGACGATAAACTCCTCTGGTGGGAGAGGAACCACTGCTGCCCAATCTGAGCAGGGGCCCGAGAACAGTTCCTGGGAGTGTTCCCGCTCCTGAGCATGTGTCATTGTAGTGGAGTGAGGAGGCTGGGAGGAAGGAGGAGCAGCAGACAGAGGATTCGGATTTGCAGCAGTGGACGGCGCAGAACTGTGGCTGGACGATAGGTTGCTCGAAGCACTTTCTGCCATCCAGGACAGGACCTGCTCACACTGCTCATTTTCTAATAAAGGTCTCCCGCGTGGACCCATTAATTGGGCGATGAATGTGGGGACGCCAGAAACGTGCCTCTCTCCTAATCGCGCAGCAGTCGGCTGCGACACACCTGGATCAGGAGCTCGGCCTGTGCCCACACCCTCACTTGGGCCTACGCGTCCTCGGCCGCGTCCACGTCCTCTAGAGCTACCCCTACCCCTCAGCATGCTGTATTACCAGTGATTTGATTTCACAGGCAGGAAAGAAATTGGCGCAAGCCTGCAGGCCAAATATAATTTTTTAACTTTTTTTAAAAGGAAAGGCCCACTGCCTCTAGTGAATGAATAATAAGTTTAATAACTGTGTTGCGGCCCTGCAAAAGTGTCACAGAACTTTACTGTTGCAGAGTTATTAACTGTGGCAGAGCAGGTATTTCCCAGGCAGGAAAGAAATTGGCGCAAGGCTGCACTCAACCGTAGCTGGTTGCGTCTGATTTTTTTAGGTTCTCCACGCAGCACACACGTACCCAGAGCCCTTAGGACTGACAGAGGCAGGGCAAATATACTTTTTTCCCTTTTGTTTAAAAGGATAGGCCCACTGCGTCTATTCACTGAATAATAAGTTTAATAACTGACACTGTGTTGCGGCCCTGCAAAAGTGTCACAGAACTTTACTGTTGCAGAGTTATTAACTGTGGCAGAGCAGGTATTTCCCAGGCAGGAAAGAAATTGGCGCAAGGCTGCACTCAACCGTAGCTGGTTGCGTCTGATTTTTTTACGTTCTCCACGCAGCACACACGTACCCAGAGCCCTTAGGACTGACAGAGGCAGGGCAAATATACTTTTTTCCCTTTTGTTAAAAAAGGATAGGCCCACTGCATCTATTCAATGACTAATATAACTGTGTTGCGGCCCTGCAAAAGTGTCACAGAACTTTACTGTTGCAGAGTTATTAACTGTGGCAGAGCAGATATTTCCCAGGCAGGAAAGAAATTGGCGCAAGGCTGCACTCAACCGTAGCTGGTTGCGTCTGATTTTTTTACGTTCTCCACGCAGCACACACGTACCCAGAGCCCTTAGGACTGACAGAGGCAGGGCAAATATACTTTTTTCCCTTTTGTTAAAAAAGAAAAGGCCCACTGCGTCTATTCAATGACTAATAACTGTGTTGTGGCCCTGCCTACACAATTCTGTGCCTGTAGTATCAATGCAGGGTGCAATGCTCTGCACCGCCGATTTTGAGAGAAAAAAAAAAAAGCAACACGGCTAACAGCAGCCTGCACAGTACTCCACACAGTTAAATGTGGCCCTAGAAAGGACCGTTGAGGTTCTTGAAGGCTACACTCACTCCTAACACTCTCCCTGCCTAAGCACCACTTCTGTCCCTAATACCGGGTGCAATGCTCTGCACTGCCGATTTTGAGAAAAAAAAAAAATTTCTCCACTGCTAACAGCAGCCTGCACACACGTAGATGTGGCCCTAAGAAGGACCGTTGGGGTTCTTGAAGCCTACACTCACTACAAACACTCTCCCTACAGCAACTCCAATAGAACTGGACTTTCCCTCAGCTAACTCACAAGGCATGTGTGGCGAGCCGCGGGAGGGGCCGACTTTTATACTCGGGTGACATCTGATCGCCCCAGCCACTCACAGCAGGGGGGTGGTATAGGGCTTGAACGTCACAGGGGGAAGTTGTAATGCCTTCCCTGTCTTTCAATTGGCCAGAAAAGCGCGCTAACGTCTCAGAGAGGAAACTGAAAGTAACCGGAACACCGCGTGGTACTCGTTACGAGTAACGAGCATCCCGAACACCGTAATATTCGCACGAATATCAAGCTCGGACGAGTACGTTCGCTCATCTCTAGTTGCCAGCAGCACCCAAACTTGCCTGTGCACGCCTAACATGGGACTGGATCCCGTTGCCCCAATTAACAGTCACAGTATCAATCCTCCTCACTGCAGTGCTGTGCTGAAAGTTTCCAGCCCCACCTTTGGGCTTCTCCCTGCCCGACGCTCTGCACATATGTTTTGTGCTGGTGCGCATGTGCTGGATGCCGACCTCCTCCATGACTATTTGGGACATTAAGCTCCTACTCTTGGGAGACTCTGAGAGTGCCGCGTGGATCATATGGGATGACGTAGACACGGTGTTACTTGAATATGGAGACCACAATCAGAAGCATGCCGACTGGATCTCTGCACACCTGTCGGTAACTATACCTGCTGTTTTATTGGATACCTGTGGTGATGGGGGTGTGTCTATATGTTTTTATAGCTGTGTCTGTCCTTTGAGCATTCAGCTTGAAAAAAACCCACGCTGGGGTTGAAACGTTGCTGAGGCATTCTGTTTGACCATGGATTGAATAAAGGTCGTATCTTTTTTATTCCACTGCTGTAAGAAGTGCTGCCTTCTACCATTGATACTGTGAATGACATTCTGGTTATTAACCAGTAACGTACACCAGAGCAGGAAAAACCCAGTCAATGAACAAAAAAATCAAATATATATTTAATGAGCCAATGTGATAAATGCATAGTGGTGCTTACTAAAGACATCTACTTTTTCGAATTAACAGGTCATGCAAATTTTGCAAACTAATGAGGGACTGGACAAATTATACATTAATTTGCATATTAGAGCTCATGCGTGAGTATATACAGGGTGTATATACGGCCCATAAAATTAGATAGAATTCCAAGACTAATAAGCATATTTACTGAAATTTGGTCAAAAAACACCTTACTCAATGAGACCCAGGAACCCATCATAACATGTTGTTCTAGCACTACCTAGTCTGAATGCTGCCATCCATACAGCAGCAGTCACCAGCAAGGCAGATGGAATGGCTAGTCTGGGTGCCTATCCTGGTTGTCTTGCTCAGCATACCAAGTCACCCCAAAAGCTATATTTTGCTTCAGTCACGTAGTCAGTTGGAGGCCTTGCTGCCTCCTGGAGTGGGAAAAGTGTAATGGATTAAGCCACAACTTTTTTTTCTAGAATTAAAAAAGAGCCTTGTTAAAAAAAAAGTGCTGCAGTTACACAGGATGCGCTTACCAGAACATTCAGCAATATGGAGCATAGAGTTCAGGTGTGCTTGACCTCCAATAGGGGATACTTTGGGGACGTGTTATGAGGGCTGTCTGATTTTCACTCAGTGAGGTATGTCTTGACAAAACGTCATTAAAATGTGTTTTTTTAGTATTGGAGCTGATTTCGCCAGGCCTCTGGTGAGTAGGACACCCTGTATGATGATGGTAAGGAGATGTATACAAGAGTCACGTGTCCGTCACATGTGCAGCAAGTATAGATCTAATATGATCATAAGCATGGTAGATGGACATTACACACTTGTTTTATATTACAGTGTATATTAGAACATTGAAGCAATTGCCTTCAATACACTCCTGATTTAATGTAGAGACAAACCATGTGACCTACGTTGGCCAATTATGAGCAGAATAAGAGTATAAGGCTGGGTTCACACAGTGCGGATTTGCTGCGGTTTTGCGGTATCCGCACTGCGGCAAAACCGCTGCGTTTGCAGTGCAATGCAGCACAAATGAGATTTGCCAAAAAGCTGTTCTCACAGTGCGGATTTTTTCCGCACAGCCGCAGTGCAGAAATGCAACTGCGGCGCGGTTTTCAAAGATGCAGCAGATCCATTCTACTGTCTTTTCTGCAATGCTTATTGTCCATAGACCTCTATGGACGCAGCAAAATCCACACCAAAATACGCGGCAAAATGTAAAAAAGCGCTGCGGAAAAAAACGCTTGTTGATTTTTCCGCAGGAAAATCCGCAGGTCAAAATTAACCTTTGAAGCGGTTTTGCCGCAGAAGCAGTTCTTCTGAGGCGAAACCGCAACGGAAAAACCGCGGCAAATCTGCACTGTGTGAACCCTGCCTAAAGAATCCATAATAAAAAAGGAAAACCGGTAGCGTAATCCATAAGGACCAATCCTGGATAGTCAATGGGCGCTGCCTAGGCATTGCACAATACATGGAGTTATCTGCTTCCTGCCTGGCAACCAGCTGATTGGTGGGGATCACCTGACCATAGACTTCAACTTAAGCATGATGGGGATGTGTCCCAGAAACCTATTTATTGGGGGATACTTTCATCAGACTGAATGACATACAAATAACAGGACATTTAAAAACAGAAGCGTGGGAATGTCAGGAGCGTCTGATGAAATCAGGCAGCCCACCCCACAGTTCATGCATGAAGAACACTTGATTGTAAAGAATGCATTTAAAATAGAAACAAGAAATCATAACCATAAGGCTGCATTCCCACGTACATATATCAGCTGGTTGTCCTCATCTGTGGGGGGGGGGGGGGGGGATGGAAGAGCCAGGAGCAGGAACTGAGCTCCTGCCCCCTCTCTGCCTCCTCTCCACCCCCCTGCACTATTTGCAATGGGGAGAGGTGGAACAGGGCGGGGCTAATTCGCGGAACGTAGCCCCGCCCCCACCCCACCTCTCCCCATTGCAAATAGTACAGAGGGGCGGAGAGGAGGCAGAGAGGGGGCAGGAGCTCAGTTCCTGCTCCTGGCTTTTCCATCCTTCCCCCCCCCCTGCAGATGAGGACAAAGTATATATCGGCTCGGCGTGAAAACCGAGTCGATATACGTTCGTGGGATTGCAGCCTAAAGCCCGGGCTGTGGAAATTGTCAATTGCCAAATGACTGCTTAATTAGAATTAGCATGCAGACACTGCATTGTTTCATAGTTTACCCGTTAGTGGACTCTCCAAAAGCTGAGTTCTCCCAGCCATTTAGGCATCGGCAGTTAAATAAAGGGTAAATGTATTAATAAAGATGCTTGGACGTATGAAGGTCCCAGCCAGATATGAATTATATTTTCAGAATTGGGCAGCCCAGCTGAATAAAACACACCCATGGATGTTTCAATATGGGCCCTGGAACGCCCTCAAACTGCGTATCCCTGAACCTAGTTATAATTTACGCGTCACACTTGATATCAACGAATAGATAAAATCATGGCCAGAAATATGACGGGCATATATTCCCAATAGGAGGACCTCGTGCTGAGATATGACTGAAATGGGGAATTATCATTTTTCAGAGCTCGTACGAATCCCACCCACCTCTGTCCAAATGACCTCAGAGGGGGCAGTGTGTTCTAGGGAGCCCTTTAAAATTGAGGGCTCACAGAGTCTGAGTGCCAAACCACGGAGGTATGCTGCTGCATTTGGACTGTCCCGTTTTGTTTCTAGGAACTCTGCCAATCAGAGCCTTGGACCGTGTATCCCAAATCTGGTATCTATCTTTTACTTTTCTCCTGATGTAATTTTAAAATGCTGTCTAGCTGTGTATACCTGTATACCCTTATACTTCCATGTAACAACTTTTTTTGTATATCCTTTGTATATGTGTATATATAAGTACATAGGATCAGGTGATAATTTGAGCTTTCGCTTCACATGGATGCAGAAGCCCGGAAACCTGGGTACAAATCAGCCTGTATTCTATTGACTCCAAGCTTGCAATCCCACTTTGAGTGATCGATCGAGGCTCTGCTGTGGCAGTTGGTAACGGCGAGTGCATTCCAAGTAGTCAAACCGTGAGTGATCGAGGACAGAGGTGGGATTAATGGGTATCTCCCCCTCTCCTATCCGTGACAATTACTACTTTTATTCTAGTCAGAAGAAGATTAGGGATATATTATAACTAAATATTGGTATACTTTATTGAATGATTCCTTTCTTAAAGATCGTATTCCGCTGATTCCGAAAACTACATGTAGAAGATCTACAACTAGAGATGAGCGAACCTACTCATTTCAAGTAATTACTTGATCGAGCACCGCGATTTTCGAGTACTTCCGTACTCGGGTGAAAAGATTCGGGGGGGGCGGGGGGAGGCGTAGCGGAGCGGGGGGTAGCAGCAGGGAACAGTGGGGAGCCCTCTCTCTCTCCCTCTCCCCCCCCCACTCCCCGCTGCAACCCCCCACTCACCCACGGCACCCCCCGAATCTTTTCGCCCAAGTACGGAAGTACTCGAAAATCGCGGTGCTCGGGTGAAAAAGGGGCGTGGCCGAGTACGCTCGCTCATCTCTATCTACAACACTTTGTAACCTTTTAGCTCATTGTCATTTACATAGGGTCAATAATCCATCTTCTAATGTGGTTCTGTGTATTCTTGGGTCCTTTTAGTTGTGGTAAGACTCAGTGTTTATGCTGTCTCAGTATTGGGCATGTTGTTAAAACCTTCAACTCTTTTGGTCATGGTCATCCATGAAACATTCACTGTCCAATCCTAAATTGTAGATCAAACTATGTGGTTTATCTGAACCAATGCGCCTGAAACCTACAATATGTGGGAAGAACCATTTAAGCCTTACGTATCCATATGAATAAACATAGATATTACTTCCAGTTTTTTTCTTCATAGTGTTTCTAGACACTCTGCCAAAATACATAAATCCAATTGCAGTCTCGGAAATAGCTTGGCATTTCTTGATAGGCAGTGAACGTTACATCACTAGTGATGTAACCTACACTGACATGCAGGAAGAACAATGCTGAGAATGGACGTTCCATAACTAGAAGAAGAGGATCCGGACAACTTGCGGTGAGGTGACCCCGGGGACTGGAGAAGATCAGAGAGGAGTAGATGCAGTAAGAAGACTGCCTGGGGAGGAATAGGGATGTATTGATTTTTTTAACTAAAGACAAAACCCCTTTAAGTGTCCTGTCATTTGTATGTCATTCAGTGGTCCAATGAGAGTGCCGATCTGGTGCTGAAACACGCCACCCAAAAAAGTCCTTTGCCTGCAGTTTTCCTCTGATGGGTGTCTTCCTGCCAATAGCGTTCTTGATATTCTTTGGGGACGATGTGTCCTTGTCTCCCGGAGAGGCTGCAGCTGTCTACAGGCTACCAGATGTGTTGCGTCGTGGGTGCAACTTTATGAGTTGATTGCTTTCCTATTTACCTATTTCACTGTGAAGGTCACTCTGTGCTGTGGGGCACTTCTTTTTACTGTTGTAGCTAAAAAAAAAATGGTTTCCGTATAACCTTGTAAACCTGTAAAAACGGGTATCTCTTTTCATCTATTCTTCGAGTTGAAAACCAAACACGTGTTAAAATGGGAACAAGACCTTGATTTTCAATTTGCACTGAATAATTGGCATAGAGCTCTGGCTGTGATCAATGTGATGGTAAATGCTGTTGTATAAAAAAGGCAGCTACTACCTTTATTGGCGGGCTTGAAAATTAATTTTTGATTGCTTTCAGAACTCAGAGGCTCCTGGATCATAAATGAATGTAAGATAAGAGGAGAAGTGGTGATGTCTTAGGAAGTTATAGATCAGGCCAGTGGATGTGTGTCCATATAACGAATCATAAACACAATCGTTAAATTGAACTTTTTGTATTAATGTCTGGGAAGTTCTTATCAGTTTGAATTCCAAAATGTTTCTGTCTCTGTCGTTCTTAAGATGACCATTCAATATTAAGACTTCTAGAGCTATCAAACTGATATCTGGTCCAGAGAAATGGTCCCCCACCTATTGTAGCCAGCTTCTTCGTTGTTATTTAAATGCTGTGCTTTTTCGCTCAGTGCTTCATTTTTTATCCAGCCTCAAGAAGTAATGTCTGAGCTCTGAAGAAGTCAAGATGAGAGCAAGAAGGGGAACGGCACTGCTTGATAGAAGAGCCACAGCAAGGAGGATAAAACCCAGAGGGTGGTTTTAAAGCTTCACTGGTGAAAGCTATGTTTTGGCACTGGAAAAGCACCTTCTTGGAACTGCTATAGAGACACTGGTGATCCGTTGGGTTAGCATTAGTGTTATTGACAGGCTTTAAGAGTTCATCAATAAAATCTGATCTTGCTTTGACTCTCTATTCCTTAAGGGTATGTACACCCCAACCCTATGCAAAAACCCCGGATTACACATTTGTGGGCCATCCAAACTGCCAACGGGTCGATATCTGGGGAACAATTGTTCTCAAAGTATTCATCTAGAGCCCTTTGGATCTCCCCTTATGTCTCTGGGCCAAACCCTATCATGGATTGTAGGGAGTGACAGAGAAAGGGTGCTGAGAGCGTGATCAGTGTGATGCTGTCTATTTTTGCTGATGCAACTAGAGGGAGAGTCAAATGGTGTAGTAGAAAACAATCGATCCTGGAGTATAAGTTATGATAGGGGAGAAATATGTGTAATCCCTAGTCGGGGGGGGGGACGCTCCAGACGTCTATCTGCTGGTGTTTGTGGAGCGTTTTCCTGATCCTACGGTGTGTGGATAATGTAAGACAGCTACTTTCCCTGGATGTGTCTGTGGGAGGATCAAGTGGAATGTTAAAATCCCCTCCACTAGGGTGCATTCCTTAAATTCCTCCAAGTCCTCCAGGGTCCTTTCCAGGAAAGTCACCTGGTTGGAGTTGGGGAGGTACATTGTGGCAAGTGTAACTGGTGTGCTGGCAAGCTTATCTTTGACGAAGAGGCACATTCCCTCAGAGTCGCATCTCGTTGCCAAGTGCTCCCACGGAATTGAGCTGGCAATCAGGATCAATACTCCTTTAGACTTGGATTCTGGATTTGGGCAGTGGTAAGCATTGGGAAACCTGGCATCCGAGAATCCGGGAACCGCTCTTGCATAGAAGTGGGTCTCCTGTATAAGGCCACCTGCGCCCTCTTCTTCCAGAGGAGACGGAGAATGGAGAAAATTTTCTTGGGGACATTTAGGCCCTGTGCATTAAGAGAGACAACAGAGAGGTTTGAGGGAATTATCAATGTTTTTTAAGATAGTGCCCAGGAGTTGTTAAGATGGAAGCTGAGTCAGTAAGGGGTAGGTGAAGTAGAGAGCGTTGGAGGGGGAAGAGGGTAGGCTAGAAAACAAGAGGATTTTACTCACAGAGAGGTGGGGGGGTTAAAGAAGACACAACAAACTTCATAATACCTCTAAATTAATCAGAGGGGGCGTGGTTTACGGCCGATGGAGTAGGACGCTTGTCCCCTGAGCTCCTGCCGGACCCACCACTGCAGCAGACGAATCCTCCTCCGCTGTGGACCCTGGATTCCACAGCCATGGGAAAGAAGAAAATCCCTGAAGCCCCCAGGCAGCATCTGAGACCCTCCGCCCCGGGATTGGAATATTTCCTCCGCTCTCCAGACGGAGTGCCGACACCAAGTGGAAGAGTCAAGATGGCGCCGCCCCACCCTGCCCAGGAAGCCGACGGGGAGAAGGAGTCTGCGGCACTGAACACAGGTGAACCAGTGCTTATGCACCAGACACCAGAAGAGGTAGCAGCGACGAGGCATCAGGAGGAGACACCGGGGGATCCCTGCCCTGATGCGGTACAGCCCCAGGCAGGGGGTGGAGGAGGCAGCATGGACAGTGGGGAGAGGGAAGGCGGCCGCACACCACATATTAAGACAGCAGCGGTCCTTGCATTGGACCCTCCCTACATCCTTGCAGTCCTCACTGCCCATGGAAAGAGCACTGCAGGGCCCCTGGAGCCTATTATAAAGGCACCCATGGCCCCCAACCAGTAACACCTTGGCCACCAGGCAGGACAACGGCTTCCCACAACAAAGGGGGAGGGAGAAGAGGGCCTGAACCATAAAATGGTGGCAGAGCAGGCTGAGGAGATAAACCTAGCTGCTCACTTCCTCCTGCAAAGGCCACCCCAAGATACAGGCTGGACAACTCCCCGTAGCAAGGATGCAGGCCGAGGAGGAGATGAGGCCTGCAACAGAGGAGGGCCTGGAGGTTCCCCCCCCCCAGACCAGCTCAGCATCCCAGCCCCTCGAAGGCTTGGGCCTCTTCAGCCACTGACGAAAACTGGAACTGGAGGGCCCACCTAAAAGCTATCCCCACAGAAGGGGAGATGAATGACCTGCTACAGAAGCTGGATGCAGCACATAAACGGGACATAGCTGTCCTGCAAAAGGACATTAGGCATGTCAGGCAAAGAGTGGTGGAAATGGAGGAGACCCAGGATAGGTTTCAGAGTACCATGATAGAACGTGCGCATATACTGGAGGTGCAAGCTCACCAGATTGCAGAGCTGACCAACCATATCGACAATATAGAAAACCACTTGTCTGAGGAGGTGGGCAACAGCCAACTTGAGGACTGGGTCACAGAGTTCTTTAACCATCTTCTAGAGAGGCCCCTGGATTCCGTCTTGGAGCTCGACAGCGTTCATCGTGCACTTGGCCCGAAATCTACTAACTCTGCTAAACCTAGAGATGTCCTATGCCGAGTCCACTTTTACAAAGAAAAGGAACAAATACTACAACGGACATGGGCAGCTGAGGACTTGTTGTTTAAAGGGCCCTCGGTGTCCGTCTATCTAGACTTGTCCAAACACACACTCCAACTCCGCAGGGCCCTTAAACCTTTATTCAATTCCCTGAGAGAAAGAGACATCCCGTACAGATGGGGATTCCGCCTACAGTTACAAGCCAGAAAAGGAGGGAAAACGGCCACTTTCAGACACCTCGGCCACCTACCCAAGTTCCTAGGGACTCTGGAGCTGCCCGATATCACGATCCAGGACTGGCCCAAAATTGGTCCCCCCGCCTAGATTGAAATGGCAGATGGTTGGAGGCTCGGAACAAGAGGCAAAAAACAAATCACCAAGGGCACAATACATTGGCTGAGGAACAGGACCTAACAGGGTAGGAGGGTGCTCCTATTTCAAGAGACACACTTCAAAGCTGGTCAGATCCCTTCTTGTGCCACGAAATCATTCCCCACTTGGTTTCATAGCCTGAACCCATCCTGGAAGGTGGGTGGGGTGTCCATTGCGTTTCACAGCTCCTTGAAGGTCCAACCCCTTGGCATGATGTGAGATCCTGAGGGCAGATACTTATTTATCAAGGCCGAATTGCTGGGCAGGTTGATTATGCTTACTAACTTTTATTTCCCAAACCAGGGCCAGACCTCCTTTGGAATAGCCGCCTTGAGGGAACTGATGAAGTTCGCAGATGGCACCGCCCTTTTAACTTGGCAGTAGACCCAGAACAGGACTCGTCATCCGGTAGGTCCTCGGTCTCATGGGCAGCAACACGCTACCTGTTGAAGGAGTTGGGAAACATCCACCTAGTGGACCTGTGGCGCTTGCTGCACGTGGGCGTCAGGGACTAAACCTTCCACTCCGTAGCCCATAACAGTTATGGCATATTGGACTATATCTGGGTTTCCCATGCCTTTCTAGATTTCCAACCTGCTTGCGTGTTTGGGCGTTTATTTGGTCTGATCAAGCTCCGGTGTACTCCGAATTTGACGGTTTTCAAGGAGACCCTCGAATGCGAGTGTGGAGATTAAATGATAATTAGAGATGAGCGAGCACCAAAATGCTCGGGTGCTCGTTATTCGGGACGAACTTTTCGTCGAGTAACGAACCCCATTGAAGTCAATGGGCGACCCGAGCATTTTTGTATTTCGCCGATGCTCGCTAAGGTTTCCTTGTGTGAAAATCTGGGCAATTCAAGAAAGTGATGGGAACGACACAGCAACGGATAGGGCAGGCGAGGGGCTACATGTTGGGCTGCATCTCAAGTTCACAGGTCCCACTATTAAGCCACAATAGCGGCAAGAGTGCCCCCCCCCCCCTCCCAAAAACTTTTACTTCTGAAAAGCCCTCATTAGCATGGCATACCTTAGCTAAGCACCACACTACCTCCAACAAAGCACAATCACTGCCTGCATGACACTCCACTGCCACTTCTCCTGGGTTACATGCTGCCCAACCGCCCCCCCTCCCCCCCACAGCGCACACCAAAGTGTCCCTGCGCAGCCTTCAGCTGCCCTAATGCCTCACCACCCTCATGTCTATTTAGAAGTGCGTCTGCCATGAGGAGGAACCGCAGGCACACACTGCAGAGGGTTGGCACGGCTAGGCAGCGACCCTCTTTAAAAGTGGCGGGGCGATAGCCCACAATGCTGTACAGAAGCAATGAGAAATAGAATCCTGTGCCACCGCCATCAGGAGCTGCACACGTGGGCATAGCAATGGGGAACCTATGTGCCACACACTATTCATTCTGTCAAGGTGTCTGCATGCCCCAGTCAGACCGCGGTTTTTAATTCATAGACACAGGCAGGTACAACTCCCTATTGTGAAGTCCCTGTGGACCCACAGCATGGGTGGCTCCCTGGAACCCACCGGCGGTACATAAAAATATCCCATTGCATTGCCCAACACAGCTGAGGTAGTAATGTCGTGCTTAATGCAGGTGGGCTTCGGCCCACACTGCATGCCCCAGTCAGACTGGGGTTCTTTACAAGTGGAAACAGATGCATTTATAATTCCCTGTGGACTCACAGCATGGGTGGGTGCCAGGAAGCCACCGGCGGTACATAGAAATATCCCATTGCATTGCCCAACACAGCTGAGGTAGTAATGTCGTGCTTAATACAGGTGGGCTTCGGCCCACACTGCATGCCCCAGTCAGACTGGGGTTCTTTACAAGTGGACACATGTAGGTTAAACTCCGTGTGCACCTACAGCATGGGTGGCTCCCTGGAACCCACCGGCGGTACACAAAAATATCCCATTGCAGTGCCCAACACAGCTGAGGTAGTAATGTCGTGCTTAATGCAGGTGGGCTTCGGCCCACACTGCATGCCCCAGTCAGACTGGGGTTCTTTACAAGTGGAAACAGATGCATTTATAATTCCCTGTGGACCCACAGCATGGGTGGGTGCCAGGAAGCCACCGGCGGTACATAGAAATATCCCATTGCATTGCCCAACACAGCTGAGGTAGTAATGTCGTGCTTAATACAGGTGGGCTTCGGCCCACACTGCATGCCCCAGTCAGACTGGGGTTCTTTACAAGTGGACACATGTAGGTTAAACTCCGTGTGCACCTACAGCATGGGTGGCTCCCTGGAACCCACCGGCGGTACACAAAAATATCCCATTGCAGTGCCCAACACAGCTGAGGTAGTAATGTCGTGCTTAATGCAGGTGGGCTTCGGCCCACACTGCATGCCCCAGTCAGACTGGGGTTCTTTACAAGTGGACACATGTAGGTTAAACTCCGTGTGCACCTACAGCATGGGTGGCTCCCTGGAACCCACCGGCGATACACAAAAATATCCCATTGCATTGCCCAACACAGCGGATGTAACGTCAGCTGTAATGCAGGTGGGCTAAAAATTCATTTGATTACACTGTAGGCGAGGGCCCACAAAAATTGCTGTATCAACAGTACTAATGTACATCCAAAAAATTGGCCATGCCCAACCAAGATGGCAGGTGAAACCCATTAATCGCTTTGGTTAATGTGGCTTAAGTGGTAACTAGGCCTGGAGGCAGCCCAGTTTAACGAAAAATTGGTTCAAGTTAAAGTTTCAACGCTTTTAAGAGCATTGAAACATATAAAAATTGTTTAGAAAAATTATGAGTGAGCCTTGTGGCCCTAAGAAAAATTGCCCGTTCAGCGTGATTACGTGAGGTTTCAGGAGGAGGAGCAGGAGGAGGAGGAGGAATATTAGACACAGATTGATGAAGCAGAAATGTCCCCGTTTTGGATGGTGAGAGAGAACGTAGCTTCCATCCGCGGGTGCAGCCTACGTATTGCTTACGTATCGCTGCTGTCCGCTGGTGGAGAAGAGAAGTCTGGGGAAATCCAGGCTTTGTTCATCTTGATGAGTGTAAGCCTGTCGGCACTGTCGGTTGACAGGCGGGTACGCTTATCTGTGATGATTCCCCCAGCCGCACTAAACACCCTCTCCGACAAGACGCTAGCCGCAGGACAAGCAAGCACCTCCAGGGCATACAGCGCTAGTTCAGGCCACGTGTCCAGCTTCGACACCCAGTAGTTGTAGGGGGCAGAGGCGTCACCGAGGACGGTCGTGCGATCGGCTACGTACTCCCTCACCATCCTTTTACAGTGCTCCCGCCGACTCAGCCTTGACTGGGGAGCGGTGACACAGTCTTGCTGGGGAGCCATAAAGCTGGCAAAGGCCTTGGAGAATGTTCCCCTGCCTGCGCTGTACATGCTGCCTGATCTCTGCGCCTCCCCTGCTACCTGGCCCTCGGAACTGCGCCTTCTGCCACTAGCGCTGTCGGATGGGAAGTTTACCATCAGTTTGTCCACCAGCGCCCTGTGGTATAGCAACACTCTCGAACCCCTTTCCTCTTCGGGAATGAGAGTGGGAAGGTTCTCCTTATAGCGTGGGTCGAGCAGTGTGTACACCCAGTAATCCGTAGTGGCCAGAATGCGTGTAACGCGAGGGTCACGAGAAAGGCATCCTAACATGAAGTCAGCCATGTGTGCCAGGGTACCTGTACGCAACACATGGCTGTCTTCACTAGGAAGATCACTTTCAGGATCCTCCTCCTCCTCCTCTTCCTCCTCCTCAGGCCATACACGCTGAAAGGATGACAGCCCAGCAGCATGTGTACCCTCAGCAGTGGGCCAAGCTGTCTCTTCCCCCTCCTCCTCATCCTCCTCATGCTCCTCCTCCTCCTCAACGCGCTGAGATATAGACAGGCGGGTGCTCTGACTATCCAGCGACATACTGTCTTCCCCTGGCTCTGTTTCCAAGCGCAAAGCGTCTGCCTTTATGCTTTGCAGGGAACTTCTCAAGATGCATAGCAGAGGAATGGTGACGCTAATGATTGCAGCATCGCCGCTCACCACCTGGGTAGACTCCTCAAATTTTCCAAGGACCTGGCAGATGGCTGCCAACCAGGCCCACTCTTCTGTAAATAATTGAGGAGGCTGACTCCCACTGCGCCGCGCAAGTTGGAGTTGGTATTCCACTATAGCTCTACGCTGCTCATAGAGTCTGGCCAACATGCGGAGCGTAGAGTTCCACTGTGTGGGCACGTCGCACAGCAGTCGGTGCACTGGCAGATTAAACCTATGTTGCAGTGTCCGCAGGGTGGCAGCGTGCGTGTGGGATTTGCGGAAATGTGCGCAGAGCTGGCGCACCTTTCCGAGCAGGTATGACAAGTGGGGGTAGCTTTTCAGAAAGCTCTGAACCACCAAATTAAAGACATGGGCCAGGCATGGCACGTGCGTCAGGCTGTCGAGCTGCAGAGCCGCCACCAGCTTACGGCCGTTGTCACACATGACCATGCCCGGTTGGAGGCTCAGCGGCGCAAGCCAGTGGTCGGTCTGCTCTGTCAGACCCTGCAGCAGTTCGTGGGCCGTGTGCCTCTTCTCTCCTAAGCTGAGTAGTTTCAGCACGGCCTGCTGACGCTTGCCCACCGCTGTGCTGCCACGCCGTGTGACACCGACTGCTGGCGACGTGCTGCTGACACATCTTGATTGTGAGACAGAGGTTGCGTTGGAGGAGGAGGAGGAGGAAGGTGCTTTAGTGGAGGAAGCATACACCGCCGCAGATACCACCACCGAGCTGTGGCCCGCAATTCTGGGGGTGGGTAGGACGTGAGCGGTCCCAGGCTCTGACTCTGTCCCAGCCTCCACTAAATTCACCCAATGTGCCGTCAGGGAGATATAGTGGCCCTGCCCGCCTGTGCTTGTCCACGTGTCCGTTGTTAAGTGGACCTTGGCAGTAACCGCGTTGGTGAGGGCGCGTACAATGTTGCGGGAGACGTGGTCGTGCAGGGCTGGGACGGCACATCGGGAAAAGTAGTGGCGACTGGGAACCGAGTAGCGCGGGGCAGCCGCCGCCATCATGCTTTTGAAAGCCTCCGTTTCCACAAGCCTATACGGCAGCATCTCTAGGCTGATCAATTTTGCAATGTGCACGTTTAACGCTTGAGCGTGCGGGTGCGTGGCGTCGTAGTTGCGCTTGCGCTCAAACTGTGGCACTAGCGACGTCTGGACGCTGCGCTGAGAGACATTGCTGGATGGGGCCGAGGACAGCGGAGGTGAGGGTGTGGGTGCAGGCCAGGAGACGGTAGTGCCTGTGTCCTCAGAGGGGGGTTGGATCTCAGTGGCAGGTTGGGGCACAGGGGGAGAGGTAGTGGTGCAAACCGGAGGCGGTGAACGGGCATCGTCCCACCTTGTGGGGTGCTTGGCCATCATATGCCTGCGCATGCTGTTGGTGGTGCCTCCCCAGCTGATCTTGGCGCGACAAAGGTTGCACACCACTGTTCGTCGGTCGTCAGGCGTCTCTGTGAAAAACTGCCACACCGTAGAGCACCTAGACCTCTGCAGGGTGGCATGGCGCGAGGGGGCGCTTTGGGAAACAGTTGGTGGATTATTCGGTCTGGCCCTGCCTCTACCCCTGGCCACCGCACTGGCTCGGCCTGTGCCCACACCCTCACTTGGCCCTCCGCGTCCTCGGCCGCGTCCACATCCTCTAGGCCTACCCCTACCCCTCAGCATGGTGTATTACCAGTGATTTGATTTCCCAGGCAGGAAAGAAATTGGCGCAAGGCTGCACTCAACCGTAGCTGGTTGCGTCTGATTTTTGTACGTTGTCCACGCAGCACACACGTACACGGAGACCTTAGGACTGACACAGGCAGGCCAAATATAATTTTTTTCCTTTTTAGCTTAGGGAAGACCCCACTGCGTATATTCAATGAAAAACAAGAAGTTTAATATCTGTGGTGTGGCCCTCAAAAAGTGTCACACAAGTATAGTGTAGCAGAGTTATTAACTCTAGCAGAGCAGGTATTTGCCAGTCCGGAAAGACAATGGCGCTAGGCTGCAGTAAAGCGTAGCTGGTTGCGTCTGATTTTTGTACGTTGTACACGCAGCACACACGTACACGCAGACCTTAGGACTGACACAGGCTGGCCAAATATAATTTCTTTTCCTTTTTAGCTTAGGGAAGACCCCACTGCGTATATTCAATGAACAAGAAGTTTAATATCTGTGGTGTGGCCCTCAAAAAGTGTCACACAAGTATAGTGTAGCAGAGTTATTAACTCTAGCAGAGCAGGTATTTGCCAGTCAGGATACACAATGGCGCTAGGCTGCAGTAAAGCGTAGCTGGTTGCGTCTGATTTTTGTACGTTGTACACGCAGCACACACGTACACGCAGACCTTAGGACTGACACAGGCTGGCCAAATATAATTTTTTTCCTTTTTAGCAAAGGGAAGACCCCACTGCGTGTATTCAATGAATAATGTATGTCTTCTGGCCCTGCCTACACAATTCTATCCCTGTAGTATTAATGCCGGGTGCAATGCTCTGCACAGCCGGTTTTGAGAAAAAAAAAAAATATGCAACACTGCTAACAGCAGCCTAGACAGTACTGCACACGGATAGAAGTGGCCCTAGAAAGGACCGTTGGGGTTCTTGAAGCCTACACTAACTCCTAACACTCTCCCTGCCTAACCCCCACTTCTGTCCCTATTGCTGGGCGCAATGCTCTGCAGATCCAATTTTGGACAAAAAAAAACTGTGCTAACACAGTACTGCACACGGTCAGATGTGGCCCTGAGAAGGGCCGTTGGGGTTCTTGAAGCCTACACTGACTCCTAACGCTCTCCCTACAGCAGCACCAGCAGCAGCACTTTCCCTCAGCTAAGTCACAAGGCATGTGTGGCGAGCCGCGGGAGGGGCCGATTTTTATACTCGGGTGACACCTGATCTCCCCAGCCACTCACTGCAGGGGGGTGGTATAGGGCTTGAACGTCACAGGGGGAAGTTGTAATGCCTTCCCTGTCTTTCAATTGGCCAGAAAAGCGCGCTAACGTCTCAGAGAGGAAACTGAAAGTAACCGGAACACCGCGTGGTACTCGTTACAAGTAACGAGCATCCCGAACACCCTAATATTCGCACGAATATCAAGCTCGGACGAGTACGTTCGCTCATCTCTAATGATAATATATTAAAAGACCCTCATTGTGTTCAGGAAATTAAAATAACTTTAGCGAATTTTATAAACGACCATCAAAACGACTCTACACGGGCCCCACTTAAATGAGAAGCCTTGAAGTGCGTCCTAAGGGGAACCTTGATATCCCAAGGTAGTCAGCTACCTGCATGGTGAGAGGAGGATGCATCTATATGCACTCCTCAGTCAGTAAGTAACGGCCATTTTCTGTGATTGTTTTTAATTTTTTATTTCCCCTTCTGTGATGCATTGATATCCCAAGGGGCTAGATTAAAAAAAGAACGTTCCAGGGAACTGGGGGGTCTGCTGTCAGCATTGCAGGATGGCGTGGCAGCAAACAAGAGAGCCCCGAGCGATGTCCAATGGGCAGAAATATCGTTGTTGCGGCAAAGAATACTGACTATCTTAGACCAGAGGACACTAGCTTTCAGGGACAAGATAAGCAGAGAAGCTTACGAGGTCGGGAATAAGTGTGGGCGCCGGTTGGCGTGTTTGGTTCATCCTAGAACCCCACAGACGTTTGTCTCCAAGATCCGCAAAGCCAGGAGTGAGGCAGCAATCTCTACACGAGACATCCTGGAGGAATTCCGCCTCTATTACAAGAAGCTCTATAATATAGAACAGACTGCACCGGCTGATAGCAGGAGAAGGGAGGAGGAGACAGTTTATCTAGAGGAGCAAAGCCCGGGTCCCCTGGGAGTGGAGGAGTCTGAGGTTTTGGAGGAGGACTTTACCTGTGAAGAGATTTCAGAGATAATTAAGGGCCTTAAAATAGGCAAGATCCCAGAACCTGATGGGTTCTCGGTAAGATTCTTCAAGCTCTTTAGGGAAGAATTGTCTCCTTTCCTAGTGCAAGTCTTTAATGAGGTTTCCTGGGGGAGTCCCCTTCCGCCTCAGGCTCTCCAGGCTCACATTGTGGTAATCTCGAAACCAGGCCTATCTCTCTGATAAGCATAGATGCAAAGATGCTGGCAAAACTAATAGCAAACAGGCTCAGTAAACATATTCCAGACTTGATCCATAGATGGCAGGTGGGATTTGTCCCTCTCAGGGAAGCCAGGGACAATACCATTAAATCTATCTCTTTAATTGCCCGGGCTAGAGCGGGGAACAAACCGCTTTGCTTGTTTGCGGTGGACGTGGAAAAGGCGTTCGACAGGATCAGGTGGAGGTTTCTGGAGGGGGGACCCTCCGTCGGGTGGGCCTGGGGCGAAGGATGAGAGAATGGATCATGGCCTTGTACAATGGCCGTCTGCCAGAATCCGGCTGAATGGCGCCCTCTCGGACACCATCTTGATTAACAACTGAACCCGTCAGGGATGCCCCTTTCACCACTGCTATATGTCCTATCCATGGAATCCTTGGCCAATGCCATCAGGGAAAATGGGGCAGTCATTGGCCTGTTGGTGGGCACCTCTGAACACAAGATGGCATTGTTTGCAGACGACCTACTCCTGTTCCTGTAGAACCCTAGAGTGGGACTGCCGGTAGTGATGAAGGAGTTTGAGAGATACGGGCGGGTGAGCAACTTTAAAGTCAACCTCCAGAAATTGGAGATACTAAACGTGACTCTCCCCCAGAATGAGGTCAGGGAAGTCTCGGATTCCTTCCCTTTTAAGTGGAGATCTTCGTCCATCAAGTATCTGAGGGTACAACTCCCGGCAGATCCCGTACGGATCTTTGAGCTAAACTTTTTGTCCTACCTGAACAATCTCAGGTTGTATCTGAGCAGATGAAGCCCACTATATGTGCTATGGATGGGGACGGTCAATGCTTTAAAGATGGACTCCCTCCCAAAATTCTTGTATTTATGTCAGACCCTCCCGGTATCCCTGGACCGGCAATATCTCCTCAGAATCCACTCCCTAATCATCAAGTTTGTCTGGATGGGGCACAGATCTCGACTTAGCTTTAGACTGCTCACGCGGGCTAAAGAAGAGGGGGGACTAGGTCTCACAGATTTCTCGCTTTACTATAAGTCCTGCCTTGCAAACTTCATCCTCACTCTAATGCAGGGTAGGACTACTAAATTGTGGGTAGAAATGGAGCATGAGTCAGATTTTAGGATAGTGCAGGGGGCCCCATGGATTCCAAAATAGTTCCTAGGGGACCTTCATGCTCTCCCACCTTTCCTGTTGGTGGTCCTCAAGATCTGGGGGGTATGCACCCCGAGACTTGGTCTGGTATCTATACCAGGCCCCCCCACCCGAGACTTGGGTCTGGTATCTATACCGGGCCGCTCCACCCCATTGGTAGCCAACCCACAGTTCCCGGCAGCTAGACATAATGCCTCTGTATTGCCCCTCCCTGGCTCCCCGATCCCCAGAGTCAGAAATGTGGTAACCCAATCTGAGATAAAGTCCCTGAGAGAGATTTATGCGGATTCGGGCCCCCCTCCAGGAGCTTGGATGAGGTACCTGCAGGTGAGGGGCTTCGTGGAGTCCCTGGCACCCGGGGGTTGTGGAAGTAGACAGCTGACACTATTTGAATCTCTGTGTATGTCGCCGGCGCCCACTGAACATGGGATTTCAGTTATATACAAATTGCTGCTGAACGGTGAGACGGGGGACATACTTCCTAGCTATACGGGCCAGTGGGAGGTGGAGCTGGGAGGGAGTTGCTCCAGATTGGAATGCCAAAGGACCTTCCTTCTGTGCCATAAAAGCTCTAAACTTGGTAGGCTACAGGAGCAGGACTTTAAAATCCTATCCCGCTGGTACTGGACCCCATCGAGGCTGCATCAAATAGATGACCGGATCCCTTCGGTATGCTGGAGGTGTCAAAACGGTCCTGGATCAATGTCACACATCTGGTGGGATTGCCCCCCCCCCCATCACAAATTTATGGAGCAATGTGGAGATATTAAATAATGCCATGACCAGGTCGACGGTGTCCATAACAGCTGAGATGGCCCTTCTCCTGATGCTCCCCGGGTCTATTGCCAAGATTAGGGCAGATTTATTGCGGTTAGTCATACTGGCAGTGAGTATGTCTGTCCCTGGCCTGTGGAGATCTACCTCTCCTCCATCAAGAATCATATGGACAAAGAAGTTTGATTTGCTCATGAGATACAACGAGGAAGAGTCTGAGAATGAGCGGGAGCGGATCGGCACCTGTGATCTATGGAGCCCCTGGATTTCAATGAGAGCCTCAGATTCCTTCAAGCCTTGGTTGGAGTCTGGTAGACTGAACCCTTAAAGGGGCAACGGCAATACCGAGCAAGGTCGTCCTAATTCCCTATATCCCTCTTTCCTTATACCCCACTCCCCTAGTTTTCCCTTCCCCCTCCTTCCTCTACCTTGTTAGATAGTACTCTATTTTTCTTTTTATTTCTTTCTGAGATGCAGAAAAATTTTTACTTGCCAGTCATAATGTTACTAAAAGAAGGGAGAAAAAGCCAAAAACTATGGAATCTGATCCAAGTAGTGCCATCGGTCTGTCTCGCCGCAACTTGTATGTCTTAAGTGTACGGAGTAGAAGTTATCATAGCAAAAGAGGAAAGGGTAAAGAAAAAGCAAAAGGGAGGGAAAAGAATCAATGGTTGTTCTTTCCCACCGTGGGAGGAGGGGAGATATTTTAGAAACCTAGGGGAGGTCAAGTGAATGTCCTGAAACTGTGAGGAGATCTGCGGGCATCGACAACTGGACAGCGTCCTGAGGATCAGAATCCTGTGGAGAGACAAAACTTAATCTTGGAAATGTCCCAAAACTATGAGGTGACCTGTAAGCTGGGTTGCATCCGCGAGACCATGGAGGATCTGGACATCACGTTTGGTGTAGCTGTCTCCGGGATCGGTGTCAATGGAACTCCTAGGAAGTTGAATGCCCCATCTAGGTTCGGGGAGATCGGACCGTGAAAAGGCGGCCACGTTTTTGGAGGATCAAATGAAAGGGGTGTCCCCATCTGTATGTTGCGTCAGCCCTGTGTGCTGCGTCTAGCAGGGAATGAATCAGCTACGATTCCATGTGCCTTTTTGGCAGTTATTGGGACAGTGTGGCACGCCTGGGGGGGTCACTAAGGGAGCTGAAGAGTTCTGGGGTGTCCCCTGCTGCAGGTCCCCATCCCCCTCACTGACCGTGTTCAGCTGCAGGCAGTTTCGGGGTTCGAGCAGGGTTTCCGGGTCCCCAGTGAAGAGAGGCACTTGATCCACGTGGTGGTCTGGCGCCATGTTGGGGGGCAGCGCGGGGTGTCAGCGACTCCTATGTCTTCCAGGTACCGGCTCTTCAGCGTGCCACTAGCAGGCAGCGGGTCTCCCTCACTGACTGTGTAAAGAAGTAAAGAATCCTCCTATGTTGTGTAGAAACCTTCTTTCCTATAGACACAGAGGGCGCCCCCTTGTTACAGTCACAGTCCTGAATATAAATAGATGATGCTAGAGATCTCTGTATTGTCCCCTGATATAGTTATGCATAGTTATTAGGTCGACCCTCGGCCGTATTTTTTTTAAACTAAATAATCCCAATTTTGATAACCTCTCTGGGTATTGTCGTCTTCCCATTCTGTTAATTACTTTAGTTGCCCAACTTTCTACCCACTCAAGACCTGACTAGAGATGAGCGAGCACCAAAATGCTCGGGTGCTCGTTACTCGGAACGAACTTTTCGCGATGCTCGAGGGTTCGTTTCGAATAACGAACCCCATTGAAGTCAATGGGCGACCCGAGCATTTTTGTATTTCGCCGATGCTCGCTAAGGTTTTCATGTGTGAAAATCTGGGCAATTCAAGAAAGTGATGGGAACGACACAGCAATGGACAGGGCAGGCGAGGGGCTACATGTTGGGCTGCATCTCAAGTTCCCTGGTCCCACTATTAAGCCACAATAGCGGCAAGAGTGGGGCCCCCCCCCTCCCAAAAACTTTTACTTCTGAAAAGCCCTCATTAGCAATGCATACCTTAGCTAAGCACCACACTACCTCCAACAAAGCACAATCACTGCCTGCATGACACTCCACTGCCACTTCTCCTGGCTTACATGCTGCCCAACCGCCCCCCCCTCCCCCCCACAGCGCACACCAAAGTGTCCCTGCGCAGCCTTCAGCTGCCCTCATGCCACGCCACACTCATGTCTTTTTAGAAGTGCGTCTGCCATGAGGAGGAACCGCAGGCACACACTGCAGAGGGTTGGCACGGCTAGGCAGCGACCCTCTTTAAAAGGGGCGGGGCGATAGCCCACAATGCTGTACAGAAGCAATGAGAAATAGAATCCTGTGCCACCGCCATCAGGAGCTGCACACGTGGGCATAGCAATGGGGAACCTATGTGCCACACACTATTCATTCTGTCAAGGGGTCTGCATGCCCCAGTCAGACCGCGGTTTTTAATTCATAGACACAGGCAGGTACAACTCCCTATTGTGAATTCCCTGTGGACCCACAGCATGGGTGGCTCCCTGGAACCCACCGGCAGTACGTAAAAATATCCCATTGCAGTGCCCATCACAGCTGAGGTAGTAATGTCGTGCTTAATGCAGGTGGGCTTCGGCCCACACTGCATGCCCCAGTCAGACTGGGGTTCTTTACAAGTGGACACATGTAGGTTAAACTCCGTGTGCACCTACAGCATGGGTGGCTCCCTGGAACCCACCGGCGGTACATAAAAATATCCCATTGCAGTGCCCATCACAGCTGAGGTAGTAATGTCGTGCTTAATGCAGGTGGGCTTCGGTCCACACTGCATGCCCCAGTCAAACTGGGGTTCTTTACAAGTGGACACATGTAGGTTAAACTCCGTGTGCACCTACAGCATGGGTGGCTCCCTGGAACCCACCGGCGATACACAAAAATATCCCATTGCATTGCCCAACACAGCGGATGTAACATCAGCTGTAATGCAGGTGGGCTAAAAATTCATTTGATTACACTGTAGGCGAGGGCCCACAAAAATTGCTGTATCAACAGTACTAATGTACATCAGAAAAATTGGCCATGGCCAACCAAGAGGGCAGGTGAAACCCATTAATCGCTTTGGTTAATGTGGCTTAAGTGGTAACTAGGCCTGGAGGCAGCCCAGTTTAACGAAAAATTGGTTCAAGTTAAAGTTTCAACGCTTTTAAGAGCATTGAAACATATAAAAATTGTTTAGAAAAATTATATGAGCGAGCCTTGTGGCCCTAAGAAAAATTGCCCGTTCAGCGTGATTACGTGAGGTTTCAGGAGGAGGAGCAGGAGGAGGAGGAGGAATATTAGACACAGATTGATGAAGCAGAAATGTCCCCGTTTTGGATGGTGATAGAGAACGATGCTTCCATCCGCGGGTGCAGCCTACGTATTGCTTACGTATCGCTGCTGACCGCTGGTGGAGAAGAGAAGTCTGGGGAAATCCAGGCTTTGTTCATCTTGATGAGTGTAAGCCTGTTGGCACTGTCGGTTGACAGGTGGGTACGCTTATCCGTGATGATTCCCCCCGCCACACTAAACACACTCTCTGACAAGACGCTAGCCGCAGGTCAAGCAAGCACCTCCAGGGCATACAGCGCGAGTTCAGGCCACGTGTCCAGCTTCGACACCCAGTAGTTGTAGGGGGCAGAGGCGTCACCGAGGACGGTCGTGCGATCGGCTACGTACTCCCTCACCATCCTTTTACAGTGCTCCCGCCGACTCAGCCTTGACTGGGGAGCGGTGACACAGTCTTGCTGGGGAGCCATAATGCTGGCAAAGGCCTTGGATAATGTTCCCCTGCCTGCGCTGTACATGCTGCCTGATCTCTGCGCCTCCCCTGCTACCTGGCCCTCGGAACTGCGCCTTCTGGCACTAGCGCTGTCGGATGGGAAGTTTACCATCAGTTTGTCCACCAGCGCCCTGTGGTATAGCATCATTCTCGAACCCCTTTCCTCTTCGGGAATGAGAGTGCAAAGGCTCTCCTTATACCGTGGATCGAGCAGTGTGTACACCCAGTAATCCGTAGTGGCCAGAATGCGTGCAACGCAAGGGTCACGCGAAAGGCATCCTAACATGAAGTCAGCCATGTGTGCCAGGGTACCTGTACGCAACACATGGCTGTCTTCACTAGGAAGATCACTTTCAGGATCCTCCTCCTCCTCCTCTTCCTCCTCCTCAGGCCATACACGCTGAAAGGATGACAGCCCAGCAGCATCTGTACCCTCAGCAGTGGGCCAAGCTGTCTCTTCCCCCTCCTCCTCATCCTCCTCATGCTCCTCCTCCTCCTCCTCCTCCTCAACGCGCTGAGATATAGACAGGCGGGTGCTCTGACTATCCAGCGACATACTGTCTTCCCCCGCCTCTGTTTCCGAGCGCAAAGCGTCTGCCTTTATGCTTTGCAGGGAACTTCTCAAGATGCATAGCAGAGGAATGGTGACGCTAATGATTGCAGCATCGCCGCTCACCACCTGGGTAGACTCCTCAAATGTTCCAAGGACATGGCAGATGTCTGCCAACCAGGCCCACTCTTCTGTAAATAAATGAGGAGGCTGACTCCCACTGCGCCGCGCAAGTTGGAGTTGGTATTCCACTATAGCTCTACGCTGCTCATAGAGTCTGGCCAACATGTGGAGCGTAGAGTTCCACTGTGTGGGCACGTCGCACAGCAGTCGGTGCACTGGCAGATTAAACCTATGTTGCAGTGTCCGCAGGGTGGCAGCGTGCGTGTGGGATTTGCGGAAATGTGCGCAGAGCTGGCGCACCTTTCCGAGCAGGTATGACAAGTGGGGGTAGCTTTTCAGAAAGCGCTGAACCACCAAATTAAAGACATGGGCCAGGCATGGCACGTGCGTGAGGCTGCCGAGCTGCAGAGCCGCCACCAGCTTACGGCCGTTGTCACACATGACCATGCCCGGTTGGAGGCTCAGCGGCGCAAGCCAGCGGTCGGTCTGCTCTGTCAGACCCTGCAGCAGTTCGTGGGCCGTGTGCCTCTTCTCTCCTAAGCTGAGTAGTTTCAGCACGGCCTGCTGACGCTTGCCCACCGCTGTGCTGCCACGCCGCGTGACACCGACTGCTGGCGACGTGCTGCTGACACATCTTGATTGCGAGACATAGGTTGCGTTGGAGGAGGAGGAGGAGGAAGGTGCTTTAGTGGAGGAAGCATACACCGCCGCAGATACCACCACCGAGCTGTGGCCCGCAATTCTGGGGGTGGGTAGGACGTGAGCGGTCCCAGGCTCTGACTCTGTCCCAGCCTCCACTAAATTCACCCAATGTGCCGTCAGGGAGATATAGTGGCACTGCCCGCCTGTGCTTGTCCACGTGTCTGTTGTTAAGTGGACCTTGGCAGTAACCGCGTTGGTGAGGGCGCGTACAATGTTGCGGGAGACGTGGTCGTGCAGGGCTGGGACGGCACATCGGGAAAAGTAGTGGCGACTGGGAACCGAGTAGCGCGGGGCAGCCGCCGCCATCATGCTTTTGAAAGCCTCCGTTTCCACAAGCCTATACGGCAGCATCTGTAGGCTGATCAATTTTGCAATGTGCACGTTTAACGCTTGAGCGTGCGGGTGTGCGGCGTCGTACTTGCGCTTCCGCTCAAACTGTGGCACTAGCGACGTCTGGACGCTGCGCTGAGAGACATTGCTGGATGGGGCCGAGGACAGCGGAGGTGATGGTGTGGGTGCAGGCCAGGAGACGGTAGTGCCTGTGTCCTCAGAGGGGGGTTGGATCTCAGTGGCAGGTTGGGGCACAGGGGGAGAGGCAGTGGTGCAAACCGGAGGCGGTGAACGGGCATCGTCCCACCTTGTGGGGTGCTTGGCCATCATATGCCTGCGCATGCTGTTGGTGGTGCCTCCCCAGCTGATCTTGGCGCGACAAAGGTTGCACACCACTGTTCGTCGGTCGTCAGGCGTCTCTGTGAAAAACTGCCACACCGTAGAGCACCTTGACCTGTGCAGGGTGGCATGGCGCGAGGGGGCGCTTTGGGAAACAGTTGGTGGATTATTCGGTCTGGCCCTGCCTCTACCCCTGGCCACCGCACTGGCTCGGCCTGTGCCCACACCCTCACTTGGCCCTCCGCGTCCTCAGCCGTGTCCACATCCTCTAGGCCTACCCCTACCCCTCAGCATGCTGTATTACCAGTGATTTGATTTCCCAGGCAGGAAAGAAATTGGCGCAAGGCTGCACTCAACCGTAGCTGGTTGCGTCTGATTTTTTTACGTTCTCCACGCAGCACACACGTACCCAGAGCCCTTAGGACTGACACAGGCAGGCCAAATATAATTAATTGAATTCGCTTTTTTGCAAAGGGAGGGCCCCACTGCGGATATTCAATGAACAATACGTTTAATAACTGTGGTGTGGCCCTGAAAAAGTGTCACACAACTTTAGTGTAGCAGAGTTATTAACTCTGGCAGAGCAGGTATTTGCCAGTCAGGAAAGACAATGGCGCAAGCCTGCAGTAAACCGTAGCTGGTTGCGTTTGATTTTTGTACGTTCTCCACGCAGCACACACGTACACGGAGACCTTAGGACTGACACAGGCAGGCCAAATATAATTTTTTTCCTTTATTGCAAAGGGAAGACCCCACTGCGTATATTCAATGAACAAGAAGTTTAATATCTGTGGTGTGGCCCTCAAAAAGTGTCACACAACTATAGTGTAGCAGAGTTATTAACTCTAGCAGAGCAGGTATTTGCCAGTCAGGAAAGACAATGGCGCAAGCCTGCAGTAAACCGTAGCTGGTTGCGTCTGATTTTTGTACGTTGTCCACGCAGCACACACGTACACGGAGACCTTAGGACTGACACAGGCAGGCCAAATACAATTTCTTTTCCTTTTTTGCAAAGGGAAGGACCCACTGCGTATATTCAATGAACAAGAAGTTTAATATCTGTGGTGTGGCCCTCAAAAAGTGACACACAACTTTAGTGTAGCAGAGTTATTAACTCTAGCAGAGCAGGTATTTGCCAGTCAGGAAAGACAATGGCGCAAGCCTGCAGTAAACCGTTGCTGGTTGCGTCTGATTTTTGTACGTTGTCCACGCAGCACACACGTACACGGAGACCTTAGGACTGACACAGGCAGGCCAAATACAATTTCTTTTCCTTTTTTGCAAAGGGAAGGACCCACTGCGTATATTCAATGAACAAGAAGTTTAATATCTGTGGTGTGGCCCTCAAAAAGTGACACACAACTTTAGTGTAGCAGAGTTATTAACTCTAGCAGAGCAGGTATTTGCCAGTCAGGAAAGACAATGGTGCAAGCCTGCAGTAAACCATAGCTGGTTGCGTCTGATTTTTGTACGTTCTCCACGCAGCACACACGTACACGGAGACCTTAGGACTGACACAGGCAGGCCAAATATAATTTTTTTCCTTTTTAGCAAAGGGAAGACCCCACTGCGTATATTCAATGAACAATAACTGTGTTGTGGCCCTGCCTACACAATTCTGTCCCTGTAGTATCAATGGAGGGTGCAATGCTCTGCACAGACGATTTTTAGAAAAAAAAAAAAATGCAACACTGCTAACAGCAGCCAGCACAGTACTGCACACGCTTAAATTTGGCCCTAGAAAGGACCGTTGAGGTTCTTGAAGGCTACACTCACTCCTAACACTCTCCCTGCCTATGCACCACTTCTGTCCCTAATGCCGGGTGCAATGCTCTGCACTGCCGATTTTGAGAAAAAAAAAAAAAAAACACTGCTAGCAGCAGCCTGCACACAGGTAGATGTGGCCCTGAGAAGGACCGTTGGGGTTCTTGAAGCCTACACTGACTCCTAACGCTCTCCCTACAGCAGCACCAGCACGATAGTACTTTCCCTCAGCTAACTCACAAGGCATGTGTGGCGAGCCGCGGGAGGGGCCGATTTTTATACTCGGGTGACACCTGATCTCCCCAGCCACTCACTGCAGGGGGGTGGTATAGGGCTTGAACGTCACAGGGGGAAGTTGTAATGCCTTCCCTGTCTTTCAATTGGCCAGAAAAGCGCGCTAACGTCTCAGAGAGGAAACTGAAAGTAACCAGAACACCGCGTGGTATTCGTTTCGAGTAACGAGCATCCCGAACACCCTAATATTCGCACGAATATCAAGCTCGGACGAGTACGTTCACTCATCTCTAGACCTGACATGTAGTCCTTAAGTACAGATGCCCAAAACTGTACACAATATTCCATGTGTTGTTTAAACAAAGACTTGTAAAGAGGAAGAACAATGCTCTCATCATGTGCCCCTAGACCTCTTTTGATGCCCCCATGATCCTATTTGTCTTGGCAGCAGCCACCTGACACTGGTTGCTCCAGTTAAGCTTACAATTAACTGAAATCGCCAAGTCCTTTCTCATGTCAGTGTTTCCCAGTAGTTTCCCATTTAGTGTGTAATGGTGACCTGTTTTTTCTCTGCTCATGTGCAGAACTGCACATTTATCAGTGTTAGACCTCATCTGCCACTTTTCTGCCCAAGCCCGCAACTTATCCAGATCCACTTGCAACCACCTTGCGTCTTGTCTAGTGTTAATTTGTCACATAGTTTTGTGTCATCTGCACATTTTGGTATTTTACTCTGCAATTCTTCTACCAGGTCATTAATAAATATATTAATAATAAAAATAATCTTTATTTATATGGCGCCAACATATTCTGCAGCGCTTACAAAACAGGGGAGAACAGATTGAAAAAACAAAGATACAAAAACCACAGTTACATTTGGTAATCGATTGATGGAAACAGTAGGGGTGAGGGTTTTGCTCCAATGAGCTTACATACTACTGATAATAGGGTGATACAGAAGGTAAAGGGCCTGGAGCTGTGCATGGTAAGGCAAGGTGGAAAGTGGGGGATGCTTTACACATATACAATGGTCAGACATAAGCTGTGCGGTGGCTGAAATGGTATGACTTCAGGGGGCGATTGATTACGGATAACAGGGATTGCAGTCAGTAGGTCAGGGAGCATATTACCAGGTGGAGTACAGAGGGGTTTGATTTAGGAGATATGGTATGCCTCCCTGAAGAGGTGCGTTTTTAAAGCACGCCAGAAATTTCGTGTGCCAGCGATTGCCTGGATAGTTTGGGGTAGCGCGTTCAAGAGGACTGGTGCTGCTCTGGAGAAGTCTTGGAGGCAGGAATGACAGGTTTGAATAAAAGGGGCACTTAATCTGACTTCATTGGCGGAGTGGACTGGGTGGTGGATTGAGATGAGGGAGGCAATGCACGGCGGCACATTGTTATGGAGAGCTTTATGGATGAAGGTACTGAGTTTGAATTGAATTCTGTAGTTGATGGGTAGCCAGTGTGGTAACTGGCACAGGGTAGAAGCATCCGAGTAGCGGCTGGACAGAAAGATGAGCCTGGATGCTGCATTCAAGATAGGTTGGAAGGGGGAAAGTCTGGTGCAGGTTAGGTCAATTAACAGCGAGTTGTAGTAATCAAGCCAGGAGTGAATGAGGGCAACAGTGAGCATGGTGAGAAAAGGGGGGATTTAAGCATTGTTCTTGAGGTGCAGAGTAGAAAAAAAAAGAATAGGGCCCAAAACCAACCCCTGTGGTATCTGAATACTATCCAATACTGACCCCTATAGTACTTCACTAGTAGTAGTGACCCAATCAGGGTATGTACCATTTGTATTCACCTTCTGCTTTCTATCAATGAGCCAGTTATTTACTCACACACATTCTCGCCAGGCCAAGCCTTCTCATTCTATATACCACCCTTTTATGCGGCACGGTATCAAACGCTTTAGAAAAATCCAGTGGCTCTCCACAGTCTAATCTAGAACTTACCTCTTTGTAAAAGCTGTTTAGGTTGGTTTGACAGTAGCAATCTTTCTTAAACCCTTGATGATACTGTATGTAGTTATACAGCTATTTTCCTAGTATAGCATCTATCCTCAAGGATAGCATCTCTTAGAAACCCTTCAAACATTTTACCCACAATAGAAGTAAGACTTACTGGCCTGTGGTTTTCAGGTTAGCTTTTGGACCCATTTTTGAATATCAACACCACATTGGCTATGCGCCAATCCAGTCCAGTGTGGTTTGATTGTCATCTAAGCCACAACTATAGACAAACGTAATCTAATAAGCAACACACAAAGTTATACCATTTGTGTCTTTCACTGGGCACAGTAAACATCCACAGTGCAGAAAGAAAAAAGTAAATGAATTCTTGCATTTAATAAGCTGTAGAGCTCCTTTTAGCAGCAATCACCTTCAACAAATGTTGTAGCAATGTTGAGAAGAAATTTTAGAACATTTTTTTTTCTCCAAATGTGTTGTAGTTAGAGATGAGCGAGCGTACTCGGAAAAGCACTACTCGCTCGAGTAATTGGCTTTATCCGAGTATCGCTGTGCTCGTCCCTGAAGATTCGGGTGCCGCTGCGGCTGACAGGTGAGTCGCAGCGGGGAGCAGGGGAGAGCGGGCGGGAGAGAGGGAGAGAAAGATCTCCCCTCCGTTCCTCCCCGCTCTCCCCTGCAGCTCCCCGCTCCGTGCCGGCACCCGAATCTTCAGGGATGAGCACAGCGATACTCGGATAAAGCAAATTACTCGAGCGAGTAGTGCTTTTCCAAGTACGCTCGCTCATCTCTAGTTGTAGTTCATCAATATTTCTGGGGTGCCTTGTGTGTACAGCCCTCTTCAAATCATGCTACAGCATCTCCATAGTTTTAAGGTAAGGACTCTGACTTTGTCATTGCAAAATACAAATCTTCTCATATTCTACCCACAATAGAGGTTAAACTTAGCAGTCTATAGTTTCCAGACGCACTGTAAGTTTCATTGGTACTTTTGGGGTGCATTCACTTTTTTGTTCACTTTTTATTTTCTGTAAGGTAGGATAGGCAACCCTTTTGCAATTTTGACATTGTTTGTTTGTAAGGGTCTTAACCATATGGGATAAATAATGTGTCTATTTCATCGTATTTATTTTGACTTTTTTAATTTTCTTCCTGGATTATGTTTTACCTTCTCTGTTTTTAAAACCCTTTTTGCACTTAACACTTTTTTCATCCTTTTCGGGAATTTGATCATCTAATCTCCTGCTTGCTGATATAATACACTGCATCTGTAGAGACAGCCAGTGGTTAGCGCTGTTGCTATGTGGTGCTAAGTCGTAGTTTCAAATCTAACCAAAGGCAACATCTGAATAGAGGCTGTATATTCCCCCGAAATTAAGTGAGCAAAATAAAGTGCCAACAGTATGGTTCACTCGGAGGATATGCCATTAAACATTTGATAGAAATGGATCCCTCCTTTGAGACATTGAGAATATAGGAGGCCTATGTGCACCATATTAGGTAGAAAATGAATAGAGAGGTTACAAGTGGCAAGAAGCTGTAAGCACGGAGAACAATGCAGCTGTTTGCCTATGCAAAACATCTGTATTGTTTGCCGAACAATAGCGGCGGTGTCCCGCTCTGCCTGCATAGGGCTTTAGTAACTAATTAGCTATCATAGACTATGCAAAGATGATCGCTCAAAACTGTCACAAACTGTCGTTTGAGTGATTTTTGAGCTATTACCTTTTAGTGTAAATGGGGTATTACTGGTTGATAACAGACACATCATCAATTGTTTCTGTGGCACCATAATTATTTATTTTTATAAAACATTTGGCATATTGCAGTTGTAGGAGCCGACTAGAAATCATATCAACTCAACACACATAAGCTTCTTCTGATGTCTACCATTTTGATCTCCTTTTAAAATGAAGGCTTTTCTTTTATTCCTTATATCCACAATACTTTTTCATATGGACCCCATTCACAGTTGGCCTCAGGTAACTATCATTTTGAATGTTGGATGAAGGCTAATTCCACACAAAAAATAAACTCTTTAAACAAGAATATGAGTTCTTCTTTATGTGAATTCTCTGATGATTTTCCAAAATGATTTTCTTAGTAAAACATTTTCCTCATCTAAAAGATTAAATCGACCTCTCCTCTGAGTGACATCTTTGATGTTTAACAAGATCTGATTTCAGCATAAAACATTTTCCACATTCTGAACAAGAAAATGGTTTCTCTCTTGTATGAATTCTTTTATGTTTAACAAGAGATGATTTTTCTGTAAAACATTTTCCACATTCTGGACATGAAAACGGCTTCTCTCCTAAATGACGTCTCTGATGATCCCTACATTTGCCATTAGTAGTAAAATATTTCCCACATTCTAAACATGAAAACAGCTTCTCTACTGTGTGGAGCTTCTCATGTCTAACAAGATTTGATTTCATCATAAAACATTTGCCACATTTTGAACATGGAAATGGCCTCTCTCCAGTGTGAATTCTTTGATGATCCCTACATTTGTTATTAGTAGTGAAACATTTGCCACATTCTAAACATGGAAATGGCTTCTCTCCTGTGTGAGTTCTCTGATGTTTAACAAGATTTGATTTCAAAATAAAACATTTCCCACATTCTGAACATGGAAATGGCTTCTCTCCTGTGTGAATTATCTGATGTTTAACAAGATCTGATTTATCTGTAAAACCTTTCCCACATTCTAAACAGGAGTGTGGCTTCTCGCCTGTGTGACTTTTGTAATGTCTAACAAGAAGTGATTTATTTTTAAAACATTTCCCACATTCTGAACATGAAAACGGCTTCTCTTCTGAGTGATGTCTCTGATGATCCCTACGTTTGCAATTAGTAGTGAAACATTTCCCACATTCTGAACATGAAAATGGCTTCTCTTCTGAGTGACTTTTTTGATGTTTAACAAGATCTGATTTCAGTACAAAACATTTTCCACATTCTGAACAAGAAAATGACTTCTCTCCTGAGTGACGTCTTTGATGATCCCTACATTTGCCATTAGTAGTGAAACATTTCCCACATTCTGAACATGAAAAGGGCTTCTCTCCTGTGTGAATTCTCAGATGTTTATCAAGATGTGATTTAATCTTAAAACATTTTCCACATTCTGAACATAAATATGGCCTTTCTCCTTTGTGAATTATTTGATGTTTAGCAAGATGTGATTTCAGCATAAAACATTTTCCACATTCTGAACATGAAAACAACTTCTCTCCCGAGTGACGTATCTGATGATCCCTACATTTGCCATTAGTAGTGAAACATTTTCCACATTCTGAACATGAAAACGGCTTCTCTCCTGTGTGAGTTCTCTGATGTTTTACAAGATGTGATTTAATCTTAAAACATTGCCCACATTCTGAACATGGAAATGGCTTCTCTCCTGTGTGAACTCTCTGATGTTTAACAAGATCTGATTTATCTATAAAACCTTTCCCACATTCTAAACAGGAGTATGGCTTATTTCCTGTGTGAATTCTCACATGTCTAGCAAGACTGGATTTATCTGTAAAACATTTCCCACATTCTGGACATGGAAATGGCTTCTCTCCTGTGTGACTTCTCATATGTCGAGCAAGATCTGATCTATCGGAAAAACATTTCCCACATTCTGAACATGAGTGTGGCTTCTCGCCTGTGTGAATTTTGTAATGTCTAGCAAGAAGTGATTTATTTTTAAAACATTTCCCACATTCTGAACATGAATATGGCTTCTCTCCTGTGTGAGTTGTGTTATGTCTACGAGTATGTAGATTTGCTTTATATGCAAAATGTTTCCCATATTCTGGACATGAATATTGCTTCTTCACTGTGTGAATTACTTTGCGTATAATAAGACCTGAGCAGTTCGTAAGTTGTTTTCCACATTCAGCAAGCATTTTCTGATCCATACTTGTGGTAAAATTCTGTGATTGGTTAGGAGAAGGTTCCTTGTGATCAGGGGAATCAAATGATAGGTCTGTACTTTGAAATTCTGGATATACAATAAGGTTATTGGCATTTTCTCCTGAAGAGTGATACATGATATCTTCTGCTTTAGAATTGAGTGGTGACTTGAAGTTTTGATCACATTTCTTATTAAGATCATGTGACATATCTGTATGAAAGGTAATGAGTTTTTTTCCTGAAGAATGCTGCACAATATATTCATCTTCTACTTTACAATTTAACGAAGACATATGGTTTCCATCAAAGTTCTCACTGGGATTTTCTGTTAGGATTAAAATGTTATTTAGTAATTTATTTTTGTACTGCAATTGTATACAAATTTATATCACTACATTGACCTGATGTTCACTATGCGAGCATATAATGTTTGGAAAAATGGTTGTGGTGAAAGTCTAAATCTGCTTTGTTAGGTCATTCTGCAGAGTGTCACTTTGTATTTGGAGCAGTTATGTCTCTCTCGCAGTTTCTCCCCCTCTCATCGTTTCTCTCCCTCTTGCTGCTTCCCACTCTATCTTGCCGCTTCTCTCTCTCTTCTGCTTCTCTATCTGTATCTCACTGTGTCTCGCCACTTCTCTCTGTCACACCACTTCTCTGTTTTTATTTCTCTCTCGCTGCTTCTCTCTCTTGCTGCTTCTCTCTCTCCCATGCCGCTTTTATCTCTCTTTCTCTCTCTGCGCTGCTCTCTCTATCTCTCTCACTCCCTGTTTTTCTCTTTCTCTATGCTTTTCTCTCTTGCTGCTTCACACATTCTCTTTCTTAACACTTCTCTCTCTGTCTCGCTGCTTCTCACTCTCTCTCCATTTCTCTCTCTGTTTCTTTCTCGCCACTTCTCTCTCTCTCTCTTGCTGCTTCTCTCTCTCTCTGCTTCTCTTTCTTGCTGCTTCTCTCTCTCTCTGCTTCTCTTTCTTACTGCTTTCTCTCTCTCAGCTTCTCTTTCTCACTGCTTCTCCCTCTCCGCTTCTTTCTTACTGCTTCTATCTCTCTCTGCTTCTATTTCTCCCTGCTTCTCTCTCTCACCGCTACACTCTCAGCCTCTCTCTCTCTTCCCTCTCCGCCCTTCTAGCGCTTGCTTAGCAGCGCTTCACTCTCTCCTCCTCACTGCTCGTGTCTCACGCTGCTTAGCAACGCTTCACTCTCCCTAGTGGTGCATGCCCATAGAACTAAAATTGCATCTTTAAGCTTCCCTTCACAGGTCAATCGATGTAGGAAACTCAAATTTTAGGGTTTTATGGCAGTGGTGAGGATGTTACTAATCTAGTGACACCAAAATCATCTACCTAGGGTCAGGCAAAGGTGTCAAAGTGTGGTGCAAGTAAAAGCCTGTAGTTTGTTTTATATTAGATTCCCATTAAAAAGGAAATAGTTTCTGATGTTTTTAAGCTAAAGCCAGAAATGGATCCAGCAGGAAGGAAAAGTATAAGTCCATCCTCTATATTTCCCATTTCTTTTAAATGCATGTCTAGCTTTCATTAAAAAAAACTGCATGTGTGATTCCAGCCTTGTAAAACTTTGTCCTATTTAAAATATTTCAACATCAGAGACCACAATTCTGGTCCACTTTCAGTGAAGGCTTGATAAAGTTCAAAAGTCTCAAAAGCTAAATCTGATCTGGCAATCAAACCTGTTCTTTGTGGACACGTTTAGCCCTTACCGATATTGCATTATTGTAATACAATGTAACAGAATATTACTACTGAGCATCTGATCATGACTGCAGTCTGTATTAAAGGGGGTTGTCAAGTTAAAAACTATTTAATTCTGGTTCAACACAACATTTTTCGTAAAAAAAAGCTGCAGGTTTTATACAATTATTTTAAACCAAAGTCAGAAGTGGATTCAAATGAATGGGAAATATAAAGCTACAATGTACTTCTTCTTCCTGCTGGACCCACTTATGACTATGGCTCAGAAAACTGCATGAGAAGCTTCCATAAAACTGAATAAAAATGCTGTGAAATCACCCTTGACATAATAATATAAGCATCTCAGGCTAAGTTCATGGACCTTGACATAATAATATAAGCATCTCAGGCTAAGTTCATGGACCTTGACATAATAATATAAGCATCTCAGGCTAAGTTCATGGACCTTGACATAATAATATAAGCATCTCAGGCTAAGTTCATGGACCTTGAAAAAATAATATAAGCATCTCAGGCTAAGTTCATGGACCTTGACATAATAATATAAGCATCTCAGGCTACGTTCATGGACATGCCAATGAGGTCTGTAGAGTCTACAGCTCTCAGTTTTATAAAGCATAAACGATTGATGATGAGCTGATCGCTCATCGTTCAGTGTAAATAGCGGCCGTTCAGTATTTAACAGCAGCTGTGTTATGTCAATGGAGAGGGGTGGGGGAGTGAGAGGAGAGAAATCTCCTGCAGCCGCCCCGCCCCTCTGCTGGCCACTCTGTGAGCGAGACAGCACTACTAGCTCCCATGCAGGAGCGAGGACTCACAGGGACGAGCGTCGGGCATCGTTTGCCCGACATTCATTTCATGTAAACCCACTATTAGTTTATAATGCCATTGGAGTTGACAAGTTCCATTTAAAGCTTTAACATGGTTGTTATTGCCTCCCTGTGCTCATGGTCATGGGAAAAAATCTCATTACCTTGTGATATCAGAGGCTTACAGTTCTCCATCATGACGTCCTTATACAGATGCTCACATTCTTCTAAATACTCCCACTCCTCCATGGAGAAATAGACAGCGACATCCTGACACCTTATAGGAACCTGACAACACAATGATACCGTCATTACCCAGACACCTCTACTGCTGTTACTGTATAATTTCCCAGCATTCCCAGCAGTGTCACCTCTCCAGTCAGCAGCTCAGTGATCTTGTTGGTGAGTTCTAGGATCTTCTGCTCATGTATCGGTAAGTGAGGAGGAGCCTCTGTGATGGGGCTCTGGCTCCTGCTCCATCCTCCTGACTCATGGAGATGGCTGTTGGGAGTCGTACTGTCACCCAATGTCTTCTTCACCATCGTATAATCCTGGGTATGGCAAGAGAGAAACGTAGAGAATTGAATACAGTACTCCTCTCTCAGTAGAAAGTAAGAGATTGTGATCCCGGAATAGATGTCTGGTGAGACATTAAGCAATTGGGCATGAATGCAAGACTGCTTTATTCAATTCAATGGAACTGCCAGAGATAGCATGAGTTCGAGGCGCTGGGTTATCTTTGGCAGTCCCTCCTCACTACAAAGGGAACAGAGAGGATGAGACGGGGACCCAGGACCCCCATTCTTAACCACTTCCCACTGTAGGGCATACATTTACATCCTGTAGTGTCGGGGTATGTATTAAGGGGGATCGCGTGGGTATCTCCCATTATACACCGCGGGCGGCGGCTAATCAACGCTGTTAACCCTTTCAATTCTGACAGCAGCATTTAAATCTCTCAAACGATGTTCGGGGGTTCCTTACGGGCCCCCACGATGGGATCGCAATGAGCCGTGCAGGTGTAATGGCAGCTGGGAGCCTTCTGAAACGCCCCAGGGCTGTCATAGCAGAATGCCTATTAAGCCGTCCCCGTGGGGTGGCTTGATAGACTGCCTGCCCGATAGCAGTATGATGACATGCTATGTAGGACTATTTGTAAAAAAAAAAAAAAAAAGTTATGAACGTTTTAATCCCCCCCTCTTTTGCCATATTTATAATAAAAGAACCTGAAACATAAAACAAAAATACATATTTGGTATCGCTGCGTCCGTAAAAGTCCGATCTATCTAAATTATGCATTATTTACCCTGTACGATAGACGTCGTCAGAAAAAAAAAGAACGCCAGAAATGCCCTTTTTTGGTCACCCTGTCTCAGAGAATCAATGCGATAAGAAGCGATCAAAAAGTCACATATACTTCAAAATTATATCAACGGAAACTACAGGACGTCCCGCAAAAAAAGAGTCCTTGCCCAACTAAGTCAATGAAAAAATGAAAATCTTATTAGCGCCGAAGATGGCGGCAGAAAATTAAAAACAATTAAATGTCTTTCAAAAAAAAATAAACGTACGGCAAAAAAAAGAATCTATACAAGTTTGGTATCGTGGTAATCGTACCGACCCATAGAATAAAGTTATCCTGTCGTTTTTTGTTGCAGTTTGTGCGCCATAGAAACAAGACGTACTGAAGGATGGTGGAAGGTCGTTATTTTTTTCATTTTACTCCACTTAGAATATTTTTAAAGTTTTTAAGTACATTATATGGTTAATTAAATAGCACCATTGAAAAATACAACTCGTCCCGCAAAAAACAAGCCCTCATACAGCGACATCAATGGATAAATAAAGGGGGAGGAAAAAAACGAAAAAAAAACGAAAAAAAAAAAAGGGCCGCGTCATTTTGGGGTTAAGATCAGTGGGGTTCTCAGTGGTGGTGAGATCCCCACTAATCAGACTTTTATCACCTATCCTTTGAAAAGATATATGCTATAAGAATATCCCTTGAATTCATATAGCTGAAGGGAAAGGGCAGACATGATCGAAACCTTTATCGACATAAGCTAAAGGGGTTCTTGGATTTCCTAAACATTGGTGGTAGTGGGAGAAAATTATATAACCTATATATTTTTTAAAGTACTTACCTCATACAATACTGATGCTTGGCAAGGTCAGTGGAAAGAGAAGATCAGGACGACAAAGAACAAGATGGCTAGATACAATCAAGGCTATCACCAACATGTCAATCGCGGAATCGAAAGAAGCCGTGAAAGACAGGAATGCGTGGAGAACATTGATCCATGGAGTCACCGAGCGTCGGATGCGACTGAACAGATAATCATCATCATCATCTTATACATTACTCCCTCTTACAGTGCAACCACTTTTACACTTCTGGTAGGTCTTGTAGTGGATATCTGCCATATCTATATTTTCGGGACAATGGACATACATTTCATGTGGACAGGAGACCTGTTTTTATAAATTGCCAAATTCCGCACCTTTCTGGGCCTTGTTTCATACCGACAGTATTGACACAAAAGCACGGAGGACAACCACGGCCACTGGGATACTACTCCATGAGGGTGGATCCAGTGACTCGAGGAGCTCCCTCATCTGTTTGTGCGGTGACAGCAGTACAGGCAATGGTTGACAAACACCCCACGTGTCTTCTAAGTTGGTATTGGACTACCCCCTAGTGGTCCACACCCCAAATGACACCCAGAGCATATTCATGCAAGTGCAACCCAAGCACTTATCTCTGGCCTGTTAGATCTGGCTACAATATGCTACTCTTCTTTTAATCGGGTATTCCGGTTCAAACGGGGGAGGGGAGGCATAGGTGATCTGAGTATGGCAGATCAGCTATTTTTTTTTAATTTTTAAATTCTTTGCAACAAGATTCTGACAAAAACGGTTATTAGAACCCACTGTTAATAATGCATATTTTGAGTTTTCTTTTGTAGATGGTACCAGGGTGAGGATTGATGACTCCGAACCAGATATGCGGAGGTCACACAACAAGATGTCCTAAACGCAGAAGCTCTGCCTCCGCATGTCTCAGTGCAAGAAGCGGAACCGAAGGCCCTCACTGAGGCGTGTGGAGTGGTAGAAGGTAAGACGGCAACCCTTTGCACTGACTCCTGGTATGCATTTGGCATAGCTCATGATTACGGCCCAATATGGAAGGCCAGACAGTTTCTTATCTCAGTAGGACAGCCAATTAAGAATGGTGCAGTGGTGCAGAGTCTCAGGGAAACCCTACTACTACTACCTGGCAATGGAGAGCTCACACTGATTCCTACAATGGAGAAGCGAGAGACGACACCCTCGCCGACAGCACAGCAAAGGCAGCCCTCAAGCCGTGGAAGAAAGAAGAAAAGATACTGACAGCATGAGTCAGTGGCAAAAACTTTGGACATTGATAAAAACTTTGGACATTGATATGATAAGGACTTTACAGTTACAAGCCAACAAGGAAAGAAAGCAAAAATGGGCTAAAAGACGGGAGCAACAGAACAGGATGGCGTATGGCGAACAGTCAGCAGGACTTGCCTACAGAGGTCCCTGTGCCCCATGATGGCCCAACTGGTACACAGAAAGACATACCTATCAAAAGCAGCAATGACGTCGACACTGAACGAGAATGGGTGACAGCTGGGTTCTCTGTAGCTGCTGCATCATTTGTCCAGTTTGCATGATCTTTGCCATATGCGAGTCAGGACAGACGTATATATGGCCATATAACACTTGCCTGGACCACTCTACCCATTTCAGAGATTGCCAATTTGACCACATTCAGCTCACACCTGTTGGGGAGTATGAATATGTGCTTGTTGTTGTTGGAGTCTTTTCAGGTTGGAGGCCTACCCTGATACTAAGGTAAATGAGCAGGTAACCACACAGAAGCTCATGAATGAGGTAATCTGCAGATACAGGGTACCGGAAATTAATGAGTTAAACGAAGGTACACACTCCATAGGTGAAATAATGTGGCATCATGTCTGCCCTGGGTACATCCTAGGCCTCTTACCCACCCTACCATACACGGGGTAGTGGGAAAGTAGGAAAGATGAACGGTACCCTAAAATCTAAGATACAACGGGCAGATATGTTAAAATTATGGAGAAGTTTAAACTGAGAGACGGTGATGGAGAAAACGGACTAAGTATCTTTTATTAGCCTGTTTCCTCAGTTAGGTACATACCTAACAGCAGAATAGATAAAATTATGAGTTTTAAAACATTGTGTATTTAGAACACCGTGATAGGTTTTCGCTAAGATTTTGCTTTATTTTATCTGCAGTGCACTCTGCTCATGCCACGCAACATGCTGGCGTTACAACGCCCCAGTCCCGCTACCTTGCCGCCTCTGGAAAAGGGAAGTGGGAATAATCACCTTGTAGTTTTTCCTTCTGGACAGATAGATATGATCATGCACGTACTAATAGGGCAGAGGTTCAGTCATCTTGAACAGGCATTAGATAGTCCTAATTTTGCACTCTTTGTGGATGAATCGAGGTAGCGTCAAGAAGGCGGGTTCTACACAAGTTATGCAGCGTTTACCTAAAATAGTAAAAGCCGCACCTCTCCTAACCTAATCCCTCAGGATCCCAGGTGGTAGCCTAGACCTCCACATGTACAGAGATGCCGTAAGGGTACCTATGAGGGTACCAGATGAATATAAAGCCAGAGATCAAGTTAAAGCAGAATGGGTCTGGTCCTGTGGTAATTTTTCCTACACAAATATCCCCACCAATATTTCAGGAGGGCCGTGTGCACTGTCCCGGCTAGGTATCCTTATGTACCAAAGACCCGATTGCCATGAACCCACACCTAGGTATCGGAGGGGCATTTACAGCCTGAGCGACAGTTGTGAAAGACCGCCCGCTCTACTGAGTTTTCAGAACATTCTACACTAGAGTTTATTCTGATAAAGAAGTTATTAATTATATTTGTCACCTCTATAGTCATCCTAATTTCTGTTTGTTGTTGTTGTGTACAGTGTATTCCAACCCTGATGACTACCTGTTCCACCCCGATGACTACCTGCTCCATTGTGTACCTACCACGATCTGGGACGTCAAGGAGGGTCAATAGTTGAGGATGATATGTGGTAGTGTAGGAACAGTTAGTGTAGTTAGTTTAGTGAAACGGATAGTTTCAAGGGGGATTTGTGGTGGATATCCACCATATCTATATTTTCGGGACAATGGACATACATTTCATGTGGACAGGAGACCTGTTTTTATCGATGTATACCAATGCCAGTATTACGCCATTTTGTTTGCCCTTCTACAGATATAGATATACTCTCTGTGTATCCAATATATTTACTTCCTTATATGTAAAAATGGTGAAACGTTCCAATTCTCTAAACTCCTACAGATGCAAGCAGAAGCTAGCAGTCAGCAAGAACGCTCTATTTCCCGATTCTTAGTAATTTTAACAGGGGTACATCAGACATAAATAACCGCAGTCTGAAGCAGCTACTGCAATAATAACCCAAGCAGTTTTACTGGAAGCTTATGCAAATAACATGGGAAATTTAAGCAATTAATAGTTCAAGCTGTAATCTCCAATCATATCGGAGGAATCACACGTGGGTCCAAGACAACCCACTCATCTCGTCCTGCCCTCTCCGGACTGCTACCACATGATGGCCAATAACAGATGACCGGAGGATGGAAGAATTTCAAGATGCTTATCCAATAATTAAACAATACGTTGTATCTATGTAATTTTTGACCTGCCCAGATGGGCAGATATGTTAAACTCTTTAAAAGAGGCTGCGCGCCCAACAATAAAGCAGAATTGAGGAAGCTTATACATGCTGAACCTGTGTCAGTGTGAAATCTTCTTATGCGCATTATCAATTCGTAACCAATCAGGAAAGGGTGCAAACATTCCTATTTGAGTAGGCCGTGGATCCACAAAGGAAATCCACAACAGTCTCTTTTTACACTAGTTGCATGAGTGATGGGTTTGTATACCCATATGATGGCTGCAGCCAATGCTGGCAGAGATACAAAAGGGTGTTATTGGAGGCCGTGAACTTATTGTAGATAAAGGTTTAATTAAAGAGTAACTAGACTTTTCAGTAACTTTTCACATGTTAGAAAGACATGTCAAAAGTTCTGATCATTGCGGTCCCCCTGCTGAGACCCCCGCTGATTGCTAGAACATGGTGGCTGCAGAGCTCACCAGAGCATTGTATCCCCTCCTCTGTCTTCGCTGCTTTTAGGCTCCTCTTGGCATCTGAAGATGGCCCACATGGAGGTTTATGCTTCTACAGGCTATTATGCAGGCTGTCTTCAGCTGCCAGGAAAATCCAAAAAGCAGCCAAGATCGCTGAGGGGGGACAGCGCTGGGTTGAGCAATGCTCTTCCTATGTTCTAGCGATCAGCAGTGAGACCCTCACTGATCAAAACTTATGACATGTCTCTCTGACATGTGAGAGGTTTCTGGATGTGTCGCTGAAGACAAGCTGTTTCCACTCCACAGCATCCAGTTTTGTTGTTTATTACACCACTGCAATTGGAGGGGACGGTGAGTGTCAAAGGCAGAACACACAATGGATGCCATGAGACCAAATGTCCTTCAGCCAAGAACCTGGAAATGGTTCCAACAAACACAGGGGTGTAACAGTGGTGCTACCTGTCTCTGGATGGCGGACAACCAAACAACTGGAGCTGCTTATGCTTGTCAGACAATCCTCTCTAGTAGTGGTCTGTTGAGGGGGTCCTGAGCCTGGTAGTCTTGTGTGCCCTCGCTCATTCACAGATGCCAACACCTCCAAACCGTCTGGTCAGAACGGCCCAGGTGGCAGCAATTCGTTGATATGATCATCCAGCTTCTTGCAGTCCAATAATGCGCCCCTCTTAGACTCTGTTAATTGGGCAAAATCTCTTCTCTGCGTTGTAGAGGCGTCCAATGGTCAACAAGTTCTACACAAGTGGAAGAAGAGGTCACTCCACACAAGGAGCCTCCGAGAGCTTCTTATAGACCAAGGGGGAACCAATTTTAGGGCCTTAGGTGACAGGACCGTCCATCTAATCACCCTACAACTCTCATTACTCGCCTATTCGCTTGCAACTGCATGCCGAGTTTTGCAGGAAAACGACAACTCATCTAGGAATGGGATTTTTTTTACAAAGAGTGTATAGAGGGGAGACTAGATGGACCCTGTGCTCCTCCTGCCGTTAATCTTCTATGTTTCTATATAGGTGTCAAACTAATAGGAAAAATCTAATGTCAGAGCAAAACTCAGTCCATGTGAACCTGCTGGTTCCTGGCTGCCCTTCCCTCCTCATTACAAGGAGCCTACTTACCATTCTCATTGCTCCTACAAGATTACTATTAGCTCATTGGTTCCCACCATACAGAACTGACCATATTGGTGGCCGATCTTCACATTTTCTGCTGTTCAGTTATTTTGTTCTCCTTTATAATACAATAAAGATCATAGAAATACAGAAAAGCTTACCTCCCCGGTCAGCAGGTAGATGATCTCCAAAGTGAAGTTTAATATTCTTATGGTAACGTCATTTCTTTCTTTGTCCATCCTTGGATTATTCGCGAGAAGGACTGCATTGGATGACAATACAAGAGAACTGGATAAACTGGAGGATTCTGCTACTGCCGGCAGTTCTCCCTTCCACCTCTAAGAGAGTTACAGAAACTGTGTAGAACAGCCAGGGCAGCTGATTCCATAATCTCAGGCAGCGGAGGGGAGCCAGAATGGGGTTGAGGGGGACGGGCAGATTTTGAAATAAGTGGGGGTTTCAGAGATGGAAGCTAAATCTATCAGACATCCTGTGGATATAGCATAAGGGCAGCTTCACACGGGTGTATGCACAGATGGACGCTATACACCACCATTTATTTGTGCTATGAACGAGTCTATGTTGCACGCATGTATCGGTGTATTTTGCACCCACATGGTAGGTTTTTTTGCACACGGAATGCAACAATTTAAATGGATATTTAGACAGGACTGTAACAAGGGGGCGCTCTAATAACTATGTTACTATATCAGGGAACAATACAGAGATCTCTCCCATCATCTATTTACACCAAGGACTCTAGCAAGGGGGCGCTGTAATAACTATGTATAAATATATGAGGGGACAATGCATAGATCTCTCCCATCATCTATTTTACCCAGGACTGTAACAAGGGGGCGCTCTAATAACTATGTATAAATATATCAGGGGTCAATACAGAGATCTCTCCCATCATCTATTTATACCCAGGACTGTAACAAGGGGGCGCTTTAATAACTATGTATAAATATATCAGGGGACAATACAGAGATCTCTCTCATCATCTATTATACCAAGGACTGTAACAAGGGGGCACTCTAATAACTATGTATAAATATATCAGGGGACAATACAGAGATCTCTCCCATCATATATTTATACCCAGGACTGTAACAAGGGGGCGCTTTAATAATTATGTATAAATATCAGGAGACAATACAGAGATCTCTCCCATCATATATTTATACTCAGGACTGTAACAAGGGGCGCTCTAATAACTATGTATAAATATATCAGGGGACAATACAGAGATCTCTCCCATCATATATTTATACCCAGGACTGTAACAAGGGGGCGCTTTAATAACTATGTATAAATATCAGGAGACAATACAGAGATCTCTCTCATCATCTATTATAACCAGGACTGTAACAAGGGGGCACTCTAATAAGTATGCATAAATGTATCAGGGGACAATACAGAGATCTCTCCTATCATCGATTATACCCAGGACTGTAACAAGGGGGCGCTCTAATAACTATGTTTAATATATCAGGGGACAATACAGAGATCTCTCCCATCATCTATTATACCCAGGACTGTAACAAGGGGGCGCTCTAATAACTATGTATAAATATATCAGGGGACAATACAGAGATCTCTCCCATCATATATTTATACTCAGGACTGTAACAACGGGGCGCTCTAATAAGTATGCATAAATATATCAGGGGACAATACAGAGATCTCTCCCATCATCTATTATACCCAGGACTGTAACAAGGGGGCGCTCTAATAACTATGTATAATATATCAGGGGACAATACAGAAATCTCTCCCATCATCTATTATACCCAGGACTGTAACAAGTGGGCGCTCTAATAACTATGTATAATATATCAGGGGACAATACAGAGATCTCTCCCATCATCTATTATACCCAGGGCTGTAACAAGGGGGCGCTCTAATAACTATGTATAAATATATCAGGGGACAATACAGAGATCTCTCCCATCATCTATTATACCCAGGACTGTAACAAGGGGGCGCTCTAATAACTATGTATAATATATCAGGGGACAATACAGAGATCTCTCCCATCATCTATTATACCCAGGACTGTAACAAGGGGGCGCTCTAATAACTATGTATAAGTATATCCAGGGACAATACAGAGATCTCTCCCATCATCTCTTATACCCAGGACTGTAACAAGGGGGCGCTCTAATAACTATGTATAAGTATATCCAGGGACAATACAGAGATCTCTCCGATCATCTATTATACCCAGGACTGTAACAAGGGGGCGCTCTAATAACTATGTATAAGTATATCCAGGCACAATACAGAGATCTCTCCCATCATCTATTATACCCAGGACTGTAACAAGGGGGCGCTCTAATAACTATGTATAAATATATCAGGGGACAATACAGAGATCTCTCCCATCATCTATTATACCCAGGACTGTAACAAGGGGGCGCTCTAATAACTATGTATAAATATATCAGGGGACAATACAGAGATCTGTCCCATCATATATTTATACTCAGTACTGTAACAACGGGGCGCTCTAATAAGTATGCATAAATATATCAGGGGACAATACAGAGATCTCTCCCATCATCTATTATACCCAGGACTGTAACAAGGGGGCGCTCTAATAACTATGTATAATGTATCAGGGGACAATACAGAAATCTCTCCCATCATCTATTATACCCAGGACTGTAACAAGTGGGCGCTCTAATAACTATGTATAAGTATATCCAGGGACAATACAGAGATCTCTCCAATCATCTATTATACCCAGGACTGTAACAAGGGGGCGCTCTAATAACTATGTATAATATATCAGGGGACATAACAGAGATCTCTCCCATCATCTATTTATACCCAGGACTGTAACAAGGGGGCGCTCTAATAACTATGTATAAGTATATCCAGGGACAATACAGAGATCTCTCCAATCATCTATTATACCCAGGACTGTAACAAGGGGGTGATCTAATAACTATGTATAAATATATCAGGGGACAATACAGAGATCTCTCCCATCATATATTTATACCCAGGACTGTAACAAGGGGGCGCTTTAATAACTATGTATAAATATCAGGAGACAATACAGAGATCTCTCCCATCATATATTTATACCCAGGACTGTAACAAGGGGGCGCTTTAATAACTATGTATAAATATCAGGAGACAATACAGAGATCTCTCTCATCATCTATTATAACCAGGACTGTAACAAGGGGGCACTCTAATAAGTATGCATAAATATATCAGGGGACAATACAGAGATCTCTCCTATCATCGATTATACCCAGGACTGTAACAAGGGGGCGCTCTAATAACTATGTTTAATATATCAGGGGACAATACAGAGATCTCTCCCATCATCTATTATACCCAGGACTGTAACAAGGGGGCGCTCTAATAACTATGTATAAATATATCAGGGGACAATACAGAGATCTCTCCCATCATATATTTATACTCAGGACTGTAACAACGGGGCGCTCTAATAAGTATGCATAAATATATCAGGGGACAATACAGAGATCTCTCCCATCATCTATTATACCCAGGACTGTAACAAGGGGGCGCTCTAATAACTATGTATAATATATCAGGGGACAATACAGAAATCTCTCCCATCATCTATTATACCCAGGACTGTAACAAGTGGGCGCTCTAATAACTATGTATAATATATCAGGGGACAATACAGAGATCTCTCCCATCATCTATTATACCCAGGACTGTAACAAGGGGGCGCTCTAATAACTATGTATAAATATATCAGGGGACAATACAGAGATCTCTCCCATCATCTATTATACCCAGGACTGTAACAAGGGGGCGCTCTAATACCTATGTATAATATATCAGGGGACAATACAGAGATCTCTCCCATCATCTATTATACCCAGGACTGTAACAAGGGGGCGCTCTAATAACTATGTATAAATATATCAGGGGACAATACAGAGATCTCTCCCATCATATATTTATACTCAGTACTGTAACAACGGGGCGCTCTAATAAGTATGCATAAATATATCAGGGGACAATACAGAGATCTCTCCCATCATCTATTATACCCAGGACTGTAACAAGGGGGCGCTCTAATAACTATGTATAATATATCAGGGGACAATACAGAGATCTCTCCCATCATCTATTATACCCAGGACTGTAACAAGGGGGCGCTCTAATAACTATGTATAAGTATATCCAGGGACAATACAGAGATCTCTCCGATCATCTATTATACCCAGGACTGTAACAAGGGGGCGCTCTAATAACTATGTATAAGTATATCCAGGCACAATACAGAGATCTCTCCCATCATCTATTATACCCAGGACTGTAACAAGGGGGCGCTCTAATAACTATGTATAATATATCAGGGGACAATACAGAGATCTCTCCCATCATCTCTTATACCCAGGACTGTAACAAGGGGGCGCTCTAATAACTATGCATAAGTATATCCAGGCACAATACAGAGATCTCTCCCATCATCTATTATACCCAGGACTGTAACAAGGGGGCGCTCTAATAACTATGTATAAATATATCAGGGGACAATACAGAGATCTCTCCCATCATCTATTATACCCAGGACTGTAACAAGGGGGCGCTCTAATAACTATGTATAAATATATCAGGGGACAATACAGAGATCTCTCCCATCATATATTTATACTCAGTACTGTAACAACGGGGCGCTCTAATAAGTATGCATAAATATATCAGGGGACAATACAGAGATCTCTCCCATCATCTATTATACCCAGGACTGTAACAAGGGGGCGCTCTAATAACTACGTATAATGTATCAGGGGACAATACAGAAATCTCTCCCATCATCTATTATACCCAGGACTGTAACAAGGGGGTGCTCTAATAACTATGTATAAATATATCAGGGGACAATACAGAAATCTCTCCCATCATCTATTATACCCAGGACTGTAACAAGGGGGCGCTCTAATAACTATGTATAATATATCAGGGGACATAACAGAGATCTCTCCCATCATCTATTATACCCAGGACTGTAACAAGGGGCGCTCTAATAACTATGTATAAATATATCAGGGGACAATACAGAGATCTCCCATCATCTATTATACCCAGGACTGTAACAAGGGGGTGATCTAATAACTATGTATAAATATATCAGGGGACAATACAGAGATCTCCCATCATCTATTATACCCAGGACTGTAACAAGGGGGCGCTCTAATAACTATGTATAATATATCAGGGGACAATACAGAGATCTCTCCAATCATCTATTATACCCAGGACTGTAACAAGGGGGCGCTCTAATAACTATGTATAAATATATCAGGGGACAATACAGAGATCTCCCATCATCTATTATACCCAGGACTGTAACAAGGGGGTGCTCTAATAACTATGTATAATATATCAGGGGACAATACAGAGATCTCCCATCATCTATTATACCCAGGACTGTAACAAGGGGGTGCTCTAATAACTATGTATAATATATCAGGGGACAATACAGAGATCTCCCATCATCTATTATACCCAGGACTGTAACAAGGGGGCGCTCTAATAACTATGTATAATATATCAGGGGACAATACAGAGATCTCCCATCATCTATTATACCCAGGACTGTAACAAGGGGGCGCTCTAATAACTATGTATAAATATATCTGGGCAATACAGAGATCTCTCCCATCATCTATTTATACTCAGGACTGTAACAAGGGGGAGCTCTAATAACTATGTATAATATATCAGGGGTCAGTGCAGAGATCTCTCCCATCATCTATTTATATCCAGGACTGTAACAAGGGGGCGCTCTAATAACTATGTATAATATATCAGGGGTCAGTGCAGAGATCTCTCCCATCATCTATTATACCCAGGACTGTAACAAGGGGGCGCTCTAATAACTATGTATAAATATATCAGGGGACAATACAGAGATCTCCCATCATCTATTATACCCAGGACTGTAACAAGGGGGCACTCTCTACATCTTGAGGAAAGAAGGTTTCTACACAAATTAGAAGAGGGTTCTTTACTGCAAGAGCAGTAAGACTATGGAACCCTCTGCCTGAGGATGTGGGGATGGAGGAGTCACTAAAAGAGTAAAGAGGGGCCTGGACGGCTTTCTTGAGCGATACAATATTATATGTTATATCACTGATTACCTCAGTAGGATTTTTTTTCCTTTAACGAGGAAAATTGTCTTCTATCTCCTTGAGTTTTTCGCCTTCCTCTGGATCAGCATTGGGGGCCAATAGGCTGAGCTGGATGCACAGAGGGCTATTTTCAGCCTTACAAACTACATTACCAAAAGACAAGCAACTAAATCCTCCTCACGTAAATTACCTGAGAGAGCAACACAACAGCGTGACCAGGACCCGTGATGATGTCACCACCATGTGATCAGGATGTAAGGGGCGGAGCTCAGCAGTGAGGAGAAGTGGTGGCTGAAGGACCTGTGAAGATGTCACCACCATGTGATCAGTATCTAAGAGGCGGAGCTCAGCAGTGAGGAGAAGTGGTGGCTGAAGGACCTGTGAAGATGTCACCACCATGTGATCAGTATATAAGAGGCGGAGCTCAGCAGTGAGGAGGAGAAGTGGTGGCCGAAGGACCTGTGATGATGTCACCACCATGTGATCAGTATATAAGAGGCGGAGCTCAGCAGTGAGGAGGAGAAGTGGTGGCCGAAGGACCTGTGATGATGTCACCACCATGTGATCAGTATATAAGGGGGCGGAGCTCCTGTAATGTTTGCAGAGGAGAAAAAAATTGAAAATCATTGGTGTTGTATAGCATATCTGCCTCGGGGTATCTCAGATGTTTGTTTCTTCGCTCGGGCAGCCTGTTTCTAGAGGCAAATGAGAAATCATTCAGTCCTTAATATTCGCTGTATAAGTGACGGAGAACGACTGAACGATCAGTGAATGAGCCAACAATGGTCTTTTTGTCTGAATAACATGATGGAATTGCTGAAAAGCAAATGATTTACTCCTTGTTGTTCGACCGTTGGCCGCGTTTACACTGATGATCATTCACTTTTGCTAGTTTGAATGATTTTTGAGTAGAGATGAGCGAGCACCGAAATGCTCGGGTGCTCGTTGCTCGAGTCGAACTTTCCGCGATGCTCGAGGGTTCGTTTCGAGTAACGAACCCCATTGAAGTCAATGGGCGACTCGAGCATTTTTGTATATGACCGATGCTCGCTAAGGTTTTCATTTGTGAAAATCTGGAAAACATACGAAATTCATGAAAATGCCACAGAAACGGATAGGGCAGGGCAGGGGCAGCATGCAGGGCTGCATCTCAGGCTCCCAGGTCCCACTATTAAGCCACAATGGGGGAAAGAGTCTACCTCCCCCCCTAACAATTTTTACTTCAGACAAACCCTCATTAGCAAGGCACACCTTAGCTAAGCACCACACTACCTCCAACCAAGCACAATCACTGCCTGTGGGTCACACCGCTGCCTCTTCTCTTGGGTTACATGCTGCCCAACCCCCCACACGACCCTGCATCCACAGCGCACACAAAAGTGTCCCTGCGCAGCCATCAGCTGCCCTCATGCCACACGCTGGCTGCATAGCCACTCCACCCTCATGTCTATTTATAAGTGTGTCTGCGATCAGGAGTAACCGGAGGCACACAATGCAGAGGGTTGGCAGGGCCAGGCAGCGACCCTCTTCGAAAGGAAGGGGGCGATAGCCCACAATGTTGTTGAGAATCGATGATAAATTGACGTACGATTATCATTCCAATCCCGTGCCACCTCCATCGCAAAAATGTCACAAGCCGCAAACATGGGCATAAAGGGGACTCAGGTGCCTGCACTTCTACACATCTCCACAGTGCAGCAATACTCTGTGTGGGAAGTATGTGAGCGGGCCCTTGGTCAGGCTCGGTCCCAGCAAACACCTTGTGTGGCCCAAGGTGCTGCGAGTGACACAGCAATGGGGAATCCATTTGTCCACACACTACTCATTGTTTTGGGTGTCAGATACCTCATCGACAACGCAAGAGGAAAGCCATCTGCACTCTGCACCCTACCCAAGTCAGTCAGTGTCTTTGTGCCAGACAGGGAAAACACCGCTATGGGAAGTCTGTGTGCACCCAGAGCATGGGTGTGTCCAAGGAACCCAAAGACAGTACACATAAAGAAATCAGAGTGCCCAAACATGGCCGACTTTCACTGTGCCAAGGACATAGGCCTCTGCAAAAACCCTCAGGAATTGCAGGCATAGAGCGGACTCCGATGTTAGCACAGCTGTGAACGTCTAATTAGCGCTGTATCGCTCCTCTTGTTTGTCCCAAAGCAGTGCCCCGGAAAGCTGTGGTAACGCGAGAGAAAATATATGTTGGCCTCTGCCCACAATCCATTCCCTAGTCAGTCAGTGTTTTTTTAGTGCCAGGCAGGTAAAACACCGCAATGGGAAGTCTGTGTGCACCCACAGCATGGGTGGGTCCAAGGAACCCAAAGACAGGACACATAAAGAAATCAGAGTGCTCAAACATGGCAGACTTTCACTGCGCTGAGGACACAGGCCTCTGCACAAACCCTCAGCAATCGCGGGCATAGAGCGGACTCCAATGCAAGCGCAGCTGTGAAAGTCTAATTAGCGCTGTATCGCTCCTCTTGTTTGTCCCAAAACGAGTTTCTCAGATAACTGTGGTAACACGAGAGAAAATACATGATGCCCAGTGCTGATCCCCTGACCCCAAGCAGGAGGAGGAGGTGGCCTTACAAGGCCAAGGAAAACTGACCAGGACCCGCAGTAGCCTGTGTGGGAAGTATGTGAGCGGGCCCTTGGTCAGGCTCGGTCCCAGCAAACACCTTGTGTGGCCCAATGTGCTGCGAGTGACATAGCAATAGGGAATCCATGTGTCCACACACTACTCATTCTGTTTGGGTGTGGGATACCTCATCGACAATGCAAGGGGAAAGCCATCTGCACTCTGCACCCTACCCAAGTCAGTCAGAGTCTTTGTGCTAGACAGGTAAAACACCGCTATGGGAAGTCTGTGTGCACCCACAGCATGGGTGGGTCCTAGGAATTTAAAGACAGTACACATAAAGAAATCAGAGTGCCCAAACATGGCAGACTTTCACTGCGCCGAGGACATAGGCCTCTGCACAAACCCTGAGGAAGCGCGAGCATAGAGCGGACTCTGATGCTAGCGCAGCTGTGAACGTCTCATTAGTGCAGTATCGCTCCTCTTGTTTGTCCCAATGCAGTGCTCCGGATAGCTGTGGTAACGAGAGAGAAAATACATGTTGGCCTCGGGCCACAATCCATGCCCTAGTCAGTCAGTGTTTTTGGGCCAGATAGGTAGAACACCGCGATGGGAAGACTTAGTGCACCCATAGTATACACAGACCCCTGTAATATTCCTGTAGCAAAGGTTTAAGCAGACCCCAGTAACATTTCTGTTGCAGAAGTATAGGCAGACCCCTGTAACATTTTTGTAGCAGCAGTATAGGCAGACCCCAGTACCATTTCTGTAGCAGAAGTATAGGCAGACCCCAGTATCATTTCTGTAGTAAAAGTATACGCAGACCCCAGTAACATTTCTGTAGCAGAAGTATACGCAGACCCCAGTAACATTTCTGTAGCAGAAGTATAGGCTGACCCCAGTAACATTTCTGTAGCAGAAGTATACGCAGACCCTTGTAACATTTATGTAGCAGCAGTATAGGCAGACCCCTGTAACATTTCTGTAGTAGAAGTATAGGCAGACCCCTGTAACATTTTTGTAGCAGAAGTATAGGCAGACCCCAGTAACATTTCTGTAGCAGAAGTATAGGCAGACCCCTGTAACATTTCTGTTGCAGAAGTATAGACAGACCCATGTAACATTAATGTGGCAGAAGTATAGGCAGGCAGACCCCAGTAAAATTTCTGTAGCAAGAGTATAGGCCAACCCCTGAAACACTGGAGTACCATGAGTGTAGGCGAAGGCCAGAAAACTTAGTTGGATAAGAGTATAGGCGAGGGCCAGAAAAATTAGTGTACCAGCAGTACAAATGTACCCCTGAAAAATTGCTCAACTGAGAGAGCAGGTGACACCCATAAATATTTTTCGAAAGATACAGCTCACTGTTGCTTAATTTGTAACAGAGCCTGGAGGCAACCCTATTAAACATAAAATTGGTTCATGTTAAAGTATAAATACTTTTGAAACTTTGAAAAATTGTAAAAAAATTGTTAAATGAGCCTTTTGAGACACAGAAAAATTGATAGTTCAGCGTGATGACGTGATGTTTCTGGAGGAGGAGTAGGAGGAGGAGGACTAATATCAGAGACAGATTGACAAAGCTAAAGGCCCCGTTTTTCCGGTGATAGAGAAGAATGCTTTTATCTGCGGTTGCAGCGAAAAGAATCTTTAGGTTCCGCTGCTCTCCGCTGGTGGAGAAGAGAAGTCTGGGGAAATCCAGGCTTTGTTCATCTTTATGAGTGTAAGCGTGTTGGCACTGGCAGTTGACAGGTGGGTACGCTTATCCGTGATGATTCCCCCAGCTGCACTAAACACCCTCTCTGACAAGACGCTAGCGGCAGGGCAAGCCAGCACCTCCAGGGCATACAGCGCAAGTTCATGCCACTTGTCCAGCTTTGACACCCAATAGTTGTATGGAGCAGAGGCATCACGGAGGACAGTAGTAGGATCGGCTACATACTCCCTCACCATCTTTTTACAGTGCTCCCTCCGACTAAGCCTTGACTGGGGAGTGGTGACACAGTCTTGCTGGGGAGCCATAAAGCTGGCAAAGGCTTTGTAGAGTGTTCCCCTGCCTGCGCTGAACATGCTGCCTGATCTCTGTGCCTCCCCTGCTACTTGGCCCTCGGAACTGCGCCTTCTACCGCTAGCGCTGTCAGATGGGAACTTTAGCATCACTTTGTCCACCAGGGCCCTGTGGTATTGCATCACTCTCGTACCCCTTTCCGCTTCGGGAATGAGAGTGGAAAGGTTCTCCTTGTACCGGGGGTCGAAAAGGGTGTACACCCAGTAATCCGTGTTGTCCAGGGGGTCACGAGAAAGGCAGCCTAACATGAAGTCAGCCATGTGTGCCAGGGTGCCAGTACGCAAGACATGGCTGTCCTCGCTAGGAAGATGACTTGCAGGATCCTTCTCCTCCTCCTCCTCCTCCACAGCCCATACACGCTGAACAGATGAGAGGCAAGCAGCATGGTTAGCCTCTGCAGTGTGCCAAGCTGTCTCTTCCCCCTCCTCCTGCTCCTCCCCTTCCTCCTCCAAAACATGCTGAGATATAGATATGAGGGTGGTCTGGCTATCAAGCGACATACTGTCATCCCCCATCTCCTGTTCCAACCACAAAGCGTCGGCCTTTATGCCTTGCAGTGAACTTCTCAGCAGGCATAGCAGCGAGATGGTAACGCTAATGATTGCAGCATCACCGCTCACCATCTGGGTAGACTCCTCAAAGTTTCCGAGGACCTGGCAGATGTCTGTCATCCAGGCCCACTCCTCGGTAAAGAATTGGGGAGGCTGACTACCACTACGCCACTCATGTTGGAGTTGGTATTCCACTATTGCTCTACACTTCTCATAGAGCCTGGCCAACATGTGCAGCGTAGAATTCCACCTTGTGGGCACGTCACACAGCAGTCTGTGCTCTGGCAGATTAAACCGATGTTGCAGGGTCCTCAGGGTGGCAGCGTCCGTGATGGACTTGCGGAAATGTGCGCAGACGCGGCACACCTTGCCGAGCAGGTCAGAAAAGTGCGGGTAGTTTTTCAGAAACCGCTGAACCACCGGATTGAAGACGTGGGCCAGGCATGGCATGTATGTGAGGCTGCCGAGCTGCTGAGACGCCACCAGGTTACGGCAGTTGTCACACACGACCATGCCCGGTTGGAGGCTCAGCGGCGAAAGCCAGAGGTCGGTCTGCTCTGTCAGACCCTGCAACAGTTCGGGGGCCATGTGCCTGCTGATGCTTGCCCACCGCTATGCTGCCGCGCCGTATCACACCGACTGCTGGCGACGTGCTGCTCACACATCTTAATTGAGAGGTAGAGGTTGCGGAGGAGGAGGGGGAGGGTTTAGTTGGTGAGGGCACGATTTATGTTGCGGGAGATGTGTTGGTGTAGGGCTGAGATGGCATACCAGGAAAAATAGTGGTGACTGGGGACAAAGTAGCGCGGGACCACCATCATGTTTTTGAAAGCCTCCATCTCCACAAGCCTGTATGGCAGCATCTCCAGGCTGATTAATTTGGCAATGTGCACTTTAAAGCTTGTGCGTGCAGGTGCGTGGCGCCGTATTTGCGCTTTCGCTCCAACGCTTGTGCTAGCGACAGCTGAACGCTGCGCTGAGAGACATTGCTGGATGGGGTGGAGGACAGTGGAGGTGAGGGTGTGGGTGCAGGCCGGGAGACGCTCGTGCCTGTGTCCTGAGAGGGGGTTGGAACTGAGTGGCAGGTTGGGGCACAGGGTAAGAGGCAGTGGTGCGACCCAGAGGGGGTGAACAGCCTTCGTCTCACCTTGTGGCATGCTTGGCCATTATATGCCCGCGCATGCTGGTGGTGGTGAGGCTGGTAGTGGTGACTCTCTGGCTAATCTTGGTGCGACACAGGTTGCACACCACTGTTTGTCGGTCGTCCGCGCTCTCACTGAAAAACATCCACACCTTTGAACACCTAGCCCTCTGCACGGAGGCTTGGCGCAAGGGGGTGCTTTGGGAAACAGTTGGGGGATTCTTCGCTCTGGCCCTGCCTCTACCCCTGGCCACCCCACTGCCTCTTCCAACCTGTCCTGCTGCTGCACGTGCCTCCCCCTCTGAAGACCTGTCCTCAGTAGGCTTAGCAAATGAGCCAGTGGATGTTAACACTTATCTTGATTTTAAAAGTGCTCATTAAAGAATGTTTTAGTTTGGAGAACTGTTGATTCATCAAAATAAAAATGCGAAAATCAAGATACTCAATATGGGATGTAGAAAAATGCAAAGGAAAAGTCAAACCAAAATCATTAATATTCAACCATTTGACAATTTCCACAGCCTGGGCTTTATTGTTATCATTACTGGTTCCGTTTTAAATGTATTCCTTCATTAAAGGGGTTGTCCCGCGCCGAAACGGGTTTTTTTTTTTCAACCCCCCCCCCCCCCGTTCGGCGCGAGACAACCCCGATGCAGGGAAGTAAAGAAAGTTTACCGGAGCGCTTACCTTAATCCCCGCGCTCCGGTGACTTCAATACTTACCGCTGAAGATGGCCGCCGGGATCCTCTGTCTCCGTGGACCGCAGCTCTTCTGTGCGGTCCATTGCCGATTCCAGCCTCCTGATTGGCTGGAATCGGCACGTGACGGGGCGGAGCTACACGGAGCCGCTCTCTGGCACGAGCGGCTCCATAGAAGACTGCAGAAGACCCGGACTGCGCAAGTGCGGCTAATTTGGCCATCGGAGGGCGAAAATTAGTCGGCTCCATGGGAACGAGGACGCTAGCAACGGAGCAGGTAAGTGAAAAACTTTTTATAACTTCTGTATGGCTCATAATTAATGCACAATGTATATTACAAAGTGCATTATTATGGCCATACAGAAGTGTATAGACCCACTTGCTGCCGCGGGACAACCCCTTTAAGTGTTTTTCATGCATGAACTGTGGGGTGGGCTGCCTGATTTCATCAGACGCTCCTGACATTCCCATGCTTCTGTTTCTAAATTTCCTGTTATTAGGATGTCATTCAGCCTGATAAAAGTACCCCCCAATAAACATTCTTGCCTCTGACCGGTGTCTTCCTGGCAGCAGTGCCCATGGTCCCCCTTCTTCCCAATGCTCCTGATATTTGAACCCGAAATCAAACTGGCAGACTCATCATGCAAGGTTTCCGAGGGATACCCCCATCATGCTTAAGTTGAAGTCTATGGTCGGGTGACCCCCGCCGATCAGCTGTTTGCCAGGCTACCATTGTGAAGCAGGAAGCAGATAACTCCATATATTGTGCAATGCCCAAGCAGTTCCCATTTACTATCCAGGATTGGTGCTTATGTATTACGCTACCAGTTTTCCTTTTTTTTTATTTTGGATGCTTAATACTCTTATTCTGCACATAATTGGCCAACGTAGCTCACATGGTTTGTCTCTACATTAAATCAGGAGTGTATTGAAGACATTTGCTTCAATGTTCTAATGTACAGTGTAATCTAAAACGAGTGTGTAATGTCCATCGATCATGTTTATGATCATATTATATCTATACTTGCAGCACATGTGACGGACACGTGACTCTTGTATACATCTCCTCACCCTCATCATACAGGGTGCCCCACTCACCAGAGGCCTGGCGAAATCAGCTCCAATACCAAAGAACACATTTTAATGAAATTCGTTCAAAACATAGCTTACTGAGTGAAAATCAGAAACCCCTTAAAACATGGTTCCAAAGTATCCCCTATCGGCGGTCAAGTGCACCTGAACCTTAAACCCAATATTGCTGAATGTTCTGGTAAGTGCATCCTGTGTAACTACAGCACTTTTTTGATTGAGGTTCCTTTTCAATTCTAGAAGAGGTTGTGGCTTAATCCATTAAAATCTCTCCCACTCCGGGAGGCAGCCTGGGCTTCTATTGCCTACATGATTGAAGCAAAATATGGATTTTGGGGTGACTTGGTATGATGAGCAAGAGAACCAGGATAGGCACCCAGACTAGCCATTCCATCTGCCTTGCTGGTGACTGCTGCTGTATGGATGGTAGCATTCGGGCTAAGGAGTGCTACAACAATATGTTATGATGAATTCCTGGTTCTCATTGAGTGAGGTATGTTTTAACCAAATTTCAGTAAAATATGTTCATCAGTCTTGGAGTTAAACCTGATTTTTCTGGACAGGCAACGAGTGGGTCACACTGTATATACTTACACATGAGGTCTAATATGCGTATTGATGCATAATTTGTCCATTCTCTGATTGGTTTGTAAACGTTGCATGACCCGTTGATTTAGAAAAGTAGATGTCTTTAGTAAGCACTAGAGATGAGCGAACGTACTCGGTAAGGGCGATTTCGCAATCGAGCACCGCGATTTTCGAGTACTTCACTACTTGGGTGAAAAGTACTCGGGGTCGCCGGGGGGCAGGGGGAGGCGCGGCGGAGCGGGGGGTAGCAGCGGAGAACAGGGGGGAGCCCTCTATCTCTCCCTCCCACTCCCCGCTGCAACCCCCCGCTCACCCACAGCGCACCCGAGTACTTTTCACCCGAGTAGTAAAGTACTCGAAAATCTCGGTGCTCGATTGCGAAATCGCTCTTACCGAGTATGTTCGCTCATCTCTAGTAAGCACCATTATGACCATATCAAATTGGCTCATTAACTGTTTATTTGAATTTTTTTTCGCGTTTTAATTAATTGAATTTTCGCAGCTTCAGCTTTGGTAAATGTTAAAATCACAGAGGTGAGGAAAAAGAAAAAAACAAACACATTCACTGAAACAGCCAAAAATACCTGAAGGTCTGCAAAGCAGACACGGTCGCCATAGGCACGATCGCCATAAGGCAGGCACAATCGCCTCAGGGCTTAAGGCCATTGCGCCTGCCCTACGGCGATTGTGCCGGTGGCGATTGTGCCTGCCTTATGGCGATCGTGCCTATGGCGACCGTGTCTGCTTTGCAGACCTTCAGGTATTTTTGGCTGTTTCAGTGAATTGGTAAATGTTAAGGCCCATTTAGACAGAATGATTCTCGCTCAAAACCATCTCTTGAGCGATAACCGTTGCGGCTTAATGCACGGACATCATGCACTTTTTGTGCACAATTCGTTCCTCGCTCAATTCTAGTTTTCTAGAATTAAGCAATGAACTCATCAATGGTGGAGGCTGTTATCACAGTCAGCGGTGCTGATTAGATTCTTTTAGCTCGTGTCACACTGGTAGTTCACAGCGGGACGCGAGCTGTAAGCACGGAGAACAATGCAGCTGCTTGCTTATGCAAAACATCTGTATTGTTCGCCGAACAATAGCAGTGGTGGCCTGCTCTACCTGCATAGTGCTTTAGTAACTAATTAGCTATCATAGACTATGCAAAGATGATAGCTCAAAACTGTCACTTAAACTGTCGTTTGAGTGATTTTTGAGCTATTATCTTTCAGTGTAAATGGGGTATTACTGGTTGATAACAGACACATCATCAATTGTTTCTGTGGCACCATAATTATTTATTTTTATAAAACATTTGGCATATTGCAGTTGTAGGAGCCGACTAGAAATCATATCAACTCAACACACATAAGCTTCTTCTGATGTCTACCATTTTGATCTTCTTTTAAAATGAAGGCTTTTCTTTTATTCCTTTTATCCACAATACTTTTTCATATGGATCCCATTCACAGTTGGCCTCAGGTAACTATAATTTTGAATGTTAGATGAAGGCTAATTCCACACAAAAAAATAAACTCTTTAAACAAGAATGAGTTCTTCTTTATGTGAATTCTCTGATGATTTTCCAAAATGATTTTCTTAGTAAAACATTTTCCTCATCTAAAACATTAAATCGACTTCATACAAGAGAGAAAATGGTTTCTCTCTTGTATGAATTCTTTTATGTTTAACAAGAGATAATTTTTCTGTAAAACATTTCCCACATTCTGAACAGGAAAACGGCTTCTCTCCTAAATGACGTCTCTGATGATCCCTACATTTGCCATTAGTAATGAAACATTTCCCACATTCTAAACATGAAAACAGCTTCTATGTGTGAAGCTTCTCATGTCTAACAAGATTTGATTTCATCATAAAACATTTCCCACATTTTGAACATGGAAATGGCCTCTCGCCAGTGTGAATTCTCTGATGATCCCTACATTTGTTATTAGTAGTGAAACATTTCCCACATTCTAAACACGGAAACGGCTTTTCTCCTGTGTGAATTTTCTGATGTTTAACAAGATTTGATTTCAAAATAAAACATTTCCCACATTCTGAACATGGAAATGGCTTCTCTCCTGTGTGAATTCTCTGATGTTTAACAAGATTTGATTTCAAAATAAAACATTTCCCACATTCTGAACATGGAAATGGCTTCTCTCCTGTGTGAATTCTCTGATGTTTAACAAGATCTGATTTATCTGTAAAACCTTTCCCACATTCTAAACAGGAGTGTGGCTTCTCACCTGTGTGACTTTTGTAATGTCTAACAAGAAATGATTTATTTTTAAAACATTTCCCACATTCTGAACATGAAAACGGTTTCTCTTCTGAGTGACTTTTCTGATGTTGAACAAGATCTGATTTCAGTACAAAACATTTCCCACATTCTGAACAAGAAAATGACTTCTCTCCTGAGTGACGTCTTTGATGATCCCTACATTTGCCATTAGTAGTGAAACATTTCCCACATTCTGAACATGAAAATGGCTTCTCTCCTGTGTGAATTCTCAGATGTCTAGCAAGAAGTGATTTATTTTTTAAACATTTCCCGCATTCTGAACATGAGTATGGCTTCTCTCCTGTGTGAGTTGTGTTAGGTCTACGAGTATGTAGATTTGCTTTATATGGAAAATGTTTCCCATATTCTGGACTTGAATATTGCTTCTTCTCTGTGTGAATTACTTTGCGTATAAAAAGACCTGAGCAGTTCGTAAGTTGTTTTCCACATTCAGCAAGCATTTTCTGATCCGTACTTGCGGTAAAATTCTGTGATTGGTTAGGAGAAGGTTCCTTGTGATCAGGGGAATCAAATGATAGGTCTGTACTTTGAAATTCTGAATATACAATAAGGTTATTGGCATTTTCTCTTGAAGAGTGATACATGATATCTTCTGCTTTAGAATTGAGTGATGACTTGAAGTTTTGATCACATTTCTTATTGGGATCATGTGATAGATCTGTATGAAAGGTAATGAGTTTTTTTCCTGAAGAGGGCTGCACAATATATTCATCTTCTACTTTACAATTTAACAAAGACATATGGTTTCCATCAAAGTTCCCACTGGGATTTTCTGTTAGGATTAAAATGTAATATTGAGTAATTTATTTTTGTACTGCAATTGTATACAAATTTATATCACTACATTGACCTGATGCTCATTACGCCAGCATATAATGTTTGGAAAAATGGTTGTGGTGAACGTCTAAATCTGCTTCGTTAGGTCATTATGTAGAGTGTCACTTTGTATTTGGAGCAGTTATGTCTCTCTCGCAGTTTCTCCCTCTCTCACCGCTTCTCTCCCTCTCGTTGCTTCCCTCTCTATCTTGCCGCTTCTCTCTCTTGCTGCTTCGCTCTCTGTATCTCACTGCTTCTCTGTGTCTCGCCACTTCTCTGTTTTTTTTTCTCTCTCTCACTGCTTCTTTCACTTTCTCTCTCTTGCTGCTTCTCTCTCCCATGCCACTTTTATCTCTCTTTCTCTCTCTGCGCTGCTCTCTCTATCTCTCACTCCCCGTTTCTCTCTTTCTCTACGCTTTTCTCTCTTGCTGCTTCACTTATTCTCTTTCTCGACGCTTCTCTCTCCATGTTTCTTTCTCTCCACTTCTCTCTCTCTCTTGCTGCTTCTCTCTCTGCTTCTCTTTCACACTGCTTTCCCTCTCTCTGTTTCTCTTTCTTACTGCTTCTCTCTCTCCGCTTCTTTCTCACTCCGCTTCTATCTCTCCGCTTCTCTCTCTCCACTTCTCTTTCTCACTGCTTCTCTCTCTCTCTGCTTCTCTCTCTCTCTGCTTCTCTCTCTCTGCTTCTCTCTCTCTCTGCTTCTCTCTCTCTCTGCTTCTCTCTGCTTCTCTCTCTCTCTGCTTCTCTCTCTCTCTGCTTCTCTCTCTCTCTGCTTCTCTCTCTCTCTGCTTCTCTCTCTCTCTGCTTCTCTCTCTCACTGCTTCTCTCTCTCACTGCTTCTCTCTCTCACTGCTTCTCTCTCTCACTGCTTCTCTCTCTCACTGCTTCTCTCTCTCACTGCTTCTCTCTCTCACTGCTTCTCTCTCTCACTGCTTCTCTCTCTCACTGCTTCTCTCTCTCACTGCTTCTCTCTCTCACTGCTTCTCTCTCTCACTGCTTCTCTCTCTCACTGCTTCACTCTCAGCCTCTCTCTCTCTCTTCCCTCTCCGCTCTTGTAGCGCTTGCTTAGCAGTGCTTCACTCTCTCCTACTCACTGCTCGTGTCTCACACTGCTTAGCAACGCTTCACTCTCCCTAGCGCTGCATGCCCATAGACCTAAAATTGCATCTTTAAGCTTCCCTCACAGGTCAATCGATGTATGAAACTCAAATTTTAGGATTTTACGGCAGTGGTGAGGATGTTACTAATCTAAGGACACCAAAATCATCCACCTAGGGTCAGGCAAAGGTGCCAAAGTGTGGTGCAAGAAAAAGCCTGTAGGCTGTTTTATATCAAATTCCTATTAGTCTGGAAAATTAGACACAGCTTCTTATGTTTTTAAGCTAAAGCCAGAAATGGATCCAGCAGGAAAGAGAAGTATAAGTCCATCCTATATATTTGCCATTCCTTTTAAATGCATGTCTAGCTTTCATTAAAAAAAAACTGCATGTGTGATTCCAGCCTTGTAAAACTTTATCTTATTTAAAATATTTCAACATCAAAGACCACAATTCTGGTCCACTTTCAGTGAAGGCTTGATAAAGTTCAAAAGTCTCAAAAGCTAAATCTGATCTGGCAATCAAACCTGTTCTTTGTGAACACGTTTAGCCCTTACCGATATTGCATCATTGTAATACAATGTAACAGAATATTACTATTGACAATCTGATCATGACTGCAGTCTGTATTAAAGGGGGTTGTCAAGTTAAAAACTATTTAATTCTGGTTCAACACAACATTTTTTGGGAAAAAAACTGCAGTTTTTTATACAATTATTTTAAACCAAAGTCAGAAGTGGATTCAAATGAATGGGAAATATAAAGCTAGAACGTACTTCTTCTTCCTGCTGGACCCATGTATGACTATGGCTCAGAAAACTGCATGAAAAACTGTCATAAAATTGCTGTAAAAACCACCCTTGACATAATAATATAAGCATCTGAGGCTACGTTCATGGACCTTGACATAATAATATAAGCATCTCAGGCTAAGTTCATGGACCTTGACATAATAATATAAGCATCTCAGGCTAAGTTCATGGACCTTGACATAATAATATAAGCATCTCAGGCTACGTTCATGGACCTTGACATAATAATATAAGCATCTCAGGCTAAGTTCATGGACCTTGACATAATAATATAAGCATCTCAGGCTAAGTTCATGGACCTTGACATAATAATATAAGCATCTCAGGCTAAGTTCATGGACCTTGACATAATAATATAAGCATCTCAGGCTAAGTTCATGGACCTTGACATAATAATATAAGCATCTCAGGCTACGTTCATGGACATGCCAATGAGGTCTGTAGAGTCTACAGTTCTCAGTTTTATAAAGCATCTTTATGATGTTTGGAATAGACAGAGGGAAGTCATCAAGCAGAATCTGTAATAAAGGTTTCCGGCTTCTTGTTGAATTCATTACACTTAGACTTTAGGCTCTTTTAGTGGTAACCAGTATACTATCAAGTACTAGAAGAGGGACCTAATGAAGTGGCTTTGAATTCATTGTCAGGCATGCATTCGGGGAAAAAAAATTAATTTGTCTCTGACGTATGACATGCGACGCACTTAAAAAGGTTGGGTTGTTTTTGTCCTATTCATGTCTTATGCATTTTTTGGTTTACATCTTGTAGTTTACATCCCTACCAGTAGATGGCATTAGTTTGCAGTTTCGTTTTGGTTCAGTTTATCGGAGAGAAAACGGGCATGTGCAGGCAGTGTTGTTGCTGTGATTTTGTGCAGGATAACGGAGGAAAATGAGTACATTCAGATCATGAAATAGACATTTCTGATTCGAGGAGTGAGTATTCCACCAATAATGAATGTGATATCCCAGTGAAATGTCGGATAGTGACAAGGATGATTCAGTGCATAAATTCATCTGATCCAACCCCACCACGCTTTCTATTCACAGAAACTCCAGCCATTCATGGTACTTTTTAAAATCTTTTAGATTATTTTGAATGAGAATGTAATCAATCTGATTACCGAAGAAACAAATAAATATGCAGACGTCTCCAGAATGGGACTCTGAGTCAAAACCCAGTAGAGATTGGTAGAGAATTTGGTCGTTTTTACAATAGCTTATAAACTAAAGGACACTTCCCACAGCAAATGTGCAAGAAATTGTTAGACAAGGTCCTACCTAGACTAGCACCAGAACATAGGGACATTCTGGAAGGGGAGGTGTCGGTTGAGGAAGCATGGGATGTGATTAAATCCCTTAGGCCTCCCTCACACAGGGCGTTTTGTACAGCGTTTAGTGCTGCCTTTTCAGCCCAGCGCTAAACGCTGTACAACACTCCCATATATCTCAATGGGGCTACTCACACAAGGCTGAAAACGCAGCGCCTTCCAACGCTGCGCTTTGACAGCGATGCATGTTCTATTTTGGGGCGTTTTTAGCCCTGCGTCGCCCATTGAAATAAACTTGGTGCCGCGTTTTTAGCAGCGTTAACCGCTCGCCGATTTTCAGGGTGAGGGCTTGCAATAGAAGCCCTACCCCGAAAATCAGCCCCAGTTAGGCTAGAGGGAAAAAAACAAAGTAATACTCACCTAGCCGCTGCGGTCCGGGTCGCGGCCGCTGGTCTCTGCCGCTCATCCGGGCTTCTCCAACACTCCCAAGTCTATTGCCGTAGGCCAGGTTTGAGAACCCCTTCTCCAGCAATAGAGTGCTGTGATTGGTTGTCGGCGCGCTTGATGCCCAATCACAGCACTTCATTGACTGTCTCAGCCAATCAGCGCCGGCAAGCTATTTGTATCTTCTCCCCTTACTTCTCTCCCTAACATATATCAGATTCTGGATCAATTTGGAACTACGGGAGACCCTCTTTGACTGACAGCACGTCATTTCCCCAAGTATATTCCACACACCAAAGAAAGATAAGCCAGCAAGGAGATGTGTTGCAATAAAAGAGATTAGAGATGAGCGAGCACACTCCTTCGAGCTTGATGCTCGTTCCTGTATTAGGGTACTCGAGATGCTCGTTACTCGAGACAAGCACCACGCAGTACTCGAGTCAATTCCATGCCAGCCCTATCCCACCCCCCTGTGAGTAGCTGGTGAGATCAAGTGACCGCCGAGTACTTAAAGCGGTCCCGCCCGCGGCTTGCCTCAGACACACGCTAGCAGAGATTAGGGAAAGTGCTGCTGCTCATTCAGGGATAGTGTTAGTGTAGGATTCTGTCCTCAAGAACCCCAACAGTCCTTCTTAGGGCTACATCTGACCGTGTGCATTACTGTTGTGGCTGCTGGGAGCAGTTTTGCACAAATTGTTTTTTTCATCTCGGGCTGTGCAGGCCATTACAGCTATAGCGTTCTCAGTCTGCAGTCTATTATACAGAGTATAGGGACAGTGCTGCTGAGATAGGGACAGTGGTAGTGTAGGATCCTGTCTACAAGAACCCCAACGGTTCTTCTTAGGGCTCCATCTCACCATGTGCATTTTACTTGGGGCCTGCTGGGAGTTGTAGTGCTACCATTATTGTATTACGCAGCTAGGCCTGTTTGCAGCCTTTCGTCATATTTTTTTCTGGCTGCAGTGTGCAGTAAAATAACGCTCTCACCGTGAAAGTGCACGCACATAATTCCTAGCCTGCAGCTGCCAACAAACTTATTTATACCGTTCTGGGTCTGTAGTGAATTAGACAGCGGTCTCACCGCAAAACAGTACCATAATATTACCGGGGCCACTGCAAAGTATTTCAGCTCAGCCGCTGTGCAGAGCGTCTGACAATACCATTTCCGTTGGTGTGGTTGAGATCGCCGCAGTTACCAGCACTATCCACTGGCTTTAGAGTCTTCTCCCACTCCACACAACCTCTATAATCTACAAGTCTCTGCGAGTAGTAAATTAACCCGAGGTATCAGTGCAAGACAGCGGGTTACTTTTTACTCGTCACAGCATAGAGCCTCCGCTATCTACAAGTCTCTGTGTGCGGTGAATTAAGGCACAGTTGTCAGTGCTGTACAGTGGGGTAATTTATTTGGGCCCTGCTCTATTCATAATCTGCCATGATGAGGAGTAGGGGTAAGGGTCGAGGACGTGGACGTCCAAGTGAGGGTGTGGGCACAGGCCTAGTTCCTGGTCCAGGTGAATCACAGCCGGCTGCTGCGGGATTAGGAGAGAGGCGAGTTTCTGGGGTCCCCAGCTTCATATCACAATTTATGGGTCCACGTGGTAGACCTTTATTACAAACAGAGCAGTGTGAGCAAGTCCTGTAGTGGATGGCAGAAAATGCATTCAGCAATGTATCGACCACCCAGTCTTCTACACAGTCCACTACTCCCGGCTTAAGGACTGCAACTCTGAATCCTCTGGCTGCTGTTCCTCCTTCCTCCCAGCTTCCTCACTCCATGAAAATGACATATTCTGATGAGCAGGCAGATTCCCAGGAACTGTTCTCGGGTCCCTGCCATGAGTGGGAGAAAATGGTTCCTCTCTCACCTGTGGAGTTTGTCGTGACTGATGCCCAACCTTTGGAAAGTTCCCGGGGTCCGGGTGATGAGGCTGGAGACTTCTGGCAACTGTCTCAAGAGCTTTCAGTGGGTGAGGAGGATGATGAGACACAGTTGTCTATCAGTGAGGTAGTAGTGAGGGCAGTAAGTCCGAGGGAGGAGCGCACAGAGGATTCGGAGAAAGAGCCGCTGGACGATGAGGTGACTGACCCCACCTGGTTTGCTAAGCCTACTGAGGACAGGGCATCAGAGGGGGAGGCAAGTGCAGCAGCAGGACAGCTTGGAAGAGGCAGTGGGGTGGCCAGGGGTAGAGGCAGGGCCAGAGCAAAGAATCCCCCAACTGTTTCCCAACCTGTGTCACACCAAGATCAGCCGGGGAGCCACCACTACCAGCCTCACCACCACCAGCATGCGCAGGCATATGATGGCCAAGCACCCCACAAGATGGGACGAAGGCTGTTCACTGCCTCCGGGTCACACCACTGCCTCTTCCCCTGGGCCCCAACCTGCCACTCAGATGCGAACCCCCTCTCTGGTCACAAGCACGAGCGCCTCCCGGCCTGCACCCACACCCTCACCTCCACTGTCCCCCACCCCATCCAGCAATGTCTCTCAGCGCAGCGTTCAGCTGTTGCTAGCACAAGCGTTGGAGCGAAAGCGCAAATACGCCGCCACGCACCCACACGCACAAGCTTTAAACGTGCACATTGCGAAATTGATCAACCTGGAGATGCTGCCGTATAGGCTGTGAAAACGGAGGCTTTCAAAAACATGATGGCGGCCCCGTGCTACTCGGTCCCCAGTCGCCACTATTTTTCCCGATGTGCCGTCCCAGCCCTACACCAGCACGTCTCCAGCAACATAAATCGTGCCCTCACCAATGCGGTTACTGGGATGGTCCACTTAACTACGGACACGTGGACAAGTACTGGCGGGCAGGGCCACTATATCTCCCTGACGGCACCTTAGGTGAATTTGGTGGAGGCTGGGACCAAGTCAGAGCCTGGGACCGCTCACGTCCGACCCACACCCAGAATAGCGGGTCCTACCTCGGTGCTGGTATCTGCAGCGGTTTATGCCACCTCCTCTAAACCCTCCTCCTCCTCCGCAAACTCTACCTCTCAATTAAGAAGTGTGAGCAGCACGTCGCCAGCAGTCGGTGTGGCACGGCAGCATAGCGGTGGGCAAGCATCAGCAGGCCATGCTGAAACTACTTAGCTTAGGTGACAAGAGGCACACAACCCCCGAACTGTGGCAGGGTCTGACAGAGCAGACCGACCTCTGGCTTTCGCCGCTGAGCCTCCAACCGGGCATGGTCATGTATGACAACGGCCATAACCTGGTGGCGGCTCGGCAGCCTCACACACGTGCCATGCCTGGCCCACGTCTTCAATCTGGTGGTTCAGCGGTTTCTTAAAAACTACTCTCACTGGGGGCGTGGCCAAGAAGCCGAGCAGACCGGCCGCATGTAAGAGAGGCTCCCACCTAAGCCGACAATACCAGATCCTGAACCCATCCTGAGGGCCCCCGGACCCAACAAAAGTCACCTGCAGTAAGGGGGGAGGAGGCCGAGCCACCCGCAGAGCGTGAACAGCACCCACGGCTGAGGTAATACCGGCAGCGGACCCGCGACGTCGCGACCGCTACTGCCGCCATCTCTAAAACAGCGCCGGCCGCGGGGTGCGAAGGGACACGGGGAGCGCACAGAGGAGGCTCCCGAAGCGGCAGATACAGCGCCGGAAACAGTGCTAGGTAGACGGAGAAGCAGGGGGAGAGCGGCTGAGTCAGAGCCCATACTCCGCACTGAGATCGGGAGCTGCACTCTTTCCCGCCACAACCGCCGTGGGGCCAAGGGGGAAGCTGCAGAGATCAAGTAGCAGGGGAAACAGTGCACAAACGATATACCCAGCCCTGAAAGGGAAACAATTACCGGCACCATTGTACAGAGGCCACCTCCAGGAGTGTGCAGCTGCTGGTCCCTAGCAAACAGGGGACACGATACAGCCAGCAGCTACCCAGAAAAGAAGAAGAACATAGCAGTGTGCATAAAACTGTGAACACTACATGCTTGACCAAAGGGCATTACCAGTGTCATAATAACCAGCAAAGTGCAGCCACAGCAGCCCCTAAGCCGCGGAACACCTAATAAATAACGCATAAAGCATATTCCCCAAAGAGCCTGCAAAACAAAGCAAAGGCATTTATAGGCCCCCTGCTGGGACTCCAATATCCTGTAAAACCATCTCTCAAAAGGAAAACACCAAAAGGTCTCACCATGGGCCCTACCAGACAGAACTCTGCAGCCGACAGACTAAAAGCGTTTACCAGGGGAGATACCCGTAAAGACCCTGGCCCCAAACCCACTACACCCGTCACAGCAGAAACATCAGCGGCAAAAGACACCAGCCCAAAACCACCTGAGGGTGCAGTCCAAACCCTACAACAGCTATCTGAGCAGCTCCTAGCCGCAATACAGACATCTACAACTACGCTCACTGGCAAAATTGACGAAGTAAAGATGGACGTAAGCCTACTAAGGCAAGACCTCCAAAATCTGAGGGAACGAGTCACAAGCACGGAAGACAGAATCTCAACACTAGATGACACTGTCTCTCCAATGTCGGCCGCGATACGTGACCTCACACAAAAAGCTGAATATTGGAGACAAAAGGCGGCCGATCTTGAAAATCGTTCAAGACTAAATAATCTACGCATAGTGGGACTGCCAGAACGAGCTGAAGGGCAGAGACACAAAGAATTTATGTAGAAATGGCTCCGCGAACTTCTCCCTAATGCAGGACTTTCACAAGTCTTCGTGATTGAGCGAGCTCACCGGGTGCCCATGAAGCCACCCATACCTGGAGCACCACCTAGACCCCTGTTAGCGAAACTACTCAACTCCCGCGATAGGGACATAATCCTACAAGCTGCCAGAAAAGGAGGTCCCCTGCGCTACGACAATGCTACAATATCCATTTTTCCGGACTTCTCAGCAGACCTCCAGAAACAATGGGCGTCATTCTTCGGAATCAAAAGGCAACTACGAGACCTGCAAATATCGTACTCCATGGCATACCCGGCACGACTACGAGTGGTAGACGGAGAACGCACCCGTTTCTTTACTTCACCATCTGAGGCAGAAGATTGGCTGGCTACCAGACGTCCACCAGAAGGACCGTAATGTATACATAACCATTTTTTTCCTTCCTCCAGGTGCCGGGACTCTCGTATAAATATGCAAATGTATACCTAAAAGCCTCTTAACATACACCAGTAACAGCATCTCAGAAATACCTTGTTAATATTTGAACCTGAGACGCAGAATCGAGACTCCTACTACCCAGGACAAATACTCGGCCCACACCCCTCTGATGACAGCGGCGAGGTGTCCTCCCCTCGAGCACCAATAGCCTGTACCCTTTCTCCTCCCCCCCCCTCCCTCCCATACTCTACCCCCCTCCCCTCCCCCCTCCCCACCTCTCTTCTTTCCCCTTTATCCCAAGGAATACGCATACAGAGTATAACGCCGGCTTCTACTATGGTTTTACTAATATAACAGTACCTCAAGTATAGCTAATGTTAAAGCTATACTATGTAGGTTCCCACAATACTAGTTTGCCACGAACTTTATCTCAGTAGAGAAAGCATTTAAATTTTGTTTGAAAAACAAATTAAGTTTTTTAAGTTGGTAGTTAGAGATGAGCGAACGCGTTCGTCCGAGCTTGATATTCGTGCGAATATTAGGGTGTTCGGGATGTTCGTTATTCGTAACGAACACCATGCGGTGTTCTGGTTACTTTCACTTACTTCCCTGAGACGTTTGCGCGCTTTTCTGGCCAATTGAAAGACAGGGAAGGCATTACAACTTCCCCCTGTGACGTTCAAGCCCTATACCACCCCCCTGCTGTGAGTGGCTGGGAAGATCAGGTGTTCGCCTAATATAAAAGTCGGCCCCTCCCGCGGCTCGCCTCAGATGCCTGGTGAGTTAGATGAGGGACAGTGCTGTTTGTACCGGAGCTGCTGTAGGGAAAGAATTGGTAGTTAGTGTAGGCTTCAAGACCCCCCAAAGGTCCTTATTAGGGCCACTGATAGCTGTGTGTTGGCTGCTGTTAGCAGTGGCATTTTTTTTTTTTCTCAAAATCGGCTCTGCAGAGCGTTGCACCTGGCATTAGGGACAGAAGTGCTGCATAGGCAGGGAGAGTGTTAGGAGTGAGTGTAGCCTTCAAGAACCTCAACGGTCCTTTCTAGGGCCATATTTATCCGTGTGCAGTACTGTTCAGGCTGCTGTTAGCTGTGCTGCATTTTTTTTGGGCTTCTCAAAATCGCCTCTGCAGAGCATTCCACCCTCCATTGATACTGCAGGGAAAGAATTGTATAGGCAGGGCCACAACACAGTTATTATTCATTGAATATACGCAGTGCTGCCTTTTGCTTGTAAAACAAGTGAAAATAATTCTATTTGTCCAGCCTCTGTCCGTCCTAACGCCGGTGGACACGTGTGAGCTGCGTGAAACAACATTGCTAAATCATACGCACCCAGCTACGCTTTACTGCTGGCTTCGCCATTTGCTTTCCTTAATTGGGAAAAAAATACCTGCTCTGCCAGAGTTATAATAACTCTGCTACCCTCACGTTCTGTGACACATAAGCAGGGACACAGCACAGTTATTAAACTTCTCATGTTCATTGAATATACGCAGTGCTGCCTTTTGGTGGAAAAAAACTGAAAACAAATCTATTTGTCCAGCCTCTGTCCGTCCTAAGGGCTGTGGACACGTGTGAGCTGCGTGAACAACATTGCTAAATCATACGCACCCAGCTACGCTTTACTGCTGGCTTCGCCATTTGCTTTCCTTAATTGGGAAAAAAATACCTGCTCTGCCAGAGTTATAATAACTCTGCTACCCTCACGTTCTGTGACACATAAGCAGGGACACAGCACAGTTATTAAACTTCTCATGTTCATAGAATATACGCAGTGCTGCCTTTTGGTGGAAAAAAACTGAAAACAAATCTATTTGTCCAGCCTCTGTCCGTCCTAACGCCTGTGGACACGTGTGAGCTGCGTGAACAACATTGCTAAATCATACGCACCCAGCTACGCTTTACTGCTGGCTTCGCCATTTGCTTTCCTTAATTGGGAAAAAAATACCTGCTCTGCCAGAGTTATAATAACTCTGCTACCCTCACGTTCTGTGACACATTAGCAGGGACACAGCACAGTTATTAAACTTCTCATGTTCATAGAATATACGCAGTGCTGCCTTTTGGTGGAAAAAAACTGAAAACAAATCTATTTGTCCAGCCTCTGTCCGTCCTAACGCCTGTGGACACGTGTGAGCTGCGTGAACAACATTGCTAAATCATACGCACCCAGCTACGCTTTACTGCTGGCTTCGCCATTTGCTTTCCTTAATTGGGAAAAAAATACCTGCTCTGCCACAGTTAATAACTCTGCTACCCTCACGTTCTGTGACACATTAGCAGGAAAACAGCACAGTTATTAAACTTCTCATGTTCATAGAATATACGCAGTGCTGCCTTTTGGTGGAAAAAAACTGAAAACAAATCTATTTGTCCAGCCTCTGTCCGTCCTAACGCCTGTGGACACGTGTGAGCTGCGTGAACAACATTGCTAAATCATACGCACCCAGCTACGCTTTACTGCTGGCTTCGCCATTTGCTTTCCTTAATTGGGAAAAAAATACCTGCTCTGCCAGAGTTATAATAACTCTGCTACCCTCACGTTCAGTGACACATTAGCAGGGACACAGCACAGTTATTAAACTTAGATTATTCATTCACTAAAGGCAGTGGGGCCGTTCGTTTTCCAAAAAGTGCAAAAATTATATTTGGCCTGCAGTCTTGCGCCAATTTATTTCCTGCCTGTGAAATCAAATCACTGGTAATACAGCATGCTGAGGGGTAGGGGTAGGCCTAGAGGACGCGGCCGAGGACGCGGAGGGCCAAGTCAGGGTGTGGGCACAGGCCGAGCTCCTGATCCCGGTGTGTCGCAGCCGACTGCTGCGCGATTAGGAGAGAGGCACGTTTCTGGCGTCCCCACATTCATCGCCCAATTAATGGGTCCACGCGGGAGACGGTTATTAGAAAATGAGCAGTGTGAGCAGGTCCTGTCCTGGATGGCAGAAAGTGCTTCGAGCAACCTATCGTCAACACGCAGTTCTGCGCCGTCCACTGCTGCAAATCCGAATCCTCTGTCTGCTGCTCCTCCTTCCTCCCAGCCTCCTCACTCCACTACAATGACACCTGCTCAGGAGCGGGAACACTCCCAGGAACTGTTCTCGGGCCCCTGCTCAGATTGGGCAGCAGCGGTTCCTCTCCCACCAGAGGAGTTTATAGTCACTGATGCCCAACCATTCGAAAGTTCCCGGGGTCCGGGGGATGAGGCTGGGGACTTCCGCCAACTGTCTCAACAACTTTCTGTGGGTGAGGAGGACGATGACGATCAGACACAGTTGTCTTGCAGTGAGGTAGTAGTAAGGGCAGTAAGTCCGAGGGAGCAGCGCACAGAGGATTCGGAGGAAGAGCAGCAGGACGATGAGGTGACTGACCCCACCTGGTGTGCAACGCTTACTCAGGAGGACAGGTCTTCAGAGGGGGAGTCAAGGGCATCAGCAGGGCAGGTTGCAAGAGGCAGTGCGGTGGCCAGGGCCAGGGGTAGAGGCAGGGCCAGACCGAATAATCCACCAAGTGTTTCTCAAAGCGCCCCCTCGCGCCATGCCACCCTGCAGAGGCCAAGGTGCTCTAAGGTCTGGCAGTTTTTCACAGAGACGCCTGACGACCGACGAACAGTGGTGTGCAACCTTTGTTGCGCAAAGCTCAGCCGGGGAGCCAACACCAACAGCCTTACCACCACCAGCATGCGCAGGCATATGATGGCCAAGCACCCCACAAGGTGGGACGAAGGCCGTTCAGCGCCTCCGGTTTGCACCCCTGCCTCTCCCCCTGTGCCCCAACCTGCCACTGAGATGCAACCCCCCTCTCAGGACACAGGCACTACCGCCTCATGGCCTGCACCCACACCCTCATCTCCGCTGTCCTCGGCCCCATCCAGCAGTGTAGTTCAGCGCACCGTCCAGCCGTCGCTTGCGCAAGTGTTCGAGCGCAAGCGCAAGTACGCCGCCACGCACCCGCACGCTCAAACGTTAACCGTCCGCATCGCAAAATTCATCAGCCTTGAGATGCTGCCGTATAGGGTTGTGGAAACGGAGTCCTTCAAAAGTATCATGGAGGCGGAGGCCCCACGCTACTCAGTTCCCAGTCGCCACTACTTTTCCCGATGTGCCGTCCCAGCCCTGCACGACCACGTCTCCCGCAACATTGTACGCGCCCTCACCAACGCGGTTACTGCCACGGTCCACTTAACTACGGACACGTGGACAAGCACAGGCGGGCAGGGCCACTACATCTCCCTGACGGCACATTGGGTGAATTTAGTGGAGGCTGGGACCGAGTCAGAGCCTGGGACCGCTCACGTCCTACCCACCCCCAGAATTGCGGGCCCCAGCTCGGTGCTGGTATCTGCGGAGGTGTATGCTTCCTCCACTAAAGCACCCTCCTCCTCCTCCTCCTCCTCCTCTGTCTCGCAATCAAGATGTGTTAGCAGCAGCATGTCGCCAGCAGTCGGTGTCGCGCGGTGTGGCAGCACAGCGGTGGGCAAGCGTCAGCAGGCCGTGCTGAAACTACTCAGCTTAGGCGATAAGAGGCACACGGCCCACGAACTGCTGCAGGGTCTGACACAGCAGACCGACCGCTGGCTTGCGCCGCTGAGCCTCCAACCGGGCATGGTCGTGTGTGACAACGGCCGTAACCTGGTGGCGGCTCTGCAGCTCGGCAGCCTCACGCATGTGCCATGCCTGGCCCACGTCTTTAATTTGGTGGTTCAGCGCTTTCTGAAAAGCTACCCACGCTTGTCAGACCTGCTCGTAAAGGCGCGCCGGCTCTGCGCACATTTCCGCAAGTCCCACACGGACGCTGCCACCCTGCGCACCCTGCAACATCACTTTAAGCTGCCAGTGCACCGACTGCTGTGCGACGTGCCCACACGGTGGAACTCTACGCTCCACATGTTGGCCAGGCTCTATGAACAACGTAGAGCTATAGTGGAATACCAACTCCAACATGGGCGGCGCAGTGGGAGTCAGCCTCCTCAATTCCTTTCAGAAGAGTGGGCCTGGTTGGCAGACATCTGCCATGTCCTTGGTAATTTTGAGGAGTCTACCCAGGTGGTGAGCGGCGATGCTACAATCATTAGCGTCACCATTCCTCTGCTATGCATCTTGAGAAATTCCCTGCAAACCATAAAGGCAGCTGCTTTGCGCTCGGAAACGGAGGCGGTGGAAGACAGTATGCCGCTGGATAGTCAGGGCACCCTCCTGTCTATTTCTCAGCGCGTACAGGAGGAGGAGGAGGAGCATGAGGAGGATGAGGAGGAGGGGGAAGAGACAGCTTGGGCCGCTGCTGACGGTACACCGGCTGATTGCCTGTCATCCTTTCAGCGTGTATGGCCTGAGGAGGAGGAGGAGGAGGAGGAGGAGGAGGATCCTGAAAGTGATCTTCCTAGTGAGGACAGCCATGTTTTGCGTACTGGTACCCTGGCACACATGGCTGACTTCATGTTAGGATGCCTTTCTCGTGACCCTCGCGTTGCACGCATTCTGGCCACGACGGATTACTGGGTGTACACACTGCTCGATCCACGGTATAAGGAGAACCTGCCCACTCTGATTCCCGAAGAGGAAAGGGGTTCGAGAGTGTTGCTATACCACAGGACCCTTGCGGACAAGCTGATGGTAAAATTCCCAGCCGACAGCGCTAGTGGCAGAAGGCGCAGTACCGAGGGCAAGGTAGCAGGGGATGTGCGTAGATCGAGCAGCATGTACATCCCAGGCAGTGCAACAGTCTTTAAGGGCCTGGCCAGCTTTATGGCTCCCCACCAAGACTGTGTCACCGCTCCCCAGTCACGGCTGAGTCGGCGGGAGCACTGTAAAAGGATGGTGAGGGAGTACGTAGCGGATCGCACGACCATCCTTGGTGACGCCTCTGCCCCCTACAACTACTGGGTGTCGAAGCTGGACACGTGGCCTGAACTAGCGCTGTATGCCCTGGAGGTGCTTGCTTGTCCTGCGGCTAGCGTCTTGTCGGAGAGGGTGTTTAGTGCGGCTGGGGGAATCATCACAGATAAGCGTAGCCGCTTGTCAACCGACAGTGCCGACAGGCTAACACTCATCAAGATGAACAAAGGCTGGATTTCCCCAGACTTCTGTTCTCCACCAGCGGACAGCAGCGATACGTAAGCAATACGTAGGCTGCACCCGCGGATGGAAGCTACGTTCTCTCTCACCATCCAAAACGGGGACATTTCTGCTTCATCAATCTGTGTCTAATATTCCTCCTCCTCCTCCTCCTCCTCCTGAAACCTCACGTAATCACGCTGAACGGGCAATTTTTCTTAGGGCCACAAGGCTCAGTCAAATAATTTTTCAGAAGAATTTTTATAAGTTTCAATTCGCTTAAAAGCATTGGAACTTTAACTTGAACCAATTTTTCGTTACACTGGGCTGCCTCCAGGCCTAGTTACCACTTAAGCCACATTAACCAAAGCGATTAATGGGTTTCACCTGCCCTCTTGGTTGGGCATGGGCAATTTTTGGGATGTACATTAGTACTGTTGATACAGCAATTTTTGTGGGCCCTCGCCTACAGTGTAATCAAATGAATTTTTAGCCCACCTGCATTACAGCTGACGTAACCTCAGCTGTGTTGGGCAATGCAATGGGATATTTTTATGTACCGCCGGTGGGTTCCAGGGAGCCACCCATGCTGTAGGTGCACACGGAGTTTTTAATACATCTGTACACTTCTAAAGAACCCCAGTCTGACTGGGGCATGCAGTGTGGGCCGAAGCCCACCTGTATTACGCACGACATTACTACCTCAGCTGTGTTGGGCAATGCAATGGGATATTTCTATGTACCGCCGGTGGCTTCCTGGCACCCACCCAGGCAGTGGGTCCACAGGGAATTATAAATGCATCTGTTTCCACTTATAAAGAAACCCAGTCTGACTGGGGCATGCAGTGTGGGCCGAAACCCACCTGCATTAACCCTTTCCAGTCCACTGTGTGACCTGTGAAGACATTAGGGTTTAAGGCTGTACAGCTCCGTTGTTGGTAGACGTCCGTCGGGGTTCTCTTACTGTATATTGCCAGCCTCTCTGCTGTCGGAGCCTATCCTACGTGTCAGCTCATGCAGTACTGGCTTTAGCCAGCATATAGCGCCGTTGTATAACGGCAGAAAAAGAGTAAGCCCCCTAGGAAAACCATATACAAATTGGATTGGAAAGGGTTAAGCACAACATTACTACCTCAGCTGTGTTGGGCAATGCAATGGGATATTTCTATGTACCGCCGGTGGCTTCCTGGCACCCACCCATGCTGTAGGTGCACACGGAGTTTTTACTACATCTGTACACTTATAAAGAACCCCAGTCAGACTGGGGCATGCAGTGTGGGCCGAAGCCCACCTGCATTAAGCACGACATTACTACCTCAGCTGTGTTGGGCAATGCAATGGGATATTTTTGTGTACCGCCGGTGGGTTCCAGGGAGCCACCCATGCTGTGGGTCGACAGGGACTTCACAATAGGGAGTTGTACCTGCCTGTGTCTATGAATTAAAAAGCCCGGTCTGACTGGGGCATGCAGACACCTTGACAGAATGAATAGTGTGTGGCACATAGGTTCCCCATTGCTATGCCCACGTGTGCAGCTCCTGATGGCGGTGGCACAGGATTCTATTTCTCATTGCTTCTGTACAGCATTGTGGGCTATCGCTCCGCCACTTTTAAAGAGGGTCGCTGCCTAGCCGTGCCAACCTCTGCAGTGTGTGCCTGCGGTCCCTCGTCATGGCAGACGCAATTCTAAATAGACATGAGCGTGGTGTGGCATGAGGGCAGCTGAAGGCTGCCCAGGGACACTTTGGTGTGCGCTGTGGGGGGGAGGGGGGGCGGTTGGGCAGCATGTAACCCAGGAGAAGTGTCAGTGGAGTGTCATGCAGGCAGTGATTGTGCTTTGTTGGAGGTAGTGTGGTGCTTAGCAAAGGTATGCCATGCTAATGAGGGCTTTTCAGAAGTAAAAGTTGTTGGGAGGGTATTGTGGCTTAATAGTGGGACCTGTGAACTTGAGATGCAGCCCAACATGTAGCCCCTCGCCTGCCCTATCCGTCACTGTGTCATTCCCATCACTTTCTTGAATTGCCCAGATTTTCACACATGAAAACCTTAGCGAGCATCGGCGAAATACAAAAATGCTCTGGTCGCCCATTGACTTCAATGGGGTTCGTTGTTCGAAACGAACCCTCGAGCATCACGGGAAGTTCGTTCCGAATAACGAACACCCGAACATTTTGGTGTTCGCTCATCTCTATTGGTAGTATATTACCGCAATGTTAACGAATTGTATACATCAAGTTCTCTATGTTGTTCTTGGAAATGTACTGAAATACAGTTGCATGACGTATGATAAAAATGTAACCGGGTGTCACGGAGGAACTCCTAACGGGCAGAAAGACACTAAGAAACTTATCCGGACTCGATCTACCTGTCCTTGCCTATGGCGGAGGTAACCTTCGTGTCGTGGAATGTCAGGGGCATGGGATCAGCCAGAAAGCGAGCAGCAATAAACTCTTTAATACGCTCCTGGCGGCCACATGTACTATTTCTGCAGGAGACCCACCTTACACCCGAAACTACAAAAGTTCTGTCAAAGCCATGGGTTCAGTGGTCCGCTCACTCGTGTCACACAACATACTCCAGAGGGGTGTCCCTATTAATAGGAAGGTCACTAAGATGGGAAGCAGAACAAATTAAAAGAGACCCAGAAGGTAGATATATATTTGTACGAACCAAAATCAATAACGACCCATACGTCCTTCTATGTTGCTACAATCCACCACCAGCAACAACAGCTATCTTAGCGGACGGCATTCAATTTGCATCATTCTCGCCAGATGCAACGATTATCTGTATGGGGGATATGAATATGGTAATGGACCCCCTTATGGACAGATTTGGAGGTGGTGCTCGGAGGGAGGGGGAGACACTGGCATGACCCGATTGGCTTCTATCCTATCAGTGACGGGGTGGCTGGATTTCTGGCGCATATTCCATCCACAACTACAGGAATTTACCTGCCATGCAGCCCACAACCACGCGCTTAGTCGAATAGACTACATATTCGGGTCCCCTTCATTATTTTCTAAAATCAACTCCATAGAGTTCCTTCCTCGTGGAATCTCGGATCACTCACCAATCCGCATGGCTCTTAAAAACCCAAGCTTGACCATAGATAAAAGACTTAAAATACATCCATTTTGGCTCTCTTTGTTCGGCCCTAATGATCGCATACCAGACCAGATCCAAATCTACTATGAGGCACATGAAGCACACTCAGGCAAAACGCTAGTATGGGAGGCATTTAAAGGGGTTGTCTCGCGAAAGCAAGTGGGTCTATACACTTCTGTATGGCCATATTAATGCACTTTGTAATATACATCGTGCATTAAATATGAGCCATACAGAAGTTATTCACTTACCTGCTCCGTTGCCATGCGTCCCCGTTGCCATGGTTCCGTCTAACTTCGGTGTCTTCTTGCTTTTTTAGACGCGCTTGCGCAGATGGATCTTCTCCCTTCGGCTGGTCTTGGAAGCATCTGCGTTTTGGCTCCGCCCCCTTCTACGCGTCATCGCGTAGCTCCGCCCCGTCACGTGCCGATTCCAGCCAATCAGGAGGCTGGAACAGGCACACGTCATGGGGCGGAGCTACGCGATGACGCTTAGAAGGGGGCGGAGCCAAAACGCCGATGCTTCCAAGACCAGCCGAAGGGAGAAGATCCATCTGCGCAAGCGCGTCTAAAAAAGCAAGAAGACACCGAAGTTAGACGGAACCATGGCAACGGGGACGCTAGCAACAGAGCAGGTAAGTGAATAACTTCTGTATGGCTCATATTTAATGCACGATGTATATTACAAAGTGCATTAATATGGCCATACAGAAGTGTATAGACCCACTTGCTTTCGCGAGACAACCCCTTTAAGTCTTACCTCAGAGGATGCTTCAGATCCTCAATCTCCTTTATCAAAAAAGCCTCTTCACGAGAAGGAGAACTATTAGCGGAACAATGCCAACTACAAGAGAGAGACTTTATCGCAGACCCAACAGACATTAAAAAAGATAGATGGCTCCAGACAGGCAGGAATTACTTGTTATACCTAAGAGAAAAAGCCCAGAGGAACCTTTTTATACTCGACAATCCTTCTTTGAATTGGGAAACCAATCTAGCAAACTACTAGCCTGGATGGCCCGGCAGGAAACTGCGCCTCCGGCCGTGCTAAGAGTCCAATCAGCCCAGGGAGAAACACTTACAGATCCAAAAGACATTCTAAATAGATTCCAACAATTCTATGACGATCTATACCAAACACGGACTGATTATTCACCTGAGGATTTGGAAATCTACTTAACGGACATAATATTCCCAGAACTACAAGATGCCCACAAGTCCCTATTAGACTCCCCCAGGAAGTTGAAGAAGCAATAAGCGGCATGGCAAAAAACAAAACCCCGGGGCCGGACGGTCTACCGATAGAAGTCTATCTAAAATACAAAAAAGAAATAAACCCACACTTACTCTCCCTATACGAACACATATTTGATAAAAAACAGCTCCCAGAATCAATGTTGGAGGCCAACATAGTCCTCATCCTAAAACCAGATAAAAACCCAGAAGACTGTGGCTCATATAGGCCTATTTCATTATTGAACACAGACTATAAAATCCTCACTAAAATACTGGCCTCACGCCTGAACCTAGCATAAAAGATGTTATACACCCTGACCAAACAGGCTTTATCCCAGGAATGTCCACGTCGGACAACATTAGAAGGACGCAGGTAATTATGCAGGTGGGGTGGAGGTGGAGGTCGGACTGGGCCCTGGCCTCATTAGACGCAGCTAAGGCATTCGACTCGGTTGAATGGCCATACTTGATGAGGATCTTACGGAAGTTTGGATTCGGAGACTCCTTCATTAGATGGATCTCTATCCTATACAAATCACTGACGACTAGGGTAGTGGTGAATGGCCTGGCCTCCACCCCCTTCCTTCTCCACAGAGGGACCCGACAAGGCTGCCCGCTCTCCCCTCTCCTGTTCGCAATCGCCATAGAACCCCTGGCCTTGAGGATTCGACAGCACACCTCATACAACGGCGTCCAAGTGGGTCCTAGAGAAGACAGGATAGGGCTGTACGCAGATGACATAATACTATATATGTCGGACCCCAAGTACACCCTACCACTAGCCATCTCTCTGATAGACAAATTTGGAAACTTCTCAGGCTTACGCATAAACTGGCAGAAATCCGCATATATGCCTCTAAGACAAGAGAGCTGGCAGACAGGGGAGGTATTCTGCAAACTACAAGTCACCCCCCAATTTAAATACCTCGGGATCCATATCACCAGAGATCACACCCTGAGCCTTGACCTAAATGTCACCCCCCTACTGACAACTCTACAACTAAAACTAAAGTCCTGGAGCTCCCTGACACTGTCTGTAGCAGGCAGAATAAATCTCATAAAAATGATAATACTCCCTAAATACTTATACTGCCTAGAACATGCAGAAACAACAATACCACAGAAATTCTTCAAAAAAACTAATTCCCTAATAGTATCATTGATCTGGGGGAACACTAGAGCCAAACTTCGAATGAATACACTGCAGCGACCTAAAGAATTGGCAGGAATGGCATTACCAGACTTCAGACTTTATTACTTAGCGGGACAGGTCAGATATATTCGCCACTGGTTGTCGGGCTCTTCTCTCCCAAACTCCGAGCACCACCTGATGTTCTTCCTCTCGGAGGCATCACTCTGGATCCTCCTGGAAAAACCAGGACTGTTGACTAAACAGATGCTACCCATCCATAGACTTGCGGCTAATGTATGGCAGGCATGCAAGTTACTGACCAAACGGGACGACACCCCTCTGGAGACTCCTTTATGGGACACTAGAGCATTACCACACCTGGTGAAATTACCAGACAAACAGTTTTGGATAAACCTAGGAATCACTACTTTAGAACACCTATATATTAATCAAGTACTGATCTCCTTTGAGCAACTACAGCAACTATACCAAATCCCAAGAACGGGCTTCTTCAGATACCTACAACTTAGACGCGCCTTAACAGCACAATTCCCAGAACCCAGACAACCCTTCTCGCAGTACCCATTAATAGGTATACTGTGCACCCAGGGACCCAAAGGATTGATATCGGCACTGTACACCCACCTACTACAATCCAAGATCCCCGAAACGCCAATGACAGTGGTAGAAAGATGGAGAGAGCTTATTCCCACCTTCACCATTGAGGACTGGGAAACTGCAATGTCCACATACACTGCGGTATCACCAGCCGCAAACAATAAACTAACCCAACTATATATATATTACACCAGTGTTATTTGACACCGATCAGACTCCATAAAATGAATAGAATATCCACAAACCAATGTCATAGGTGTAGAGCCCCCAATGCAAACTTTAACCATCTAATATGGAGCTGCCCCAATATTTATACATACTGGGGAGAAATTACAGAGTTCCTAACCCATCTGATGGGTATACCGGTACCACAGGACCCAGCAATATGCCTATTGGGCATCCTAGACGAAGAACAGTGGCAATACCACGACAAGATATTTCTCACTAAGACATTATTTTATGCCGTAAAGCAGGAGCACTGCGATGGATGGATAGATGCCCCCCGACCCTCTCAAAGGGGCAGAACATAGTAAATGCCATCCTACCATATGAAAAAATAGTGTACAAAAATAGAAAATGCCCCGAAAAATTCGATAAAGTATGGGAAAAATGGTGTTGATCGACAAGTACAATATTTACGCAAGACCGATTCCAAAGCCTACTAAGAGCAAACGTTCCTAGAACGAACCGGTAAAACACGAGAAAAACTATGGACCTCCACTGACACCATGAGCAAATATACAACCACACTGTATTCAATACCTGCATATGTCAATGTAACGTATTCAAGTGTAAACATATAACCACAAGAGCCTACGATGTAATTAAAGTTGTTTATTCATGCAATGTACAAATTATATATTGTTCAATAAAACGAGTTTAAAAAAAAATAAAAAAAAAACTACTCTCACTTGTCTGACCTGCTCGCCAAGGTGTGCCGCGTCTGCGCACATTTCCGCAAGTCCACCACGGACGCTGCCACCCTGAGGACCCTGCAACATTGGTTTAATCTGCCAGAGCACCGACTGCTGTGTGACGTGCCCACACAGTGGAATTCTACGCTGCACATGTTGGCCAGGCTCTATGAGCAGCGTAGAGCTATAGTGGAATACCAACTCCAACATGGGCAGCGTAGTGGTAGTCAGCCTCCCCAATTCTTTACCGAGGAGTGGGCCTGGATGGCAGATATCTGCCAGGTCCTCGGAAACTTTGAGGAGTCTACCCAGATAGTGAGTGGTGATGCTGCAATCATTAGCGTCACCATTCCTCTGCCATGCTTGCTGAGAAGTTCGCTGCAAAACATAAAGGCCAACACTTTGCGGTTGGAACAGAAGACGGGGGATCACAGTATGTCGCTTGATAGCCAGACCACCCTCATGTCTATATCTCAGCACGTTTAGGAGGAGGAGGGGGAAGAGACAGCTGGGCACACTGCAGAGGGTACCCATGCTGCTTGCCTCTCATCTGTTCAGCGTGTATGGGCTGTGGAGGAGGAGGAAGAGGAGGAGGATCCTGAAAGTCATCTTCCTAGAGGGGACAGCCATGTCTTGCGTACTGGTACCCTGGCACACATGGCTGACTGCATACCTTTCTCGTGACCCTCGCGTTAGACGCATTCTGGCCAACACGGATTACTGGGTGTACACCCTTCTCGACCCACGGTATAAGAAGGACCTTTCCACTTTCATTCTCGAAGAGGAAATGCTACAGAAATGTTACAGGGGTCTGCCTATACTTTTACAACAGAAATGTTACTGGGGTGTGCCTTTAATTCTACTACAGAAATGTTACAGGGGTCTGCCTATACTTCTACTACAGAAATTTTACAGGGGTCTGCTTATACTTCTGCTACAGAAATGTTACAGGGGTCTGCCTATACTTCTGCTACAGAAATGTTACAGGGGTCTGCCTATACCTTTGCTACAGAAATGTTACTGAAGTATGTCTATATTTCTGCGACAGAAATGTTACTGGGGTCTACCTATACTTCTGCTACAGAAATGTTACTGGGGTCTGCCTTTACTTCTGCTACAGAAATGTTACAGGGGACTGCCTATACTTCTGCTACAGAAATGTTACAGGGTACTGCTTATACCTTTGCTACAGGAATGTTACAGGGGCTCGCCTATGCTGTGGGTGCACAAAGTCTTCCCATCGCGGCGTTTTACCTATCTGGCACAAATACACTGACTGACTAGGGCATGAATTGTCGGCCGAGGCCAACATGTATTTTCTCTCGTGTTACCACAGTTATCGGGGAAACTGCTTTCGGCCAAACAAGAGGAGCGATACTGCACTAATGAGACGTTCACAGCTGCACTAGCGTCGGAGTCCGCTCTATGCCCACGATTGCTGAGGGTTTGTGCAGAGGCCTATGTCCTCGGCGCAGTGAAAGTCTGCCATGTTTGGGCACTCTGATTTCTTCATGGCTCATGTCTTGGGGTTCCTTGGACTCACCTATGCTGTGGGTGCACACAGACTTCCCATAGCGGTGTTTTACCTGTCTGGCACAAATACACTGACTGACTTGGGTAGGGTGCAGAGTGCAGATGGCTTTCCCCTTGCGTTGTCGATGAGGTATCTGGCACCCAAACAGGATGAGTAGTGTGTGGACAAATGGATTCCCCATTGCTATGTCACTCGCAGCACCTTGGGCCACATAAGATGTTTGCTGGGACCGAGCCTGACCCTGGGCCCGCTCACGTGCTTCCCACAGAGTATTGCTGCATTGTGGAGATGTGTAGAAGTGCTGGGCTGGCACCTGAGTCCCCTTTATACCCATGTTTGCGGCTCGTGACAATTTTGCGATGGGGGTGGCACGGGATTGGAATGATGATCGTACGTCAATTTATCATCGATTCTCAAGAACATTGTGGGCTATCGCCTCCCTTTCAAAAAGGGTTGCTGCCTGGCCCTGCCAACCCTCTGCAGTATGTGCCTCCGGTTCCTCCTCATCGCAGACGCACTTATAAATAGACATGAGGGTGGTGTGGCTATGCAGTCAGCGAGTGGAATGAGGGCAGCTGAAGGCTGCGCAGGGACGCTTTGGTGTGCGCTGTGGACGCAGGGTCGTGTGGGGGGTTGGGCAGCATGTAACCCAGGATAAGAAGCAGCAGTGTCACCCGCAGGCAGTGATTGTCCTTGGTTGCAGATACTGTGGTGCTTAGCTAAGGTGTGCCTTGCCAATGAGGGTTTGTCCGAAGTAAATATTGTTGGGGGGTTGACCGTCAGGCTCTTGCCCCTATTGTGGCTTAATAGTGGGACCTGGGAGCCTGAGATGCAGCCCTGCTGCTGCCCCTTCCCTGCCCTATCCCTTTCTGTGGTTTTTCCATGACTTTTGGATGTTTTCCAGAGTTTCACAAGTCATGACCTATGCGGAGCATCGGTCATAAACAAAAATGCTCGAGTCGCCCATTGACGTCAATGGGGTTCGTTACTCAAAACGAGCTCTCGAGCATCGCATAAATTTTGGCTCGAGCACCCAAACATTTGGGTGCTCGCTCATCTCTAAAAGAGAGGTAGATACTACTGTCAAGAATGTGACCTACGAATGTGTGTCATGCCATGTTTTGAAGAATATCATACCAAGAGCAAAAATTAGGTAAGTCAAAGAAATGTACTTCTAATTGGCATGTAATGTACTACATCGAAAAACATTTCTAAGATTCTGTTGACAATTTAAATGTAAGCTATTATGCATAAGGGGTTAACAAACTTCACCTCACAGCATGTGCAAGCTTTTAGGGAAAGCGTCATATCTCCTAAACTATACTAAATATTTTTATAAAAATTACACTTCCAAATTCAGAAAGAATCATAGAATTTTAAATTGCTAATAAAAAAAGTGACTTTTTTGACCCATAAATAACTAGAAAATGCGTCACTTAAGTGGTTAAATGTGAAATAGCTGATTCATAGAAATTATGACTTTTTTTACACTTAGAGGGTAACCCAAGCAACCCCTTTTAACCCTATAGTGACCCAAAATGTTCGCACCTTAATGAGGAAGTCTACTTTTGGAACTCTGGTGAATCATTGGTAGCACTGTTGCTTTGCAGCGCTGGGGTCCTAGGTTCAAATCAGACTAATGACAACATTTTCACACAGTTTGGATGTTCTCCTTGCGTTTGCATGGGTTTTCTCAGGCACTTTGGATTTTTCCTGTATTCCAAAAATATGCTAATAGGCGAGTTTAAAAATGATGAGCTCCAATGGGGGCAGAACCCCCATATCAAGTGATGTAAAGTGCTGGGTAACATGTATGTGCTACATAAATAAATGTGATTATATGTCCCTTTAAGGGTATATTTACATGAGGCAGAAATGCTGCAGAATGTACCCAGCGGAAAATTCTGCAGCATTTCCGCTCCAAAGCACAGTCAAAATCACACCATAAGGGCTCCCACCCACTTGTATTAGCGATTTGCGATAGAGCGCTAAAACTTTCTAGTTTGAAACAAATGAGTTGTAACGTGGCTATGCGCATTTGCGATTTTTTTTTTGCATCGCGGGTGGGATTTTTTTTCGATTGCGACTGCCCTACATTAGTGCGATGTCCGATTTTTCCCTCGCCCATGCAAGTCAATGGGTGCCGTAAAAACACATCGCACATCGCAGAATCGCATTCTCTCAGACAAGGAGGAGGGGAAGGGCATAGCAGTCAGTGGGTGGGAGCCATAAGGCCTCAATCAGTGAGGCATTTTAATATTCATATGTTACCTGCATTTGCGATCCGCATCTATATAGAACCAATGCTTTTCAATGGCAGCGGTCATATGCCCGATATTTACCTGCAGCAGTAAATATAGGGCAGCGGATTTTAAAACCCAGGTTACTGCGGCATCCGTCTTTGGATGCGAAACCCCTGGATGCTGTTGCAACAAGGGGTTTCACCTTGTGCTCAATGGGAGCGGCAACAGCAGCGCCGATCCCATTGAGAACATACAGTGAAAATCGCGATCCTCTGGCGCAGCTGTCACAGCTGTGGCAGAAGAGCGCGATGTTCTCCCATTGAATTCCATGGAGCCGGCACTACAGCCAGCTCCTTTAAAAGCAATAGGCTGCTGGAAAGCTCTGCGGTGATTTTCAGGGAAGGGCTTTATATATAAGCCCCTTCCTGAAAATTATCCCTAAAATGTGTAAAAAATAAAAAAATTAATATAGTAACATCTCCGCAGCTGCCGGGGCTCAGGCGCATCAAGCCAGGTCTTCTCCCTGCACTCCTCTGAAGTGCTTTCAGCAGGCGGGGATTTTAAATTCCCGCCTGCAGAAAGGGCTGCCTCTGATTGGCTGAGCACTTTGACCAATCAGAGGCAGCACTCAGCTATTGAATGACAGCTGAGAGCTGCCTCTGATTGGTGACAGTGCTCAGCCAATTGGAAGCAGCCCTTTGAGTAGGCGAGGATGAAGAAATCGTTATTTTATTTTTTACACATTTCAAGGATGATTTTTCAGGGAAGGGCTTATATTTAAAGCCCTTCCCCAAAAATCACTGCAAGGCTTGCTGGCAGCCCATTGCTTTCAATGAAGCTGGCTGTAGCACCGACTCCAATGAATTCAATGGGAGAACATCACAATCCTCTGCTACAGCTGTGGCAGAGGATTTCTTCATCTCTGCAGGGAGTCCCATTGTCACTGGACAATGTGACAATGCTGTCACAGTGTTGAGTGACAAGGAGACTCCCCACAGAGATGAAGAAATCCTCTGCCACAGCTGTCACAGCTGTAGCAGAGGATCGCAATGTTCTCTGTATGTCAATGGGGCTGCCGCTGACCAAAGGTGAAACCCCTGGATGTGACAGAATCCAGGGGTTTCACATCCAAGGAATCCCCTGCTGCAGCTGTCACAGCCGAAGCAGGGGATAGCGGGAAACTATATCCTGTTTCAAACCACAGCATTATAATGGGCCTGCTATCAGATATCTTGATGCAATTTGGTCCCCTTGTGCTCCTGGACAGAACGGGTTTATATTCCTCTGTCTAGTTAGAGGTTGAGCCTTTAAAGCCTTTGAGCCTCCATTAAGCCATCCTTTCACCATTTATTATTGGGGTGGTGTCTTTATGTAAACTGTTTGATTCGTCATACCCCAGTCTTTTTATGTATTTTTAGACTATTCAGGCCGCCTGAAGACGGCCGGGTCAGATCCCGCTACGAGAATTCTCTAATGCAATCATATGCAAGCGGGCACGGGTGGAAATTCTGCGGGAAATTTAAGGAATCCGACCAGTGAAAGTGTGCATATTTTATGAGAAAATTCAAGTCTGATTTTATTATACCGTCGCAACCACATAAAATTAATTCTATCTTAGTTTTCATGACCGTTTTTACTTAATAATTTTTTTAAACTATTTTTATGTCAATATATATTTTTTTAATTTCTCCTGTTTTTTATTTAGATTTTGCATTTCATCTTATCATTTTCTTTAAGCACATTTATGTTTCCTGTGTATCTTATATTTCTATGTTAATTCACAGAGGCAGAGGGATATAGAAGAAAGGCTTTCTCAAAATATTCACTGGGTATATCCCTTAAAATATAACTTTTATTAATCAATAAATATAAAATGATTGGGCCTCACAAAAAACAGACAAACTGGAACTAACAAACACAGAGCAAGAATTTTAAACCCTGGAAAAGGACCAGAGAAAATACATGCAATTGACACCTCTATTACAATGCAGAGGTATCCTGCAACATGAGACACTCTAATGTACTCTTTTTCAGTCACCATTGGGGATGGATGTCACCCAATAAAGATTAGAGGACCATATTAGGATGCGTCCTTCACAAAAAGATGAAAGGAGGATGATCGTTCCATCAAGGTTAGTGGTTTACGGAACACCTCCAATGGTGACGTACAGTTACCTGGTCAAGAACCAGATTTTATCTCTTATTTAAGAGGGTTTGTGTACTAAGAAGACATAGGCCTGGTGGCCTCTTGTCATTTCACCTCTAATAATTCTGATCCTTGTTGATGAGACACAATAGGAGCCCGAATGTACGTCACCATTGGAGGTGTTCCGTAAACCACTAACCTTGATGGAACGATCATCCTCCTTTCATCTTTTTGTGAAGGACGCATCCTAATATGGTCCTCTAATCTTTATTGGGTGACATCCATCCCCAATGGTGACTGAAAAAGAGTACATTAGAGTGTCTCATGTTGCAGGATACCTCTGCATTGTAATAGAGGTGTCAATTGCATGTATTTTCTCTGGTCCTTTTCCAGGGTTTAAAATTCTTGCTCTGTGTTTGTTAGTTCCAGTTTGTCTGTTTTTTGTGAGGCCCAATCATTTTATATTTATTGATTAATAAAAGTTATATTTTAAGGGATATACCCAGTGAATATATATTTCTATGTTATATGTATTTTATATACACGCACACATCTTTTATATTTTCATATATGTTCTATGCAATTATTTTATTTTATTCTAAAGAATACATCACCGGGTTCCTTATCATGTCCCCTAAACTTAAGGCCCTTTTAGACTGAACGACTGTCAGGCAAACGATGCCCGACACTCGTCCCCGCACATACTAGCTCCTGTGCACCTGCTTGGGAGCTAGTATCGTTAGCTTACAGCGGGGCGGCTGCAGGAGATTTCTCTCCTCTCACTCCCCCGCCTTCCCCCATTGACATAACACAGCAGCCCTTGAATACTGAAAAGCTGCTGTTTACACTGAACGAGGAGTGATCAGCTGATTGTCCATCGTTTATGCTGCATTAAACGATGGATTATCAGCTGATCGCTCATCGTTCAGTGTAAATAGCGGCCGTTCAGTTTTTAACAGCCGCTGTGTTATGTCAATGGGGAGGGGAGTGAGAGGAGAGAAATCTCCTGCAGCCGCCCCGCCCCTCTGCTGGCCGCTCTGTGAGCGAGACAGCACTACTAGCTCCCATGCAGGAGCGAGGACTCACAGGGACGAGCGTCGGGCATCGTTTGCCTGACACTCATTTCATGTTAACCCACTATTAGTTTAGAATGCCATTGGAGGTGACAAGTTCCATTTAAGTCTTTAACATGGTTGCTATTGCCTCCCTGTGCTCATGGTCATGGGAAAAAATCTCATTACCTTGTGATATCAGAGGCTTACAGTTCCCCATCATGACGTCCTTATACAGATGCTCACGTTCTTCTAAACACTCCCACTCCTCCATGGAGAAATAGACAGCGACATCCTGACACCTTATAGGAACCTGACAACACAATGATACCGTCATTACCCAGACTCCTCTAGTGCTGTTACTGTATAATTACCCAGCATTCCCAGCAGTGTCACCTCTCCAGTCAGCAGCTCAGTGATCTTGTTGGTGAGTTCTAGGATCTTCTGCTCATGTATCGGTAAGTGAGGAGGAGCCTCTGTGATGGGGCTCTGGCTCCTGCTCCATCCCCCTGACTCATGGAGATGGCTGTTGGGAGTCGTACCATCAGCCGATGTCTTCTTCACCATTGTATAATCCTGGGTATGGTGAGAGAGAAATGTAGAGAATTGAATACAGTACTCCTCCCTCAGTAGAAAGTAAGAGATTGTGATCCCGCTGTATAGATGTCTGGTGAGACATTAAAGGGGTTGTCCCGCGGCAGCAAGTGGGTCTATACACTTCTGTATGGCCATAATAATGCACTTTGTAATATACATTGTGCATTAATTATGAGCCATACAGAAGTTATAAAAAGTTTTTTACTTACCTGCTCCGTTGCTAGCGTCCTCGTTCCCATGGAGCCGACTAATTTTCGCCCTCCGATGGCCAAATTAGCCGCGCTTGCGCAGTCCTGGTCTTCTGCTTTTCTGAATGGGGCTCCGTGTAGCTCCGTGTAGCTCCGCCCCGTCACGTGCCGATTCCAGCCAATCAGGAGGCTGGAATCGGCAATGGACCGCACAGAAGAGCTGCGGTCCACGGAGACAGAGGATCCCGGCGGCCATCTTCAGCGGTAAGTATTGAAGTCACCGGAGCGCGGGGATTAAGGTAAGCGCTCCGGTAAGCTTTCTGTACGTCCCTGCATCGGGGTTGTCTCGCGCCGAACGGGGGGGGGGGGGGTTGAAAAAAAAAAAAAAACCGTTTCGGCGCGGGACAACCCCTTTAAGCAATTGGGCATGAATGCAAGACTGCTTTATTCAATTCAATGGAACTGCCAGAGATAGTATGAGTTCGAGGCGCTGGGTTATCTCTGGCAGTCCCTCCTCACTACAAAGGGAACAGAGGGGATGAGATGGGGACCCAGGACCCCCATTCTTAACCACTTCCCGCTGTAGGGCATGCATTTACTGCCACAGGAGTAATCGGGGACTTTTACCGTTAATCGGTCTCCGCGCTCTGCTTCTTTGTACTCGGGCCTTCAAATAGGTGGCCTACAGGTAACCCTACAAAGCCAGGGGAGATTGATACGGGACACTGTTTATACCTAATGAGTTCCGTAGGTCTGTGTACCACCCTCGTTCTCCTCTAACTGGTCAGGGGACCTGGGACCTCCCTGATGGGAGGAGCTAAGTACCCTTTATAAGTCCTGTCAGTAACTCAGGGACCTCATTGCCGGCCGCTCACCATCAGAGCCGCAGGCGTTACTCTTCCTCTCCTCTAACGCTTCTGATCGCTCATTCTGTCCTATACTAACCACAGCTAGAAAATATGGTGCTGGGTGCACCCCTCGCTTGCAGACCAGTCTTTATTCTTACTAGCAATACTAGGCGTTCTTATGTGGCTTAGTGATACCTCCCCTCTGAATCTTAAGGAGTGGGACACTAGCCTCTACTATTGACTCTTCCTAGTTAGACTAGCCGTGGGCTTGCTGTTCAGTGATACATACGGATTCTCTGAATCCGACTGACCGGGGCAGTAAGCACCAGCATTTGGGTGAGACCTTGACTTTATGATCTCTATAGCCAAGTGTTACGATGCAATAACTGGGTCAGTTTCATCGATACCCCTGTTATGGCACGTTGCATTTAAGTGCTACTACACATTCAGCCTAGTAGAGTCTCCCCAATACATGTATAGGTCTGTTCTAGCGAGCGTTTTCCAACTTATCACCTGTAATATTGATTATCCAAGTGGCGTTTTGCATTAGGAGTGGATGTATCGTGAGGACCGAGCTATAGATTCTAGCTTGTGATTACACCCCAAGTCCCAATCTGGGTTCTTACAACTGGTATCTACAATTACGGTTAAACACTACTTCTGGGGCAATTCGGGGCCCCGCTCCTGATAAACTGTCCCAAATGAGGACAGGGAAACGCGTCGAGCACTTGTTCAACTATAATTGATTGAATACTTGACATACTATATAGTAACGGTAGTAGTGCACAGGCACTTAACATTAATATGTAGTGCTGTGCCTGGAGCCCTATACCCTATTATTTTAAACCTGGTGAACATTATAGGGCATAGACTACCATCAGGCGAGCACTCAGCAAACATCTATTGCAGGAGTGGCCTATATATAAAAAACTACAGCACTGAATAAATACGTAAGATACGGTCGAAGGAGGACTGAACAGAATATATAGTTACTAGCTGATATACCCGGCTTCGCCCGAGCTAATTTGGTACTGGTGTTTATCTGGTGTTCACACGGAAAATCTTATGAAGTCGTGGTTACTTTAGAGATACTGAGGAAAAAGATATGTTCACCATTTTGCATAGTTCTCTGCGTTACCCAGGAAATACAACGTGGAGGTAACCATGCGACGTTTCCTTTATATAAAATGACATCAGGAAGTGAGAGAATTAGATTACGTACATAAAATTTGGACACTAATTATTTTGCGCTTAGAATTGAATAATCGAGTTGGGACCCATTAGCTTTTCCTATTTATGACATATTCAATGCTCCTGCCAAATATCACGTTTCTATGACACCAGAAAGTGAAAAAATTACATTCCGTACGTAAAATTTGGACGCTAATTCTTTTGCGCATAGAATTGAATAATGGAGTTGGGACCCATTAGCTTTTCCTATTTATGACATAATCAATGCTCGTGCCAAATTTCCTGTTTGTATGACACCGGAAAGTTAATAAAAATTACCTTCCGCACGTAAAATTTCTACGCCAATTCTTTTGCACTAGAATTGAATAATCGAGTTGGGACCCATTAACTTTTCCTATTTATGACATAATCAATGCTCGTGCCAAATTTCACATTTCTATGACACCGGTAAGTGAAAAAATTACCTTCCGCACGTAAAATTTCGACGCCAATTCTTTTGCGCTAGAATTGAATAATCGAGTTGGGACCCTTTAGCTTTTCCTATTTATGACATAATCAATGCTCGTGCCAAATTTCCTGTTTCTATGACACGGGAAAGGGAAGAAATTACATTCCGTACGTAAAATTTGGACGCTAATTCTTTTGCGCTAGAATTGAATAATCGAGTTGGGACCCATTGCCTGAACTCACCATCAGAGTTCTAGGCTCTACCATTTTTTTATTTTGAATGGATGTGTGTGATAGTTAGCTCTCCTAGCTGGGTAGCAAAGATATCGTTCTGCGCCCGCTATTATGCTGTTCATGTTTGACTAACCTTGAATGAATGGGATCTAGTTGCTCTAATAATGGCTGGGATTTATTCCCTTTAGAGGATGACTGTCACTTAATTTATCTAGGCAGTGATAGGTCTTGATCTGAAAACTACTCTACCTCTACATAGAGCTTGGGAATCAATTATCATCTCAATTGATATCCCTGATGCCAATTTTCATTCATTCTGTCATCTACTATCTCTCACTAGTCCATGGACAATATATACTAAGGTTATATTATCCTTTCTGAACCTGTGTTCTACATTCTACCTGTGAGCTCTTTTATACTATCACACCAACGATAGCTGACAGAGGCTACCTAACTCTGTTGTGTCTCAGATTACCACTGTGGCACTTTTTGAGACTATATTCTCTCTTTTTGCCAAAAGATATCAGTATGGCAAAATATCTTTGATGATACTGTCAACTCTAATTGACTAAAAACTCATTTAACCGCTCCTGATGAACTACTATCTACCCTGGTAGGGAAACGCGTTGAGCGTCAATTAATCCATCTGAGAGGACTACTCTCCTTCTCAAGTGGTTATGAGGTTATGATACCCCCAGAAAACTGAGGAGACACCATTACCTCCCCAGTTAGACGGGTCCTTGAGTTTCTAAAAAATACCTAAAATTTGAGATCTTCATCTACTTTTGGCGTTACTCTTATCATCTAGATATTGGTGTGGGTCGCTTCTTAAATATATGAGATCCTTGGGTTTTTCTTTTTACATCTTCAATACTGAAGTCCAGCACTGCTGACTTTTGAATTTAGTCAGCCTCTGCTGTCATTCGAATTATTGTCAACACCACGCTCTTTGAGGGTAATTTTACCTATGTGGTGAGTGGCTTATGAATTGTTGCTTGGTATCGCACCTAGCCACATAAACCACATACCTCTAATTTTGGAGCTTGAGCTCTGTTGACTACTGAATGAATTTATCCTGTGACACTATCTTAAGTAATCTATACTCCACATGTATGTGTAGCTTACGTATCAATGATTGTTACTGTCACAATCTAAGATCATCTCGCATCATATTAGCGACCACCTAGTCTCGTATCTACAAGTTTAGTTTGGGTACTACTACCTTTTTATCTACCCACGCTGACCATCTCTGTTCTCTGTCTCTATGTATGTCTGGTTTGTCTTAGCCCTAATTGTTTTATAAATATTCTTAAATAAAAGTTATATTTTAGTTCTCTTATACTGTGAAGGGTTTCGATTTGATTATTGAGACAAATCCTGCCCCTGCGATTCTTTTTGGACCCATTAGCTTTTCCTATTTATGACATAATCAATGCTCGTGCCAAATTTTGCATTTCTATGACACCAGAAAGTGAAAAAATTACATTCCGCACGTAAAATTTTGACGCCAATTCTTTTGCGCATAGAACTGAATAATCGAGTTGGGACCTATGAACTTTTCCTATTTCTGACATAATCAATGCTCGTGCCAAATTTCCCGTTTCTATGACACCGGAAAGTGAAAAAATTAGATTCCGTACGTAAAATTTGGACGCTAATTCTTTTGCGCATAGAATTGAATAATCGAGTTGGGACCCAATAGCTTTTCCTATTTATGTCATAATCAATGCCCGTGCCAAATTTTAAGTTTCTATGACATTGGGAAGTGACAGATTTAGAT